>VTFQ01000004.1:54389854-54997354 GCA_036281575.1 Ancherythroculter nigrocauda
GATCTAGTACATCTCAACAGTTCACTGAACAACCAACCAGCATCAGGAGTGAAATGAAATAACACGTAACAACACAAGCCTCCTTCAGGTTCTAGATGGCAGCATCAGATCATGAACACCTCCAATGCTCTCCTCTGAACCCTCATGGAGCTTCAGTGAGATGATGGAGAGCAGCAGTTTTCAGCAGCAGGGTAGAGCGAGCGCCGAGGAGCAGGTCACTTCCTGTCCCGCTGACGCCCACTCAGAACCTTCAGCCCTGAGAATATCTAGCCCATATAGTCAACAGGTCTGTACTGAGAAATGAACCATTGGTTGGGTGTTACGGCTATAGTCTGAGATGATCAGAGGAGAGCATTAGGACGGTGTCTTCTACGGACTCGGACAATCAAAATATGAACTACGAAAAAAGCAGAGAAAAATGAACAACACTGGAGGGCTTAGTGCTATATGATCGTTCTTGTGTGTCTATATTATATATACACACATATAAAAAATTATATATATATATATATATATATTTAATCATCCCAATATCTGTATGAGTAATAGTGATGTATGAAATGCGAAAAAGCTATTTGCTCATAAAACCAGCAATTTCGCTAGCACTTAACATCCATTTACCTTTTTATTGCATCTGCTCAATTTTATTTAAATTACGCTCAAATTGTTTGCCTGATATCGTGTTGGTCTTTTGTCTGGGCTTTTTCCTGATAACAAAAAAAAAAAGTAGTTTTCCAAAGCCAGCACAAAACGTAAGTACATTTGATGCACCCGACTACAGCAAAAACTTTACAGAAGGAACGTACATAACTCTGTTTTAGTTTCAATGAACATTTGGTACAAGTAGAGTATTCCAATGAATGTGTAATAAAAACGTAAAATAACAATGATGCCAACAGCGGGATTCAGAGACATGGATGGGAGAGGAGATCAGAACAATTATATCCTCAAAAATATTCCATCTATTGACTTTTACCCTCAAGTTAAAAGATGGATAAATTAAACATCGACAACATTCCAGCACATTTGGAGTCAATTGTCAGACCTGTTCTTGTTTTAATCTCACAAATAAATAATAAACAAATTTAAGCGAGATCCGATAGGAAAGAAAGCAGCTAGTCATACAAAATGTCCGTAATTCGGCAAATTTTCTCCACTCCGAGATTGTGGTTTGTAGCGTTTATGAGGTTTTACCCAGATACAGAGAGCAGTAATATTGTCCTTTTCATGAAAAAAGGTCAAATGTACTTTATATACAGGTACATAAAAAAAGAGTGAGGTAGATAAATGTCTGAAGGAAAAAAAAAAAAAAAAAGAAAAAAGTCCCAATGTCATGAAAAAAAGCATATAAAAATATCTAAAATGTTACACTTAATCAAGGGGGGTTTTACAGTGATTATAAACATCACAAAAACAAGAGAGAGGAAAAAAAGAAACTAAATAAATAATGAAAATAAAAAGGTCAGAATGGGGGAAAACAAAAAAAAAGGTGACAGTTTTTCCTTTGAAAAATCCTTCCAGAAAAAAAGAAAAAGAAAAATCCCCAAAACTGGCGCTCATAGTCAAACCTGTATCTTAAATGTATATAAGTGATCTATGTTACAAACACAACTTCTGCATAGAGATATGCTGAATCATATCTGTATAATCGTCATTTATCAGGCTCTGCTTGGAAGAAAGGAAATGCAGAGTTCATAATATGAGACGAGTCTATCTTCAAGCAGTGAAATGAATTCAAACTTTGCCAAATTTCGAGTCATATCTTGTCGGTTACAGAGGAATGAATAGCGAGACAACAAAACGTCGGGTCTGAGAGCGAAACTTTTAGGAGTTTGACCTGAGAGTATTTGTTGCGCATTAATGTGAGGAGAGACACAGTGTTCAGCTGTTATTATAGAATCATGTGGTCAAGATGCCGCCATGAAGACAGAAGTGTGTTTGATACAGAAGTGTGTTCAATTGCCGGTTTTGCTTTTAAAGAGACATTAAAGAGTATATCAAAAAAGAAGGCATTAAACAACTTTACATTGGAAAACTGAACTATAAGCATCATAAAATGGACTGTAGTGGAAAGGCAAAGGATTACACCTGAAGAATCTCTTTACATATATATATATACATATATAACATAATATGTATATATGTATATATATATACATATATATAACAACCACAAAAGAAAAATGAGAATAAAATAGCAGCTTTTTTCAGCACAGACATATAAATGATCAATCTGAACTGTAAAAAAGGTACAAAAGTGACCGACAAACGTTGCACACGCTCTGTGGTCTGAAGTACGACTGAATGACCAAGCGATAGAATTGTTGTGAAGTTTTCAAATGCCACAATTTTCAATCTTTTGAGCTTCTTTTTGACCCAATTCCCTTTAAAAGTTGAAACATCCGCTGCTTTTGTTCTTCGTCTTTTGCGTCATTTCATCCGAAATGCACCTAACCCAAAGCAAGAAGACAGAAAACGTGGGAATCAGGGAAATATCTCTCTATCGATTGTGTTTTGAAGTAAAAGATGCTTTGGATCACCAGTGTAAAAAACAACATATGTGGTCGTATTTGCATATTTTGGGGAATTAGACAACAGTATACAATTTGGCAACATAAGACATTTGGCAGATTGGAGAATTTCTTCACTATGTTGCAGAGCCAGATGATCTGGAGAGAGTGGAAGCCAAAGATCTCCGTATCAAGGTTGGGTTTTACTACTAAGATGGGCGGAAGAGGAACTCGCACGCCTAATCTAGACACGTGTCTTTGGAAACAAAGACGAGAGCAAGTGCTTCGGCGTTGGATTCGCTTGGAGATACGCAGAGCGTTTCGTAATAATGCCACCGTACCTCTACTGGCTCTGATAGACCTTCAAACCAGTTTTGGAAGTTTAGAAAAGTAACAAAACGTAACAAAAACAGTCAGCCTATCGAGTGCGAGAGCGAAGGTCATGGTTTTTCAGTCAGTGATCCAGTCTGCGGAAATAACAAATGAGTTCATGTCAATCAATTCGAAATACACAAAAAACAAAGAAATCCAAACTTTGTCCGTTGAGGTATGATTGAAAAAATTGATTGCCTGGACTCTCACTTTCCTTGTCTCTTTATTTTAATATTTCTTCTCAGGAGACCACACAGTGGCTTGACAGACAGAGACGTGTCCACGTGTCCGGAAATGGGGTCGGGCCGTCGATCAGCAAGCCGACGACTGGGGCAGAGGCAAGGCACGCTCGTTCTTTCGGCCCCCGTTCATGTGAGCGTAAGGCTGGGTCTCGTCAAACGGGCTCCGGAGAACCACGGAGGGCCCGTTTGCCGCAGACGCGGGGAGCGGGTGCTTGTCCGTGGAGCTGGGGGAGGAAGGCGGCGAGGACGGGCCGGCCGGCGCGCCGGAGCCCTGGGGCGCGGGGGCGCACTGTTGAGGGGAGGCCAATGAGGGCGCCAGGGGCTGCAGGCTGGAGGACGGCTCCAGAGGAACGTTCTCCATGGTTCCCACGTTCTCCATGTCCAGCTCTTCCATGTCGGGAGGTTTGTTCTCCTCGCTGTAGAAGAAGCTCGTCTCCTTGAAGGCCCCCTCCAGGTCGTCCTTGATGCTGCTGATGATCTCCAGGAAGGATGGCCGCATTTTGGGGTTGTACTGCCAGCACATGCGCATCAGCTCAAACCTGGAAGATCAAAGAAGGAGAAGCTGAGCAACATGATCTGCAAGAAAACGTCAGAAATATTTGTGTGTCCAGTAGGGTTGCACGATTAATCGCAATTAACACAAAACGCTAAAATCGTTTCGTTCAGTGCAATTATGAAATCGCAAAGGCTGCGATTATATTTTTATGCGCGGCTTGTTAGTGAAGCACGGCTCTGTGATCGGTACTAAATGCTGCTCCGTCTGAAATCACTGCGAGTTTGAGTCGCCTAGAAACGTGCATTTGAAAAAGCAACATGCGTCAAACATCTTTCCAGACGTGAGAAGTATTTATTAATATCTTGTCAAACAAAAGACAACATTATAACATGTTTTTACTCTGAACTCACTTCATAACATCAGCTGAGTGATTGTAAACATCCTTCTGTGAGACGATATGGCTTCTTAAACAGAATAAGGAACACAACATGTTATTTCATAGTATTCTATACAGTGATAAAGGCTATGTCGATTAGTATTGCATTATAAATATACTTTGTTATCATGAAAATACTAAAGAAGGCTTGAAGAACTCATATAAACCATATATTGTTGTAGTCGTGTGTTTATTAGTCATGTTTAATCAATCAAAGCGTTTCAATCTTCTGTTTATTCAGCTACAGCAACAGTATGATGCCCATAGGGATTTCCTGGAATGACGTACGTTATCTTACTTCTGCGGGGCATATTTGGAGTTTCTATGCGAGAGCATCCACAGGCTTTCAGGTGGAGCAGCATTTAGCCGTACTTCACTGACAAACAGCATATAAAATAAAAAAAATAGCCAATTGCCAAATCACGTGCTGTTTATTTTCGATGACCGGCTGATATTTGGCCATTTTGAGATTATTAGCATCAGATGACAGCAGTATGCACATGAAAAGTTGAAGTCTGAATTTTTTTTTTTTTTAGGGATATTTTATGTTTGGTTCCAAAACGCGATAAACGCCTTTTTTTCTTTCTTTCTTTTTTTTTTTTTTTTTTAATGAGTTTCCACCAAAATCAGTATTGTATCTTGTCGCTAAATAAAAGTCAGTTATTAATTTTGCGCAAAATGTGATTTTCATCATGTTATTCAGCATCGAACTTCTGTCACGGTCCCCAAAACTGAATCATGGACAGTTTTTAAAAGCCGTTTATTTAATACCAATGTACTCTGCAAATGTGTTTAATTGTGTGGTGGCGCCAGACACTCTTTGATCGGTAATAACAAACGGAGACATAATTAATTTATAACATTAACAAGATGACATTTGACTATTTTTAGTCAAATGTCTGTATGTAAGATTAGTATTGACAAAGTTCAGAGGCTGTCATATATGTGAATCAACTTACTTTGTTGTGTATTTTCAATATGAAAAATAACTTTTATATTGATGGATTAATTGCATTTTGAAAAAAAAAAAAAAAAAAACGTGTTATGGATGTATTGCATTTTGGGGGGGAAAACAATCTGTTTTTATAATAAACCTTTTAAAATCAAAATGTATATTTGAATGTTTAATGTTTTTCTAACCAAAAGATGCTATGTGAAAGTTTGAAACAGAAAATAGTGGTTTTCACCTTTCTGCTTTCTTGGTAAAGAAAACAAATTTTTACTCAAATTAATCAAAATGGATTTATAGCGTTTTGGAACCAAACTCTTCATATATACACTACCGTTCAAAAGTTTGGGATCACTAAGATTTTTAATGTCTTTAAATGAAGTTTCGTCTGCTCACCAAGGCTACATTTATTTAATTAAAAATACAGTAAAAACAGTAATATTGTGAAATGTTATTACAATTTAAAATGACTGTTTTCTATTTGAAAATATTTGAAAATGTAATTTATTCCTGTGATTAA
The DNA here is from genome assembly GCA_036281575.1 of Ancherythroculter nigrocauda. NCBI lineage: Eukaryota > Metazoa > Chordata > Actinopteri > Cypriniformes > Xenocyprididae > Ancherythroculter > Ancherythroculter nigrocauda. Next base: position 54,395,380 of record VTFQ01000004.1, read on the forward strand.
AGCTGAATTTTCAGCATCATTACTCCAGTCTTCAGTGTCACATGATCCTTCAGAAATCATTCTAATATGCTGATCTGCTGCTCAATAAACATTTATTGTGCACAGATGTACAAAATATGTGTGTACAATATTTTTTTTCAGGATTCTTTGATGAATAAAAAGTTCAAAAGAACAGTGTTTATTTGAAATATAATCTTTTGTTACATTTTAAATGTCTTTACTGTCACTTTTGATTGATTTAATGCATCCTTGCTGAAAAAAAAAAATTAATTTCTTTAAATTCTTCTCAAAAAAATAAATAAAAATTCTTACTGACCCCAAACTTTTGAACGGTAGTGTATAATGTTACAAAAGCTTTGTATTTCAGATAAATGCTGTTCTTTTGAACTTTCCATTCATCAAGGAATCCTGAAAAAATGTATACAACTGTTTTTAACATTGATAATATTAATAATAAATGTTTCTTGAGCAGCAAATCATCATATTAAAATGATTTCTGAAGGATCTTGTGACACTGAAGACTGGAGAAATGATGCTGAAAATGCAGCTTTTCCAACACAGAAATAAATTACATTTTATATTATATTTCAATAGAAAACAGTTAGTTTAAATTGTAATAATATTTCACAATATTACTGTTTTTACTGTATTTTTAATTAAATAAATGCAATCTTGGTGAGCAGACAAAACTTCTTTTAAAAATATTAAAAATCTTACCGATCCCAAACTTTTGAACGGTAGTGTATATTTTAGGGAATGTGTTAAAAAATTAGCTATTATTAATTTGTATTCAAAGTATATTATATATATATATATATATATATATATATATATATATATATATATGGCCCTTTTAAAATTAACTAATGTAAATATTAAATGTACTGTATATATATTAATTTTAAAAATCTAAATAAAAAATGTATATATTTGGGCTGTCGACTGCTGTATAACCAGATGATATGCAAACTACGTTTCTCGGCTGGATAAAGCAAACCAGCATCTCGCTGGTAAAGTTTTGATGGATTGCAATTAAGGTAAAGACGATTACAATGACGTTCTGACGATTGCGCTCTTGATGACCTGATCACACGTTGTATTTATGCACAGACACATTTCAGTACATTCACATTGTTTCCACACACATTCAGGATAATGTGATTTGTCATGTGTATGTTGATGCGTTTAGTAATTCTGAATGGATCCGTGTGTACTGTAGTAGGTATATGCAGTCAGGTCAAAGTGGTTGCTTTAGTTTTTTTTTGGCATCTCCATGTGGTATCATAATCAAGCTCTTTGCTGTTGCACTGTACACATATTATAGACTGATATATATATATACATGGTTGCATTGTAGGCAAGGCAATTTCGCATTGCCCCAGAAATGGTCGTAAAAATTTTGTATAAAAAATTTCATAATCTATTATTACCTGAGATCATCCTCAGTGTAATATATACTACATACATATAGCATTATTGAATATTGTACTATTTAACATGATTGTCATAAAATTACTCATAAGATCTTGTTTGTATCGCCCACGCCTACTTGGCGCAGCTCTGAACAACAGGTGGCAGTGTGACGAATCAGTAACATAAACACGCATGCTATCAGCGGTTACGTCCTAAACACAGCTGCAGTGAGCTCATGGTGAATGCTGTGACCTCTTTACTACACAACAAACACAGAACTGTGATGAAATCACACTGCAAAGCTGGAGAGAGCCGTAAAGGAGGCCCGAGAGCACCAGCGAGGGGGAACTGCTTCAGTTACGGAAGAAAAAAATAAAAAAATAAATAAGACTACGATCTCGCTGACACTTGAGCATTCCAGTTCACCATTTTAATTACACACAAACAGGCTAAGAATACCAGAGGAGTCTGCTGAAATAAATACTCGGATCCCTGTGCCAGCTCACACACCAGTGGAGTAACACACACCATTTGTCTTACAAACACCAGCGCCGGCTACACACCCACACACAGCTAGCGCAAACATCAGCTGACAGTTACAAATACCCGTGCACCACATACACAAACATTCACACCAGCATATCCAAGTGCGGTATTTTCACCGTCACACACACACACACACATATCGGGGCTTTTGGCTCTCCAGCTGTGAGACAGAGGGATTGGACTCACTGCCCTCGGAGTCTCCAGCCTGTTTTTCCTGCACAGCACTAAATGAAGTTTCCATTGATGGGGAGGTAGTCTGATTTTAGCACCTCCAGTGTTACAATTGCTATAAGAACTAGACTAAAGCTTGCAGTAACTACCAAATATGGATTTCTTTTTAAATTCTATACATTTTTTATATATATATATATATCTTTAATCTTTGTTCAAATTTAAACATTTTTAAGGTAAATGTTATTCATTTCTGAACATGAAAATCATTTCGTTTTCTTAAGCTTACGGAATTTGACCTGACTAACCTCTAATATATTTATTTATTTTTAATCGTTGACCTGGATACTACAGCAGTCCTAATATATAATTTATTACATAAATTATATATTATATTATCACATGGCTTTAAAATGTATTCCTGAATGTTGGCTGTACATCACAGACTTTGTTGTGGCATGTAAAAGTTTTTCAAAAATTAATAATACTTAAAATATCCAGACAGCTACACCATCTTTTATTTTTCTCAGACCCCACAAAAATATCAAAATGAATTCAACTCATTCAACAAAACATGAAAAAATAGTAAGAATTTAAGGTAACAGTTTTGCGACAGCATTAATATTAAGAAACATTGCTGTGCCTATACATCTTATTAAAGCACTGAAATGCATCATTCAGTCTGTTTTTGTTATATATGTTATATCATTTTCAATGTAACACTCAACATTTTACTTCTGTGTAGAAATAACTATACAGAACGTTAGGCATGATTTATATACATCAGGAATAGACTGGAAAAGGTGGACATCCCAAAAATGAAAAATGAGGTCTCTGTGATGTCAGCTGAAAAAGAAAGTCATTTCAGAAGCGGAGAAATTTCTTTACTTAAAGCCTTTATATATAATGCATTAGAAAAGTATTTTAATGCATTCATTATTATGTCTTGTAATGCACCTTATAATGCATTTTATGGTCTCATGAATAATTGTAACCACCATAATAATACATTATAATGCTTATCTATTCATTGAACACACCTTTAGAAAGTATAATGCATTAAAACACATAACCAATTTCAGATGTAACAAGGAATCTGCAAATATTATAATGCATTTTAACTTTGGTTACATTTATTTATGAAAAGATCAAATGCATTATAACGTACACCGTAAATACCTTTATAATGCATTATACATAAAGGCTTTAAGTAGAGTTGATGAAAGGATACAGAATTTGAATTTTAGTAAAGACCAAATTTGTTCCTATTAGGCGGCAGTGGCTTTTGCCTTTTTTGGCAATTTTATTAAAAATATCACATCACCATTGCTAGGCTGCACATAATTTCCACTTTTAATTGAATAACTGGATGTTTAACTTGGGTGACCATTGGCACTGTTAGCAGCATGTACCAGCCTGAAACCCTCCCTCTTTAAAGATCACTTCATCCTTCCCGGCACTTCTCTGAAAAAGTGTTAAAAGGTGCCAAACTTCGGCCAACCACAACAAAGACCCGAAACCAGACGGCCTTGAGATGAAAATGAGGCACAGGCCAATGCAAACCATTGTGCTCTTCCTGTCAATGGACAGTAGACTGAGAAAATGCAAACTGCCATTTCTCTTGAAACAAAACGTAATTGTTCATTTGTTTCACCAATAAACACAGCTTGTAAGGTTTCCTTTTAATTTTATTTCTAAAAAAGAAAAATAAATAAATCACATTCTAAAAGGCCTATGCAACATATTATTTTCATAAATATTATATATATATATATATATTGTTTTTATATTAATTATATATGAATATATATAAAATAAAATAAAAATATATTTAATTTAATATATATTAAAATCTACATATTATATATAACAGTAATATTAGTGTATATAAATTATAATATTAATATATAAAACTGTATATGAATCTATAATATTTTTAAAATGAAATACATAATAAAAGGCTGAAAAAAATGAAGATATTTTATTTTAGCTATAATCACCCTAATTTAACAGATTCATTTGTCATTTATTAGATTAAACAAGCTGTAGCTGACAAAAAAATAATGATGTTACTTTTATAGCCAAGAAGTAAAGCCAAATGGAAATGTAAGCTATCTCTGACCTCCAAAACTAACTTTCCATTCTTTGTACCCATTTCTTCCCAAGAGACACACCCACCTATCGACCAACATTCCTGATATAATGTTATATTATTAAATTATTATATAATTATTATTATATTAAATGTGGCATTGCTGTAGTGCTCTGAGTGCTTGTATTTCACTGCCAGCTCTCACACTTCAGATAAAACACGGACTTGAAGCCAGACGCAACCCAACTCAAACCATGCCAAAGAAAACCCAGAGCTTGGAGGCTCTCACAGATGAACAAATTATACTTAAATTTAGCGCACAGCACCGACGGCAAGAGCGTTAGACTTGGTAGTTTAAAAATCCAAAACAAATAATGGCCACACTGTTTGTTAAATACCATTAATTATAAGCAAATCCTGATTTGTATGTCAATTCTTGTTATCGCTTTGTGACATTACCACCTGAATCATACAGTAGGTGGCAGACTTTCTGCTTTTTAAAAGGATAGTTCACCCAAAAATGAAGATTCGTCATCATTTATTCACCATCATGTCCTTCCAAATATAAATGATAATTCATATTAAGCAAATGTAAAATCACATCTAGATGTTGCACCAGGTTTGACATCAATGAAACCAATCTAGGACAAAAGGAAAAAGTGATATTGAATTTTGGTCTGTTTCTCACATAAAACTATCATCAAAAGACGTGGAATAACACTGCACATGTTATACAGATCACTTTCATGTTTTTGTCCTTTTTGGAGCTTGACATCCTATGGTAACTGCTTGAAAAACAGCAGCAAGCTTTTCAAAACATTGAAGTAAGTTAAATAAATGCATAACGTCAGTGAAAGATCAACTGAGGTGAATGAAGTGACTTACAGCATATCAGGGCAGTTGTCTGGTTTGTCTAGCAGTCCTCCCTCCATGACGAACCGCAGTACCTGCTCATTGGACATGCCCTGATAGGGCTGCTCGGCCAGGGTGGCTATTTCCCACAACACTACCCCAAAGGACCTGGAAGATGAGAACAGACGAGAACAGTTAAAATAGATCTACATTAAGAGTGATTAGGGACGTCAATTTACAAAAATTCCCATAAACGATCAATTATCGATTAATCATCACTAAATTGTCTTAAGTTACTTAACCACTTGCTTAACCAACACACAAAAAAGTGTCATTTCAAAGCTTAGAAGCTTGGCTTTACAGTAAATATAGGGAATTATGATGATCACTTAACATCTGATTTTAAATTTGCTGCTAAATTTACTCTATTTGTTGTGAAAAAAAGAACTGCTTTACATGATAATATGATCTGTAAAATCATCATACATTAACAGATAGACTTGTGTCATATATCGTTGAATACAAACATATTTGTTTCACTTAGAGACAAAACTATACTAAATATTTGTATGAAAAAAAGCGATGCAAGTGTAAACCGTATACACATGATGCTTTTGCGCCACGTTTTTGTTTGTAAATTCGTGAAAGATTAGTAAACTATAGTAGATCACATATCTTTATTTAGACAATATGTAGATTAAGGAGTGACATTGACATGCTGCTTCGCCAAAGCAATAGGACTTCCCGGATCCAATTACATCGCGATCATGACGCAGTGTTTTCCGATGTTTAACCAAACTGGATTTGCCCTCAAACTTGGAAACTGGATCTCGGGTATGGTGGGTAGGGAGGATGTGTAGAGACCAATCCAACACTGTTTTACAGCTGGAGCGTGCTTGGATCGGATTGATCATTCAGATTACCGTGCACCACAGAACACAGCTGAAACAGTGCTGGAAGATCATCGCTCATCAACCAGGATCTTATTACTTGTTACGTGTTCTAGGTACTTTTATTGTGGCGTTTACACAAAGAAGTAGTTCTTATGTTCAGTAAAATCACTTGTTTGGAGGTTGTTGTTTTTTTTGGGACATTAGTTAATTAGGTGTCAAAATAAACAGCTAGCCTATCTAATCCATTACATGGCTTTAAAGGTGCCCTAGAATTAAATATTGAATTTATATTGGCATAGTTGAATAACAAGAGATCAGTACATGGAAAAGACATACACTGAGTTTCAAACTCCATTGTTTCCTCCTTCTTATATAAATCTCATTTGTTTAAAAGACCTCTGAAGAACAGGCGAATCTCAACATAACACCGACTGTTACAGTCGGGATGTACGCCCCCAATATTTGCATATGCCAGCCCATGAACGATGCATTACACAAGGGCAGGACGTCTGGATCTGTGCACAGCTGAATCATCAGACTAGGTAAGCAAGCAAGGACAATAGCGAAAAATGGCAGATGGAGCAATAATAACTGACATGATCCATGATAACATGATATTTTTAGTGATATTTGTGAATTGTCTTTCTAAATGTTTCGTTAGCATGTTGCTAATGTACTGTTAAATGTGGTTAAAGTTACCATAATTTATTACTGTATTCACGGAGACAAGAGCCGTCGCTATTTTCATTATTAAACACTTGCAGTCTGTATAATGCATAAACACAACTTCATTCTTTATAAATCTCTCCAACAGTGTGTAATGTTAGCTTTAGCCACGGAGCACAGCCTCAAACTCATTCAGAATCAAATATAATACATCCAAATAAATACTATACTCACATGATCCGATCCATGCACGCAGCATGCATGACGAACATCTTGTAAAGATCCATTTTGAGGGTTATATTAGCTGTGTGAACTTTGTGTTTGCTGTTTAAGGCAAGCGCGAGCTCCGGGGCGGGGGAGCACGAGAATTAAAGGGGCCGCAACCTATATATCGATGCATAGTTAATGATGCCCCAAAATAGGCAGTTAAAAAATGAATTAAAAAAAATCTATGGGGTATTTTGTGCTGAAACTACACAGACACATTCAGGGGACACCTTAGACTTATATTACATATTTTAAAAAGAAGTTCTAGGGCACCTTTAAAACATTAAACACACTTAGCTTCTTTTTTTTTTTTTTTTTTTGCGCATGAGCCACACATACCTCAAAACTGCACACTCTAATGATAATGAAGTTTTCTAGATTAAATTATTATTATTTTCTATTTATTTCGGAGTAAGTTCAGTTGAAAGCTGCTCGCTCCTAAAAGAACTGCTCCCTGAAGATGTTTTTTTCAAGAAATATCAATATTTTCACTGAGACTGTGAGTGATGTGTGTTTTAATTACCTAAAACTTTCAAATGGGAGCAAGTTGTCATTATAACGAGTCATCCGCTCAGACAAATGTTATAACATAACGTGGTCTGTTGATAATAAAGCTATTAAGCACATAACAAAAATACCTTCAGTCGTGCCTCCCTCAAGTAATGTTTCCTTTGGTTCTCTTATTCTTATTACTTTTCTACAGATAAGTACTGTACATCTAAATTAGATACAAAAGCTGGCAAAAAATAATCATAGGCTCTGTTCCAAAACTCGAACGAGCCGCTTTGTGGTCTACAACTGCCTAAATATAAGAAACGCTTTACATTAAGGTAGCAACTCATAAAACACAAATATTGAATAAATAATACATTTTTAATTGCACTGAACTATTTGCATCAATACTGAATAAAATTTACCTGTGTAATCCACATTTCTCCGTATTGAATTTGCTTTTTCACTGAGCTCATCTATGCATTCTAGTGTTGCCTTTTACACAAAGCGCAGATGCATCATAGCACTGATAGCTTTCAATTATACTGTAATGTTGAATGGCTACAATTACTGGCTAAAGTTGAGAAGAAAATCCATGTAATAGAGACATCAGTATCAGTGATACAGGCCTTCGTTCATAATGCTTAGTAAAAAGATGGATTTAACTTGTGCATTTAAAATAAAAATAAGTAAATGTTGTGTTTGTGATATACAGCCACGGATCAGTTGTGCACTGCAAACGTGGCATATGTGACAGCACAATAGCGTGTGCTGCTCCTGCAATGCATATGCACTTAAACACACCGCAACTGCACTGCAAACGGCATATGTGTGAAACCGACTGACGATGGATGACAGAAAATGTCCAGGAAATCTGACATTATTCATTATTTTGAAATGAGTCATTATTCATTATTTAGCAGTTTTGTTTGCGCAAAAACTGACCCTTTTCACATTTCTGGGGTTCCCAGAAGTGGAAGTCATCAAAGTTAGGTAAAGTTCTATAGCGGTGAATGGGAGATGACAAAAAATTATTTTGTATTTGCATTTACTTTAAAAGCATAAGAAAAAATCCACAATGGCATTTCCACAACTTTCCAAAAGAGGTAAAAATATAGAGTGGTTGATTACAGCAGTCAGAAGAGAGAAAGATGTCAATTTTTTATTTTATTTTTTTTTGTCAAGTTATAGAGTAATAGATGTGTATTAAGTTTAAAAAAAAATGAAAATATGAATTTTTTTTTTTCTAGTGGAAACGCATCATCACAGTCCGTGAAAAAGGTCCATCGCACTCATAAACTTTAAAGGATAGTCACCCTTTACTCACCCTCAAGCCATCCTAGGTGTATATGACTTTCTTCTTTCAGACGAAGACAATCGGAGAAATATTAATAAATATCCTAACGCATCCGAGCTTTATAATGGCAGTATGCATTACCAAACGAGTGTGAGCTGACGAAAGTGTCTCCATCCACATACATACATCATAAACTTACTCCATACGGCTCCGGAGGGTTAATAAAGGCCTTCTGAAGTGAAGCGATGCGTTTGTGTAATAAAGATACCCATATTTAACAAGTTATGAAGTAAAATATGTAGTTTCCGCCAGACTGCCTTCCGTATTCAACTTACGTAAAAAATGGTTCCTTAAGTTGAATAGGGAAGGCGTAGGATGTACAGCATAAGCTTTTTGAAGAATATGGAAGGCTGTCTGGTGGAAGCTAGATATTTTGCTTCATAACTTGTTAAATACAGATTTTTTTCTTACACAGACGCATCGCTTCGCTTCAGAAGGCCTTTATTAACCTCCGGAGCTGTATGGAGTAAGTTTATGATGGATGGATGTGGATGGAAGCACTTTCTTCAGCTCACACTCATTTGGTAACGCATACTGCCATTATAAAGCTCGGATGCGTCAGGATAGTTATTAATATATCTACGATTGTGTTCGTCAGAAACAAGAAAGTCATATACACCTAGGATGGCTTGAGGGTGAGTAAAGCTTGGGCTAATTTTTCATTTGAAAGTGAACTAATCCTTTAAGATACGGCCATTATATTCTAATTCTCATCTTAACCACTGTCGAAGATTTTTTTTTTTTTTTTTTTTTTTTTTTTACAATAGTATATTTGTAATTACTGGCGAAACACTACTTCACTCCTTTGTCTGATCCTTGTGTAAAGTTAAGCAGACAGACATTCCTTATTATCAAGGCCTGACGGTGACCCTGGACAGACATGAAAGGTGAACTGTTAGGGCAGACTCTCCAAACACCTGGAAGGAAACTCGAGAACATTGTAATTAAGTTCAATCCTCTTCCTGAACAGGGAGTACTTGATTCTGATCCTTAACAAAAGATTTAAGAGTGAACCTCCCAGCGAGTCCAAACAGCTACTTATCATGACACGGGCGGACGAATCGGCTAAAGATTCCTTGAGGCTCTGGAATGCCGCTCATATCAGCCGCAGCTGTTGCAGTTTCCGGAAAAGCGTGGTCTAGACTCCCCGAGGTTTTCTTTGAAAGTATGTCAAATGAGACTAGCATATGAGGGAAGTGTTTCTAGCTCATATGAGGGCTGATGAGGCTTGATTGCCAGCTTCATCTGAAATGTAAGGAAAGATGTTTCTCCTCATTGCCTACCGCATTAACGTATGCACTGTGTAATGGAAAATTCCTGTTGAGCTGTGCGAGTGTGGTTTTCATTTCTCGTTAAGCTAGCGGAGGAACTGTAATGGTCTTTTTTTCAAACACAGATGTCGTTCTATAGCTACGGCGACTGGACTGATGCACACTGCTATATTGAGCACTATATGTCATCTCAGTTGATTTCTCTATGCGTTTTGAACATCATATAAACACGCACACACTGATTCTCTGTAGAAAATATGAAAGCTCACCAGACATCAGACATTGTGGTGAATACTCCATCTTTGAGGGACTCTGGAGACATCCAGCGCACAGGCAGCAGTCCCTTACCTCCTTTTCTGTAGTAATCCGTCTCATAAATGTCCCGCGTCATGCCAAAATCTACAGATTGAGGATAAATGAAGTGAAATTACTAAGGTTCCACAGTTTTACTTGAGATTTATCCAAACAAAATGAAGAACATTTACTGCATTTTCAGCAACTCATTATTTATTTATTATAGAATAAAAAAACTGGCGATTCGAAGATACTATAACTAAAAGCTAAAATAAATATTTTGCATGCTACAAGTGAAGATATAGGCATAATAAATGCAATATAACAATGTAATGGAAATATAATTGAAAGTATGAAAGATGGATCAATCTTTTGAAATGTTTGCCATTATTTACCGCTAGCATTTTAATTTAAGTCTATCATGGAGTTATGATACAAGGTGAAAAAAATGAACTGAAACATGCATGGATGAATCATTTACAGTCAGATCAATGACATGAATTTAAAAAATAGATTTCATTTTAAGACAAATTTAAAATAACGAAAATTATTTAAATATTAAATATATCTATTTGATTTAGTATTTAATTTTGTTTTTAAACAATGAGCAATAATGTCAAAAGGTGTTAAATCTGAGGTGATTATCAATATTTACTGTGAAATGCCCATAACTTAAGAATTAAAATATGCTAAAACCCTCTCAGAGAAGCTATGTCTCAAAACTCATTCTGCTACTAAAACATAATAAAAGCTAAAAAATAAAATTTGGGCGACTAGTCCCTATTTTAAAGCATCTTAAATAGTCATTCATATTGCACATACAGTTGAGAAAAGCAAATGCATATTTTTTTTTTCCTCATTTCATCACATACCACCAATTTTGACGGTAAAATCCTCTGCCACCATGCAATTCCTTGCTGCCAAGTCTCTGTGAACAAACTTGTTGGCGTTGAGGTAAGCCATGCCATCCGCGATCTCTCCTGCCATCTGAATCATCTTCTTCAATGGTGGCAAAGGCAAGCTGGAGGTGTTCTGAGGAAGGACGAGGAAGAGTAGAATGACACTGTGGCTATGTTCCAAAACCCAGCGAGTCTTATGTATTTCATGTTGAAACATTGCATCATGCAAATTAGTCTCAGTCTCAGATGTCACTCCCAACGACTCAAAAATGTGAAACACTTCGGGAGTTTCAAAGTCGTCATCTGAATTCGACAGGATTTCCGGGAGGGGTGTGTGTCGTGTTCTTTAAAGGCCCGCTGAAGTGCCTTGAAACGCGCAGCATTATTTAATGCATTGACGTAATTTCCATTAAAACAGGAAGACATGTTCATATCGAACATCTCCTCCCCTTTTTTAAAATAGCCAATAGCGCTTTGTTTATATCACAGTTCGGCCAGAGCCGCTGAGCTCAGTAAAGCTGCAGTTTCCTTCCAATCTCTAACCGTTTCTCCTCCTAAATCTCCTCCATATCGCTTTAAAATACAGCATTCTGTGCAGAATTCCGATACGTTTTGTGGTCTGCAGCAACTCGTGCATTTGATCCCCTCTGGACCAGACTGGAATGCATATTTACACTGAATCGTTCCCTATCCCCTATGTAGTGCACATTCACCATGTAGAAAATAGTAAATGTGTGAACAAATGACCAATTTCAGCCAGCTTCAGCATCTATTTATAATGTAAGGGGTGGAACGCTTCAAATTCTAGAGAGCATTTGATTGGACAGAAAATCTGATGAGAAGCTGAAGTGCAGAGTGACGTCATCAAAATCATTGATCCATATTGGCAGAAGTGAGAGACTAAGTTTTGAATGCTTATATCTCTTTAATGTGAATTTTGTCATTGTTTTGGAGCACACTAGCTTATAAATAAAAGTAAAACTAACATTTTCATACTAAAAAGGCCAAAAAATTCAATTTTGAAAGCTGTCGTGATGCCAAACCCCCTCATGGAAAAGGAAAGCCATCGTGTTTACAACTGTGATGATGAGCACTATCAGGATCAACTAAACAGTTGATCTCAACAGTAAACTTGCACAATGTTATTGAATGAATAATTTATTAGATGCATGCTGATCTGTTGTCATAGGGACATCGACTTGACATTTTCACGCCCCAAAACATGTCGGTCAGACATCCTATTGGGTGCTTGAAAGATGCAATGGAGACTGGCTATGTGAGACTACAATTTGAAGTTGAGTTTCCCATGCATGCATGTGGAATTGCTGCCTGTGAAGAACGATTCAGATCAGTCACTCTCGAGGTTGAATTTTTAATTTAGGATGCAGCCTTACAAGGTAGCTGCCTATGTTGGTGGTAGTACACATCAAGGCAGCTCACTAGGTTTTGGAATAGAACTGGAGGGGCTTATAGACTAGAGGCTGCGTTCCAGGACCGCCCTGCAGTGAGTGATCCATTTAGGCAAAGAAATGATCATTGAATGGATGTGCAGACGATTAATTCTGATTAACAGAAATCGCTCAGTTATGCATCATAATTCCAGGTGGCAGTCTTTAACTTGCTGGAATTTAGAATAACAGTTCAGAATAAATCAGTCTGATTAGCTAAATATTTGATCAACGATGTGAAGATGTCTCATGTGTGCTTGTATTCACCTCAGCGGATCGAAGCGAGCGCAGGTAACTCTTCAGATCTCCTCGTGTCATCAGCTCCATGATCACCAGGGTGGGCTGACCCTGCGAGACCACGCCCAGCAGACGCACCTAAACCAATCACAAAAGACATCACAGGGACTCAACACTATTTAGCAGGTTTAAGGTTACTTTACACCAATACTGCCAATACTATGAGTTAGGGTTGTCAAAAGTACCGGTACTTCGGCACCAAGTCAGTACTGAAATGTTAAAAATGTGATGATACCAGCTTTTCCCCCTAGTATTTTGAGCACTGTTGAGCGGATTGCAACTAACTTAAACACCTCTGATTGGCCATTGTGACAAATGGTGGTATCGTCACATTTTTAATATTTCAGTTTGACATCGTAAGATGAGCATAAGATGAGATGAGATTTGTCATGAGATCATTGACTAACCACATGATGACAATTGAACTCCTTCATCACGGAGGCTTCATTAAGGAACTCGATGCGTTCATGCAAGCTAGCCGATTCGTTGACCGTTTTGATGGCCACCCTGGTTTCTGGCTCATCTTTGACAACACCTTTGGCGATGCCCTCATACACCATACCAAAGGATCCTTGTCCAAGCTCTCGGCACATAGTGATTTTCTCTCGCTCCACTTCCCATTCATCCGGCACATACACTGCAAGCATAAATAAGTTAGTCACAAATATACTTCATATTTACGTTCATATTTACGAAGGTGATGTTTAAGTGGAGTTGATCCTGCCCTTGACTGAATACTCACTCTCTGCTGCGCTGAAGTACTCTGGGTTAACGGAAGCGTAAAGGACTCCATTTCCAAGCCTGTCACTGTTTCTGTAGATTCCAGAAAGCACTTGTTTAGCAAAAACAGCACTACAACATTTAATAGAGAACAATTGGGAAACATTTCAATATAATTACTTTATATATTTATATATATATATATATATATATATATATATTATAGCATCTGGAATGTCTCAGATAGGTGCATTTCATCCAGAGGGATTGTTAAAATTAATTATGGAGAATATGGTGAGTGTAGAATGTTAAAACTGGTACCGTTTCTTGTTCACAAAGATGAAAGCCACTGCACCGAAGGCAGCGAAAATCAGGATAATCGGGATGATCATGAAGTACAGGAAGTGCTCATAACCTGATTCTTCAGTGTGCAAGAAAAAACATTTTAAACCTCAATAATGTGTCAACAAATTTCGAAATTCTCATAATTTTGGAATTGAAAGGGATGAAAATCATGGTAAACCTACGTTCGACATGACGCACATAGAAAGCTATGGGTTCAGTCCACGACCCGTTTCCGGCGAGAGACGTAGCCCGCACACGGGCAGAATAGTTCCCAGGTCCCAAATTGGAGAGTTTCACCCCTTTGTGCTCCCTGTAGTGTTGGCGGGATACACACTCATGCTTATCAGGCTGTAAAAGAGGGAAAAAAAAAAAAAAAAAAAAAAAAAATAGAACAACACATAAATCAATAGTTAACAAAGTAGTTAATAATTACTGCAAAAATGCAGGGTGAAAAAAAACCTAGCTGGGTGAGTGCTATGGTGCTCATTTTTGTATGCAGGTCTATTAAAATTTTAAATATTAATTTTATTCAATATTGTTTTTCAATAAATAAATATTTAATGTATTACAAATACATTATTTTCAATAAAAATGTTTAATTATTAAAAAATGTAAAATATATCTCTTTCTCTTCATGTATATATATATATATACATATACATATACACACACACACACATAAAGAGAAAGAGATATGGTATAACTGCTCTGAGACTGAAATTAAGGCGAAAAAAGTCTCATTATAAGGCTTATAAAATCAGTTAAATCTTAAAATCGACTGACTGACAGCATATATATATATATTTTTTTTTTTATTTTTTTTTATTTTTTCCCAGCAATGTCAACTGTGTGGTATAACTTATTATTTATTAAATATAAATTTTAAAAATTATAATAAATATAATGTGCCAAAATACTTAATTTACATTTAAGTCATTTTTATTAATGCTTAAAAAAACAAGTACTAAAGTTTGTTTTAAAATATTACTGAAATACTTTTTTGAAAGACTTGCAAGCACTTGACATTTTTGAGTCAATAAATCAATTTTGTTGGAGATTTTATAAAAGCTTGCTTAAACATGTGACACTGATTGGGTGATTAAAATGCAACAGTCACCTCTGTCCCAAGACGATACTGAATCTCATACAGGAGGATCAGGCCGTTGGGTTTTTGCGGTTCAGGCCACTTCAGGAACACCGAATCCTCCAGACCTTCCCAGGTCACTGGAGCAGGAATGTCATCAGCTCTTTCTACAAGAAAATGAAGAAACCATCAGGTTTGACATTGATATTTTATAGTGCTTCACTGCAATTCCAAGTTCATTTCCTGATCTTACCAGCCGGTTTGGTGCGTGAAAAGACAAAGGCGGCCGCGCTGCAGTGCCGAACCTCTTCATTGCAGGCGTGCACGTCGATGCGGTAAACGGTGAAGGGCTGCAGGCCACTGATGTCAGCAGTTCGCTCTTTCACCTTCCTCTCTAGAAAGGAAAATTCCTGTCTAGGCGGCTGATCATCGGAGAAGTTTCCCTTCGTCATGTTCCAGTTTCCCGACAGCAGAGTGTGGATGGAAGTTGCATTGGCCACGCCAAACAGATCTCGCCGCCGCCTGTCAGGAGGTCTGGAACGAGAGACATGAGATATATTGGAGCAAACACTGAACAACTTCAAGCACAACTTCTGGTGTTGCAGAAACTGATTTTTTTAAAAACTTTTATAGGAATGTTCTTTTTATTAAAAAAGCTCCTGTACAATTGACCTCTGTTAACACAGAAAGTCATTTTGACGTGCCCTAGGTTGTAAAACTGCTTTTACAGTTATCCAATTACAATGGAAGATGAATGGGTCAGTTAAAGCACTTTTTTTTATTATTATTAGGGGTTCAAACCCTATTGTAATTGTTAGAATTTCCAAGGGTCAGCATTCTCCCCTAAAAGCGGCCAAACCGTAAGTCGTGGAGACTTGAAACTTTGAGGGATGGTAGTACCCTCCCCATCTGCAACATCACCAAGGCTCGCCCCATCAAACCTCTTATCTGGAGTCTGATTGTCAATAATTATTAAAAAAAATTCTAAATTTCGATTCACGTCCATGACGGGATGCCAAAACATTCAAAGTGGACGTGGCCACTTTTACTAAAACAGCTATCCCTTTGAATGGAATGA
This sequence comes from Ancherythroculter nigrocauda, assembly GCA_036281575.1. Taxonomy (NCBI): domain Eukaryota; kingdom Metazoa; phylum Chordata; class Actinopteri; order Cypriniformes; family Xenocyprididae; genus Ancherythroculter; species Ancherythroculter nigrocauda. The sequence goes on from VTFQ01000004.1 coordinate 54,411,565, forward strand.
GATAATTGGTGGCGCTATAAAATGAAACAAACAAACAAACAAACAAACACACACAAAAATGGCTATAGCTACATAACAGTCAGTCAGATTGACTTGAAAATTGGCATGTGATGTCTATGTCCAAGGTGGCAAGACTGCCTTTGAGGACATTTGCATATCTTGAAAAACGCGGCCGGTTGTGGCCAATGAAGTTGGCTGTCAGACAAGGTTTCGCTGTAAATGGTCCTGATCTAGGTGGTTACAGGCTTGCTAAATAAAACATATAAAGCATATAATAAAAAACATATAATGCATGTGCTTAAAGGCCTTGAACCCCAATAATTTCTGATTGTAGCTATTTATAATAATTATTATTATGACTAAAATGCTTTTAATTGACATTCACTTTTTATATTATTTCTTCATACACAATAAAATGTGCTATTTGAGCTGTAAAGTTGTCCAAATCCATCTTTTAGGCAGAAAAACTTCTAGTAACATGTCCACACAAGAAATGTTTATGTTTTGCAGTTATACTTCTGAAACATTAATCCCAGTGTATTTCACCACAGACTTCCATTGTAAGTGCATTTATATGTAAAGTCTCCATATGTATGTGTTTATTTTTTTGTTTTGCAAACTGACAAACAATCAATATTATTTATGCATTTATTTAATTAATATTATAATTTGTCCACCTTAAATTTCTATATCGTATAAAAATAAATTTCTAACACAGATAAACTATACAGAGCAGAGGAAAGAAAACACAAAGTTAACTTAAACAATAAAAAATACATAGTATAAAAATCTATTTCCATAATCAACACTTAGAATTAATATGGGTTTGAATAATTTTTCAGGATCCTTACATTATAAATGCCTTTTCTGGTCAACATATGATTAGAACTACTTTGGGAAATGGACCTACAATGAAACAATGGCTGCATGAATAAGTTGATTAGCAGATTACTAGTAGATTAAGTTCATTTTCAGTGCTTGAAACTTCAAGGGAAGCTTTTTCTCAATATTGGGAGGACAATTTTAACCCCATTTGTGAATGTGTGGGGTAACAACCACATGGCTATTCTCCCATGAGAGCAAGTTACTCTTGTCCATGCCAAAGCAATCACGTTTTCTGTCCTCAGATGATCTGGCAATGACTCCATCTATCCCCTCTGAAATCCTCTCTTACACACACACACACACCTACAGTACACACACACACACACACACACACACACACAGCTGGTCTCCATTCCTCGGCCTGCTAACACTCACACACTGGAGCAGTTTGTCACTCATCTCCCTACAAGCTGCAAGTCCTTCCTCTGCCTGCTAGAAACACACATCCTTCCACCACAGATGGGTTGAGTTTGTCTGAGACGTGATATGAAGCTATACATCTCTGTCAGTATCTGATGCACACTGGATATTCTGGCTCAAGCACAGTCTTGTCTAATCGCTGGCTATGTTCAGAACGAAATACAAAGATATTAAACTGTTTTCAACATTGATAAGAAATCATCAAATCATCACATTAGAATGATTTCTAAAGGATCATGTGACACTGAAGACTGGAGTAATGATGCTGAAAATTCAGCTTTGATCACAGGAATAAATTATATTTTAACATATATTTAAATAAAAAACAGTTACTTTAAATTGTAATAATATTTCACAATTTTACTGCATTTTAGAACAAATAAATGCAGCCTTGGTGAGCATAAAAAAGACTTCTTTTAAAGATTAAAATGAACAACTCCAAACTTTTGAACGGTACTGTACATATTAGCATATAAGATGCATACACTGCATACTATTTTAACTGTATTTTTTCCCTGCGGTTCACTTATAGGGTTAGTCAAGGTTTCTGCATGAAAAGCAGCAATCATTTAGTTTTTGCAAAGTCGACATTCTCTTTCCAAAGTGTAAAGCATGCATTGTAGCATACAGTACGTTCATAGTCAGTCCATGCTGAAATGTGCCGCTCAAACTGTTATTAGTAGCAGTATGTAATCATGCGTATAAAAATAGTCTGTTGTCTTCACGTTTGAAATAAAGGAAATGTTACACTGAAAAGAATCCATGTTTTCACATGATGCAACTCCCTTCCATGTTTAATTAACAAAACATTTAATTGATATGGACCATTCAAATATTTTCATGTCACTACAATTTTATTTATTTTTATTCTTTTGAAAGAAGTCTCTTCTGCTCACCAAGGCTGCATTTATCTGACCAAACATACAGTAATATTGTTAAATATTATTAGAATTTAAAATAACAGTTTTCTATTTGAAAATCCAGTCACATGATCCTTCAGAAATCATTCTAATATGCCGATTTGCTGCTCAAGAAAGTTCAAAAGAAAAGCATTTATTAGAAAAAAGCAAATATTTTATGTAAATTTTACAAAAAATACTGTCACCTATTAATGAATTTAATGCATCCTTGATGAATAAAATAATTTCTTTAAAAAAAACAAAACAAACGGTAGTATGGAATGGATATTATGGGAAAAGTGGTTAGAAATCAGCTAAAAAAATTTGTTAAAAATCTTACACTTATTTTTTAAAGGTCTCAGGAAAAATAATAAAAATATTAAAAAATATAGCTGCAAGCAGCAATTACGGGGCCAAGCACAAAAACGGCACAATAAGCCAGCCAACATGGCCGGGAGCATCAGATCAACTGCAACTGTGAGCAATTAAAGACCCATTAAGATCATTTTAGGCAAAAGAGCTGAAAAATGATCAAAAATGAGGATTTACTGGTTCATCACTTTCAACCAATAGGTAGCGCTGTGTCCAAATTGTTGTGGTATGGTCAGACTGAGGTGACAATGACACTTGCAAAGTTTGATGTTAATATGTCAAAGCATTGCAGAGATACAGCTTCAAGAGTGAGTTTTGCATCATGCCTCAAAATCGTTGCTCCAGTATATGAAAACGGTTTGATATATCAACTTGAAATCCATAACTTTTTGTCGGCATGGTCTGAAGATGATACGGTTCGATTTTGGCGAAAATCGCCAAATTTTGTTTCTAGCCCTTACGGTTCAAAAGTTATTAGCATAAACATAAGTGCAACTTTGGACAGCTGGTGGCACTAGAGGGATTGAGTTAGAAACTCCAAATTTGCTATGGACAAAGGTCAGACTGTCCTCTAACTGTGTGCCAAATTTCACAACTTTCCCGCAAGCGGTTCTATGGGCTGCCATAGACTCCAAGAGCGGAAGAAGAAGAATAATAATAAACGAAAATAAAAATAAAAAGAACGCCAACAGATACAATAGGTGCCTCCGCACCTTCGGTGCTTGGCCCCTAAATATCAAATCCAAACTATTCAAATAATTGGTATCAAATAAAACCCCTAACCCTTAATATGGGCACACACCTTTTAGTAAGCACCACTAAAAATAGTACAAGTAGTATGCTAGTTAGTATGCCATTCTGAACATTTCCCATCTCTAAACCAGTGACTTTCCCTCTTAATCTCTGTCCTTCTGTTCCCACATGGCCCTGAAACAGCTCTTTCATTCTCTCACAATCTTCTTTCTCTAGCTCCCTCCGTGCAGAGCGGCATTCATTGATCTGTGCGCTCTCCGGCTGGAGGGGAACTTCCCTTTATTTCATTGGTATTCCAGATGGAATTACTGTGCATTTCCTGGCAGCCGAGCGGTTTGAGGGGGGAACGGCAACTGAATGGATATGATTTCCTCCCCTTCCTCTCGCTCTCTCCAAATCCTGAACTTCGAGGGAACTCGAGGCACTTCCCTCAATATCTCGGTTTTCAATAAAAACAGGTTGTGCTGGCCTGGGTACAGACATACTTCTCGGCTGCCTGACATAGTTCTGGCACCATTGCTTTCGTCGACAGCCAAGCAATGACAAACACGCAGAGGAAAAAAGCGGATCAGACAGAGCAGGATAATCCAGCCCCAAATCATGCAGGCCAGGGTGGAGAATCGATGGCATTTTGATGTCCTGCATCGCCTGAAACTTGAATTCACAGATACACTGATTTCAATACGAGTCTGCTCAGGTATACAGCGAGTGATTTTGGCACGCTCGGCAGGACACATGCGCCACCCTGCCCGATGATGGATGATAATAGGATACAGATGTCGGCCCTCATTTTACCACAGAACGCTTAATGTGTTACACCTTTGAGATCAGAGAGAAAACGAGGCTTACGTAGCCATTTACATTCGCTTTGCATGGTCTCCCGCGTTATTTGGATCCAGACCCAAGAGCCCGTACCACACAATTACCAACATCAGGGCTGGAGGGAAACGATTACTGAGGGAACGCTGAAAATGTTCCAAAACAACCTCTCAGACGAGAAACAAAGGGCCGTTACAAATGCTAACATCCAGAGACATCAACAGCCCCTTTCAATCTTCATCTTTGAGATCACAAAAGGTTAACATGGATTTATTTTCTATTAAAGGTTTTAATTTGAAATTTAATGGATGTTTTGTACTGGCTGATGCATCAAAACCTGGATGGGGATGAGCTCACATGTTGTTCGAAGCTTCAACTCTGACATTAACTTTAAAGTTCTTGCCAATTTAAGTAATAGTTAATCTTTATGCAAATCAGTAGTGTGTGAAATACAAAAAGAGACTCTTCACAGAGTCCTTTTCTGTTAAAATACCATTTATATCTAAATAAAAGCACCATAAAAGTGGTATTTTTCGGTCAGTAAGATTTTTTTTGTAATGAACACTTCTATTCAGGAAGGACATATTAAATCGATCAAAAGTGACATTTACCGATACAGTAATAACAATAACTAAAAGCCAGAAATTCTGGCTGATAATCAGTAATATGAAAACTCAAATGAAAAGTAGTGCTGAAGTGTATTACAAAATTAAATAATAATGATTTGAAATTGTTGACACAACTATAAAAATTGCTGCAAGCAGCAATTATCAGGGTTCAAGCACTTTAAAGCCTATAAGCACATGCATAAAAAGGTATTATATTTTATTTAGCAAGCATGTAAGCACTTAGATCATAGATGGAAAAGACCATTTACAGCCAATACCAGCAATTTACTAAGAAAAAATATGTTTTTTAAAGGTTTTTGGACAGTTATAGCGTCACCTATTGCCTGATCGCCACCACTTTTTTTAGGTGTCCTCAGAGTGTGCCCATACATACGTGTGTCAAATTTAGTGAAAATATCTCATTCGTTTTGAAGTTATAGACATTTGGCCATAAACATTTAATTAATGAGCTATGGTTCCGTATTTCATACAGTGGTTTTGTCTCGATCGGACTAACTGTTTCGAAGATATTGGCAAAAGTTTTTTTTAAGTTTTTAAATCACAACGTTGCACAAACCATAAGGTGAAACCTAGCATGTTTGGTATTGTTGGACTTGGTAAGGATTCAAGAGTCTAATGGTGCATTCACACCAGATGTGAATGAAGCGCTAAGCACGAGGGATTTACATGTTAAGTCAATGCAAATACGCGAATAGACATCCTGCGGCACGAATTGAGCGTTTCGGGCATTTGATGCGCGTAACGCGTGATTCGCTCGAAACACGCAAGTTGAAAAATCTGAACTTTGGCGAAAATTCACGCCGCGTTAACCAATCAGGAGCTTGCTCTAGTAGTGACGTGACGTAGCGAGCTGAGGCAGAAATCCAAAACAACATGGAGGACAAAATCATCGTCGCTGTACATCTTCATACTTTTATAGAAAAGGAATAAAAAGGATCTTGCTTGAAAGAAAGTGAGTGAGGAGTTCGGACAATCTGGCAAGTTGTAAAAAATGGTCTTTGAGTTATATAAATATACATATTGAGACTACAAGCTAGCTAAAGCCGACCAATTGAGCTTATTCACTGTAATTTACAACTATTTCCCCGCTGACAAGTTGTGTTTATTCAGAGGAAGTGTGCAGAAAGAAGTGGGAGAGTCTGGGACACATAAAGGAGCGGGAGAGCCCCTCTCACGACGCGAATTCGCGTCTGTTGTGAAGTGAATTTCACGCGCGAATGAAGCGAGTAAACTCAAAATGTCCAAGCGTCCAACTACGCGCGAATAGCGCGATTTATTCGCGCAAGTCGCGTCTGGTGTGAACGCACCATAAGGAGGTGGCTCCTGTGAAAATAAGTCAACCACACCCAAAGTTATATTCATTTGAATATGTAATTGTACCACTAGGTGGCACTGGCTCGAAACTTCTCAGGCTCCTTCAGGGCATCGTGGCGATGACCCATACCGAGTTTTGGTATCGGCCTCCATTAACCTTGTCTAATAGATGCTCAAAATGATGCCATGTTTTTTGAGATTCGCCAACGTCCTCATAGACCATCATGGCTCCTTGGATCAAGACAATGCATGCCCATTTTCAAGTCAATCGGACTAACGGTTGCACAGTTAGCGCCACCAAGTGTCCAATCGCCGTGGTTTTTTTTACTGTGACTTGAGCCCATTCACATGTACCAAGTTTGGTGAAAATATCTAATTTCATTCAAGAGTTATAACCATTTTAGTAAAAATGGCTCTGCCCACTTAATGTTTTGGCACCCCTTAGTGACAGTGAATCAAAATTTTAACTTTTTAACTAGCTGATCAGGGTCATACCCTGTTAATCTCTCCCAAAATTGAGACCTATCATCTGGCTATGTTTCGAGTCTCTAGGCCTTACAGTTTGTTCTGCACGATCAGTTTTACGGCGGAAGAAAAATATTAAAAATCCTTACAATTACAATAGGGTTTCAGCACTACGTGCTTGAACCCCTAATAAAGTACAAAGATAAATTTCTAAAAAAAATTAGATATTCTTAGATTTCTCTTTTTTTATTTTTTATACATCATTTATATTTTTAATGACAAAAAAAAAAAAAATAGTGATGTGTGATGAAAACAGATGTTTTAAATTGTAATAATATTTCACAATATCAGTGTTTTTACTATATTTTTGATCACATAAATTCAGTCTTGGTGAACATGAGAGACGTCTTTCAAAAACATTTATAGTGCCATTTTTGAAGAAAGTAACAATTATATTTTTGATCAAACTCCTGAGTTTACCTGGGGGTGAATATGGCATTATGAAGGAAATTCTCAAAGGCTTTGCGGTAGTAGATATCGTCCTCGATTTGCTTCAGATCCTTCTCTGTTTTAGGGCATGGACAACAGGGGACTTTGTCCCGCCCCCCTGTTTCAGGATTGGTGGGTTTGATGTCTTCGGTTTCTGTCAAACCCGTAGCTGAAATCCTGATGGGGATCTTCAGTTCTGTCAGGAAACAACATAAACATGGTCACATTTTTTTCTCTAGTGATCTGATATTATTTCAATGTGCTCAAATGTAAATTAAGAAAGCGCCACAGAAAAGCAAGAAAGAAAACAAATTAAATTAAAGTATGAGTAATAGTAGGCTTAAAGAGCAGCACTAATAATATACAGACAGAGTTGAAAGGTTTGAATATGCTGCACATTATTTTATTATGGCAAAGCTTTATGCATTTTGAAGAGTTTTCAAATAGAATTTGATCTAGTTCCCTTAGATGCACAGACACTGGATGCTTCAGATGTTCTCAATAATATGGTTATCTGTTTCATGGTTAAAAGTTTAAATCGCTGTTGGGGAAAATGGTGCTTGGTTTGAGGGTGTAATTTAGACCAGACCTTTGGAGCAGTAGTTGTGCTGGTAGAGCTCATGGTCCTCGCCCTGCTGCTTCCAGCGGAGCAGGTAGTAGGTGTTGTTTCCATTGGGGGCCACAGGTGGAGACCACCGCACCACCAGCTTTGATGAAGAATTAGAGTACGCACGAATGTCCACGGGCATTGAGGGTGCTGGAAAAGAAGAAAAAACATTTAGCAAACAAATGTTTACTTCAGAGCAAATCCCCTTGGTGCAACATATGGAAAATCATGAATCATCCCTTCTGGGGGTTGAGCCTACAACCAGAGCTTCACATTAATACCCGCCAAATGTGTATATATTTTATATAATATACACATTTTTCAATTGTAGTCTTTTAAAAAGGCATCTGAAATAGTAAACTAGTGTTGTCAAAGATATCAATATGTATTTTTCAAAACATATCGATATTGAAATATCTGAAACGCTTCCAGTACTCATTTTATGCAGAATAGATACACAATTTCAGCTGCTCTTTTTCTTTCTCTTTCTCTCATCTTGCCAACAGCGAGTCGACACACAAACCCTCCTCCCATCACTCACTCATTTCATTTGCTCCAGATGAATATTATTGGTGTTACAGAGCTTGAATTTCGGCGTAGGATTGCGAGTATTGCGCATAATTTTACTCATTCCTGCAGATTTTGTGCTCACACCCAAAGTGCGCCACATAAAGCCAACTCTCAGTACTAAACTGAGTTCTTTTTCACTGCTTATTGCGCTTAAACAGTCAAATACACACAAAATAATGTCAAAATGCCGGTCTTGGGAAGTATTCACGTAAACACAGTCAGTTATGATTTAAGTGAACGTAAACAGTTGAGAAAGAAAACGCATGTGTAACAGTATAATGGATCTGTGTGTCAGGTCTTAAAGTGACAGCAGCCTAATATACCTGCTGCCAAATTATCAGATAATACTAAAAATATCTATACGGCAGTTTTCCCCATGGTATCGATGTCAAATTTTTTGGACAGTGAAAATGCTGAGTGGCTCATAACTTTGGAAAACCACTAGCCACAGTGACTGGTGAGCAAAAAAAAGTTATTTATTTGATTAAAAAACAGTAAAAACAGTAATATTTTTACAGTTTAAAATCATTGTAATTTATTCCTGTGATCAAAGTTGAATTTTCATCATCGTTACTCCAGTCTTCAGTGTCACATGATCATTTAGAAATCATTCTAATAGGCTGATCTGCTCAAAAAGCATTTCTGATTATTATCAATGTTGAAAACTGTTGTGCTGCTGCATATTTTTGTAGAAACCGTAACACATTTTTTTTCAGGATTCTTTGATGAATAAAAAGCTTGAAAGAAGAGCATTTATGTGAAATACATTTTTGTAACAATGTCAAAGTCTTTAATTTCACTTTTGTTTAATTTAATATAATTAATCAAATTAATGTTTAACTGTTTATTAAAAGTACAATTTTTTTTAGAAAAAAATAAATAAATAAATCTTACTGACCCCAAACATTTAAATGTTAGTGTACATATAGAGAGATTGAGATATAAGCCTTTTATAGTATTCCATTATAGTAGTCCATTAACATATTTTTCAATTGTTTTAAATGGGGAAAAAAAAAAAAAAAAAAAAACTTTATTGAGATAATGCAAACAAGTAACATAATGTGGCAACATAACAAGACAAAATAAACATATCCAATATATATTTGCCCATTTTTACCCATTCCTAAAAGAAACTTGCTGATACAAAAAGAGAAACAACACTACGAAGAATGCTGGTCACGCAAAGTCATCCCATAGATTCTTTAAATTTCTTATACAACTTAATTAATCAGGTAATAAATCCTTTTTTTTATGGATGTTTTGATATTTTAACAGAAAATGACTTCTGTGGAAAAAACTAATTAAATCTAGTTCATTACCTGATGGTTTGGTCCGAATATACACCACTTCACTCTTCGCCCCAAGATGCTGTCTGTCCTTGTCCCTGTCCCTGTCCCTGTCCTCCACAAGTAACGTTACAGCTTTCACAAAGATGGCATACTGAGTCCAGGGCTTCAGCATGGACAGCTTAACACCCGGATTTTGGGTTTGTTCTTCTGGTAAGTCCACGTCAACCATGTTCCAGCTGTCCGATCCGCAACCATCCTGACCATCAAACTCTGTAAGGTTCTGGAAAGGCCTAAGAGAGAACATAACTGCTATTTACAAAGCTGCTTAAACATTTTAACGGTATTGAGAAAGGCTGCTCAAAATATCTGAATAAAAATCAACACTTACGCTTCTTTGTAGTATACAATAAAACTGACGAGGTCTCTGGAATCGTGTGGCCGATAAAGTTCCCACGTCAACTCGATTCTATTACTCCTCGTGCTATTTGATATGAACTTAAGGGTTTTACTCCCACCTAAGAAAAAAAAAGAATTTGCACATTAAAAACTGAAACATTAATATGTATAGAGAGTTTAAATTTATTTAAAATTGTATCAGAACAAACAATATTTACAGCTTGCACGGTCTCCATTGTTGCGGAAATCTTCTTCCAAAAACTTCTCCTCAATTTCTGTTTTCTCCCACATTTTGCGGATCTCGGACATGCAGAGTTTGGGGTTCTGGCGGAAGTACAATTTTCCTTCTTTTATTGTGAGATTGTGCTGGGACCAGTCCCACAGCATTTGTAGATGCTGGTTATCCAAGGCAGTAAAGGCATACGTGCTGAAGACAACATAACCATAACAAAGAATAAGTGACAAAAACAGATAAAACAATCAAACATGCTTCATCTAGAGACAAATTAAAATATACAGTAGGCTACCTACGCACTGCACAGTTTTGGGAGTGCAGGACATTTAAAATGCTGGACTTGTTATGCGTGTCCAAAACTCAACTGACATATAGTGACAATCACAGCTACACTTTTTATCATGCAGGAATAACAAGAAAAATAGTTTTAGTTATTTTCAACTAAATATTAGTGACTCAAGGAATATTATCATCTGAAAAGAGAGATGCTAAATTAAGTTTTTTGTTTTACCAATGCATTTTCATGATCTTCCAAGACATTCTAAGTTATTGCTCAGCTATAATGTTTCATAGGCTAGAAATTGCTTTGCGTAAATTCAATCTCCATTAAACTATTTATTATTATTATTATTATTATTATTATTTCAAAAGTCATCATTTAACTCAAGTTGTTTCAAAACAGATTTTTGATTTGGGGTGAACTAACCCTTTAAGAATTAAAAAAAATATATACATTTTTTAGATAGATTGTACTTGCACAAAGCCATTTCTAGTCCATGAAATCAATTTTACGAAACAATATGAAACGATAATTTTAATAACTTTTCCAGGCCTATAAATCAAAATTTCCAAATTCCCTGATATTTTCACCTTTTCCATTATCATTATCATTAGCAATTTTAGAAAATACACAAAATCATTTTAGGTGTCTTTTTTTTTTTTTACAGTGCCCTTGTTACACGTTACATGTAGTTACTATTGTAATTACTATAAACTGTGCAACATTACACACAACTAACCCTAAATCAAACACTAACCTTAACCCTACAGCAAGTACATGTGGTTAATAATTATTACTCAGTACTTAAATGTATAATTACAATGTAATAAGGACACTAAAATGAAGTGTAACCTCATTTTATATAGAGTGTACTTACAGAAGCTATTTCTAGCCTATGAAATATTTTAGAGCCAATCACTAGAAACATATTACACTTTATAGAACCTGAAAAAAAATGGTTACACTTTATTTTAAGGTGGCATAGTTACATTGTACCTACTCAAACAGGTACTGAGTAATATTAATTAACTACATGTACTTACTATAGAGTTATGGTAAGGGTTTGCTTTATGGTTATTACTTGTAATTATGCATAATTTACTGTTATTACTATAGTAAGTACAAGTAGTAACATGTAACTACGTCACCTTAAAATAAAGTGTTACCAAAAAAAAATTACTAAAGAAGTTTAGATTATTTCATGGCTTTTCCAGTACTATGAATCATAATTTCCAAATTCCCTGTTATATTTTCAGCTTTTTCATGATCGTGGGAACGCTGTCCTTCGAAACAGTGTATGTTCTCTGAACTGTAACGTATAGTTTATCCATTGACCACAAGGCTGGTGCAAGAAACTTCAGTGGTGAGAGACAAAATGGAGTCGAGAATTGTGAATTATTAGTCAATACACATACCTCCATGGTTTTGCACACACTATGTAGATTTAAAGAAAATGCAGATATCACTATCTGAAACTATCCCACAAATACCCAAACTCTGTGTGTATGTGGCTGCAGGACATTGTGGCCATTACTTCACAGGACATATATGCTGATGATTCACCAAAATTGATGTAAATGATCATAAAACATAAACAGCTTCACTAAAAGCAAGCACTTCATCTGCATTAAAAGCAAGTGTTTCTCTTGACCCTACAGCACACCTGAAAGCTTTAGTCTGAAGTCTTGTCTCTGATACTCTTAGATTTATTAGTTTAAAGACACTGTCAAGTCAATATAACACAAATGCTCTATTTGCTGTATTTATCAAACGGGTATATTACAGTTCTGACGTTTGTTTGATGATGTATGTTAAAGGGAATGTTAACGGAACAGACTTATAAATGTTAAATATGTGGATGGAGGGCTTGTTTGTTTATATTTGTCTCTAAAAGCGTTCCCAGAGCTCAGTTTAGTCTTTCGTAACAACGTGGCATAGAGAGGCATGTTTTGATGTGTCTTGAAAATGGGATAACAGTAAACAAACAGGCATTGAATTAAATTAGACATTTCTTCTATGACGCACAGGATCCATTTAGTTCAAGGAAAAGTCTGACGTTAGTTCCGTATGGAATTTCATAGATTTATACACCCTTATAACCAACAACGCCTAACTCCTGCTTTCATTGTTAAATGTCAAAGGTTTAATAACGTAACCAGTAAAAACGGAGTACAAAATCAAATTCTAAACTTTTGAAAATGATGATGTGATGTTGCACTGAGTAGCCCCACCTACCATACAATCTCATTGGCCACCTATCAACCATCATCATAACCATCCAGTAAACACTATATTATTATATATCTTCTGATTGGCTGTGATTTTTGAGCAGTTTTGCATTAAAGAAGTACTTCACCGCTGGCAAAATGGGCTTTACAAAAAACTTGGCTGCTTATCTAGTAAAAAATTAAAATTGTTGCTACCTGACAGGAGAAAACAGAGAAAAAAGGCTGTTGTCTTCCCCTTTGCCAAATCGGTCAGAAAACTTCAACACCCATAATGCACTGGGCATGTTGCTATGTATACTGCCTTGCTTTAGTAGGAAATACTTCTTAGCAAACTTTTACTCTTAATTGTGTCGACTTAATTGTTCCCAGGTGCAAGAATTTAAAAAGTAAATATTTAGTGGGAGTGGGTTAGTTTCAGTTTCAAGTGAAGGATCCAGCGCATTGCAGACAGTGGCTAAAGGCTGCAAAGAAACGTAAATATGGAGAGAACACTGCAAAGGAAAATCTGAAAAACCTCGGTGTTTGTAGTCAACATTTCAAAAAAAATTGGATGACCACAAACAGTGTTCAAGGCCAAATGGAGGGGGAAAACTGAAAGAAACTACCGTTCTATCAGTTCCTCCCGAAGCAAAATGCCGTATCATACCGGTAATAAAAGCTGTTGCCATAGCGTTCCATTTTTACCATAATGCTGTTTAAAGAGTAGACATAGTACGATACAATTTTCAGTGATAAACCTACTGTACTCTGACGATAACTTCTATTAATAACCCTCTGTCGATCCGACTGTCCATGGACAAGGATAGAAAAATGCGGAAGTATAATCTGCAGTTTTTACGAAAGCACTGGAACTGTCAAAAGTCTGCCGGATGATGCAAAACGTGGACTTTTGCTGACAAATAAATATGAAATTCTCAATCCAGGTAACACGGAAAGTGAGTAAACATTGTTCATTTACATCAGGGATGGGCAACTGGCAGCCCACGGGCCAGATATGGCCCGCAATATCTTTAAAAATACGGCCCGCTGAACCGTATTATATTCTGATCAATTTTAATACATTTGCAAAATGAGTCATGTAAAGAATGCTTCCAGATTAGGATGTTAATTCTAACCCCAACCAGGAGAGGTCGCTAGTTCCCAGTGTTAATTTCGTTGAGGAATAATTTATCATCATAATTTTCGTCAACAATATTTTTTCACGGATGAAAACGAGACGTGGAAAAAAATATCGAAAATCTACTCTTCCCAAATCATCCCCCAAATGATTTGAGGGATGATTTGGGAAGATATCCAGTGTGCCTGTGTGGAAGATGCGCACATTTGAAGTGTAACGTGCTGATCTAACCGTGGGAAAACGCAGCGCCGTTGTGCGCTCAACAGGCTCGCACTTCAGACTGCTTCGCAATCAATGAATAACGCACATTTATGCCAAGCAATTGCAATGAACAATGAAAGCAGAAAAACTAAAAATCTTAATTTTTAACAAAAAATATATAGTATGTCAATGATTGACACTCATTAAGTGTGTCAAGTACTGAATTGAGCTCTCTTTCGTGTCTTTTTCCACTTGAAAGGTCAAAAACCATCCATTTTGGCAAGTAAAGTACAGTTGGTTGTCTTAGGTGAACAAACAGTTTGGAGAATATCAGATGTATATCAGTGTACTGAATCTGTGTATTGTTATAGATATGCTTACTTGATGCATTACAATTTAACTAAACCATTTAGATTTTAGTCGACTAAATCTACAGTAGATTAAAATCTTATGATATTTAGTCGTCTGAACCTAGACTAAAACAATTTCTGATGACTAAAATATGACTAAAACTAAATGGCATTTTAGTCAAAAGACTATGACTAAAACTAAATCAAAAATTGCTGTCAGAATTAACACTGCTAGTTCCTTCCTTAGCATTCACACACTAATGTGAACGTTCACCAAAATGAGCAAAAAGAAAAGAAAAATTGTGAAAATTGTTCAGCAAGAGAGGCCTTATTGAGACAAGTCTTTTTGATTGTGGGTATATTGTCTGAACTGAGTGGTAAATGCATGTGTATGTGTGGAGTATGGAAATGTATGCACTGAATTGTTATATTCTTATATTCAGTTATTGTTTAAAATAATAATATATTATTTTTATTCATAGTAATATGTGAATTTTGGTAATACCATTTGGAATAACTATTTTTTGAAGCACTTTTTAAAAGGGTGGGTTCAGAATGTTCTGTAGGGAAAAAAGGATTGACAAAAATGTAAATTTAGTTTGTTGCAACTTTACAAGCAATACAAATAATATGTTCACATTTTCTTGTCAATTGACAATAAAGTTGCCATTTGAATTGGCATAACTGCACAAGTTTTATAGTTAATAAAATCTGTAAAAACGCATTGCACTAATTGTACTCTGATTTCCCTTAAAAAGAAAATTGAATAGAACAGTGTAAATTGTGTGAGTCTTGATTAGTAATCTGACTCATCCTTACAAAGGAGAAAAATGGCCCTCGTCGTCATCAAAGTTGCCCATCCCTGATTTACATATACTACAGACATACAAAGTGGGTTGAAAAACGGCAAAGTTACACTTTAAGTGTGGACAGACAAACCCTGTTCGGACATGGTGCAAAGAGTAAAATTCACATCTTACTCGTCCCAGAGTTCCTCTCCAAGGATGTATCTCAGGCTCTTGAGGAAGGAGAGAGAGCTCAGGGTGTGTGATGAACGTATCTTAATGTATCCCGTCACTGTCTTGATGAGTCCCAGGAAGTTCTCCAACTCCGAAGCTATGTTAGCTAGAGAGATGGAAAAGAGTGTCAGTGAGCAGTGAACTGCATCAGTCTTACAGAAGCTGCTGTGCCGCAGGTACTCACTGCCACGGCGGATGTTGATATGCAGGTTGCCTTTGATAACGGTGCAGCCCTTGAGGGACTGAGCCGCGTCCACTGAGTCAATGACCTTTTCATCACAGATCTTGTCACATAGGCCATCACAGGCAATGCAGAACATGCTGCCAGACACACAGGGACAAAAGGATGATCAGAAAGTGTCACCACAAAACCAACCCGGATAACCAAATATCTCACTTTCACGTTATCATATGACCTTCCGTTCAGTGAAAGCTGAAGTTTTTCGCTCTTTCCGACAAAAGAAGAGTTAATCAGAACTGGGATTTATGAGTTGAACAAGGAAACATTTTTCAGTAGGGATTGCTTTGTAGGTGTACAGGATCGGCAAACTTTTGTCAGATTTTTCTGCACCGATTATGGATTTTAACACTAGTCTTAATGGTAGCTGAAAGTATTATCAAATGAGTAAGGGCCATTATCATTATTATTAAATCTAGTTTACTGAAATAAAGTGTACTTATTTTGTCAAGTATTAAGAGAGAGGTGTCAATACTATATTACTACAGTTTTAAATAAATGTTTCTATTTTAATATAATTTAGTGTAATGTATTCCTGTGATGAAAAAGCTGAATTTTTTAGTCTTCAGTGTCACATGAAATCTTTAGTAACATCATAAATGTCTTTACTGTCACTTTTGATCAATTTAATGCATCCTTGCATTAGTATTAATTTCTTTAAAAAAAAAAAAAAAAGACTAATAATAATAATAATAATAAATAAAAATTGTACAGACCCCAAACTTTGCACTATACACTTACAGGATTATATAATAAAAATATCAAATAATGATATGAATGATTTGTAAAACTTTGTCAGTGCAGGATATTCATGATGCTCAAACTTTAAAAGGATTTTGGAAAATTAAACAAACTAAAACATAAATATAACAGAACACATTTGAAATAAAACAAATATATAAATATAACGAATATTCACAATCACAGATCTTCATGCTTTGATTTAAGCCGCGCACACACTTAACGGTTGTAAGGCCGATTATGAATGTAAATTGATACTTATGACTGATCGTGCTTAAACGCGTCCAGTCAGAGGCAGTTGCGTTCAGTCGCCGAAAACAGTCGGTGTTCAAATTCCATGTGTAAGTATTTAAATCTGCTTCAATCGCAGGAAACAATCGCTGTGTGTTGAGCTCAGTCTTAGAATGTTTTAACTAGTCCTTAAATGTGTGCCCGGCTTTACTCATTTTCACTAAAATTATAACCATTTATTAAATGCACACTTTCAAAATAAAAAGTTAAATGCACAGAAAGCATTTGTACCTCTGGTTCTCATCACGCGTGAAGCCGGGTGGGCAGTCAGACATACACTCTCCTCCGTGGATCACGAAACGGTCGTAATCAGGCAGGTGGACCTTGGAGCAGAAGTCCATGGTGATGCAACGCCAGCCCTCAAACTTGTACGTGCCCGGCGGGCAGTCCTCCACACAGCGGCCCTCATGATAGTAGTGCTGGCAGGCGGCACAGGCCCTGTCGTTGTCGGGCACGGTGCAGCTGCCCAGGCACTGGGGGTGACAGCACTCGCCCGAATCAGTACATGCCCGCTGTCCACACTTCAGACAAACTGGAGGGAAACAGGAAGGAAAATGTTGATATGAATATTTTCTGGGTTTGTGTCAAGAAAACTACATTCAATTAAAACCTTATAATGTAATTGGGTCTGTAAAAAAATTTTTTAGCGTTGAGCCCTGCAGGTGGAGCTGGGGAAGGTGGAGGATTTCTGAAAGTGCACTGCTAAGGCAAATGCTAACCAAGCATTGGAAGGTTAAGCAGCGAGCTCATCGTCTACTGATACAGCAGGAACCAATCAGCTGATGTGAATGATGTGATTGCAAGCAGATCAACCTGTGCCATCTGCGAGTTTCATGACAGAACTTTGTGTTTATAAATTAATCAAATTAAAAAAACATCCTCAGACCACACAGATTGATTATTAAAATGTTCCATAGTCTCTTGTAATATATGAAGGTGTCTATCATTTATTTTTATTAGATATTATTGCTTATGAGTAATTCTCACAAAGAAATGTCATATTTGACCACAAAAAAAACAATTATAATAATTTTGCTTAATAATGTTTTTCTCATTCTCATGCAGAAATCATCATGTCCAAAGACGCATGAATAAATTATCAAAGTTAATCAAATACCATCACAATGTAAAAATAAACAATATACAATTATATAATATACAACTTGAAGTCTAAAATAACTTTTAAAAAATAGTTTCTTTGCAGTGAATTTTTTTTTTGAGACTAATAAAAATGAGAAAAGAGATGCACAGAGAGTGATGGGTAAAATTAGATCTTTCTGCTTTGCATACTGCTTTCAGATCCTCAACTTATTTTAACTAGTTTTAAACATTCAGGAATTCAAGTCTCAAATAAAGCTCAAATGCAAGCTCAAATAAAGTTTGTTAATATCATAACCCGGCTGTGAGGTTAAAAGTCTGGCTTAAGCCCAAGCGGTTTGAGGCTCTGGGTCAGGGTCATGTGATCGCACGTCCTCTCTCCATTACTGTCTATTTCTTCTCGACCTCCGTGGTGTCTTTCAAGCTTGACTGATAGAGGTTACTGCCAACAGCCCCAAGGATACGATGCTGTACAGTTCACAAACAAGTACAGGCACATACTTCACCACAGTCAAAGTATTCTTTTATGTATGCATTCCCTTTTGCCAAAAAACTACTTTATCAAAACAAATGACCTAATCATCATGTTGAGAAAGACTACAGTATTATCCAATGTTAACTTGAGGCAAAACTACCAAAGTCACATTACATACAATTAAAAAAAAAAAAAAAAGTTAAGGAAACTTTATATTAATAAATGAGTGTTGTGACAACCGTAAATTTTATATTATAACTATTTTAATTATGCTAATTGATCCAACTGAAGTGTTAGAAAGTGTCAACAATGCATTCTCAATGAATTCTCATTTAAATCATTTTCATCATTTTTATTTAGTTTTTAAAATTTAACTGAGGCTGCGAATTAGCTACTAGCTACAGTATAAGCCAATATACAGAGCATCCGGTTGCATGAAATTTCATGCAAGTACATTATTCTGTATTATCTCTTTCAAATAAACTAATAACTAACTAAATAGTAAGAAAAAAATAATCCAAAATTTATGTTAATTCAGATGCCCCTGAAAAATAATTCTATGAGGAATAAAATAATAATAATCCAGAATATGTGTTAATTAACGCCCCTGAAAAATAATTTCAGTGGGGAAATATTGCCACCCTTCCAAATAAACTAAAATAAATTTATAAAATTAAATAAATAAAACTAACTATATAAATACATATGGTAACACTTCACAATAACAACTTTAGTTTACATGAACTAAGAATGAACAATACTTCTACAGCATTTATTAATCTTAATGTTAATTTCAACATTTAATAAAATCAAAAGTTGTATTTGTTAACATTAGTTAATGCACAATGAACTAACATGAACAAACTATGAACAGCTGTATTTTTATTAACTAAAATTAACAAAGATAAATACAGTAACAAATGTATTGCTCATTGTTAGTTCATGTTAGTTATACATTAACTAATGTTAACAAACGAGACCTTATTATAAAGTGTTACCCATACATACATACATACACATAGTAAGAAATAATAATCAATCGCATATGTTAATAAATGTCCATGAAAAATAATTATTGGGGAAAATATTGCCACCCTTCAATCATGTTAATAAATGTCTAAATAAAGCCCTTCAAAATAAAATAAACTAAATCCAATATATAGGTTAATAAATGCCCCAGAAAAATAATTTCAGTTTGGAAATATTGCCACTTCATGAAAAAAAAAAAAAAAAAAAAGTACGTTTGTGATCTTCCAAGACACAGAGTCACACATAAACAGTTTTTTGAGTTTTCCTGTGGTCATCTCTCTTTTCCCCTATTCTCGTATGGCATATACAGGCAACACATTAAGTGTTCATTCCAGGTCCACTTTACAAACAAATCCAGTCCGCATATTGCATCCGACCGAGACTATGTATAATTCGACCAGAGTCCTCTGCTATCATTCTAAATAAGAGCGCATTGTAACAGGGGAGAGGAAAAACTGATTCAGGTCAGAGCACCAGCAAGGAAAACACCAGCTTTAGTACAAGAATGGCCTACATTTAGAACAGAGAAACTCAGCCTTCCTGATCTTTCCTTACGCGCTCATACTACAGCCCGGAACAGGCAGGAAACTCGCTTTCCAAATGACCATGGGTAGACATCTCACATATCTCAGAAAAGCCACAGAAAGACTATTTATTTTAATTTTTCATAAATGATGGCCTTTCCACAGCAGCAAAGGTCTGATGGTTTTTAGGGAGGGTCTCTTCAGATAACCTTACAGCGAGGTCGAGCAACGCCAAGGAGAGAACAGGGATAAAAGCTGGATGCAAAAACGCATTCAATATGTAGTTTACATGCAACAGTTGTCCTGGAGGACGCTAGTAAATAAGAGTTAAATGATAACGCATGTAAAAAAAACACTAGCCTGAGGTTTAATGTGTATCTGAGAGAGTTATTCTTGATCGCAAACAGTGTTCAAAGAGCAAATTCTTGACAAGCGAGTCAGCCGTTCAGTTTAGGACACCTACATTTTATTTAAAACATAAAAACATCCAGAAAAAAAAAAAAAAATCTGTTTCACTTCCAGTTACTGCAAAGCACCATTTCAGCTATCATCAGGTCAGAACGAAGACAACCCAGCTAATTTTGGCTGACTGAGATATGCCGTCTTCAGCTAAGGACACTTACGGTGGAGTATTCACAAGGCCACCATGCTGGAATCTCAGTTAGTCTAAACACGGAAAAAAACAAACCAGAACCAGACACCCTTGACTGAGCGCCTTTGTCAGGGCGTTTCTACGTCCTTTACCAACAAGTTTAGGCTCAGAAATCATCGTTAAATAGAATAGTTAACACTACTTTGATGCACATTACTAATAGGTAATCTACACTTCATTTTATATAGCAGATGTTGTTTTCTCAAGGGCACAATGTGATAATTCATGATCTTTTTTAATATTTGAACCTACAGCCTTTCAGTTGCTAAATTAGTTCTTTCTTTATTTTTTTTTTTAACTTAAAAATATAACATTATAAAACCCCAAGCTTTTGGGGTTGGTAAGATTTTTTCATGTTTTTAAAAGAAACCTGTTATGCTCACTGAGCGCATTTATTTAACAGGCATAACTCCAGTCTTCAGTGTCACATGATCCTTCAGAAATCATTCTAATATGCTGATCTGCTGCTCAAGAAACATTTCTGATTATTATTATCAATGTTGAAAACAGTTGTGCTGCTTCATATTTTATGAAATATTTAATGTTGTTTTTTTCAGGATTCTTTGATTAATAGAATGTTCCAAAGAACAGCATTTAATTGAAATATAAATTGTTTGTAACATGTCTTTACTGTTAATTTTGATCATTTTAATGCATCCATGCTGAATAAAAGTATTCATTCCTTTAAAAAAATGAAAAATACTAAAAAATCTTGCTGACCCAAAACATTTGAACAGCAGTGTTGGTGAAATTTACTTTTAATTGTAACGCATTACAACACTGTGTTACTCCCTAAAAAAGTAAATAATTGCATTACTTAGTTACTTTTTATGAAAAGTAATGTGTTACATTACTTCTGCATTACTTTTTCTCACCTGGGCTGGGCCTGTTTATTGTTTAATAACAACAAAATTTATATTTTTGGCAAATGTAAAGGCCCTTACACAACAAAAGTAAAATGAATAAGCCTCAGGCTGAATGAAATGCATATTTCACTTAGATTTTTTTGTTTTAAATTGAAAAATAATGTGTTACTTGAAAAAGTAATCTGATTACATAACTCGAGTAAAGCATTACCCCCAACGCTGTTGAACAGTAATGTATAGTCAACAGCCCTCTTTAAAAGGGTTAAGTTCCCCAAAAAAATGAAAATTCTGTTGTTCCAAACCCGTAAGATCTTCGTTCATCTTCGGAACACAAATTAAGATATTTTTGATAAAATCCGATGGCTCAGTGAGGCCTGCATTGACAGCAAGATAATTAACACTTTCAGATGCCCGGAAAGGTACTAAAGACATATTTAAACCAGTTCATGTGAATACAGTGGTTCAACCTTAATGTTATAAATACTTTTTGTGCGCCAATAAAAAAAAAATGAAAAATGACTTAACAATATCTAGTAATGGCCGACTTCAAAACACTGCTTCATGAAGCTTCGAAGCTTACAAATCTTTTGTTTTGAATCAGTGGTTCGGAGCGCCAAAGTCACGTGATTTCAGTAAACAAGGCTTTATGTCATAAAAGTTTCAAAATTTCAATAGCTCACCACTGGGGGGCGTGACTTTGGCAGTTTGATACGCAAACCGAACCACTGATTCAAAACAAAAGATTCATAAAGCTTTGAAGCTTGTTTTGAAATCTGCCATCATTAGATATTGTCGAAAAGTCATTATTTTGTTTTTGTTTTGACAAGAAGTATTCTCGTCGCTTCATAACATTAAGATTGAACCACTGTAGTCACATGAACATGATCAATATGTCTTTAGTAGCTTTCTGGGTATTGAAAGTGTTAATTGTCTTGCTGGCAAAGAGCCATCGGATTTCATCAAAAATATCTTAATTTGTGTTCCGAAGATGAACGAAGGTCTTACGGGTGTGGAACGACATGAGGGTGAGTAATAAATGACAGAATTTTTATTTTTGGATGAACTCACCCTTTAATGGTTCAAACATTACTTACATTACATTACTGTAGCATAGACAAAAGACTCTTTTGAATAGAACACATTTTTACATTTCTCTTCCTTCTCTTCATTTTAAAAATATGATGCTTTGAGAGCTGTTGAGCAGATTCGTAAACACCTCTGATTGGCCATTATGTTGACTTGCTTATCTGATATGTCTATGATTGGCTTCAAATGATCAACGCTTCAAAAACATTGTAAATATACATCAGTGATGCTCTTCACCGAGCGCTTACACAGATACACACAGGAGCGTTTGAGAGAAACTCTACAACCAATGTAGTCCAATGCACTTGTGAGCATAAAACTCTTGGACCATGTAGATTGTTCATAGCCCTCGTGTGCTGCAGGTGAATGACAATGAACACCTGGCTAAGGAAATCTTGGATGTTCTCTCTCCATCCGGGAGCTGATCAACTCTCAGATTACTGTCTGTTCTCACACAATAACAGATCCAATATGAACACCTGGGCCCTCAGGAAACAAGCTAGACTCATATTTTTTCTCTCCCTTTTTATGATTATTAATAGCAAGAGGAATATGAACTGAAGTGAAGTATTTTAGGTTGGGACTTTGCAGAGAAAAGCCTGTTGCATTTAGCTAAAATATTAACAATTAATAATTACAATATAATTTCTTATACAACACCACATAAGTGTGTCAGGAGTCAAATACAGACCTAAAAATGTTTAATTTCGGTCTGGATTTGACTCAGTCTGAATCTGAGAACCGATTTGCATTGTTATTTTCTTTGCATCCAGCTGCAGGGACGTTTAGCAAGCAGGAGTGATTTCTACCATGCTGGTCAAGTTGATTTGCAGTTGTGGGACCACCAGCCAGCTGTGCAGTTTTCCATGTCAACAACACATGGCTTTTTGTATATATTCACAGGAAAATTGGAATATATGACTAAACAGATCCCAATAAATGTTTTCGGAACATTTTAAAACAAATCAGAAAGTGTAAAAAATTAAATAAATAAATATGTTGTATTTGTCAAAATAAAAAAAATAAAAAAAATTAAATAATTTTTTTTAAAAAAATGTACATAACCCCTAAATGCTTGCACTTCGTATTGACATTGTCGTGTAATTTCCACAAGAACAAATAGTAATGCTGACATAACAACCGATCAAAGATTCACAGCTTTTTATTACAACCACAGTATTGTAATTAAAACTTTTTTGGGCTAGCCCTGCTAAAGCCATCCACACTGCGTTCACCACAGAAACGCAGACATCCGTTTAACCCTGTCCAGCCAAACCATAATCTACATTGTTTTGTTCCATTATGCTCAAGCTGCATTTCTTCACAAATCTTTTGATTCATAAAGCATAACATTTGTTTTACTTGCTTATTCCTATCAGTACTCTATGTGTGACAGTCTTAATTCTGTCATAATTTACTCACCCTCATGTCATTTTAAACCTGTATAGGAATAACTAAACTAAGCAGATTCCAGTAATTGTTTCTGGAACAACTCAAAACAAATCAGAAAGTGTAAAAAAAAAAATTCATTTGTGAAATAAAATATGGGGCACGAAACTAAACTAAACTAAAATATAACAGGCCAAAAAAATGTTGGTTGCATTCCTGTTCAGATTTGCATAACATGTAGGTACTTGCATCGAAGCAAACCTGTATGAACTTCATTCGTCAGTGGCACACATAAAATGTTTAGCAGAATGAAAAGAAGCACCAGAGAAGCACTTTATTCTGAGTCTGGAGCCATACGATAGCTTTGTGTGATGAAAACAAAATTTTAGACATTATGTACTGATTTTCAAGGAACAACTTAAAGGGAACTTATTATGCCCTTTTTTATAAGATGTAATATAAGTCTCTGGTGTCCCCAGAATGTGTCTGTGAAATTTCAGCTCAAAATACCCCACAGATCATTTATTATACCATGTTGTAAATGCCCATTTTTGATTGGGAGGAAAAACATGCTGTTTTCATGCATGTATCTTTAAATGCAAATGAGCTGCTGCTCCCCGCCCCCTTTCCAGAAGAGGGCGGAGCCTGTACAGCTCATGCCCCGAATACTCTGCCAAAAACATCTGTTTGGTTTTGATTATCATCTCTATCGTGGCCACACACACGTGACATTGCAGTTCATCATCAAGAAAGTTTATTATCTGCATGTGTTTTAAAGCCATATCAGTCTAAACTTCTGATATATGGTTTTCTGAGCGCTCACCTCTGAAGCACACGCACAGAAAGCTGTCTGTCAGACAGTGCATCATGTGAGTATTAAACTAAGTTCTCTTTCATGTCTTAAACTGTCAAATTAGGGCTGGGCGATATATCGCATGCGATTGTCACGCGCATTTCGTCAGTAAAGCCGGTTCCCTGATTACCGCTAAATCGCCATCACCTGCTTTCAAATGGAGCGGCATTTAATAGACAGAGCTGTAGTTCACTGATAAGCGACGCAATATCGCGTTCATTATCGAAGGCGATTCATCTGCGATATGAACGCGATATTGCGTGGCTTATCAGTGAACTACGGTTCTGTCTATTAAATGCCGCTCCATTTGAAAGCAGGTGATGGTGATTTAGCGGTAATCAGGGAACCGGCTTTACTGACGAAAGGCGCGTGACAATTGCATGCGATATATCGCCCAGCCCTATGTCAAATACACACAAGCTTATGTCAAAAACACACAGTTCACATAAACACAGCCGGTTATATCTGTGAACGTAAACAGCAAGTAAAGAAATTGCATGTGTATATTAGATCTGTGTATTAAAGTGACAGCAGCATAATATACAGTTCCTCCTGCTCTATATGCTATTAATATGAATCAAACAACAGTAGAAAAACAGAAAATCACTCACTGTTCTTGATTGAATAACGTTAGTAGCTTTAATAAGAATACATTTCTTTCTTGAATGCTGCTGTTAAACGATCTGGCGAGGAGATAAACATGACGGACTGTGTACAGCTCACTCAGGACGGGGTCTATGCTAATAGGGCAGAGTATGTCAGCAGTCGTGGTTGGGGCCTAAGCAATGTGATGTAACAAAGGTTAAAATCTGCTTGTTCTGAGACACTTATGATTTATGGGGGTTAAAAAAAGAGGAGTGGGTGGATTTTTAACATTTTAGGGTGGATGTGTACACACACTGCTGCCGACACGCATTTATGTTCAAACACCATGTAAAAGTGAATTTTGTATAATAGATCCCATTTAAAGGGTTAGTTCACCCAAAAATTCATTATTCATTAATGACTCACCCACATGTCGTTCCAAACCCGTAAGACCTCCATTC
Source organism: Ancherythroculter nigrocauda (assembly GCA_036281575.1). Classification (NCBI taxonomy): domain Eukaryota; kingdom Metazoa; phylum Chordata; class Actinopteri; order Cypriniformes; family Xenocyprididae; genus Ancherythroculter; species Ancherythroculter nigrocauda. The sequence continues at coordinate 54,437,190 of VTFQ01000004.1, forward strand.
ATCTTCGGAACACAGTTTAAGATATTTCAGATTTAGTCTGAGAGCTTTCTGTCCCTCCATTGAAAATGTATGTACGGTATACTGTCCATGTCCAGAAAGGTAATAAAAACATCATCAAAGTAGTCCATGTGACATCAGAGGGTCAGTTAGAATTTGAAAATACATTTTTGTCCAAAAATAACAAAAACTACGACTTTATTCAGCATTGTCTTCTCTTCTGGAATCCTTTCCATTGAATTGATTCCATTGAATTGATTCCATTGAATTGATTCCATTGAATCCTTTCATCTGTCGGCGTTGGTAAAGCACTTTTACGTTGCCGTGGTTGTTTTAGGCGATTAGGACATCCGCGACATTTTGAAGCATCGAAAATACATTTTGGTCCAAAAATAACAAAAACTACGACTTTATTCAGCATTGTATTCTCTTCCGGGTCTGTTGTCAATTTGCGTTCACGACTCCGCTTCTTCTTCTTCTTTCCTATTTTACGGTGGTTGGCATCCAGCTTATTGGTGCATTACCGCCCCCTTCTGCTCCGGAGTGTGGTTCACGACTCCGCAGTGATGCTGCTGATGTAAGACGCTGCTGACGTGTTATCCGGTGCGCCCGAGCTTCGTTTACAGTCTGAGGGAGACGCACGCTGTATTCAAGCTATTCTACATTGTTTGTATTTTGGTATTGCTATATTTTTTAAAATGGAGTGTAAGTGTGCATGTCGCGGATGTCCTAATCACCAAAAACAACCACGGCGACGTAAAAGTGCATTACCAACGCTGACAGATGAATGGATTCAATGGAATCAATTCAATGGAAAGGATTCCGGAAGAGAAGACAATGCTGAATAAAGTCGTAGTTTTTGTTATTTTTGGACCAAAATGTATTTTCAATGCTTCAAAAAATTCTAACTAACCCTCTGATGTCACATGGACTACTTTGATGATGTTTTTATTACCTTTCTGGACATGGACAGTATACCGTACATACATTTTCAATGGAGGGACAGAAAGCCCTCGGACTAAATCTAAAATATCTTAAACTGTGTTCCGAAGATGAACGGAGGTCTTACGGGTTTGGAACGACATGAGGGTGAGTCATTAATGACATAATTTTCATTTTTGGGTGAACTAACCCTTTAACCTAATATTTTATGTGTCGCACAAACCAAAAAAAGGCATTCAGAATGACATGAGGAATTGTCATTTATGCCATATAAGTGGTGGTGGTGGTGGTGGTGGGGGGGGGTGGGGGGTGGACACCAAGCCCTGTTAGATTAGACCAGCTCTCACAGAAGACCCCTCGGAGAGTCGCTCTTCCCGGCATTCACCATCATGTCGCTGACAGTCGAGGCACAGAAAGGATGCCTCAGGCTTTTTTATTTTTAGTCAACATCGTCACCTCACCCCCTCTTCCTTATTAATTCAGGAAACTCTCCAAGTTCATCTGAGGTCTTTTCATCACTGCTGATCTTGGCTGCCACAAACCAGCATGTCTGAGAAAAACAGGTTGCATGCGCTGGCACAGTGTGTTCCCTCTCGTTCTCCATCAGAGTGAGAGTGTGCGAGAGGACACCAGCAGATAACGTGCAAAGAATAAGGTGTAACATCCACCCTGAAATATTCTTTTCATCCCCCGGTGGGACGGAGAACAATAGGAATGTATGGCTCCCAGTTCTCAAGAATATTTCTCAATTATTAAGTCTCAAAGACATCAATCTAATACTTCAAGGTCACATCTAGTGATGAAAATTTGTGGAGGATGAAATTATGTTCCTTCCTCGACAACATCACTGATGTGTGCAGTTAACCTGACTTTGAAATGCAGGATTTAGCAAAAACTCTCAAACAAAACTATCGAGATGTGTCTCAGAGTCAGTCTAAAGTTGGAAACGAATGCAAAGCACAGCCAGTGCTGTGAGTGCTTGCTATTTCTTTTGCATATGAGAAACATCAAACAGCAAACAAATCTGTGCTTCTTGTTTGAGTTGCGCAGACGGGTTATCAGCTCGGAGCAATAAAAGACAGCGCGAGCTCAGAACAGGTTTACTCGCGGGCTGATCTTGAGTATGCGACAACGTTGCAACACAGCTCTGGGAGATCCAGTAAGAAGCATTCAAATTCAGTGCAGAATTCTCTGTTATAAACCATATCAGATCAAACAGCGTTGACGTGGAAACCAGGAGAAACAGTGCCATGAACAAACAAATTATAGAAGGCTTTTCAATCCACAAATCACCAATATTTACCATGGATTTAATGTAGTAACGCCAACTGTAACCATGGTATTGTGGCAAAAATAGTTCAGTGTTTGTACATTATTCATCTCAGGGTTCGTACAACCATTTTTTTCAAGGATTTTCAAGTGCTTCATGCTTTTTCCAGCACTTCAAAGCTCTAAATATTATCCAATAGGGATGTGCAACAGCGAGCGAGTACTCGAGTACTCGACTGTGACAGCAACGATCAACCATGTAAACGATGAGCAAAATGTATTTTTTCTTTTTTCTCCTGATTGGTTATAGGGCGGCGCCCTGAGCTCCGATTGTTTAGCTTTCCACAGCATGTGTCAAAAGACAAGAGAAGAGAGAGAATGGCCTCGAAGTCACGTAGTGATGTCTAGTTTCACTTTGACAAGATAGATGAAAATACAGTTCAATGCAAGCTGTGCAGCGCCAAGCTTTTATCTTGTGCTGAAAATATCTTTTAAATTCTATTCATAATTAATTTAGCAATAATCATCAGTGATTTTCATACTGTAAAATAACATTTTGGTTGATCAGAAAGTGCCAATTGAATCCAAAATATTGCTGAAATATTATTGACACTTTAAGCACAATCGAGAGTTACACTTTCGGTCAAGCTCACGTTTGCATTCGCAAATCTTTTGCAGATGAAAGCTGTAATAGCTACATCTGATTAATCTACTATAGGATGCGTTGGGTCGGGATATCAACATTTATTAAGATGCTAAATGCGCTGCATATCAGTGTTTAGTTTCATGCTCAAATGCAATGCCCGATATTGACTGAGTTATTTTTTCGCTTTTAGATGTTTCTTTAAAAAAAATAAAAAATACTGATGTTATAATAATGCAACAGTGCATTTTTCGTCATATTTGTTCAATAGCATAATTTGCATGGCTTCGAAAACGCACAGGCGATTTATGGAATCACTTAATAATGTGATTACAATAAAGCACAGATCTGCCATAAACATGGCATTATAATGTAAATTCTGTCCTTACCTGTTATTCAGTGCGCTGTCGTGAAAGCGCGCACTCTCTCTCGCTATAGTGCGTAACTTAAAGTTCACTGGCATTTGCATCCTTTTGTGCCGATACAAGTTGTAATGTTACGTCTATATTATGTATCTAAGTTATCTGATTAATATCATAGGATGTGTCATAGAACGGACTTCAGTTTTTTAGCGTCACTCACCTCAGGCGGCTATTCCTTTTACATTGCTGCATCATAATCAATCTAACACTGTTCTAATCACGTTTTCATAGACAGGTTTTCATATCATATTTTTATTTTTAACATTCATTTTCTTAACATTCTTCAGATATTTTCATTACCTCCATGACGCCCCGCCCCCAAGTACTCGATTAACTGTTTTTGAAACCTATCGATGATCGAAATGAAAAATTGCCAAAAATGCCCATCCTATTATCCAATTGAAATGTTATTTGTGAATGCCATTCAAGTGACATAACTGAATCTGGTAGGTCACATGCCACAGCCATCTTTGAAATGCTTCCCGGGAAGCTCTTATCTCGTTGAATGGGGAAACATCTAGTTCGCCAAAGTTGCTTATGATTAATTTTCATATTTAAAATCACCAATAAAATCTGACAACTGTCTCAAATTTTGCTTCAAAATGCTCAAATCATAAAAAAAAAAAATTTCAGGCTGGATCTTCACATGTGCAGTTATAAGTGCGCATCTCAGAACAATGAATGTTTCTATAGCAATCGGAGCTTCAAACAGCAGCAGTAGTGATGCAATGACTTCAGCAATTGGTGATTGGCTCTTTTATTTAGAAGGCGGGACCTATTCCGCCATATTCATTCATAGTAATATGAGTGCACTGTCTTTTTGTATATAAAGACTTTGCTCCACCTCACGATCACTACTGCGCAGACTCTTCCTCCAAATGACACCAGTGCAAGATGGCAATGTTTCTGGGACATTTTGGCTTCCACTTTAAATTATTAATAATACATTCATTGTTTATAACGAATATCACTATAATTTACGTTTGTGGACTGAGGGAAAGAAAATACTTGTTTACAGTGTTTGTAAACGTTTTGTTTCATTTACTGATATTTTACATTATTTCTGAATGTAATATGAAATTCACATATACATGAATAATTATTATTATGATTATTAAAACCCATTCAATACGAAAAAAAAAAAAAACACTTACAGAAACCAATACCACAACATCACCTGCTATTTTTATCACCAAGGATGAATGTGGTTGCTGATTTGTCAAGCCAGAAATTATGACCCTTCTCATGTTTCTCCAATAGTAGAAACAAATTAATTTGATAATGTTCATAAACCACTATATGCAGAGCTGTAAAAGGGCTCCAGCTGGGCAGTGCATCACTGCTCACCAGCCCAGAGTGACACCTGATAGAGTTTCACTATCATATAAGATGGCAAACATCACTCGCAATATGCTTGGGCATGATAAAAACAAGATTCATTACGTTTCCTCAGTCAGTCTCACTCTGTAGAATCAGCACACATTCACCAAAGATCAGCTTCACTATGAGGGTCTAAAATGCTATGAAAAGTGAAACATGTACACTACCAGTGAAAAGTTTGGGGTCAGTTTTTTAATTCAGCAAGAATGCATTACATGTACTAAGTTATAGTGATTATAGCCTATAAAGTTATAAATATGGGTAATTTTCTCACAAAAACACATCTCTTCACTTCAGAAGGCCTTTATTAACCCCCTGGAGCCGTATAGATTACTTTTATAATGGATGGATGTGCTTTTTTGGGCTTCAAAATCTTGGTTACTATTCACTCTCATTATAAAGCTTGGAAGAGCCAGGATATATTTTTTTAATATAGCTCAGATTGTGTTTGACTGAAAGAAGAAAGTCATATACACCTAGGATAGCTTGAGGGTGAGTAAATCATGGGATAATTTTCATTTTTGGGTGAACTAACCCTTTAATCCTGAAATTATGAGATCAACAAAGTCGTGAATGGTTTTTACTTATCAAAAACATGCCAATAAGATGTCAGTGCATTGAGCGGATGATATGATGACATTATAACAGAACAATAATAAAAATGGACAGCTGAAACTGCCAATGACTAGACTATGTCTGCGCTGGATAAATAAATAAACAAAACCAACTTCAAACTAAAATCAATTAAACTTTAATAGGAGACACCGTCTGATGTTCTCGCCTGTCGGTGACTAACACTGACATTTTCTCTAACATCCTTATTAGTCTCCTGCTCAAATCTGACAATATGAGAGTGCCTCGTACCTGTCTGGTCTCACATAATAGGACTCGCGCCCCGTAAAACCGTTTTAATAACCCCAAAACCTTCACATATACTGTACTCGATCCCAGCTTGCAGATGGAGGGCTGAACAGTTATTACAAATCCGACAGTTGGCTAGGTAACAGTCTACCATAACATTGCCTAACAATTTCCAGATTTTTAGACCTAAATACATGAAGTGTTCAGGGGCCATTTTCCCTATGTGCCTTGCAAAAGAGTGGCTGTTTTTTACTTGCTGAGGGCCTTTTTTCATGAATAGTATTTAGCCTGTTCTCTTCACTAAGACTGACTCACAAAGAGCGACTAGCGCTAATAACAGAGTCCTCATCCAGACAGCACGAGGGACTAATGTCGATGGTTCAACGCCTGTGATCCAACGCAAAAAAGAGCTACACGCAAAAAAAAAAAAACAACATAAACATTGTGAACTTTTCAAATCCTCTAAAGAAAGTGCTGCAGGCGTAATAAAACAGCCCTCAAAGCGGGGCCGCGGCCCAACGACGATGTAGACATGAATTAAGGACAGCATCTGAATGACAGGAATAAGTAACTCTTTTGAAAGCATATTCCCGTCACAGGTCCGCGGTTTGAATCTGGAAAGGCTGGTGGGTGTCTTTTTGCCTCGTTATACAGGGCTCGCTGCACTCGTGGGCGTTTGAGGTCTTGCGACGTTTCGGATGGCATGGTGCAGGATATGCCCGGCTAGCTGGCACAAGAGACCCGACTTGGCTTGTACAGTCACCTCTGTTTTGCTTCCTCCTGTCTTCATGCTCTATGGAGGCCAAAGGTGCTGGCAGTACAGGCCATCCTGCGGTGGCAGGCTTTTTTACTCACCGAGCTCCTAGCTTCCAGCACTGTTATTTGGTAAAGTGTGTTTGCTGCCTCTTTTAGTTACAATCTACATTTTAAATACAAGACATTACATATCTGTTATACAAATGCCTAGGGCTGTCACTAACCATTATTTTGGTAATTGAGTCAAATTTATATAAAATGACTTAATATTATTTGGTTCAAATAAAGTGTCAAAAGCAAGTAATCATATGGTTTTATAGACAACACTGTTAAAATACATTATATAAACAATCATCTTATGTACATTATGTATTATAACAAATGCATGCAGAGGGTGCCAAGTGTTGTTACACATTACAGCAGATCAAATCCTTGTTCAATACTGGCCAAACATTTAATTCAAATGTTCACTTAAATCTTTAATATTGGGCCACTTCTTTACCATAGAAATGCTACAGCTACTGTAATTTCTTAAACAAGAACATGTGGACATCAAACATGCAAACTCAGAGCGAGGATTTGAACTTTTTTTTTGAAATCGTGATGAACATTTTGCATATGTAGAAACATATTGATGTTTTGTTAATGCGTTATTGTCGTGTTAACTTAGTCCTAAATTCAACACAAGAAATTTTCTTCACACACAGTATAAGTTGCTGCCTGACACGTTTTTTCCACCCCCTTTTGATTGACAGGATATCATCAGCCCTGACCATCGGCTGTTTTTAAACAATCGGATAGTGAAAATAATTGCTTTTATCAGCCGATACCAATTTTTGGCCGATACATCAGTGCATCTCTAGTTTTAATACATCATGTTGCCTTAGAAAACGGTCTAATAATGCGGTTCATGGATTCTCATTCAAGGAATGCGCCACTTCTGGCAGGTTCTGCTGGTTAATGGTAATTTTTTTTTTTTAAATCGAACACTCAAATTTAATCGAGGAATCGTGACAGCCCTACAAATGCCATTCAGCCCACAATATGATTGGCTTATGCAAATGCTTTTTATATATTTAAATTACAGCAATTAATATAATAAATATAATATAATATAATATAATATAATATAATATAATATAATATAATATAATATAATATAATTAATATAATATAATATAATATAATATAATATAATATAATATAATATAATATAATATAGAAAAAGGGCACAGACTGGTGCTCTTCCATTAGGCTAGTTTAGTCATTAAACACATGGTCAGTTGACGGTGGGCCCTTCGAAAGGGGCACAACACAAAAACATGAAATCCCATCTAGTGGTTGTCGTCAGTGAAAGGTGATAGAGCAGGGCACTGCTCCAGACGGTGGGGGACGGGAGGGTGTCAAGCCCCTGGAGGAACAAACCAAAAGAGGCCAGACTACACCCTATAACAGGGACACTCCTACTATTTTTTACTGTAACTGTATTGAGAAGGTATTTCAATCAATTTCAGCTTTACATAGAATATAACTAATTTAAACAATTCAACAAAGCATATTTAGGCTTACTGAGTTTAACCTCCTTGTGCTAATATTTCTCTAGCATCTATTTCAAGTAACACCAAATAAAAACCGTAAACGGGTTTCACGGAAAAGTTGGACCGGATGATGTGGAAAAGACTCCAGTCTGCAGGGATTACTCTCTAAATAAACTTCATCTATATCCATCTTATATTGAGCTGCTCATTCCCTGAAACACTAGCAGATGTGGATGTAACGTTCAGTAACTGACACTATTTCAAGCAAGTCCATTCTTAACCATGAGCGCATTTGACCAATAAGAAATTGATTGTGAAGAAATTTGAAAATGGAGATCTACTGACAGTTTGATTGTCAAACCAATTAAATCAGTACAGTTTCGTTTTGATCCATTACACATATTTCATCTAAATTAAAATACATTAATCAATTAATAAAAAAAGAAAAAATTGGAAAATTTTAAAATAAAAATAAAACATGCCAAATTAAAAAGAAAAATCACGGATTACAGTGAAAAAACTTACTAAGTAGGTATAATAGATAAATCAAGTACTTTTAATAATAATAATAATAATAATAAAAATAAATTTGTTCACATACAGAGATAATCATATTTTGTAGATCTATCATTATTGTTAGAAACTGTCAAAGATTTTTAATTTCTATATTTTTATAGCTTTTCAGCTTGATTACAGTGAAAAGCAGAGTATATATAATAAACAAAACTATATTTTTAATTAATAATATTATTAATAGTATTAATAATTATTTGTATTTAAAAAATAGGAAAATAAAAAATAAAACAAGCTTAAAAAATAAAATATAATTTTTAAAAATATTTATTGATTTCCCTAAATAGCACAGTATTTAACATCAGCAATTTGCAGGTTATCATAGACCATAAAACATGAAAATATTTAACAGCTTATCAGCATCGGCTAGAATCTTTAATATTTGTGCATACCTACATGGCCAATTTAAATTTGGATTTTTAACCCATTCATGTCAAAAAAAAAAAAAAATCATAATACAGTCTTATTAGCAGGTGCTGAGCAGAAGGGCTGCCCCTGAGGCTCAAAGGGGATTGAGGTATCTGATATAAATAGTCCACTGCAATGATAAATCTGGATACTGATTCATGACCTAATGACCAACCTAATGAACAATGCCAGTGGGCTAAACCTACCACACTAAATCCTAGTCTTTCCACTTGGTCAGATGAAGCACCATCGGAATCAGATGTACTAGATAAGAGTCTTATTCTGTATTTCCACTTGATCACAATCAGGTAGTGACCCACTTCACTAGCTTGCTTGCTCAGCACCAGCGATGGGAGTTTAGTAGGTGCCACACGTGACAGCCATGTGGAGGACGGGAATAACAATGAGGGATGTAGCGGCAGCCGGTAAACAGCGGCAGGCTTAGGCAGGTCTGAATCATAGGGATTGATCCCTGTACCAGACAGGTGTCCTGTTCCTGCCCTCACAGGGTGTGCACTCACTGAGTCAGGCAGTCTGCTCCGGGCCAGGAGGATTAGCTTGGCCGGGTAGATTATGAGGGAGTGAAATGCTGTCTGCAGTGGGAGGGGTGGTCGACGGGGGTTGAACGCATTAGACAAGACAATGCTTACTCTATTCCACCAGGTTTTGAGAGCAACGGTGTGACGCCGGGCCTCCGCACGGCCACGTTAAGCGATAGCCAATGGATAAAGGCGTGCAGAACAGGCGCTTACTGTACTTAGCCAGACAGCAAGACACGGGATAGAACGCACTCGAGCAGAAAACAGCACGCTGACGAGTGTGTAATGCTTTAAGTAAATGACGAGAACGAAATCGTCCCAGCTGTTGCAGCAAAAACTGCTCTAAATGGATCAGTAGTGCACTTGTCGTCTTGAATGTTATTGTTATGTTGTTTTTGACTGAAAAATAAAAACAAAATGTCAGTAAGAGGCATAAAGATATGGATCATAAATGATCAGCCACAAGTCCATAGAAAGATTTTAATAAATTAACATCAAAATACAAAATAATCAATTAATTAACACTTAGCTCACGAGACGAGACACGAGATTGGGTTGACAAGAACGAGGAGAGATGAGATTTTTGCACAGTTTTTTTTTTTTAAGAACTCTTCAATGACAAAATTCATGACTGGAAAAATAGTCTGCAGGTGCATTTTGATACGTTTTAACTAATCATCTTGTAATGAATGTCATTTCAGTTCTACTTTCTGAGTATGAATTATCATATGCATTGAAAGACAACAATATACAAGCACTGTACATCAATTATGAGCTTCCAGAACTTCTGATTGAGGCTGTGAGACCTCGTAATTGACCTATATCTAATTGAACATAATCAAAGCACTTTCTCAATATGCAAAGTGCAAACAGAGACCAGAGCTAAGAGGTGGTTACAACTACACAGCCCAGCCTAAGTCAGCTTTGATATTAGGAGATATTGTATGTAGCTTAATTTGCGCTCGTCAGGGAGCTCGCGTTTTACTTTTGCTTTTGAATTCCCGATCGCATGTACTCTGCGTATAGGGAGCGGTGGTGTTGAGCGTACATTCTACAAGATAAGGCATTTATCAGACGCTTAGGCTCTGTTGCGCAATGAATCCTCCGCCATGGTCTTGTCAGTCATCTTGCCTTACTCTTGTCATGTGATCAGTGAACTGTGATTCCTGCTGCACTGTGTGCAACTCTGCAGCTCGTGCTGGATGAGCAGAGTGGACATTTACAATAGTTTACAATTAAAGCAACCAATATCCAACTGAATTAAATGGTTTTTATTTCTATAATAAAAAGCAAAGCGACAGTGGAGGCGTAATGTAATGTAAATGTAGCGGTGGTATATTCTATGCTAATTTCACCCTCATTCTCTGTCATGGTGATATGGCAAGACAGCTTTTCATTTGACGAGAAATCTCATCACACACCTACCGTGTAGCTTAAAATAATGGAAAGAAAATTCTTCTTTGAATTGGCCTTGCGGGCTGCACTCAATAACTTACAGCATACAGTACAGCAGAGCAGTCCGATTCATGAAATGATGAAAATGAAATTCATCAAATGACAAATGATTATTCACTGTTTGTGAATAATCAACAAATGATTACTCACAAACAACAAATGACTCTTTTTAGTCATTCAAAAACACAGCACAAACAGTGTATTCTGATTCACGACTAAATGACTCATTTACACTAGTTCTTTTTAGTGAATCAAAATTATACAGCACAGCTGGTAGTCTCATTCCTTAATGGATTAGTTTACTTCAGAATTAAAATTTCCTAATAATTTACTCACCGCCATGCCATCCAAGATGTTTATATCTTTCTTTCTTCAGCTGAAAAGAAATCAAGGTTTTTGAGGAAAACATTCCAGAATTTTTCTCCATGTAGTAGAGTTCAACAGTTATCAATGGGCTGAAGGTCCAAACTGCAGTTTCAGTGCAGCTTCAAAGGGCTCTACATGATCCCAGATGAGGAATAAGGGTCTTATCTAGAGAAACCATTGGTCATTTTCTTAAAAAAAAAAAAAAAATTATGAGATATACTTTTTAACTACAAATGCTTGTCTTGCACTAGCTCTGCGATGTGCCACGCATTACGTAATCATGTTCAAAGGTTACGCGTAAAGTAGGCGGAAGTACTGCGGTAGGGCAAAAAAACTCATCTCATTTTCTCCTCCAACTTCAAAATCGTCCGACATGGTTGTTTACCTTTTTTTTTGTAAAGGCCGCTTGACTTAGTCTTTGCACATTCACTTTGTGAACACTGGATCAGGACTTCCGCCTACGTCACATGTGACCTTTCCAACATGATTACATAATGCGCATCACAGAGCAGTGCAAGACGAGCATTTGTGGTTAAAAAGTATATAATTTTCATTTTTTTTAAGAAAATGACCAATTGTTTCTCTAGATAAGACCCTTATTCCTCATCTGGGATCATGTAGAGCTCTTTGAAGCTGCACTGAAACTGCAGTTTGGATTTTTAACCCGTTGACAACTGCTGATGTCCACTATATGGAGAAAAATCCTGGAATGTTTTCCTCAAAAACCTTGATTTCTTTTCAGCTGAAGAGAGAAAGAATTAAACATCTTGGAGGACATGGGGGTGAGTGAATTATCAGGAAATTTTAATTCTGAAGTGAACTAATCTATCTATATCTATATCTATATCTATATATATCTATATCTATATCTATATCTATATCTCTATATATATATATATATATATATATATATATATATATATATATATCTATATCTATTAGGGCTGTCAAACGATTAATCGTGATTAATCACATACAAAATAAAAGTTTGAGTTTGCATAATATATGTGTGAGTAATGTGTGTATATAATATGTATATATAAATACACACAAATTAATGTATATATTTAAGAGAAATATGTTATTTATGTACAAAAAAATGTATTTATATATAATATAAATTATATAAAAATATAAATAAATACATATACTTGTAAATATTTCTCAAATATATACATGGATGTGTTTGTATTTATATATACATAATAATTACACACAGTACACCCACATATATTAGGCAAACTCAAACTTCTATTTTGTATGCGATTATCGTATTGTATATCTATATATATATATATATCTATATCTATATATCTATATATATATATATCTATATTATATATATATATATATATATATATAGTGCTCAGCGTAAATAAGTACACCCCCTTTGAACAGTAAAATTTTAAACAATATCTCAATGAACACAAAAACAATTTCCAAACTGTTGACAAGACTAAGTTTAATATAACATCTGTTTCAAGTGAACTTATAACATGAAAGTAAGGTTAATAATATAACTTAGATTACACATTTTTCAGTTTTAGTCAAATTAGGGTGATGCAAAAATGAGTACACCCCACAACAAAAACTACTACATCTAGTACTTTGTCTGGCCTCCATGATTTTTTTTTTTTGACAAGTCTTCTCGGCATGGAATGAACAAGTTGCCGACATTTTGCAACATCTATCTTTTTCCATTCTTTAAGAATGACCTCTTTTAGAGACTGGATGCTGGATGGAGAGTGATGCTCAACAGAATTCCCCATAGGTGTTCGACTGGGTTCAGATCAGGAGCCACTGAAATCACTTTCACCCTGTTCTTCTTCAGAAATCCAACAGTGGCCTTAGTTGTGTGTTTAGGATCATTGTCATGTTGGGAAAGTGCACGATGACCAAGGACATGGAGTGATGCTAGCATCTTATCTTTCAGTATAGAGCAGTACATCTGTGAATTCATGATGCCATCAATGAAATGCAGCTCCCCGACACCAGCAGCACTCATGCAGCCCCACATAAGGACACTGACACCTCCATGCTTCACTGTAGGCACCATGCATTTTTCTTTGTATTCCTCACCTTTGCAACGGCATACAGTTTTGAAGCCATCACTTCCAGAAACATTTATCTTGGTCTCATCACTCCAGAGTATAGAGTCGCAGTAAGCTTCATCTTTGTCAGCATGGGCCCTGGCAAACTCTAGGCAGGCTTTTTTGTGGCTGGGCTTTAGGAGAGGCTTCTTTCGTGGACGGCACCCATGCATGCCATTCCTCTGCGAACGCCGTATTGTGTCATGGGAAATAGTCACCCCAGTTTGGCTTTCTACTTCTTTAGATAGCTGCAGTGGACTTGCATGCCGATTTTCTTCAACCCTTCTCATCAGAAGATGCTCCTGACGAGGTGTTAACTTCCGTGGACGACCTGGACGTCTCTGAGATGGTTGCAGTTCCATCTTTTTAAAATTTTTGTACCACTTTTGCTACAGAATTCTGACTGATAAGTAAAGCTGATCTTCTTGTAGCCTTCACCTTTCTGGTGTAAAGAAATTATTTTCGTTCTCAGGTCTTGTGACATTTCTCTTCCATGTGGTGCCATTGCTGACAGCATGAAATGGGAAGGGGTTTTAACACCCTTTTATAGTCAACTGTCTGCTGGACACCTGTGTAATGAATAATTAGACTCACCTGTGGTTGAATTCTTGTTAAATTAGACATTTGTAGTCTAAAATTTAGCTTTGCTCCAGAGACTTTCAGTGAGGTGTACTCATTTTTGCATCACCTTATTTTGAGTAAAACTGAAAATTTTGTTCTCTAAGTTATATTATTAACCTTACTTTCATGTTATAAGTTAAACAGATGTTATATAAAACTTAGTCTTGTCAACATTTTGGAAATTGTTTTTGTGTTCATTGAGATATTGTTTAAAATGTTACTTTTCAAAGGGGGTGTACTCACTTACGCTGAGCACTGTATGTGTATATATACATATATATGTACATATATATACATATAAGTACATATAAGTGTATATAAATACATACATACAGGTTATTATATACTCAGGTTATTAGTTGACAGACCATTTCTTTTTGTAAGAAAAATAGCCATTATAACTGAAATATTATTTTATTTAACAACAATTATTGCCCAAACACATTCGATTTGAATCTGAATCAAAATCTTAACTGAATCAACAGCTTGTAAATTAGAATGAAAATAAATAAATAAATAAAAAATTTGCATCGATACCCAACCTAAAGATAGTTCTTAGAAGAACCTCCTTAGCACTTGACTAGGCAGCAGTGCAGACTCTCAAATTGTGTCAGGGAAAATGCCCTGATGTCTGAGGTTTGATACTTAACACACTCAGCAGGTGTGAACATGGCACTTTAATTTCCCAGAGGATTGATTTGTTTTCGTCCTCAGCATGTCTCCGGCCGCTCACAGGGGGATTGGTTGTTTGCAAGGCTTCTGCGGCCTCGTCAAAACAGCCGTGTGCTGACGTTCCACAACTGGAATCTATACCCGTCCTAAGTTTCCGCTCTCACCCTCATGCTAAAACGCATGCTGGCAAAGCAAAATTTGACAGCGTTCACATTTCCTCGAACAGCCATCCCCACCCTCAGTCACAGACAAAGAAAAGCGCATACTAGCGTCAGCAATCCTATAGACCGTAAAGCTTATCTAATCAACAAATGAGCTCTTCACATTGACTTCTAAGAAAGGATATAACCAAAAACTTGTTGGGACACAACTACAAAGGATCAGCTGACTTCTGGGAGCACAAAGCCGCCGTCGTTTCATTCATGTGTCGAAGTGAATAAATCTAGGAGCTCCAGGGGCCCACCGGCAACACATTCAAATGCATACCTAGCCTCTATAACATCATGCCTTTGTTGATTCTGTTGAAAGACATGCTTGAGGGAAAACAGAACACCTTACACTGCCATAAAAAAGAGAAGGCGTTCCGCTCTTAAATGACTAACCTTTCCGAGACAAAAGGGGAATAGAAGGAGTTCTCTATCACTTTTGGAAGTTCTCCCAGAGGTGAACAGTATAATACAAAGAACAGAAGAAATCTAAGGTGTCCTTCTATATTTCACCTACCCACATTACAGACACCATCCTCTACTATCTGATACCTACATCTCTCTTAACTGTGGGAACTCACCTGTGCAAGCACTTTCGACTGGCTGCATTATACTAATGGTCCTAATTTCCGACAGATTCGCACACTCGTAGCTAATAAACATGCTCTGAGATCAGCTTGGTCAATAACAATTTAAACGTCTTGGGAAAATCTTAAAGGAACATTCCCGGTTTCAGTTCAAGCTTTTTTTTTTTCAACTTTTTTTTCAGTCCTTTTCTTTATAAAGTAAAATGCAAAAATATAAGTTACTGTGAGGTCAATTTGTAAACATCAATATATGGTTTCAGTATTACTAGTAGTTTCAATAGAAGCCAAAAGATGTAAACAATATCCATGTCAGTATGGAAAGCAGTAGTAGTTTTACTTTTGTCTAATTTTGCAATTTGGTTGCAGTGACAACATAACTTGCAAAAAAACCCGTAAAAATAAGAACTTTACAGCTCAACAGATTAAAGGTGCAATATGTACGATTTTTGCAGTAAAATATCCAAAAACCACTAGGCCAGTGTTATATATTTTGTTCACTTGAGTACTTGCAATATACCAAATGTTTCCAACTATTTGTAAATCATGAGAAAATTGCAATTTTAACCAAGGCTCCGGGACGTGTGAGGAGTCGCCTGTCAATGGCGTCATACACGCGTTAACCCTCGGTATCCAGTTTTATTTTGTAGAAACCATGGAAACACCAAAGACGCTTTAATATATTACATGTTTTAATAGACAAGGGAACAACTGTTTTGATATATTTATAGACAGAAAAACTAATTATTGTTATATAGCTCAACATGTTTAGTCTTATTGTTAGTCTAGATTTTTTGCGAGTACCATGCTTTACCATGCCTCAAAGAAAAACACTATTTTGTGAAGTAGCTAACATAGCATAATCAGATGCAGCTTTATTTTTAGTAACAGTAATACAGCATTTTCTCCATCATACAATACATTTTAAAATTAACTGCATGCCATTTATCAACACAAGCATCCAGTATTTAATATGATATTCTAAAATCGATCTATCTTACTGCAGTGTGTCTCAAACAAGTGTCTCACAGCAGCCGCCGAGCGAACGCACAGAGTAACGTTATAACATTTTCAACACACTCAAATGCATCTAATATGATAAACAGAGCTGCGTTACCTCATACTCATGACCGGAAAAGCAAAAGCGGTGCCGGCGACTGTGTCATAATAAAGTCCCGCTGCTTGTGGCGTGTGTTGCGCAATACATATCGATATTGAACACGATATTGCGTGTCTTATCAGTGATCTACGGCTCGGTCTATTAAATGCCGCTTCATTTGAAAGCAGGTGATGGCGATTTAGCGGTAATCAGGGAACCGGCTTTACTGAAGAAATGCGCGTGACAAAAGCATTCGATACATCGCCCAGCCCTAAGTATGGGTAGGTTGGTACACTTCCCATGTCAGGTGGTACAACTACAGTATATACATACAACTATTTGGTTGTACCGCCTGACATAAAAAGTCAAAAAATGAATTTAAACACTTTAAAATGTTATTCAACAACTGAAACTTGTTTAAACACTGTTCATGATTTGACAAAAATATGCATCACATAATTTTGAAAAGACTTTTAAAAAACACCTTTTTGAAAGCTTTATTTGTCAATGACCCTAATACATCCTCCAAAAGCTGGTCCCATTTACATCCTATTTTTTTGGCAAGAAAACAAAGACAATATTATTTTTTTGGTAATCAAAAATGTCAAAAATCCTGTTGAATGAGCTTAAACTTGTGCTTAAACTTTAACGATTAATACATGACCTGAGCTAAATGGGTGCAAGAAAAGGTCAACTCTCTACACTTTCACAGAGCTTTTCACAGAGCTAAACTCACATAACAGGGTGATCAGGTTAAAGAGAAAAAAAGCATTCAAGTATAAGACTTTAACTTGAAAGTTTCTGAAAGATGAGCACAAGGCTTCAGTGACATCTGTGTCTATCTCCTGTGTCTGCCACGATCCCCACTAACAAAAAGATTGCCAGACATGACAGCAGGTGGCTCCACTAGGGCATTGCTGCAGAAATAATAAAGCAGGCTTAACAGGCACCGACTGAACCTGTCTCTTTCACACGACTCAGTTTCTTTATCGCTAAAGGGAATTGGCAGAATAGACATGACACAGTAATGTGAGAGTGAGTAGATAAGATAAGAACTTGAGTAAAAAACTAAAGGCCAGTGCATGCAATACTTCAGTGACCTCTACTTCCACATTTGAACAAAGCGCTTAGTCAAAACCACACTGAACTATCGCTTAGGACAACAAACGTCACTCTGATTCTTCATATATCCCTGTCGGGGTTGTCCTTTCAAAGCCAGACAAATTTGACTAATGCAAGGTGCAAGACAAATTAACAGCCCAAAATTAGGCCAGTGTCCTTCAAACAAAACCTGGGGGGGAAAAAAAGGCAAAATATTGACTTATGTCTTCACTCAGCTGAAAGACTGAATAATCAGTAATATGGGTTGTTATACCCAGTGTTATTAATGAAAATTAAGATATTTTAGTTAACTGAAATAAAAAAAAAAAACATTGAGAATAATTTAAAACAGCTACAAATTAAGTTTCTAAAGTAAATTAATTTTTAGTTTTGTGATGCATGGTATATCATAAAAAAAACAAAAATGGCACTAAATAGCATTAGACCATTTTTAACCATACAGTATATATATACATGAGTATTACCTACGGCTGAATCACACCTGTGCTGATATAGAGCCATATCGCACGGCTACGAGTATGATGTTGCGTTTATTCAACAGTTCGACAGCACAAGTGAGTAAATAAGAAACAACAGCAGAGTGTCCTTAAAAACCCTCTTTTGTGCAGCACTACTTCCTTCCGCCACAGATTCAAATCTCAAGTTGACAGTTTTAAAGTTGTGACCAAGCCTTCGTTATTAATTCTAAAACCCTTCAGACATGTTAGCGAAGGAACTAGGGATGCACGATCATGATTTTTCATGGCCGATTCCGAAACCGATTTTTTTACAAGCAAACTGGCCGATTCCGATTTCCAATTTTTTTTTTTAATTATTATTCTTATCAAGCAACAAACAAGAAAAATTGAAAGTATACATAAACAAGATGTTTATTTGATATTTAACAGGCTAAACTGGGTTTTGGCTATTAAAAACAATAACTGTAACCATCTGAAATCAACACCAGTAACTGCACAGTAAGTAGCCTACATTCAATACATACATAGGTAGGCCTACTGACAAAAGCATTTAGCTTTTGTTTTTTAAATTGGGTTGAAACCTTAAATGAAAACATTAACTGTAACCATGTCATTTTAAAAGGCAATAACTTCCACAATCCAAACAACACAATCAAAACACATTCAACACTCCAACAAAGATTTTACTTAATTTGCATTCAGCATTTGTTTTCGTTTTTAAACTTGGTGTAAAGAAAAAGGTCTTTACCAGTGAAACTAAATAAAACCAAGGCTGTTTACAGTTTACCTGCAGCATCAAATGGCATCTGCCTCTCTCTACCCCGCGCTTCTCGCACATAGCTCCTCTCTTCCTGTTTACACAGTAGTCATGGTTACCCCTGCAACAGAGCGCGCTTGCCGGAGCTGTCAAGGCGTCGCGCTCAGATCACCTCACGCAGGTCGTTTCGCGAATGATTACAAATGTAGTCTGTGCACGCGGGCGCACTTCCGGAAAAATCGGACGAAAAAATACAAAAAACGATCACGCATTATAAGCAAAAACCGGCCGGTTCCGATTTATGGCCGGTCAACCGGTGCATCCCTAGAAGGAACGTTCAGTCGCTTTATTGAAGTTTTTGGTATTATGTAGAGTTATGGTATTATGAGAGAGAGGTCGACTAAACAAATGCATTATGGTCAATGTCCATAATATTATATCCATTATAAAAAAATCAGTTTGAATGTCTACTGAGGAAAGAAATTTCTTTGTCTTTGTCCTTTTAAAAGTTAAGGGGATTTCCTGCAGCGCTAAAACAACTTCCTTGTTTACAACCAGTCCCTTTCGATTTGCTACTGACTCACTCATAAAGAGAATCTTTGCCCTTATCTAATGGCATAATAATGTAACTTTCACTGAAGTAGAAATCACAATTGCTAACGGACAATTCTCAATACCAAATATGGCATATTATTTATAAAAAAAAATTAAATTAACAATAGCTATTAGACATTAGGAAATAAACACAAGCAAACAATTCAGTCAAACATACAAAAGGAGCACTCTGGTACATGATTTAAGTTAAATATAGCTTGAATATAAAGTTATTAAGTTTAATTTTCCCCTTAACCCAAATCGATTATATATACCCCAAAGGAATTACCTATATCTCATGTTTAACCATTACCTACATAATAGCCAGCAGCAAATTCCCAAAGGACTGACTGAGATTAAGCTGTTCTCTGCGGACATGAGCGCTGAATGTCCGCTGATGGCCTGGAGCTCACATCTGCGAAAACGTCTTAACAAAATGTAAAACAGGTGCTATGTTTATATATGAGTCACATACTTGAGGTCTAAATAACTACATTCACAACTAAAAACTCTTAAAATTACATTCCGTGACACAACAACAGTAGTATTTGTAAAAAATACGGTGGATTTGCTCAACCACCATGACAGTTGCCGCAAGCAGAGTGATACAAACGGTGAAACGGTTCCAGTGCTGATACTGGGGGAATATCACACAACTCTCAGCCAATCAGATTCAAGAACCAGAAAGAATTGTTGTGTGTATTTATATATATATATATATATATTACCAGGGCAAAAACTGAATCACATATTGTAGAATTTTCATTTAAAATTAAAATAAAATAAAATAAATAGCATTAGAACTTGTCACTCTTTATATTTAAGACCAGTTTTTCCTCTGCTACATGCAAATGTTCAACATATGCAGTTTCCACATCTTCTGAAAAGGATGTGCAAAGTGTTAAGCAGCAACAGCTGTAAAACAAAAACCATTTACTAAGTTAGAAATATAAAGCTAAACAGAAAGAATTCTCATCATGAATAACCTGGAAATTGTGAGTCTCATAACCAGCCTATCTGGGAATGCTTAAGAGCTCTGTTCAATAGCACATGGCTCATCTGAAAATCTCCCTACTGCACAAAATGACTCAATGAAGACCAGATCACTGGGGTGAGTGTTAGGAATGAATGTCGTCATCCCTCAAAAGAGGCCTGAAAAAAGACATGCGTCACCACCCGCCGCCGTCATTAATAATCACATATTTGGCACATGGACAGATCGGAGCAGTGGGACACACTGACGTGGCATCCACGACGCAAACTACTAGAAGCACATGCTGTCACCGTAGGGACCGATGCAACAGGGTGAGCAGACGGAGCACTTCCTGTTACACTAAATGCTAAGCTGATGCCAGCCAAATATAGGGCTTTTGCAGATAATTTACTTTAATTTAATCAAGGTTACTCTCTTAATGCATTTGCTACAATTTGGAAAACACTTCATGAGATATATACATAAACTAGGGGTGAGCGATAGACGGGTAGACACGATAAACATGTAGAAATTTATCAACGTGCTGCGGTGTCACAAAATCGTATCATTTGCATGCATTTTTAAGCATTGTGGTTTAAAAACAAGTGATTTTAAACCATTGAAGTGCAATAGGCAGCGAAAGAGAACTCGTTGGTACATGATAGCTGTCTGAGAGACGAGCGCACATGAAGCCGCTGCTCATAGAGCGTGTGAGTACTGAAATAAGTTCTTTTTGCTGCCTTATTAGGCTTGAATGGTCAAAGTTTTTTTCTTCAATTTTCTATTGTACGGTTTTGTTGAGACTGTGTGAATTGTAGCCTCAGTTTTCTGTTCTTAGCTGACAGGAGTGTGCCGGTGTGTCTTCTGCTGCTGTAGTCCATCAGCCTTAAAGGGTTAGTTCACCCAAAAATGAAAATTCTGTCATTAATTACTCACCCTCATTTAGTTCCACATCCATAAGACCTTTGTTCATCTTCAGAATACAAATTAAAATACTTTTTATGAAATCTGAGAGCTTTCTGTCCATCCATAGAGATTCAATGCAACTATCACAAAAGGCAGTAAAGACATCATTAAAGTAATCCATGTGACTCCAGTGGTTTAACCTCAATTTTATGAAGCAACGCGAGTGTTTATTTTTGCACAAAAAAAACAAACAAACAAACATAATTTACCACTTTATTGAAGAATATTGTTTTGCAACACGCTTCATGAGAGTATCACAACGCATACATGTTGTGTGCACGTGAGGGCTGACATTGTTGCGTGAACACGCTTTGGGTAATATTATTTAGTTCTCTGTGTGTGAACGACTTGCGTTTAAAAAAATTTGCGTTTAGGGCTGCAACAACTATTCAATAAAAGCGATAATAATCAATCATGAAAATTCTCATTATCGATTAGTTGGCTCCGCCCACCGTGCACGGAAGACTTCCGCCAGTCGCGTCAAATTACAGCACTGAATAACGCATTTCTATAGACAAAATGCATCTAAAAATAGTGGAGGAAACAGAATGAGCAGCTGCGGGAAAGGTACGTGATCAAAGCTGATCAAAACAGGAGAGTTTTTTATTTTAAGCTTCAAGCTAATGCATTAGCGTAATGGCTTGCCCTGTCAGGCGCTTTGACAGACGCATGTGCATCCTCAGCGCAAAACGTTCTTTCTATGGCTATATCCTTATCTGTAAATGTTACAAATTCACATTAGTATTTCCATTTTGCATAAAGGCTCATCCTGACAGTCTGCGTTAAACTTCAAACTTCAGTGAATGAGCGCCGGCGCGCGCACCCGCGCCAGACAGATGGAACGCGGTAGAGAGGGAGACAATTAATATTCAGCGCAAATATATTAATTTTGCTGAAATATCTATCTGTTTATAGTTAAATTTAGATTTAAAATCAACATGTCAGAGATTTAAACTATATTCACTATATACTGTGCTAAAGTTATTAGACATCTGATACCCGACGTATGGTTTGTGCCACAGGTCAGGGCAGCCAAAACTATCAGTACTGGTGCTTACTAAATCCACCAGTATGTGTAAGCTCTTTAGTTACAGCAGTATTTCTGAAGCTACTATATAATTATTGTTGTGATCCATAATTTTTGATATTACTGTTTTAAAAGAAAGTCAGAAAAAAAGTAAAACACTTTATAGTTGTTGTTTTTTCAGATGCCCAATTAGTCAATAAGAACAGAGTGTTAAGTTTTTTTTTTTTTTTTTTGATATTATTTGTGAATATCATTTAGAAACAATTTAGCTTTTTCAGTTTGTTATTTTCCTAATTAATGGTAGTACCATTTTTAGCTTTAAACAAGTTTTTGATAGATTCCTAAAATATTTGAGTTGTCTCTTTATAATGACAGGTAGTCTATTAAATTAAGCACTGTATGTTTTCATAGCATTCAACTGGCACATTTGTTTGAAGTACATTGGGCAGGATGTGCAATAGTGTGTTTTTTTGTCAAAATATAAATAAATAAAATTAAGATTTTTATCTGATTAATCAAAAAAAAAAAAAAAAAAAATCGGCCAACTAATTGATTATCAAAATAATTGTTAGTTGCAGCCCTATTTGCGTTTTCATTTTACAGCCCTACTGCAGACCTCAGTTGTAACGAGTGCTTATTTGAGTTACTGTTGCCTTTCTATCAGCTGAACCAGACTGGCCATTCTCCTCTGACCTCTGGCATTAACAAGGCATTTTCACTCACAGAACTGTCGCTCATTGGATATTTTCTCTTTTTCTGACCATTTTCTGTCAACTACAGTCTAAACCTTGTCCACAAACCTCTGCGGCATAGATCTGACAGAGTGCATTATTTGTTTGCATGCTACAGCATGTAACACACAGTTAACAGCAGACTATTGACTTCTGTGGCTTTTATTAACCTTATTGATCAAAATCGGAAGCATTTCTCTTCCGCTTGGCAGGAGCTCAAATTTCACTTTAAAAAAAAAAGCCTGAAAACTCCAAGAGAAAGCAAAACACGTTGGATAACATAAACATGTTTTGAGTTCATTTCCCCAAAAAGCGTTGATGAATAGACACTGAACAAGGATGTGTTTATCCTCAAATGGCGCCAGAATTTGATAAAGGGTGTGAAGTCATAACAGGCTGACTGTGCTGGAGAACGGCAACACTGATCCAGACTAAAACTGCCATAGTGAAAACAAACAAAAAAAGGGTGACTGGTCTTGACTCCGCCCTATGCAGAGAAATCAAATGCATTGACGAGCTGTAACTTCACATCCTCATATATATATACTGGTCAAAAGTTTGGAAACATTACTATTTTCATTGTTTTTGAAAGAAGTCATTATGCTCATCAAGCCTGCATTTATTTGATCAAAAATACAGAAAAAAAAACAGTAATAGTGTGAAATATTACAATTTAAAATAATGGTTTTCCATTTTAATATATTTTAAAATGTAATTTATTCCTGTGATCAAAGTTGAATTTTTAGCATCATTACTCCAGTCTTCAGTGTCACATGATCCTTCAGAAATCATTCTAATATGATTTGATACTCTGTTATTATCAATGTTGGAAACGTTGAAAACACTGGAATGTTTTGGAACCTGTGATACTTTTTTCAGGATTCACTGAAGAATAAAAAGTTAAAAAGATTAGCTTTTATTCAAAATAGAAATATTTTCTAACAATCTAAGCCTTTACTATCGCTTTTTATCAATTTAACACATCCTTGCTGAATAAAAGTATTCATATCTTTAAAAAAAAAAAAATTACTGAGCCCAAACTTTTGAATGGTAGTGTGTATATAGTTACAAAAGATTTCTATGATTAATGCTAAATGCTGCCCTTTTTAAACTTTTTTATTCATCAAAAAATCCAGAAAAAATATTTAATGTTTCCAACATTAATAATAAATCAGAATATTAGAATGATTTCTGAAGGATCATGTGACACTGAAGACAGGAGTAATGGCTGATGAAATATATTAAAATAGAAAACCATTACTTTAAATTGTAATAATGCACCGAATATTCGGCCACCGAAAATTTTCAGCCGAAAATGGCCCAAAAGTGCATTTTCGGTTTTCGGTCGAAAGACTTTTATCACCGAAACAATACGGCCGAAATGTTGTGATGACGCAAACAGAAACCGCACGGAGTGAAAACAATGAAAAGTACACTCTTAGAGTCTGTCAGCACACGTTTCACTGAGATCTATTCAGATCCTCTGCACTTCATCGCGACTGTACTTGATCCGCATTATAAAGACCATTACTTGGATGCGGAAATAAAGCAGCGTGCACGAGAAATGATCCAGGCCGCAATGGATGGGGAGAACCCGTGTAGAGACGGAGATGGAGCAGCGCCCAGCGCAGGAGAAGGAGATCAGAGCGCAGAAAAAAAGATTCCTCTCTCTGCACCAGATGAGGGGCATGCACCCTCGTTGTCTGATATGTTTAGTGAAATCCTGCAAGAAAGAGCTTTTTTTTTTCTTTTTTTTTTAATAAAAAATGTTTATTTATGCACTGGCCCTATTTAAATACACTCTCTCAAATGTCAGGCAGATGACAAGCTCAATCGCTCAACAGCTAGATGGTTATCTGTCTTGCAGTAGTCCTACAGAGAAAAATTTTAAATGCACTTGACATAAATGCATATTGTTTTTATGAGAGAACATATAATTTTAAAACCTTTCTGGACATTATTATTTAATGTACACATGATGAGTGGGGTCAAGTCATTTTAGTTTGAATTTTATTTTATACTGTACATTGTTGCAATGTGCTAAATAAATATTTGCATAATTTGTAATTGATTTATTCTTTGAAACTTTAATATTCATTTATGCAATTGCAATGCCTTGATTTTCGGCCTTGGTTTCCTCTTTTTCGGTTTTGGCCAAGAATTTTCATTTCAGTGCATCCCTAATATATATATATATATATATATATATATATATATATATATATATATATATATATATATATATATATATATATATATATATATATATATATATATATATATATATATTACACACTCAGACACACATTTCATATTTACATTAATAATTAGCAATTTCTAATTTAAATGTATACATTAAATATACAAACGTATGTGTGAAAAACATTACAATATAACAAAATTGTTTTAATAAATAGTCCATTAATTTATATCAAAAATATTATATATATATATATATATATATATATATATATATATATATATATATATATATATATATATATTTCACAATTTTTTTATAATCAAATGTTTTACATGTACTTTTAATTATACATTAAAAATTAATTTGACATTTTTTCTCTCACCCTTCTTTAAGTCACCTTTATTTAAATAGCAATTTATAGAAAACAGATTGTTTCAAAGCAGCTTCACAGTAATAAGCAGGAAAACAACAATCAATGATGCAGACTACAGACTGCAGACTACATGAGTTCAAATCAGTTCAGTGTTGATTCAGTTCAATAACTGCATGAAATTCAATTCAGCTATAAGAAGATGACAATAGTGTAATAATTATTCAGCTCAGTTTAGTTCAATGTTGATTCAATTAAGTTCAATTACAGTGTCGATGTTGCAAAATCCGTTAATTATAAAAGAAAGTCGATTCAGTGATAAATCAGCTCTACAGAAGACGGCAGTGACATCAGTTCTCCTTTTCACACGTCTTCCCCTCATTCATAAAATGGCTACAGCTGCCGATGTCGAATTTATGGACAAAGTGGAGGGGGAAGCAAACGCAGCATGTTTTCGCAGTTGTTCTTTTCTGGGAACACGGCGTCATAAAACCCTAAAGTGCCTAAATCTCATATCCTTTTAAAACTCTTTTCAGGCCTCTCCACCTTATTCAACAATGATGCTTTGATAACAGCATGGGCCTTATGTTACACCTCATTTCAGGGAAGACAAAATGTGTAAAAAGGTACCAAAGAGGGCAGTTCGACATTTTATAAGGCCTGCAAGAACAGATGTGCCAGTGGGATACGAAAACAAAAAAGCCTATTCAGATCTATGAAAGAAAATAACGTTACTAGGAAAGAAGACACTTTTTGCACCACTAGGGGGTAGTTGCTAGGATGTTGCTATGTGATTGCGAAGGTGTTATGAATGGTTGCTAGGCAGTTTGGGGTGATTTCTTGGGCTTGTCCATGTAAGTTTATGGGATTTTTTTGACTGGGGTCAGGCCAGTAGTTCAGATTATTAAAGGGACAGTTCACCCAAAAATGAAAACTGTCATCATGTACTCACCCTCAAGCTGTTGTAAACCTGTATGAGTTTTTCTTTATACCGACATTCTTCAAAATATCTTCTTTTGTGTTCAGCAGAAGACAAACTCATACAGGTTTGGAACAACTTGAGGGTGAGTAAATGATAGTTTTGATTTGGGGTGAACTATCCCTTTAAACAATAATAATTGTAATTTTTTTAGACTTAAATTTTCTTAAATTTAAATATTACATTCAAATTAAAATAAAATGTATTTTAATTTTAACATTCCTTAATCATTTTCAAATTCTCATTTTAAACAATTTAAATATACATTATATACAAATGTGTGGAAATGTATATTATTAATATAATAGTAATATATAATATTATATAAAAAAATCAATGTAATATTTTAATAAATATATGCAAAATAGTTTCTTTCATAAATCATTTTATTTTTCT
Organism: Ancherythroculter nigrocauda; assembly: GCA_036281575.1. Taxonomy (NCBI): domain Eukaryota; kingdom Metazoa; phylum Chordata; class Actinopteri; order Cypriniformes; family Xenocyprididae; genus Ancherythroculter; species Ancherythroculter nigrocauda. The sequence goes on from VTFQ01000004.1 coordinate 54,464,187, forward strand.
CACACATTTTTTAATACAATGTTTTGCATGTATATTTAATAACATATTTAAAATTAGAAATTTAACAATAAAATTTATTAAATCTTCAATATAAGAGGTCCAAATTTTCAAAAAAAAAAAAAAATTTAAATTCAGAATTTTATATTTCTTATTTGAATGTATAATTTAAATATATAAATGACATGAATATATGTGTGAAAAACAAAACAATACATTTTTAATAAATAATAAAAATAATAATATGTGTTGTATTAAAATAATATTTTATATATATATACACTTCTTGCCTATATATTTTTAGGCGAGAATATAGTTGTTTAGACCTCAGATATGCGATTTATATAAATTTATATGAGCCTACTTGAAAATTTGTTTAGACGCTTTCGGCCATGAGCTCCAGGCCATGAGTGACCGTTCAGTGCTTGTGTACCTGCAGAGAACAGCTTCATCTCGGCCAGTCCTTCAGGAATTTGCCGCTGGTTCTTATGAAGATACTGTTTAAAATAGGACTGTCAACATTAACGCAAGTGATTAATTCAAAATCCATAACGCATTAAAATAACACAAAAAAATTACTGAAGCATGTGAAATTGCGTAATTAACGTAATTTACGTCATGCAGTTAGGTGAACTTAAAAGTCCATGCTGATTAGATCAGAGATGGCAGAGAGACTTATTCATTCCAGTGTCTGTTTCGCTTTAAAACACGAACTCTCCGTCATATTCAGTCATTGTATCTGAAGAGCATACAACGGAATGTTGAAATATCCCACCGTTGTATGGCCAGATGATATGCAAACTATGTTTCTCGACTGGATAAAGCAAACCAGCGTCTTGCTAGTAAAGTTTTGATGGATGAGGACTGCAATCAAAGTAAAGATGATTGCGGTGACGTACAGGAGTCATACATTAAGCACGCGTGAGTCCGTTATATTGATGGACAAACAAATCATGTATGAGCGCTCTCAACACACTGAACGCACATTGTATTTATGCACAAACACATTTCAGTACATTCACGTTGTTTTCACACACATTCAGGATAATGTTTTGATTGTCTTATGCATGTTGCTGTGCACTTTAGCATATATGCAGGTCAAGGCGGTTGGTTTAGGTTTTTTGGCATCTCCATGTGGTCCTGTTCAGTATCGCAACTTGACTTGTCTAAAATGTAAACAAGCTTTTTGCTGTTGCACATACTATACACTGAAACGTTTCAGTGAATTTTTTTTTATTTTTTTTTTATGGGTGCTTTGGTGTACATAAATGTATGCATTATATTGAATCATATCATTTGGTTATTTGGTGTCCTTTTGGAGTCTGCAAGTATCCTTTCTTGGAAAGACACCTAGATTTACCTTGAAAAAAAGCTGAAAAATACAGTTTTGTGAAAATCACACTTCAATCTGATGGTTTACTTTGCTGGATAAAGGCAATGATGAAAATGTTAAACAAGATAAATGGTGTTTACTTAATTTCACGATGTGAAAGTATGATTAATCACACTTAAAAATTTTAATCTATTGACAGCCCTAGTTTAAACATGAGGTATAATTTGTTTTGGATATATCAAACAGGCAATCTTTGGTTTTAGTAATCTATTACTTGGTTCCTGAGCTAATAGATTTGGCTTAAGTGCTATATTAAGTTTCTTAACTTTATTGAAATTAAATTCTATACTAACTACAGAACTGCGTTTGTACATTTGACTGAACTGTTTGCTTGTGTTTATTTCCTATTTTACTTCTTATACTGTTATACTGGCTATTGTTGTTAAAATATCCGTTAGTGATTTCGACTTCAGTGAAAGTTACATTAATACTCAATGAGATCTCTTTATGAGTCAGTCAATCGCAAAGACTTTTATATTGAAATGGACTTTAAGCAATACTTTAAACATCTTACGAGATGCAAATGACAAATGCATTTACTAGCGCTGTCATGGGAATGTCTTAAATGTTAAAAGGACAAAGATATCACTTTCCTCAGCAGACATTCAAACTGATTTTGTGATTATGAATATAAGATTGACCTGAAGAATATCATCTAGATGCAGGTAATGGATGCTCTACATAACACTCTACATATTACAGTGAGTTTCAATGAAGCAACTAAACGTTCCTTCATTAATAGTTCTAAAGTGATGTTTTAGGATTAGTAACGGAGGCTTGGGCTCAACTGTTAAACTGTCAACTTGAGATTTGAATCCGTGGTGGAAGTAGTTCCTCACAAAAGAGGGTTTTTAAAGACACTGTTGTTGTTCTTATTTATTTACACACTTGTGCCGTCGAACTGTTGCATGAATAACATCACACTCATAGCCGTGCGATATGGCTGCATATCAGCACGCTGTTATTGCTTACAGCCTCGTGCCTAGAGTTATCAGAATTAAACAAGCGCCAAGAAAGTCGGAAATTCGTAAACACGTTTGCTAGAGAAATTATGGCATGCATGGCAAGACATTACTGCTTGATTTTTTTAAGATTAGGCTTTACAAAAATGTTGTCGTTACTTGCGCACACTGCCCGTGTCTTTTAGTTGTGTTTTTTAGGTGTTATGAGGGTTTCGCTATGTGCACAGAGCATACTCACAAATTCACACACGGGAGCTTTCATGCAGCAGTATAAATATTTTAGCTGCTAATTATGGTGAGGGGGCACAGACATCGGGCAACATAGAGCTTGTACGTGTATGCGTGTGTGTGTGTGTTTGATGGAGAAGCAAGGCTACCGAGAAGACCGGTAGAACAGGACCAACACAAAAAGCTTTTTCAAAAGGCCGGAAAACGAGCCGAGTTCCAGGGTCTTTGTGGGAACTCCATGCTGTAGCCGCACAGGTCGGCCTGTGTGCTGAGAAACTAGGCCACAGTGTTTGTCACTGCAGCAAGGTGAGGGGCTTATGGGTAGAGGAATGGAAGGGAGACAGCAAAGCACCCAAATAACCTCTTCTCTCCGCCCACTATCTGGCAAACCCACAGCTACACACTCCTAGCAAATTCCACAGGCCGACTACAAACAGTTCATACCTGTATGAGGCCACTGAGTGAATGCAGACACCCCATTAAAAGAGAAGCCTGTGTTAGGAGCATCCAAAGAACAGACAGGGAGAGGAAGGTCGTAAGGCGTTAGGAATGTGATTTTGCGATCTTTATAAGGACAAAAAGGCCATGCCAAGACACGTCGGAATCATACGACTGTCTGGTCTTTTTTAACAATAAAATAAAGAAATTGGTGAAGGTCAGACGTTCTGACATTTCAATTTAAACCATGAATTACGTTGCAAGAAAGTTTGTTTTATTTACTCGCCAAAGCCAATTTCGGGAACACTTTAGCATAGGGAACACACATAAACTATTAACTACGAATTTTGCCTCAATAAACTCCCAATTTACTGCTTATTAATAGTTAGTAAGGTAGTTGTTAAGTTTAGGCATTGGGTAGGATTAAGAATGTAGAATGTGGTCATGCAGAATAAGGCATTAATAAGTACTAATAAATAGCCAATATTCTAGCAATATGCATGCTAATAAGCAACTAGTTAAAAGACCCTAAAATAAGGTGTTACCCCAATTTCTACTCCCATTTGGAGCTTGACAAGGGTTCATTTTGGAAGCTATACTTGTACATACTTTTTTAGTGGTTGCATCTTCATCAATCATCCTTTATAGCAACAAACACATTGCAATATAATCTGACATGATGTTATTTATTTATTTATTTATTTACTGTAGTTATTTATGGCTGTGATTTTATAAAGCTATACTATAAAAATCTTTAAAACTTGAGATGCACCAATGTATCGGCCGGTTTTTGATCAATTTACAACCATCGGCATATCGGCTATAGCATGAAAAAGGCTGATATAACAAACTGATGGTTTATTAATTAACCGAAGGCACTGAGCTGTATAATGTCTGTTGCATAATCCAAGAATAATCCATAATTTAATATCCCTGATGTGTTGCTGTCTGCATTTTAATGTTAATCAAACAACAACAACAAAATTTTTTTTAAAATAATCGCTCGCTACTCTTCACTAAATAACTTTTGTAACTTTCATAAGGTTTAATATGTATAGGGCCCTATGATTTCCGCAATGCTGAAAGTGCGGACGGAATCACGGAATCAATCAAAATTTACTGTATAACGCAGAAGACATTTCTTCTAATTGTATAGCGCAGCTTTTTAATGAAGCAACAACATAATATAGATAGGACAGGACAAGATAGGCTATTAAAGGGATAGTTCACCCAAAAATGAAAATTTGATGTTTATCTGCTCACCCCCAGGGCATCCAAGATGTAGGTGACTTTGTTTCTTCAGTAGAACACAAATGATGATTTTTAACTCCAACTGTTGCGGTCTGTCAGTCATGTAATGCATGTCAACGGGAATTCCATCTATAAGAGTCGAATGAAACCCTGCGGCTCGTGACGACACATTGATGTCCTAAGACACCAAATGATCAGTTTGTGTGAGAAACCGAACAGTACTTATGTCATTTTTTACCTCTAAAACACCACTATGTCCAACTGCCTTGAGCATCCGATTGGTGAGGTTTGAAAACGCGCTCTGATGCCGGATGTGATCTCTCGCGTATATGTCAATGAGTGCGAGACATCACTTCCGGCATCAGAGTGCAAAATGATATAAATACTGTTTGGTTTTGCACACAAACTGATCGTTTTGTGTCTTAGGACATCAATGTGTCGTCACGAGCCGCAGGGTTTCATTTGGATTTGTCTGTGCATGTTTTTTTTACTCTTATAGATGGAGTTCCCATTGACACGCATTATACGACTGACAGACGGCAACGGTTGGAGTTAAAAATCATCATTTGTTTTCTACTGAAGAAACAAAGTCACCTACATCTTGGATGCCCTGGGGGTAAGCAGATAAACATCAAATTTTCATTTTTGGGTGAACTATCCCTTTAATATTCTTTCATTGTGCAAAAGTATTATAATATGAAAGGCTCCAATACAAAGTGGCACAAAGAAATTATGCACATCCCATGTGCAGAAAGATGCGCTTGAAGCAACATGGAGTTGCTTGAATGCCCCTATGTAGCAGTTTATTGAGCCTTTTCTGTTAACAGTTTTATATTTCAGTTACTGTGTGTGAAGAATGATTTCTCTATTCTCCAGTGTTGTGTGATCTAACAGACATCCGGTAGAAAGTAACATGATTTAGAAACAGCAATAAACTCTATTAAGATGAAGTCCTTTTATGCAAAACCATAGACCTTTATCTATTGAAGCACAAAAACAAGTAGTCAAGTGGCCTATTTGTGTGCTCTATGAGATGTGTGCGCCGCTTTTTGCAAGGCTTTAAACACGGCTAAGTTTAAAAACATAAACTTATGAGACGATTCAGCACTGGCCCCAAGCTTTTTCACAAGATCGGAAAAAGACCCGAGCATCTTTTTCACAAGCTCTGAAAGGTAGATTAAACGAGAATGCAAGCATTGGCGATAATGTATAGACTGACATTGTGTGAAAATGAGTGTTGAAACAAAGTTTCACTATTACTAAAAAATTATAAAATTAATTTTTAAAAAAAGTACAAAATAAATAAGCCTTCATTAAATTTAAGCAATTTTGCGTTTAATTTTCATATTTATACATTTCATATATTAAGCTGAATTATTTGTCAACAATTTCATCAACAGGCTTCCCTGCACATTAGATACCAGCATTGGCCATTGAAAACCCATTTCAGTCAACCATTAATGAAAAATTATTTAAAATAAATAAATGTAAAAAAACGAATTCATGAAAATTACAAGGATACAGGCTAAATGTTTAAGATTCAGCGCCAACCCAAAGCACCTTGACGTGTTGATGGCATCAAAGCCTGAGGACTCTCAGTACGAACCCAGATGTTAGCAGTAAGTCACCGGTGTAAGTAGAAAGCAGAAAATAAGCCCAGTTCTCCTGAAGTACTTCAAAAGGATCCTCACTTAAACCTAAGTGTTTCCCTGAGGCTTCCCGAGCCTGAGACAGGGGTTTTAATAAAGAGCATGAGAGCTTCATGATGGTAATTACAGAATGGGCAAGAGCTATAAATCCCACTTAAAGGGCTGTGCAAGGTATTATCCAGGAGGAGAACAGGAAGAAACTATCAGTGCAGGATATGAGGTAAGGGTTCATCTTTACTACCTTCAAAATGAGAGGAAGGTACATTGCAATGTATTGGAACAAACATACATCGTTGGATCCAAGAGTAGATGCTCTTCACTTTTGATTAGCACCACAAAAGTGGTCAAAACGTGGAAGATGGCTGGACAGGTAATGTGGATGAGAAAATGGATATGAGGCTCTAAAAACTGAGAGAAAAGAACCGCTTTTTAATGGCCATTATTCTCACGGGAAAACAGCCCAGAGCAGGGTACCATGGTCAGGTACTTCCTGTGGGAGTTATGTACAGAATCCTCTAGGGGAAAACATGAGGCACAGTACGAGTTTCTGAGATTATAACACAAGGCTAACAGGCTCATATAGCCATAAAAACACTGTAACCAATGACCATTACAACATCTCTGCAAGGTCATCAAGTACAAACTCTTGCCTGTTAAAACTGAGCCACAATATATCAATAAAAAACCCCCACAAACTTACTAATATCTTTATATTCCAACAAGATTCTTTTTAATATAAGGACATACAACATGGGTTCACTGAATAAACACCATTATCTGTCACTCACCTGATGGATCCAGTTACACAAACACAAGCAAATTCTAGGAATTCCTCAATTGAGGTCCCAGTGGGGAACACTGCATTCAGAATGCACACAAAACAAAGACATTACTTTGTACTGTCGTAACGCAAACAAAATACACCACAAATGTTGTTTGCACAGGATTTGGGCTGTCGTCCAATACTCTATGTTTTGAGATATGACATACGGGAATATTATTTATAATAAACTTGAACCAAAACCTCTCCTGCTAAAAGGATTGAGGGCATGGCAGTTCCTTAGTCAATGTTTTTTATGAGTCAGTATGTTTTTGAAAAATCTGTATTTTAAACTTTTCCATCTGAAACTACCTACTGTGATATAGTGACTCAAAATATGTTAATGATTATGCAATTTGTTTCTTTTTTCTTTTATAGTGTTAAAATTGTTCTCATAAAAACAATAGTTATTACCATACATTATTTATTATACTGCCATTTTGTTTTTTTGATTTAAGATGCAATGGTGCACGTCAACTCAAAAGGGAGGATATGGGAAAACAAACAAAAAAAAAAAGACATCAACTATATATGCTGCATTCCTGAAGTCCTGAGATCACTCTGACCTCTTACATTCACTGTAAATGAGAGATGTGAGAGCACCAGCACTCCCTAAACCATTTCACTCAAACATTTGAGAGCAAAGCCAAATATGGATATGGATAACCAAGGAGAAGGCGTATGGGCCATCCAATGAGTATACCTCTGTTAATGGCCAATCAGAAAAAATCAATATGGCGAAAGCTTTGAGAATTCACAGCCATTTTCACAATAAACTAAACAGATTGCCCATTATATGAAGTCTGACAGTGTAATGTGAAGAGCCAAAGAAAATTCTTCGTTTTCATTAAAAATACATTTTATCAAAGTCACACATTACACAAATAGTGGATCATTTTGAATGTGCTAGGCATTATAACAGCAGTAGAGAACTGGAAATTACTGTAATTGCTTTGATTAAAGGGAAATGAAAAGCAGAGAGGCCATTATACTGTAGCTACAAATCAGACGGTCACATAGAAAAAGCACTAAAGTGGCGTTGACACAATCTAAATCGCAATTAAATAGCTTGAAGTCACCAAGGTACATGCTTTTGGTTGCTAGTAAGAATTCCCACATGATTCCCATTGGTAGTCACTGCATCACATCTATCTATCTGTCTCTCTCTCTATCCATCTATCCATCCATCCATCCATTCATCCGTCCATCCATCCATCTGTCCATCCATCCATCCATCCATCCATCCTTCCATCCATCCATCCATCCGTCCGTCCGTCCATCCGTCCGTCCAACCTTCCGTCCAACCAAATGACCAACCGTCTGACTGTCCATCAATCCTTCCTTCCGTTCGTCCGTCCGTCCGACCAAACGACCGACCATCCGTCCATCCTTTCGTCTGTCCAACCAAACGACTGACAGTCTGTCCATTCACCATCCATCCATCCATCCGTACATCCATACAACCATCTATCAGACGTCCGTCCATCCATCCATCCATCCGTCTGTCCATTTATCCATCCGTCTGTCAGTCAGTCCATCCATCCATCCATCCATCCATCCATCCGTCCATTCACCATTCATCCATTGATTCGACCATTCATCCATCCGACCGTCAATCCATCCATCCAACATTCAGTCTATCTCTCTCTATTTAACTAATTGTCCATAAAACCTATAAAACCTTTAAACTTCAAGGCATTTTAATCTTTTTTTGCCAAGCCAACATTCAGTTTGTCAGATTTAGTTGGTCTAGTCAAAATTAATTACATAAACTGCTTTGTATTGCAATTTATTTTTAATTTATAATTCAAGTTGCAATTTTGCATTCTGTATGCTACCTCAATTCAAATAAAAACTCAGATTCAAGAAAAGAATGTCTAATTAAAAAGGAGTTCTCTATTCATTTCTGAATGACACACATCCCAGGTGTGAACGCTGCTTAACACTGATTCAGCTGCTTATAAAACAAGCCCATATGAAGATATCTTTTAAACAGAGACATAAAGTCAGGGGTCTGATGCGTAATAGAAAGTTTCAGATATTCTGTTGTGAAATTACTTGGATGTACTAAAAAACCCACTGATACCACACCAGAATCTCTGGCGATTCCCAGGAATGCGTTTGAAAAAAAGAACAGAACTAGTTCTCCTCTTTCCCCAGTGCTTCAGCTATTGGAAAGAATTTTACCATCTTTAATAGCTCAATTTTTATTTTCATGCAAGTTCAACAACAGTGACAAGATGAACCATCTCTTGGCTCTGTGATGTTTGCATTGCTCACAAACTTATTTTTTTCCCCAGCCACAGCTGCAAACTCAAATGTGTTTACTGGAAGAGGACATCTACGTGCAAATTTCACCGGTCATCTGTCTGGTGTGGGCACAGCGTTACAGCCCCCCTAAAGTTCCCGAGTTTGTTTACTTTTGCGGTGAGCAGTCCAGTAAAACATTGTGTTCGGTTTCGTCACTCAACGGCCAAGTGCTAATCATGCCGTCCTGGCTGTTTCACATACCACCTCCTCACCATCTGAAAGAGGAGACTTCCAGCTCCCCAAACAGATTTAACCCTCACACTTACAGTCTACCACTTAAGACACTTTAAAGTCAACATAAAACGCGTTCACAAACATTCGACTTGCATAGTATGATGTTTTTCCCAAGCAATATTTAAGGAATATTTACAAAGAAAAAAAAAGGTAATGGGCTGAAAAATAAGGTTTGGTGATGTCTACTGAAATGAAAGTCAGTTTAGAGGCAGAATATGTTATTACATTTTGATTAAATCAATGCAACAAGAAAAGGAAGATGTAATAAGAAAGTCCATTTTAATTTCTTTTAAGTGCAAAAAAGACCACAATGTCCCCGTTTTCACCTTTTCTCTTTGTATATTCACTAACTTACCAATCCAAGCACCTAGTGGCCATCTCAAATGTCTATAAAGAACACCAGGTGCCAAGCAATAAACAACAGGCATAAGATTGTTTGGCCAGACATGAATAATCAGACGTTGGTTGCGGTGTTCAATAAGCAAATGTAAATGCAAACGCCTTGGGCAAACAAATCTAGTCTCTCACAAGGTCAAGACAATGGACAGCGAGAACAGTGGCAAGTCCTGATTTATTGCTGCACGCAGTATGCGGTGCTATGCCGAGCCTCTGTGATATCTTGCCATGTCAGAGCGACCAGCAATTCTCCATTCCGGAGAGCAGCCTGGGAACTTTAGCACCTGCATCACCTGCTCAGAAACAGCTGTGAGGACTGGAGAGGAAGAAGTTAGAGGAAGAGAAAGCACGGAGGGTCATATGGGCCGTATATACTCGGCTACAGCTGCACGTGGCCCATGTTTGTTCAACACGACACTGTGTTTCTTAAAATGAACAATTAATTATGTACAGTGTAGACTGTGGCCTATATGGACTAATATACTGTTCTAATATTACAACATAACGCAAAAGCAAAGCAAAGATTTTATTGTGAGTTAGTAAACGCTAAAGATTACAGTCTGAATGCAACGATGTAGGTTCAATCCCAGCAAGAAGCAAGACTTGATTGTGCTCTTGCGAAAAGCACTGTAGTTTAGTCCCCGTAGTATGACCATAGTGGCATTTTATGACGAAGTCATAGAATCATGAAATTCAAGCAAAAATTCATTCTATTCTAGGGCTGACCGATATATTGCATGCGATTGTCATGCGCATTTCGTCAGTAAAGCTGGTTCCCTGATTACCGCTAAATCGCCATCACCTGCTTTCAAATGGAGCGCCATTTAATAGACAGAGCCGTAGATCACTGACGCAATATCGCGTTCATATCGCAGATGAATCGCCTTCGATAATGAACGCGATATTGCGTGGCTGGTCAGTGAACTACGGCTCTGTCTATTAAATGCCGCTCCATTTGAAAGCAGGTGATGGCGATTTAGCGGTAATCAGGGAACCAGCTTTACTGACGAAATGCGCATGACAATCGCATGCAATATATCGGTCAGCCCTAGAATAGAATGAATTTTTGCTTGAATTTCATGATTCTATGAAATTCGATATATCGGTCAGCCCTATTCTATTCTATTCTATTCTATTCTATTCTATTTCAAAACGTACATCACTGTTCAAAAGTTTGAGGTGTGTACAATTTTTTTTTAAATGTTTTTGAAAGACGTCTTTTATGCTAGAGCTGCACAATATTGGAAAAACGGACATCGCAAAATTTTGTTTTTCTATGATATGAAAAAAACTTCACCAGATGACTTGAATAGTTCTATTTGGAAAGAATTAATCATTCTAGAATGATTGAGGTGATTTTGTAGGGGAGTGAATCTGCATAGAAAATAATAAAATTACAATATACAAAATGGTCAAAATACAATAGAACAAAGATACAAATGAAATAAAGTGCTTTATGTTTTAACATAAATTTACACTGCATAGTCTTCACTGTATAAATTAAATATGATAATGAATCTTTGTAACATCTACAAAAGTGATTTTCACATTGTGTTTGGTTGTTTGATTAACATTAATGACAGACGGCAGCATTTTGACATAATTGTGCGTGTGTGTGTCCGTTCAAGCACAAATACACGGGGAAGAGAACAAAATTCAGTGTTTGCATAGTGTGTGTGTGTGTGTGCGCAAAGAAAAAAGCGTCCTGGATTGACATCTCTTTCACGTATTCTTGCAATTATTTGATCAAAACACAATAAAAACAGTAATTATTCCAATTTAAAATAATTTTTTTATTTGAATAGATTTTAAAATGTAATTTATTCCTGTGATGGCAAAGCTGAATTTTCAGCATCATTACTCCAGTCTTCAGTGTCACATGATCCTTCAGAAATCATTCTAATATGATGATTTGAAACTCCTATTATAATCCATATTGAAATCAGTTGTGCTGCTTAATATTTTTGTGGAATATCCTACTTTTTAGGATATTTTGATGAATAGAAAGTTCAAAAGAATAGCATTTATTTGAAATGGAAATCTTTTGTAACATTTTTGATACAGTACTTATTAACATGTACTGATGAATCGACGTCAGTAACATCAGGAACGTGTGTTAAAAGTAAATAGTGTTTGATGTTTATTTCATGTTGACTTCAAGAGTGTAATAAAACATTACCTCCTTGTCTTCATTGGTTTAACTGATGTCCTGAGGGCAAGAGTTTAAAAGACTAGCTTTTGAAACGGGTTGCAGAGATGAAAGGGCACCTAGCGCACAATAGTGAACTCGGTAACTTTCCATCAACTGTGTCCACAACTCAGTCGAGTGAGCGCATTAGCAGGGGTGAGTGGAGTGGTGGTGAGCTATTAAACAGACACGTGTAAACACACTCTAAGCTGGATATATACCAACACTGAGCAGGAGGTCAGCGAGGGTGCTGCTCATCTCCATGGGTGCAAAAGATACGTTCTTCCACATCTCCAGTTACTTTTGAGTATAGTAGTGTAAGTCATCCAAATGAACTGATGTTTGAGGTATCTTTAGGCCTCTCTGAAAATCGCTGACCTGTCTGGCCACCAACCCTGAACTGACATCAAGCTAAACTAAAACTACCATCATAAACACAAAGAAACTCAAAGCTCTAGGCAAACCGTCAAAATAAAAGTTCGATTTAACTTGACAGAAACATATTACTGTTGTACAGTAGAATTTAGATAAATTAATTTAATAATAAATTATTAAAATATATTTTAAACAATAATATCAGTGTTTCTTCCATGTTTTAATTTTAACAGTAAAGCTCTGTTGTGCAACACATTGTTTGACAAAAAGAGTTTAATTTCATGATTAAAAGATAAATTAAATGGTATGCGTTCATTTGATTGCCAGAAAAATTTAAATACACAACAGAACTTCTGAAGAAAAAAAAATACATAAAAATATATTTTTTAATCAATTAATATTGTTGTTTTTAAGAATTCAATTAATTAGACATGCTTTTTAATTATCAAAATGGAATTAAACCATTAAAATGGAATCCAGAAATTTGGTAAAAATAAAATTTGAGGGGAAAGAATAAAATGTAGGGCCCTAAATATTTTTTATTTTTTTGTTAAACTTTTATTAAGTTGTTCGTAAATCGCACAAGATTCATTATTTCAATAAATTAGACATGCTTTTTGTTTACTAAAATTTAATTTAACCATTAAAATGAAGTCAAAAAATAAATAAAAACGAAAAAAAACGAATCCAGAAAAATTAAAACGGAAAAAACTGAATTTGGAAAAAAATCAATTTGATTTTATAGGGCCCTAAACCACCACAACCACCACATTCAGTGTAAAAGTTAATGATGATAAGAACACTGTAAAAAATGACCGTGATTTTAACAGTAAAAGACTGTAAAAATGCTGCGGTGAAAAACTGTCAATTGGTTTAAAGAAAGTTTCCATAGATCTAACGGTACATTTAATGTAATTTTACGGTAAAATACCATTAAATTCACAGTTTTTGGAAGTTAAAAATAACAATTCATTGTAAAATTTACAGTGAAAAACCGTAAATTGACATTCCCACAATTCCCTGCGTGACACTTCACATTTGATATATTTTCGTTGAAATAACTCTGTTTCTTCTTTGTTTTTCTCATTTTTTTCTAATCAGTTATGTACATTAGGGTTTTATGTTACATCTAATGTTGTTAAATTAATGTTTATTGCATTTTTAAAATTTCATGCATGTTACCATGATGGTGTTTAGTGTGTGTGTGAATGACACTGTGTGCACCTTCTATATGTTAGTGTTGTCCTTCTCAGCTTGTGGAAATCTGCTTGTGATGAACTTTGATTCATCATGTGACTCTTATCACCACTGTGTTTGGTGACTGTCAGTGTATTATAAAGGTACAAAACAGATATTAGTACTTCATTAGGTTGGTAAATTAACATTATATCAGTTAATGAAATACGTTATTTTACCATAAATTTAACAGATTTTTTTTTACGTTGCTACTGTATTTTGTACGGTAAAGTTCTGGCAACCACAGCTGCCGGTTTTTTACCGTAAATTTTACTGGGATTTTTTTTTTTTTTTTTACAGTGAAGAGTTAAGAATGTTTTTTTTTTTTTTTTTTTTTTACACCAACTGGCTCTTTTCTACTTAAGACTCTTGTGTACCACTGTGATTTGTACAGAGGCTCAGTAGATTTTCACAAAACAAGCAGAGTGAGAGAAAAAGGTTGACTGATTACCTGCATCTGTCCTTCTTCAGGTCAAGTCATATATTCGTGGAAAAAAAATACGTTTTCCATGTCTGAAGAGGAAAGCGATATCTTTGTCATAGCATCATTTCAATGTTTAAGGGTATTTCCCGTGAATGGCCTGTTTAGTTTCAGTTTCATTAGTTACTGATTATGTCCTCGTTTGTTTCTATAGTTACATATTAGTTTCATGTGTCTAGTTTACATTCCTCTGTTCTACCGCTGTTTATAGCCCTGTATTTCATTTGTTCTTTGTCAGTTCTCGTTTATGCATTGTGGTTTGCATTATTCACCTGCGTGTTCATTCAAAGTGTTTGAATTATTAATAAAGCCCGTTTTGTTTTTGAATCTCCTTCATCTTTGTGCCTGCTGACCACATCATAACACTTATGCCTATTTATATAGCAAAAAAACTTTTTTTAATGGGGTCATATAATGCCACATTTACAAGATGTAAATGATGTGGAGTTAACCATCTTAAAGTTATTGATTGCATATTCTGTCATGATAATCTATAAATCGCTCATGTGGGAACTGTTGCAAGATGCCTACAGAGCCAGAGAATATATGATGCATGAAGATAGAACAGGTGTAGTTTAGTTTAATTACGGTAATAATTTGTCATGTTGTCATCTTGCTTTTATGAAATGCTATTGCATTTGTGTTACGTACTGTATTGCAATAACATGGCCTCACCCTTTGTTGTGTGTTCTTGGGGGCAGGGTTTATGTAAATTTTAGGGTTAGTGATGTCACCAACCCGGAAAGAAGCTTGTTGTAGTCCATACAAGCCGTTTGTTGTAGTCCTTAAACAGAGAATTCTTTAAAAGAAAAAATCTTTCTTTGCTTTGAACTTTGAGCATCATAACTTTGCAGACGTTGTTTATGCTGTAACAGCAACATCACACACTAACTAAAGTTAAAGAAGTGAAATCGCAATGAACCACCCCTTTAAAAAAAAAAAATTGTATAATATTACATAACGTGATAATGAGCCACTCAAATTCACCGCAAGGTGAACAGCCCTACTACTATGGCACAATAGACTTTAGGGTTCATGTTCAGGTACTTAAAGAACGCAAGTAGAACATCAACAAAAAAATAGAGATATACAATATATTGAATTAAAATCAATACTGCAATATGGCTTCGAGCCATTGACTGTAATTTAATTAAATAAATACATGTGCTCCAAAGTGCTGTTTGCCCTTGCCAGTTAATTTCAAAAGGAACAGTCTTTAATAGGCATTGAGGTACACCGTGTGTTCTACTCAGCTATATATAACCCTTACTAAGTCCACATTATCTGATGATGAAGCCGTAAAACACTTCATACTTATCCTCTATTAATCTCTAACATTACTGGAGCAAGACAGCAGCCATATCTGCTCACACATCCGTCTTAGTGTTGCGAGTGCTCTCTTTCACCTGTGGACTATTTCGGCTCAGACATTAGGCCACTTACCTGGCTGAGAACAGACCCTCCACCCTCTCACCTACTACCCGAGTAAGGGGAATGTCATAATGGCTTATTTGGCAGGTTGCGCTTGCCTATGCATAACCGAGACTGTGGTCAAGCAGTAAGAAAACGTGATGGAATAGCAATGATATTTGCCACTTAATTATGCATAGTTCCAACTCTAAATTCTGACTTGATGAGCCACCTTTGAGCTGTTTTAATATATGAAAACCTGACTTAACATCATGCGAATGCTATAATAATGCTCCAAATCTACAATATCACCAATGATTATGCTAATAAACTATCATTTTTGGTGGAAGAATAGTTTATTGGTGGTTTATCATTATTAGTATTACTCATACTTGGGGTTACAGGTTCAAATCCCAAAACGATTAGTATAGAACAACTTTCTCTTATGAGAACAATTGAGAGTCTTATTTTTTTTTAGTGAATCAAAAACATACAGCACAACCAGTGTAATCCAATTCCCCAACACATTATAAGAAGCTTCATAAATAAAACAAACAAATAAATAAATAAAAAGAGCTCAATAGGCAAAGTACAAATCCAAAACAAATGACTAATGGGTTGGTTCTTTAGTGCATCAAAAACAGACAGCACGACCAATTGTCAACCAAATGACTCTATGAGAAGGTTTGTTAGGGAATAAATGAACAAATAACAAAATAAAAAGAGCATGACTGCCATAGTACAATTTCCAAACAAATGACTTATGCTGTTTCCTTATGAAACAATATATAGCATGATCAGTGTAGCCTGGTTCCTAAACACATGACTGCTTATGCAAATCTTTGTTAGTAAATAACAAATAATACAAAATAAAACCAGTATGAACGGCATAGTCCAAATCCCAAAGAACCAGCTCTTTTTAGTGAATTAAATACATGCAGTGCATCCACTGTAGCCCGATTCCTAGCAATATATATATATATATATATATATATATATATATATATATATATATATATATATATATATATATATATATTAATTATTCATTAGTTACAAAGCTTAAGGAGTCATTTGCTAGGAATTGGACTATGCAGCTGGTCATGCTTGTTTTTTTGTTTATATAAACAAAAAAAAAACAAAAAAACAAGCATTTGATTTCGAACAAAATCAGGCCAAAACGAAACAGCATTGAAGTATAAATATATTTTATTATCATGAAAATACCGGACAAGGCTTGAAGAACTATAAACCAAAGAAGATAAACCATATATTGTCGTAGTCCTGTGTTTATTAATCATGTTTAAAGCGTTTCAGTCTTCTGTTTATTCAGCTACAGCAATAATATGATGCCCATAGGGATTTCCTGGAACGACATGCGTTATATCGAACTTCTGCGGGGCATATTTGGAGTTTCTGCGCTAGAGCGCCCTCTGGCTTTCAGATGTAGCAGCATTTACTACTGATCACAGAGCTGTGGTGCACTGACAATCTGCGCATTTAATAAAAAAAATTTAAAAAACGCCTTTGCCAAATCACATTCGGTTTATTTTCGATTAACTGTGCAGCCCTAATCCCTACTGATGTTGCAGCAGTCTTTTAAAAACACTCCAACTTGTGCTTAAGAAAACCCCAAAGCTGTGGTAAAAATTACTGTTTGTCAAATCTCCATTACTTTATTTTAAGATGGTCTAATGAATCTCCATTAGAGATGGTCAAAAACATGTTACTCAGATTCATAGTTGGTTTCTTTCAGTGGCTTACGTACAATTACAGTACAGAAATATCTGGTGAACTTTAATGAGTGACACAATGTAAATCATTCGTTATAGCTAACGGACAAGTAAGGCGGGGTGTTCCAGAAGAGACAGACAGGAAGACAGCTCGACAGGGCGCTCCCAGCTACCTGTGGCCATTAGGGACAGCGCTGACAACCGTAATGAGGCCCTGGATTAAACCCAACCGTCCGCTCCAGGACGGGAAGGGAAACACATCAGCGTCACAAGTGAAGATGAAGTCCTTAAAGACAAGAATATAAGCCTTACATCGGGCCGAGTTGACAGAACACAAATATTTTGACATGCGTCAACATCAGCGGCAACATCATTCCATCTAAAATCACCCAAGGAGAGGAGGATTCACCTAATAATCCAGTGTCTTTCAACGTAGTTTTGAGGGGGGAAAAATGACGCAAAATGTGGCAGAGACAAAAAAAAAAAAAAAACCTGTCACCATTGCTGGCATCATGCTCTGACTGCGGGTAATCTACAACCGAGCCAGCGTATGAAAAAGGAAGTCACGCTAGCGTTTCTATGAATGAGACACTGAGTGTGTGGGATGAATCACCGCTCCCCTGTAAATCTGCAGGAAACTCTCTCCACGCAAGGCCTAATTTCCCCTTCATATGCTTCAGTCGCACAAGAGGAAGAACACAGACGGATGCAAATGATCTCCGTTTACTCCTCTTCCTGCACTTGTTCATGTGGTGGAGGAGTCTCACTGGATTGGTCCTACCATCAAGCCGGATGAAAAGGTCTGAAAACAAACTACAGAGATAGAGGGGAGGATGTGCTAATCTAATGCACGGAAATTTTCTTAACAAATCGGGTCATTCATTTTAGACAAATTCAAACGTCAGAAGGTTGCATCTTATCATAAGCAATAAGCCTTGTAACGCTAAACTTAAAAACAACACAGAAGTTTGTTTTTTTGCAGCCTCCAAGGACAAACTCAACAGGAAAATGTCATCCTAACTACCTATCAAAAGTAAAAAATTGTATTTTATTATTTTTTTACGAAATTAATAGTTTTGTTCAGCAAAGATGCATTAAATTGTGTCAAAAGTGACAGCAAAAATATTTATGATGTTACACAAAGATTTCTATTTCAAATAAAAGCTGTTCTTTTGAACTTTCTATTCATCAAATAATCCTGAAAATGTTTCTTGAGCAGCAAATCATCATATTAGAATGATTTGTGAAGGATCATGTGACACTGAAGACTGGAGTAATGATACTGAAAATTCAGCTTTGATCACAGGAATAAATTAATATTTTAAAATATGTTAATAGAAAATAAGAGTAAATAAGAGTTTACATTACTGTTCTGATCAGATAAATACAAAAAATCTTTCCAATCCCAAAAATGTGAAAGTTAGTGAACATTTACACATTTTTTTTCTCTCATCACATTCAATTCAGATGCCAAAACTTGCTGTTTGGTTGCTAGGGTTTTGCTAGGTAGTTCTGGATGGTTATGGTTTCTTACTGGCCGAAGACAAAAAATAGTCTCTACGATATTTCGTTCTCTAGACACGGATCTCCTCAATAAGCAGCATGATTTGCATCAGCATCATTCGTGTCTGTAGCATAAGATAAGATATTTAATTGCTTGGGTTTAAGGAAAAAAAAAAAAAAAAAAAATCAAGTCCTGTCTTACACTGCTTATATGCTTAAAATTCTGTTTAACTTGGAATTCTGCTGCATTTCGGCAAGTGTGCTTCATGTCATCATTAAAAGCATTTCAAAAGCACAAAAGTTGAGCAATGGGCTTTTATTAAGCACTTCCAGCCGTTATCCTAAATAAAAGGCTAGCAATGAAAGATAAGCCTTCCTTGAAGCCATCACCTATGCCCAAAGGTTAGATCATTCCTAACGTGTTTGGGCAAACGCCTGGAATCCTACTGGTTAAACAAGCGGTGCCAAAATCACACAACCCCAGACTGCCCTTGCAAAGCAACCCCGGCTATCACCACAGCAACCCCACCCCTGCCCCCACGATTTTCACACACATTCTTGCAGAATGATAGAGCGAGCCAGTGGTCCCTGCAACGGCTGAGAGCGATGGTTTTCCCCTTTATCCTCCCCATACAGCGGTGACTAAGCCAGCTGGAATTCCTGCCTAATTATATGCCCACTTAAAGGGACAGATTCCTCTCTTCCCGTTTGCTTCTGCGACGCCACACACAGACAGTCTGATAACGGATGTTTCGGTATGCCTGAGCAGATGCTGAAGAATCCGACTAAGAGAGTCGGCCTATACGAAGCGTGCACTTACATCACAGTCATCACAATAATTACATCACAAACGGGACTCAATATATAAGCCTGCTACACGGGTGGGTGTAGGTCATATTTCACCCCAAAATAAAAAAGGGGGAAAAAAAAAAAAATTAAAATAAAAATAAATAAAATAATAAAGGCTATTCTATGCAAGTTATGTTTGCATTTTAAACATGCCTTTAGACATGATTCTCCACTCAAACCGAGGTGCTACAGCAATCTGTTGCGGCACATTAAAGAGTGCCAAAACGGTTTGAATTTCCTAATAAAATTGACAGAATATGAAAGAGGAGACTTTGTTTCACATCAGAAGTTAAAAAGCACAAAGCTTATTGCGATTTATTGGAGGCACAAAGCTTTGTTCATTCATCAAATGAAAACTAGGGCCCAATTTCCAAAATTCAGTTTTTTTCCGTTTTAATTTTTTTGGATTCTGTTTTTTTCCCCATTTTATTTTTTTTGGATAAATTAAATTTTAGTAATCAAAAAGCATGTCTTCATGAAACTTATACAATTTAACAACAATTTATTAAAAGTTTAACAAAAATTACATTTTTAGGGACCTACGAAACTTTTTTTCTCAAATTCCATTTTATTTTTTATCAAATTCTGTGTTTTCTGGATTCCATTTCAATGGTTTAATTAAATTGTAATACTCAAAAAGCATCTAATTAATTGAATTAGTAAAAACAAATTTTTTTTATTATTTCTATGAAAGGGTTTTTTTTTTTCAGAAATTCTGTGTTCTGTATTTTAATTTTTTGGCAATCAAATGAAGGCATAAAACATTAATTTATTTTTTAATTATATTAAATTAAACTTTTTCTGTCAAACAAAGTGCTGCACAACAGAGCTTTACTGTTAAAATTAAAACATGGAAGAAAAATTGTGATTATTACTTAAAAATATATATTTTTTATTATTGCTGTTGTTATTAGTGTTAGTATTATTACGTTGAGACGTAGCTAAATTCTACTGTACAACAGTAATATATTTCTGTCACAATTTCTTTAAGTTAAACCAAACTTTTTTTTGACGGGTCGCCATGAAGTCCATGAAGTTTCTGTGTTTATGATATGACGATAGTTTTTTCTCAAAACGAAATGGTAAAATGCTCAGGAAGTGACTCTCAGAGCGGCTCTGGAGATGAAGTTCATGTATTCAAAGGCTGAAAACACCACGAGCGCAAAGCGTGCTTCAGTGTGTGTTGTAAATGAAACCACGCATCTGTGCCATTCATTCACAGAACATACAGGATTCATATTTAATGATATTTTTAATATATACTGTATTTAATATGTTAATATGATTTAACAATATATTCATATTTCATATCTTTTTGCAGTTTAATATTTACAGACACTAGTCTATATCGCAATCTGATTTAAGAGTACTACTTTTTATTTATTCATCAAAATTTTGAAAAATTCCATGACATTCCGCATTATACAGTAAATTTCATTTTTATGACTGGATATTGTGTTTTCTGCATCGTGGAAATCATAGGGCCCTAAAAATCGGAAACAGATCGATTCTTGGGATTTAAGAATCAATATCGGTTCTTCAAAATGAGAATCGATTAAAATCACGAAATCAATATTATTAACCCAGCCCTAGTGTTATAAATAAAAAAGAAAAATAAAAAAAATATTATAATATATATATAATATATATATATATATATATATATATAATATATATATATATATATATATATATATATATATATATATATATATATATATATATATATATATATATATATATATATATATATATATATATAAAACATTTATCTAAAATATTTGACATGCTTTTAATTCTGGGGCAAGAAAAGACGGTCCAGACATCCATAAATTAGTTGTCAACTGAACACTAGCATGCAGCTATTCTACTGAAGTCAACCGTCACTCAACTGGCACATGCTATTCTTATCTAGAATAAACTGTTGTTAAACACACAATAAAGTTTGACAAACATGCAACCTTGATGATGGCCAAGACATTCAGCATGATACTGTGAAGGGCAGACTGTCTTTGACTGTGACTCCGGCATTGAGCCGCTCTGGCGGAGACACAATGCTCCGGTGAAAGAGTTATACTGTCCGCTGAGGTTAATGAAGTATGTGGGAGAGGCAGAACACAAAGAGGAAGTCACACTATTGTGCTGCCTGGCCAGGCAGAAACCCAGCCTTTATATGTGGCAAGATAAACGGACGGTAATTAAAACAAGGCCCCCATTCTCCGGTTGGCCGTTTTGAGAGAGTCCCCCAAGCGTTTGTTGGGGGCTGAATGTTCCCGGCTGTGGTGCGGAGCGGATGAGATCACTCAGAGGCAGCTCATTAAGTGATGAGTGCTTTCCCTCCCGTAGGGCGCCGCGGCTCGTTCTTCGGCTAGATAACAGAGACTGTGCTCGTAACTGAGTCAGCCAGTTGTAGTAGTTAAATGTCTACATTTGAAATCACAATAAACATTTACGCCTTCAGTTCTTTACACTGGACATTTGACAGAAAGCATTGACAAACGTACGTTTTTTTAAGTGGTGTTTGCGATGGCAAGCGTCACCATTACTACTGCTGCTAATACTTATTGTTAGAGATTAGTACAAAACTCACTACAAAAACCTAACACGTATTTAACTTTGTTGTGCAACAAAATTTCACAATTCTCATGAAAATTGTGCTACAAACATGAATGATGCCTCAAATCGTGCAGTTCAATTTTTTGATTTCCCTAGCATCTAATAATTTCACTGAAAAATTGTTTGTATACATTTAAACATTTTTTTTTACATAATTTATAGTACCAAATCTGATGTCTAAATACATATTTTATATATTTTATATATTCCACCACAAAAACAACTCTACATGAAGTTTTACATAATTTATATACATCAAATTTGATATATTTTAATATGTATTTTTGTTGTATTTTAAATGTATATTGTTGTATATTTTATTAAAATAGCTAATTTACTGCAAATGATTTCTTTGATAGAGCTGCACGATTAATCGTTAAAAGATTGTGATCTCTATTCAAACACCCACATGATCTCATTCGAAAATTCAGATCCAAATATTCAAGTTATGACAAGTACTGGGACAAAAGTTTATAGTTTGCATATAAACACTGATGTCTACAGTAGCGATCAGAATAGAGCAGATCTAGGGCCCTATAATTTCCGCGATCACGGAATCGCGGACGGAATCGCGGAATCCATTCATAAAAACGGAATTTACTATATAATGCGGATTGTCACGGAATTTGTCAAATTTTTGATGAATGAATTAAAAGCAGGTCAGTACACGTAAATTAAATCGCGATATAGACTAGTGTCTGTGAATATTAAACCGCAAAAAGACTATTTAAACATGAATCCTGCATGCCTGTGTGCCTCTGAAATGAATGATGCGGAAGCGCAGTTTCATTTACCTCACACCGCCTCACACACAATCGCGCAGGCATGTGCGACGCTCGCAGTGTTTTCGTCCTATGTCGCTTAACACTATATGAACGCACAAATTCATCTCCAGAGCTGCTCTGAAAGTCACTTCATCAGCATTTAACCGCTTCGTTTGAGAAAACTAACGTCATAAACACAGAGAAACTCAAAGCTCTAGGCAAACCGTCAAAATAAAAGTTTGATTTAACTTGACAGAAACATATTACTGTTGTACAGTAGAATTTAGATAAATTAATGTAATAATAAATTATTAAAATATATTTTAAACAATAATATCAGTGTTTCTTCCATGTTTTAATTTTAACAGTAAAGCTCTGTTGTGCAGCACATTGTTTGACAAAAAAGTTTAATTTCATGATTAAAAGATAAATTAAATGGTATGCGTTCATTTGATTACCAGAAAAACTGAAACAAAGAAGAACTTCTGAAGAAAAAAAATTCATAAAAATATATTTTTTAATTAATTAATATTGTTGTTTTTAAGAATTCAATTAATTAGACATACTTTTTGATTATTAAAATGGAATTAAACCATTAAAATTGAATCCAGAAAACAGAATTTGGTAAAAAATAAAATTTGAAGGGAAAGAATAAAACGTAGGGTCCTAAAAAAAAAAAAAAAAAAAAGTAATTTTTTTGTTAAACTTTTATTAAATTGTTGGTAAACTGGACAAGATTCATTATTTCGATAAATTAGACATGCTTTTTGATTACTAAAATTTAATTTAACCATTAAAATGGACTCAAAAAATAAATAAAACGGAAAAAACTGAATTTAAGGAAAAATAAAACGGAATTTGGGAAAAAATAAAACGGATTTTATAGGGCCCTACAGATCCGTTTGAAAGTAACTTGGCACTTCAAATAATGATTGTATCATTTACATTGTTACGCCAGTAGGTGGTGAGAAGTGACTTAATGTATGTCATTGAATCATTCATTCAAAAGATTCATTCAAAAACGCTGATTTATCCAGTAATAAAACAAGTGAAGAAGTTATGAGTCATTGAATCATTCATTTAACCCATTTTATTTTAAATTATTAATTAAAATTAAAAATTTTAAATAAGACTGCAATAATTAACATTTTGTCAGAACCTCTAGTAAATTACATGTTATTTTGTTTAGTTATCTCAAAAAATTGTAATTGTCAATTTATCCAGAATCATGCAGCTTTAGTACCTGAACAATCACCTGAAATTCCCTATATGAAAACAGTTTTGCTGGAAAATAATGAAAATGGCTCAAAAAATGTATAAACTTCAACTCAACATCCCAGAACACCTATGCAACTGCATAGCAACACCCTACCAACCACCCTAACTGTGTGGCATTGTGTACATCAGAATTTAAAAAAAAAAAAAAAAGTAAGATATGTCAAAGTAAACACTAAACAGGCCACATTATGGACCCTTTTAATAAGCAAACCTATTTTTGCTTATTGCTGCTCTTGTCAGCACTTTATGGATCGGAATGTTTGCATGAAAAAGAAAAAGGGAGAACCAATTACACAGCAAATTAAAAACTGCCTAATACCTTGTGGTATTCAGAGCAAGAAAGAAATCTCCAGTTCTGAGTCATAAGACATTGTAATCTATTCGGCTAAAGCGCTTGACATTTCAGTGACATTTTCGCTTGGTCTCCACCCAACGGTGGTCAGCAGAGAGATGAAAGAAAGCATTCACCTGTCACCTGTGAAAGACCACTCCAAAATCTCACTACTTCATCAAAACTCACGGCAGACACCCAACTCACTTCCACTGCCGTCCCAAAGAACATCACGGCAAACCAGAAGGCCAAATTTCTTATTTGCATCTTCAAAGGACACAAAAGACACATTCCAGAGCTGCCGTTCCAGTCTGAACATTCTATTTTCCACAAACGACTCATAAGATACTTCTAACTTGTAATATAAACAAAGACGCCAACAGCAAAGCTCTTCGCAAACACTGAAAATGGCATGCACTAACACACAAAGTGTGATCCAATTTAGATTTTAATTTAACATCCAAACTTTTGCTTAATTTCCTCTTTCTTTTGCCTGATGCAAATTTTGTGCTGCAAAGGAAAACACCCCCATCAAAAGGCATCATATTGCACTGACATCTTTTACTGCACTAAATACCCAATACGTGTGACATTTACAGCTTCGAGGTCAGTGTTATGATCAAACTGTAGCCAACAAGGTACTGAAAAGGTCATGTTTGGGTTTGCTAGTTCATGCTAAAGGATTAGTTCATATAGTGGACTTCAACTGCTACCAACGTTTGAAGGTCCAAGGTTTTTGAAGGTCTTGCACTAGCTCTGCGATCTGCCATGCATTACACAATCTATGTTGGAAAGGTCACACGTGACGAGCATCTGTGATTAAAAAGTACATAGTTTTTTTAGTTTTTTAGAAAATGACCAATCGTTTCACTAGATAAGACCCTTATTCCTCAGCTGGGGTCATGTAGAGCTCTTTGAAGCTGCACAAACTGCAATTTGGACCTTCAATCCTAGAAATGTTTTCCTCAAAAACCTTAATTTCTTTTTGACTGAAGAAAGAAAGACATAAACATCTTGGATGACATGGGGGTGAGTAAATTATCAGGAAATTTGTATTCTGAAGTGAACTAAGTAAACTCCTTTAAAGGTGCTCTATGTAAGAATGACAGCTAGTGGTTGAAATGGGTACTGCAGTCCAAATTCAAAATATTGTTTGCCCCGCCCCCTCCTCCTCAGACTCGACGCTCTCGCCGGTTGACAGTTTGAAGACACGCAACAGGAGCGAGCTCAATTGACATTGGAAGGCGAGGAGACTTAGGGTGCGTTCACACTTGTCATGTTTGGTTTGATTAAAACGAACCCTGGTGTGATTGCTCGGTTAGTGCGGTTCATTTGAACATATGTGAACGCTGCCATCCGAACCCTGGTGCGCACCAAACAAGCGGATCGAGACCGCTGAAAAGATGGGTCTCGGTCCGTTTCCAAACGAACTCTGGTGCGGTTCGAATGATATATGAACGCAACATGGACCAAAGACATGTAACCGAACCAAAAACAGGAAGACGAGACCCTAAAAAGGACAGAATCATCGCGCATGTCAGTTTTTCTTGTCATAG
The DNA here is from genome assembly GCA_036281575.1 of Ancherythroculter nigrocauda. NCBI lineage: Eukaryota > Metazoa > Chordata > Actinopteri > Cypriniformes > Xenocyprididae > Ancherythroculter > Ancherythroculter nigrocauda. The sequence goes on from VTFQ01000004.1 coordinate 54,490,185, forward strand.
TCGCGAGTTTGCCCATCACAGGCATCAGACGCGCGTCTCCACGCAGCAGATCATTTGTGTGTGTGACGGATGGATTCCCGCCGGTGTTTTGACTACTTTACACATTTTATAAGCTCTTCACGAGTTCCCAGCTGGCCAAAATACCATCACATGCAGGCTACGCACCGCTACGCACACACAACAAGCGCATTTACCTCAGCAAACAGTTTTGGATGTTCGGTAAGTTCCGTCTCAAAATAGGCAATACGTCATAAAATCCGACCAATCACGTTGTGAATGTATCCCTATGCCTTAAGGTTCGGTATCTTTTGGTTCGGTGATAAATTTGCCAATCTGAACGCTAACCGGACCAGGACTAAATGGGTTTTTTTTTCTTCTCTGGTCCGGACCAAATGAACCAAACGAACCGAACTACAAGTGTGAACGCACCCTTACACACTGTAAGATAATTAGTTGATTTATTGATTTATGATGAGTTGATATCGCGTTTTAATATGCTCCCGTTCATAGAGATTTTTAGATGGATACTGAGGCTTTTTAGGTCAGGTAGAATCTGCGAATCTGACCCAGTTTGTTCACTGGCTTCCATGGCTGCAATTTGCTGCATGTGTTTTCAGCCAACTGGCAACCCGGGGTGGCGAAATACTATTGGGTAAATTGGCAACGTGCGGTCTTGCACAGACCGAAACAAAAACAGAAATTCCGACACAGAACGCAAATTTCAAAGTAAAATAACTGGCTGTAGCAATGGTTTTCAGAGAAACGAATATGTGAACGGAGCATGTTTAATAAATATCTACAAACAAATTATGGCATTTTTTTGCTTTAGTACAGTCACAAACTTACATAGAGCACCTTTAAGTAATCACAGCCTTGCATTGCAGTGTTTTACAGGATCTCTTTCTGATGAGTCTTATTTTTCTGTAGGAAAAAAAATACATTTTGTAAAAATTGCAAAGTAAAATGTGAATTTTTAAAGCAAGTTCACCCCGAAATGAATTTTCAATCATTATCCATTCACCTTTATGTAGTCCAAATCCTTTATGACTTTAATTTTCTGTGGAACATAAAAGGAAATTCTAAAGACTATTTGATCACTCTTATATAAGACTAAAGCTTTCAAGCTTCAAAAAGGATGCAAAAGCAGCATAAGAGCCCATACGACTCACACAGACTTAAGCAGTCCCTATGTTATGGCCAGTAAACAACAACCACTATACAAAACACGCTAGCAATGCACTAAAAACCATCTGCATAATGCCTGGCCGCCACACATAACACCCCAGCATCGTAGCGAAAAGAGTTTTGCGCAGCAGCATGTGGATAACTGTACCATATCTGCTGAATATTTTGCATCTCAACTCAACTTGAACTGTTAAGTAGTCTATCTGATGTGGGCTCTTTCCTGTGTGCAGACATTTGCAGTAAGCTCTATCTACTCTAAATGTAGCTGAAATGCAAAGTACAAGGCTGGTGAACAACAAGTCCTGACTGGGTAATTAAAGAGCTGGGAAGAAAAAAAGGCTAGGCAGACTGACTGGAAACCACTACCAGCCCTTGAAGAAACATCTGTGTTAAAGGAAAACAAGGTAATTATATGGAAAGAGGGAGGAACTGCTAAAGTATTTTGCCTTCAGAGAGAGGCGCTTTGTCTGCCACTGCAGCATCCTTCTGTCCAAAAACACCACAATAGTGGAAGACTACAACCAGACCTCTTCATGCATGCGTTCTGCACGTTTATATTGGCTTTCTGGATCTTTCTTTCACCTCGTTTTTCTCATCTCGATGAAAAAAAGTTACATTTCTCCAATGAAGTTGCTTGTTTTTTTTTTTCCCCCAGTTCACTACCATTGTCAGGAATTCGATATTTCAAGAACGCTTCCGGACACAAACTTTCCTGTAGACGAAGCCATTATCTTCAAAGTCTAGCACATATGAAACCCCCTGCAGTGACCAAACTCCATTTTTCATTGTGAAAGTAAGGTAAAGGAAGAACCAAACATATACAAATATGCCCTATAACAAACTTGCACTTTCTTCTTCACTGTAATATATAAACCAGCCAAGATATGAAGCCCATAGAATGAAAGCTGGATGACCCCACTCTACTTAACTGATAACAATCAGAGAAAAGCTTTGTGATGACAGATGACAGAATGTAAGGATATCACTAACAGACAAAAACTGTCAAAGGAATGTACTCTATGATTGATTGGTGCACAAAAACATACTTTACATAAACACTAGCTATGCAACGCATCAAGGTATTGCAAAATGCAGGAATTCATCTCAAAGTTGCATTCTCAGCATTACCACAAGAGGCACTATAAAGTCCATTAGCACAAACTGCACTTTTTAATTTCTCTTTCAGGGATGCGTTTCCCAAAAGCATTGTTAGCCAACTAGGATCGCAAGTTCTGTTGTTACCAACATAGTTCAACGTCGGCGTTTCCCAAAAACCGTAGTTCCAAAGAACATTCAAACAGCATAGCAAAGCTGTGTGAAACTACATCTCGATCTGTGGTTACAAGCATAGTTTCTGGTTAGTACGACATGTGTACTTAAACAGGTCATGCTTTCGAGCAAAATAAGCAAGTTAACAAGCGTCAAGGCTCGAAATTGCGATCATTTTGGTCGCGTATGCTCCCGAACCTCTAAATATATTTGGGAGCATTTGTGCGAGTGCAAATAATTCTTGTGGTGCGACCTCTTTTCTGGAGATGCGCCGGTCGGAACTGTCCGGTTTTGCTCCAAACACACGATTGGCAATCGTTTTTTAGTTTTATTTTGGGCGATCTGTTCTGGACTTGCACACAAACTGCATTGCAATCATTTCCCAAAATGTAATTTGTGTGAAATATTACCAAGTCTGTAAACAGGATGGCGCAAAGAGGAGAACACAGATGCGCCAGCAGAGAAAATACCGTACCAGACACAGCTCACTGTTCATGATGCTCAAAGAAATATAAATATTGAATTGGGGGTGGGGGGTTAAATGAATGTATCTCTGAAGGGAACTGATTGTCTTTAGAAAAATTTAGATGGCATTTTCTATTTCTCGTATCTACATATAAAGTAGTATTCATAAGTACAGCACTGATTTGTGTACAGCGGCAACCAAAGAAAAGCTATATCACTGCTGTTCCATAAGTGCCACCTACTGTCAGAGAGTGGGTTTGTATTTTCATTCAGTCTGTCTGCTGTTTTTGTTTTGTGCAGGTGTGTATTATGTAGCATAATTTCACAAATCTAAAGACAGACCACTCTGTTTTTACTTTAAATCCTATAATTAAATCCAATTTAAATAAAATAAAAAAATAATAAAGTAAAAAAGCAATTGCTCACACTCCATGTGTGTAGCATATTTGTTTGGATCATAATTAAAATGCAGTGGTGCCTCTAATTTCAAATGGCTACAGATATTTTTGTTTAAGACCAGTTTGGCCTGTTATAGAGCAAATAAACAACAAATAAATTTGCTTAAAGAGAGAAAAAAAAAATCGGAAATCAGAATCAAAATCGGAATCAGCAACAACGGCAACAAAAATAGTGAAATAGTAGTCAAATGTCATGTTCGTTATTGATGAAGCCCATAGAATGAAAGCTGGATGACCCCGCTCTACTTAACTGATAACAATCAAAGAAAAGCTTTGTGATGACAGATGACAGAATGTAAGAATATCACTGACAGACAAAAACTGTCAAAGGAATGTACTCTACGATTGATTGGTGCACAAAAACATACTTTACATAAACACTAGCTATGCAATGCATCAAGGTATTGCAAAATGCAGGAATTCATCTGCATCTCAAAGTTGCATTCTCAGCATTACCACAAGAGGCACTATAAAGTCCATTAGCACAAACTGAAACACACCCCAGGTTGACTACTATCATAGTCGAGCAACAGTTTTAAAAAAGATTTGCAGTAGGAAAATTAAATTGTTAACGTGAAGAACTAGGCTAGCTCCCCAAACAATGACATTTCATCACTATACCATCCAAAGTCAACACATCAGATATTAACTACACTGTCTGAAAAAGTGGATCAGATCTCAACAATTGCAAAAAAAAGAAAAAGACAATTATTGGCTTACAAAACAGCTAAAGACTCCCAGAGTAACTCACCTTTCTGGCAATGGTTGGAGGTCCAGCATCTGTAATTGTCATTGTCGTTGAAGTTCGTCTTGATACACTGAGGGTTGTCCTCCATGATTCCCGGGCAAACATCTCCACACTCCTTGGACTGCTTATTTCCAGCAATGTAATTGTTCAAATCGGCACCCATAATGAGAGACCAGTCCACAGAATCCAAGTAGCAGAGCTCGGGATTCTTCTCGATTCGTATGGCACCCCGCGTGATGTTCCGCAGGTTGTAGAGGCCGATGTCCTTCAGGCTGGTCAGCTCAAATATGACCAGGGCGTAGTTGTAGAACAAGTTACGGCCCCGGATCACGGCGAGATTAGGAAAGAGAGTGCTGAGGCTGTCCAGCCCGGATACACGGAAGAGGAGAAGGTAATCCGTAATCATGGTCAGTTTGGGGAAACTGAGGGTGCGGAAGACCTCCTGGTTGTTATTGTTTTTGCCTCCGATGAGGAGGATCTGCAGGTATCCCTCAACCACTGTACAGTTCTCCAGCCGCTTGAAGTTACTGATGTCATTGCCAATGTCAATGCCTGGACCACAGACTAGGAGGAGGAAAACAGAAATATTTAGATGATAATCAATGCAGACTGTAATATTCAACAGTCACGGGCAGCAATGCTTTCGAGAGATTTTAATGATGCTAACCTTGAATATTTGAATGACTAGTTAAATTCATGAAAATGTTACATAATTTGCAGTGCAATAGTCAATTTACTTGGCAATGAGTCATTTCAAAACTGTGTGACTTTCAATCTTCAGTGAAACAAAAGAAGGTATTTTGAAGTAGGAGTGGGCGATCTGAGAATTTTATATTGTGATTGATCTTGAAGACGCTCACAATCTACTTTTCAAGAGATTGTGATTGTTTATATCCTCGTAATAATGTTAAAATACAGCAATGTCTGCCCACTAGATGGCTGTGCTGATTGGCCAAATTATATCATGTGTCTATCATGTCTTTAATGCGTGGTGACACATTTGAAAAACAATTCAATTGCAGAAGGGCTGTGAGATGAACCTTTTAGTTTCAATTTTGGCTTGCAACGATTATAAAAATGTGATAATCAAGATAAAACGGTCATTGTGCCGCATGCTGTTCCTTTCCTTTAAAGCGGAACTCAGTAAGATTTACGAAGCTCCCCCTACAGGTTCCTTCAGTGAATCACACTGTCGTAAACGCTCACCAGTGCAGTAGTTTTGCAAATACAGTACAAGAAATCTCGATGGAGGTGGGTAATTTTCGAAATTGTCTTATAAAGTCATAATATATACATTGTTTTTGAATTACCATAAAGCATTTTGTCACTCTCGCGTGAACGTGAACATGAGGCGAGATTGTGTCGGGTCGATGCAGCTCAAGTTGCAAGTGCCGTTTTCTGGCGTAGACGTGCCAGAGGGGGTTAGTGCACACCTCAAACACACCACTACAAGTCAATTAACCATCGTAAGGACTTAGAAAACTATTTATGAAGGTAAAAAAGTTCTGCTTTAAAGCGGTGTGCTTTCGCTCCTCCTTCAAAAGCTTAAACTTAACGTCCAAATCAGGCAAATCATGTAACGTGACTGTCGTAAAATGCAGTCTACTGCGGGACATGCTTTATTTTATTTGAAAAAGAATTATTATAAGCACATTAAACTGCGAAAGAAACTGATCCCCATTATCATGGGATAATTTTCATTTTTGGGTGAACTAACCCTTTAATGTTAAACAAAAGACAAAGACAAAATCACTCACTGCTTTTGACTGAATAACTTTAGTAGTTTAAATAAGAATCAATGTATAATGCATACAGTGAAGACTATGCAGTGTTTTAAAGTTTAACTCAGGGTTTAGTTACTATTTTACAACTTATTGTTTAATTTAATACTGGTTTAAATTGTGCAAATAGTTAAGTCCATAGGCTTGTTCCAATCTGGATATTCTCGATAGTACTTTTCAAAATTGGGAAGATCGCAATTCAGATCGTGGATCATGATTGTTTGTTATAAGATTGTGATATGAAATTTTGGGAAGATCGCCCACCCCTATTTTGAAGATGTGTTTTTACATTGAAAGTCAATGTTGTTTGCACCCCAATGTTCTTCAAAATACCTTTTATAATGTTCCACTGAAGAAAGACATGCATGTAGGTTTGAGTACGAGTAATGATGACAAATTTACTTTTTTTTTTACCAAAAATCGAATGATTTAGGCCAAAGAAACAAACACGCATTTACTGGTTGTCAAGCCAAAGAGACGTGTGAGAAGTTTCAACCAACTGAGGGTTTTCTTCTGCTACTGACACACAGCCATGAGCCATGAGTGAGCTTTCACAAGGCAGATTTTTGTGTTTTTATGACAGGTATCCTGAGAAAGAAATCCCTGCTTTCACTACCACCCATTATGCTGTTTATTTTCCACAGTGTGATTTGCCCACAGGCTAAACACAAAGAAAGATGCTAAAACATTTAAGCTGAGCTAAAAAATGAATCCTGGAAAATGCAACAAGATAATTATAGAGCTCATGAATTATAGAGCTTAAATGAAACTTTAAGAGATAACATTACCTAAAAGATTATAACCCTTTAAATCTTAGAAAACATTCTCAGAGTAAAAAGGCCCACTTCTTCCTCTTGAAGGTCCTTTCTTTTATAGTCATCCTTAAATTCTGACTCTAACAAGTATGCATTTTTGTATTATATCCATTATGCTGGAAAACAAAATTAAACCATGGCACAAACAAGCATCTTTCACCGCCCTGGAAGACAGACAGCACCCGGCCTGTCTGCGGACTCTAACATTTTCACACTGCTGAGTAAACTGTGCTATCTTTATTGCTTTGATGGCTCTCCAAATCTCATGTTTACATTTGATAACCCAATTCCAGCCCACCATAGCGAACTCTCATAGGTAGCAGAGTGGAGGCATTTGGAAATTAGGTCACAAACTGATGTCATTGTTTAGAAATGAAGCAGAAAAAAAAAAAGCTTTTAACCCAAGCTAGTAAATCCTAACACTTCAGATTCTACAACAAACGGAATGTGTTCACAAAACCAAAAAGCAAGGTGGCCTTATATTTTTGCTAACAGCAGGTCAGACAGTACTTTAATGGTTTCCTCTGCTCATCATTTCAACGTTGACATCAAATGTTTGTAAGCATAGCATAGTTTACAAGGTAACACTTTACAATAAGGTTTCATTAGTTAACTACTTTAGTTGACATGAACTAAGATTAATGAATGCTGTAAAAGTATTGTTCATTCTTGGTTCGTTAATTTCAATGTTTACTAATACATTATTAAAATCAAATGTTGTATTTGTTAACATAAGTTAATGCACTGTGAAATAACATGAGCTAACAATGAACGGCTGGATTCTTATTAACTAACATTAACAAAGATTAGTAAATACTGTAACAAATGTATTGCTCATTGTTCATGTCATTTAATACCTGAAATAATGTTAACAAATTAACCTTATTGTAAAGTGTTACCGTTTACTTGTGTATGTTCCCATCAAATATCTCTTAATAAACTGGAGGGAAAGATTAAACTTTTAAAAGTAGAAATCATATTAGTTAATTTAGAAAATCCAAAAACTGAACATGGGGTCAATGTTAAATATTCTCTTACATTACAGGTGTTTCGCAGGGTCGCCAGGTTCACAACAAAACCCACCCAATTGCAACTCAAAACTAGCCCAATCGCATTTCAGGGGTTCCCCCTATGAAAAACGTGTTCCGGGGGGTAAAATCCGTGTTTTTTTGGTGGGGTTTCCCTCGTAAATTTGCATTCCAGGGGCTAAATATCATGTTATTTGGGGTCGCTTCAACCCGCGGCAACAGTGTTAATGTAGCCAAATTCCACGGGAAAACCGCAGACTTGGCAACACTGGTTTTGATTGTATTTGGTATAGATTTGGTTTTAAATGTATAGATTTTCATTTTCCTCAATTTCACTTTTTTTAGTCTTTTGTAAAAGACTAAAAGCAAGTTCTTTGATGACATTATCTTCCAAGAAGTGACATCATTTTTAGAACCAAAACAACAGCACAAACATTACTATCAGCAACTTTGATGAATTCTGTGGAATTCTTTTATTGTTTGTTTGGAACTTTACAGCATTCCATCCAGTTTTATTAAATTTCAGAATTGACTAGTTACTGTTACTGTTGCTTTGTCCGACAAGCCGTAAAGCTGTCACGCCACACGCAGTGAAAAATACATCGCAGAGGACACTGACAACACGTCGACAGTAACCTGCTCTAGGTTACTTATGATATTAAACAAAATCCCAGATTTCAAACTGTGTAGTTTTTAAAGAAATTCAAACAATAAATACCGTTTTGTGGCTCTTTAATGTGTCGTGACCATGGTCGTGACAGATTACCGTAGCGCCTCAGCTCAAGAGGCTCGTAAACCGATCATCTCTTCCTACCAGTTCATTTATAGCATCAAATAAACATGAATGAACATGAGAATGAATGTTGTTTCAAACGCGGAAAGACGTCAATATACACAATTTTTCTAGTTTTTCCTAGGTTAATCATCTAACTCCTAACTGCTTTGTTGGACAAAATGGCGGATTCGGCATTCTGATTGGTTAGATCGCTTGTCAATCAAACTCCCGGCGAAGGGTCAATTGCAATTAAAATGTTGATTCCAAAAATTTCAAACTGACAAGCAAACACAAAAACTGCTTTAACCCAACCAAAAAGACAGATCAACTAATAAGCTAATGGTTTGATTTCGAGATAAGTCAACCAGTTAACCTGAGCCACATTTATGTCCCACTGGGAATCTTTAACCGTCCTGTGCCAAGAGAGACAGGTTATACTTAGGATTTCCACCGAGAACCTCCTCTGCCTCGCTGCCCTGCAACCGCTGGGGTTAACAGTAAAACCCAATTACACAGACTTCACAAACTCCTCACTCTTCCGATCAACAGAACCGGGTCTGTTTTGCTAGAGCGGGTGTTTTTACATGTTCTATTTTAAAAACACAGATTTTTTCCCCTCTCTCTTGATGAATCGGATGAATCAGGGGGTCTTATTTGCAGTTTACTTGGAAACATGGAAATTTTGTGGTGGTCAAACATTAAGGGAAGCAAAAATTGCTTTTTTGTAAGAAGAACTTATTGATTTAAAAAGAGACAGAAATATCTTGCATGTTTTTCACATACGCACGGCCCCGTGTTAGCACTAAAGAACGCAAGACAGTTTTGCTTAGAGAAACAAAGGCAAATTTGCATAGTCCAAAACTAATAATAAAAATGACTCAGTTCTTCCAGCACGTTTGCATGCAATGGTTAATATTCCAGATCCTACACACACAAGACATACATTAACAAGTAAACAAACACGCCTTGCACCGAGCATGTCATGGTATTTTCTCTTCTAAAATAACTTTCATTTAAAGCCAACCACATCACAGAGACCAGCCCCTTCCTGATAGCAAACTCATGAACTGTAACCAACCACACTTATCAATACTATCTGTTAGTTATGTTCACCAAAGGAAACAAATGATAATCTGTGGCCAATCTTGCCAGCAGCCCTTAGTGTCATAGTGAAACAGATAATATGCGATTTATCAAATGTACATTAAACAGTTGCGAGACTACTCAAGTTATACATGAACCAAATTAAAACGATTTAGGAAGATCAAACACTTGCAAAGAGACAAAACATTACTAAAGCATTAAAAAACAGAATAGGCATTGAGTTTTAGAGTCTGATTTCCAGAGAATAGCTTATATGAAATCAGAATTATTATTGTTTCAAGAACTAACAGGGAAGTTAAGGCTAACAGGGACTTCCCTAACATTCTGGAAAGGTTCTCTCAGAGTTATAAACAAACATTCTTCAAGTAGCGTTAATGTTCGTTCAAAGTTATCTGGTCTTTAATAACGTTATCAAAACATTAACGCAATTTGATTTATTCGTTATTCATGGAACGTTTCTCTGAAACATTTTAGTTGGACGTTAGTCTACTGTTTTTGAAATGTTACTACTTAGGTGGTAAGGGAAAACATTCATTCGTTCACTCTTAAAAAAATAAATAAAAAATGCTGGGTCAAAAACAAACTATGTTGGGTTTAAAATGGACAAACCCAGCGATTGGGTTAAACGTTTGCCCAGTCGGCTGGGCAATTTTATTTAACTAATTTTTGGATTAAAAATGACTGTATTGCATGCTTAAAATGAACATTTATTAATATATTTAATACATGAACATTTATTAAAAAGTTTGCTTATTAATACTAATAAATTGCTTATTAATTAATGCATCTGGTAATTATGTCTGACTTTCAATTTCCAACCTACTTTGGGTTCATTTTAAGCCAGCCATACAGTAATTTTAAACAATAGTTGGGTTAAATAAAACTGCCTAGCATGTTGGGCAAACATTTAACCCAAACGCTGGGTTAAAACAACCCAATCACTGGGTTTGTCCATTTTCAACCCAACTTGGGTTGTTTTTAACCCAGCATTTTTTTTTTTTAGAGTGTTCCTATTATACTTGCAAAATGAGAAATAGAGACAGCATTCCCTTAATGTTCACATTCACATAAACGAAAACGGAATGTTTTGAGCATTCTGAGAACATTCAGAAACGTTCTTTCTGAGAACATTCAGAAACGTTCTTAGAACATATTAACAAACAACTGCATCTAACTTCTAGTCTATTAAAGAACCTGTTGGTTTATGGCTTAAACCAGATACGGTCACCAAAATCTCCCATGCTGCTAAAATGGTCATGATAACTCAAGTCTGACTTTCATACTTCTGCTAAAAGTAGATCTATACCGACATGTGCAGATGATGGCACTTGTAAAACACAATTAGACCACACTAGATTCCAATATTAGCACATTAGATATAGTAATATAACTGCAGTGGTAGGATGACCAAAGTTGACTTTGTTGTGTTCTTTGACTTAGAACAACTTTGACACTTCGGTGATGCATGTCTTTTCTATTATGAATCATTTAAATCAAGGAAAGCAGCAGGGAAAAAACATGCAATTAAGTGAAAAGTAACAGGTTGGTCTGAAATTTGGAACTGTTTTCTAGCCATACATCACAAATGAAAGCTTAAAACATCAGTGAAATGAAATCACTTTGAAAGCAAAATGAAAGTGAAGGTTTTCTTAGACCAGCAACAATTATGATATGTTGCTCTAATCCATATGCATTTACTATAACTTACTTTCTCCATGACAGAGTGTGGAGAGGACCAGCACCAGACCACAAAACAAGGTCCAATATCGCCTCTGTCTGCTAGACCTCATTCCTGTACAAAAACAAGGCAAACACTTGTTTAAAAAAAAAAAAAATTAAATATATTACAAAAAAGGGGAGGCAGCTCAACCCTTCAAAGTGGATGATGCTTGACTCTTGAAGTCTTCTCAGTACAAAAATATGATCAAAGTTGGTTTATCCAGCTTAGAGAGGGGGTGAAAACAAAAATAGAGATACACAAGAGCTGAAAAAATTATCAAACAAAACCAATTTCTTCCATCTTCATGGTGTTTTGCTGGGATAAATGACCCTCCAGACACCCCAGCGAGAATATCCAGCAGATTCAGCCCGCTCTGCCCTCACCATGAGGGGGATTGACCCGCACTGATTCTCGGGCTCCTTAAACGTGTTTAATATTATTTTTGACAGCTTCTCCTCGTTAATATATGTGAAAATAACCGAGAAAAACACGTAACGGCTTGATAATCCGCAATTCCATGCTCCATGTCGTGGGAAAAATGGGGAAAACACGTTGTAGGTCTCCTCGCAGGCTGGTTTTAGCAGTTATTCAGTGAAACCCGCTTAGGTCCGCTGGCTAAAACAGTCTGGATGAGTGTGTGTATGTGTGTATGATCTTCATCAGCTGTGAAATGCCTTGTACTTCTCATCCAGCGTTTCTAAAGGCCTAAAATCGGTGGAGAAACTCAGAAAGATGCCAAATAATATCCGTCCAGGGTTTAAAATGGTCTCTCACTGCCTCCCACCATCTTCAGTCTGAGATTTCAGGACTTGATTTTTCCCTTCAAGAAGCGGAGCATGGAGGACACAGATGCTTTTTGAAGGATCGGACCCGTGTTCATTTAGGAGATGCGAAGGATGTGTAGTAGATCCTGTAGTCTCTCTCCGTTGAATTGACGCTGTAAACAAGGCTCGATCTCTCTCACACACGCTCATGCACTCACACGCATAGTAGGCTAACGTTACGTTGGATGAAGGTATGAGGGAAACACCGGAATGGATCACACACACGCAAAAGGGATTTTGGAACTGGAGAAAAACACTGTCTCAGTACCTTTAGCTGCCTACACAGACATGTTCTTGTCATGTGAAATATTTATTTACTTATTTATTACAATTATAGTCACATAGGATATGTATGCAATTAATAAAAATTAATATTTATTATAAAAATGTTATTTATTTAAATTACAACCACACAAATAAAAATAAATATGTATTTTAAAGTGTTATATTACAGTCACACAATAACATAATGTCATATGCAAAATTAATGTTTCAATTCCTAGTCTCAAACAGTAAACACAGCAAGTTTATTGTCAGGCCTCTTTTGGGAAGATGCAATTTAGTTTCACTGTAATTTTGTTTCACAAAGGACTCTGTGTTCTGCTGGTAGGAAAACACTCATGTAATATGATGTCATAATATGACATCATTGGTTTTATCCATAATTAGTGTAATTGACACAGATTTTGCATGTTTTGTGTTGTATAAATAAATACCAAACATGTTATATAAAATGTTAATATAATAATATTTATTGGGTTATCACATAAATTAATGTCTGCCACAGGGTTAGTTCACCCAAAAATGAAAATAATGTCATTCATTACTCACCCTCATGTCGTTCCACACCCGTAAGACCTTCGTTCATCTTCAGAACACAAATTAAGATATTTTTGTTGAAATCCAATGGCTCCGTGAGGCCTGCATAGCCAGCAATGACATTTCCTCTCTCAGTATCCATAAAGGTACTAAAAACATATTTAAATCGGTTCATGTGAGTTCAGTGGTTCAATATTAATATTATAAAGTGATTACTTTTTGTGCGCCAAAAAAAACTAAACACCGACTTTTTAACAATGTAGTGATGGGCCGATTTCGACATGAGGGTGAGTAATAAATGACATTATTTTCATTTTTGGGTGAACTAACCCTTTAACTATTCATGTTGAAATAAATAAACAGTGCAACAAAAATATAATCATTACAATATTTTAAATTTAAATATAAGGCAAATTAAAGGTGCAGTATATATGATTTCTGTCCGCTAGAGGTCGCTAGAGGCCTATTCAAAACAAAGGCGTAGCTTTTGACGCCAAGTTTGAGCGCGGAATCGTGGGACATGTGGTCCTCACATCACAGCAGGTGGAAGATAATCGGGATAGGATTCGGGAAGAAATCATGTTCATGGATGTGATTATTAACGTTACTGTAGTATGAAGCAGAGCAGGAGCGAGTGTTGTGGAGCTGAACGAGGCCGCTGGAGCGATTGCGCAACACACGCCTCACGAGCAGCGGGACTTTTATTATGACACAGTCGCCGGCGCTGCTTGTGCTTTTCCAGTCATGAGTATGAGGTAACGCAGCTCTGTTTATCATATTAGATACATTTGAGTGTGTTGAAAATTATGTTATAACTTTACTCTGTGCGTTCGCTCGGCGGCTGCTGTGAGACACTTGTTACACACTGCAGTAAGATAGATCGATTTTACAATATCATTAAATGCTGGATGGCTTGTGTTGATAAATGGCATGCAATTCATTTTAAAACGTATTGTATTATGGAGAAAATGCTGTATTACTGTTACTAAAAATAAAGCTGCATCTGATTATGCTATGTTAGCTACTTGACAAAATAGTGTTTTTCTCTGAGGCATGGTAAAGCATGGTACTCGCAAAAAATCAAGACTAACAATAAGACTAAACGTGTTGAGCTACAGTATATAACAATAATTCGTTTTTCTGTCTATAAATATATCAAAACAGTTGTTCCCTTGTCTATTAAAACGTGTAATATATTAAAGCGTCTTTGGTGTTTCCATGGTTTCTACAAAATAATACCGGAAACCGAGGGTAACGCGGGTATGACGCAATTGACAGGCGACTCCTCACACGTCCCGGAGCCTTGGTTAAAACTGCAATTTTCTCACCATTTACAAATAGTTGCAAACATTTGGGATATTGTAAGTACTTAAGTGAACAAAATATATAACACTGGCCTTGTGGTTTTTTAATATATTACTGCAAAAATATTACATATTGCACTTTTAAAGATCACAAGAAATTTTATACTTCCAATATATATGTTACAGTGTTTATATAAACAGTTTATATTATGTCCTTTGAAGAGATTTTGGTTTGGTTTTCAGTCTTTGGTTCAGGTTTATGTCCTCACCATTGAGTCACTGCTCAAATAACAACCGGTTTGGGGTACTGAAAGCAATATTAACTCAAAACCAAGAGCAATTGCTTTGGGCTGCTCAACAAATTATATACATTTAACACTGACACATTACGAGTTGCAACATCAAAATGAATAGTTCCATTAAGCCGTTTTCTTTGAGACGCTGCAAAATAGAATACTCTAAAAACGAATGACACACCATCTACTCATAACCTACATGTCTAGACTAGGATCTTACAGACTAAATTGATGCTTTTAGCCTGGTATTTTGTAATTATATATATTGTTTTGGAAATTGATATAGCTATTTACCTGTTTCAGTGTTGTTATTTGCTTGCTTTTAAGTTAAGGCCATATGGGTTTGAATTCTTGAAGGATTATGAAATTAAGTAACTGCAATACTTCCTTTGTTTGTTATAAGATAAGATGACTATGCAACAGTTGTGAAAGTTAGGTTTTTGAGTTTGATGATTGTAACCAACCACAATGGTTAACAATAAGAGTGAAGAGAGCATGTTGCAACCTTAAGCAGAGGTAAGCCAGAAGAAGAGGAAGAGTGCTAGAAGATAGCAGCGTAAGCGACAGAGGAAGACCATCCGGCGGATTAATAAAGTTTTATTTTGCATTAACTGCTTTGTATAACCGATAAAAGAGGTATTTTATTGTTACGATTGCCTTCTGTGAGACTTTATATATAAAACTACAAACTGAGCCTCAATAAAGGTCATTCCGGAAGGACTTCAACCTGCCAGCTGGTGAGTACTTTATGGTTTAGGCTTCGACTAACCTTACCCTACCTGAATAATCATAGGGTACAACAATAACAATATATATATATATATATATATATATATATATATATATATATATATATATATATATATATATATATATATACATACACTACCATTCAAAAAAATGTTAATGTCTTTAAAAGAAGTTTCTTCTGTTCACCAAGGCTGCAGTTATTTAATTAAAAATACAGTAAAAACAGTAATATTGTGAAATATTATTTCAATTTTTTTAAATAACTGTTTTTTATTTGAAAATATTTTAAAATGTAATTTATTCTTGTGTTGGCAAAGCTGAATTTTCAGCATCATTACTCCAGTCTTCAGTGTCACATGATCCTTCAGAAATCATTCTGATATGATGATTTGCTGATCAAGAAATATTTATTGTGTACAATTGTACAAAATATTTGTGTACAATATTTGTTTTTTCAGGATTCTTTGATGAATAGAAAGTTCTAAAGAACAGCGTTTATTTGAAATATAATCTTTCTTGATATCTTAAATGTCTTTACTGTCACTTTTGATCAATTTAATCTATCCTTGCTGAATAAAAGTATTAATTTCTTTAGTTTCTTTTCAAAAAAATTTAAATTAAAATTCTTACTGACCCCAAACATTTGAATGGTAGTGTATAATGCTACAGAAGCTTTGTATTTCAGATAAATGCTGTTCTTTTGAACTTTTATTCAAAAAGGAATCCTGAAAAAAAGTATGCAACTGTTTTCAATATTGATAATAATCAGAATTTTTTCTTGAGCAGCAAATCATCATATTAGAATGATTTCTGAAAGATCATGTCATGGGCGATTTCAAAACACTGCTTCATGAAGCTTTGAAGCTTTATGAATCTTTTGTTTCGAATCAGTTCGGAGCGCATATCAAACTGCCAAAGTCATGTTATTTCAGTAAACGAGGCTTTGTTAATTCATAAGTGTTTAGAAATTTCAATGGTTCACCACTGGGGGGCGTGACTTTGGCAGTTTGATACACGCTCTGAACCACTGATTCGAAACAAAAGATTCGTAAAGCTTTGAAGTTTCATGAAGCAGTGTTTTGAAATCGCCCATCACTAGAAATTGTTGAATAAAGTTGTTATTTTGTTTTTTTGGAGCACAAAAAGTATTATCGTCGCTTCATAACATTAAGGTTGAACCACTGTAGTCACATGAACTGTTTTAAATATGTCTTTAGCTTTCTGGGCATTGAAAGTGTTAATTATCTTGCTGGTAATGCAGGCCTCACTGAGCCATCGGATTTTATCAAAAATATATAAATATATAAATATAAAAGAGGTCATCATACTATAAGAATATCCTGTAAGTTTCAGAACTGAAAACATCCTTGTTAGTCCAAAAACAGCTTTTATTGTAACTTTTTATTGCCTCTTTATTACGTAATAGTGCGACAAATGACTGCCTATGTAGAAGAAAATCACCACCTTCTTTATCATTGCAACTTTAGCCCCGCCCAGCGTTGTGTTAGTGAGATGAGGAGGAGAGAAGAGCACAGGATCACTCACTGGGCAAAAAAATAACATTATCTTCCAAAGGATCCTCATGCTAGGAATATGGTTAGTTATTTTCAATAATGTGAATGTCTCAGTTGAGCTTTATTTATTTGTATTCGGTACATTTCACTGTGGATTCTTTGGTAAATCAGTCACAATTTCAACACAGGCTTTAAAAAACATACTTTTATGATATGGACTCGACAGTAATGCAACAACATTTAAGTAACTGTAATTCTAATGCCTGTTCTGATATGTAATGATTCATGTACAGTCAGATGTTCTTTGTCTGTGTCAGTAAATAAAACCAGTGAATAAACAAGCAACTTCACGTTATTTCTCTTAGTTTAAATTATATATATATATATATATATATATATATATATATATATATATATATATATATATATATATAAAGCCATCAAAGCATGCTCCCTTTAAAATCACTGGAGAAGCTGTCAATCAAACAGCACAGTTTATCAGTTCTGGAAAAACTCCAGTTATAATAAAGTAATCTCTTATTTACATTGTGTTTGCACTGTTAGTTATGATGAAAGCATTTGTTGGTGTGCAGAAATTGAGTTGCAATGACGAGATCACTACATTCATGAGCTCAACAACATGCCTGTGATCAGCTACATTCTCATAACTACAATCTTTCATGCCATCATCTAAATATAATGGCATATATCTAAATGTAATGCTATAATCAACACTTTTCACGATTAATTAACCTTGAGAGCTGTAATAGTAAAAACATGCTGTCAAGAGAGTTCCACTGTTCCACATGTAATACTTAGCTATTTCATATGCAAATATGTCAGCCAATCACAGCAGTGGTGTGTTTACACTGAGGTCTCATAGACACGCCCCTTCAAACAGAGCGTTCAAATCAGAGGGCTAAAATCAGGGTAGGAAAAATGCCTTTTATATATAAATTATGACAATTTTTGATGTAAAAATCATATTAACATTATAAGTGCACCCCAGGAATTTTTATGAAACAACAAAACAATGCAGTTCATGACCCCTTTAATCATTTAGCAGATGCTTTTATCCAAAGAAACTTACAAATGAATATACATTTACAACACATTTATAAAACACAAAACAACAACTAACAACAACAACAACTGTGAACAGACAAAGAACAATTCATGCCATGACCATAACAGTATTTGAAACAACAAATATATGAATTGAATATGTATATATTAATACTTATGTACACTCTAAAAAATGCTGGGTTAAAAACAACTCAAGTTGGGTTGTTTAAACCCAGCGGTTGGGTTAAATGTTTAGTTTTATTGAACTCAACTATTGATTCAAAATTACTGTATTGCTTGCTTAAAATGAACCTAAAATATGTTGGAAATTAACATTTATTATGGATTAAAACAACCCTATCACTGGGTTTGTCCATTTTCAACCCAACTTGGGTTGTTTTTAACCCAGCATTTTTTAGAGTGTAACATTCACATACAGTATATACATTTAAAAATAATAATATAAAATAAATAATAAAATCAAATACAAAAACATAATAACTATTTTTAATAATAACAATCTAAAAACATATAAAATAAAACAAAATGCAAATATAGTAAAATATAATAAAGCTAATAAAATATAACTGCCATTATTGTGAATATTTCCATCCCTCGACATTAGATTGACCATGACGATGATAATAATAACATTAAAAATAATTGAACAATACATATAAAAAATAAAATATAATAAAAAGTGCATTATCATTAATCTTTTCAGCCATCCACATTACAGTGTCCATGATCAAAATAATAATTATTATTTAAAAATATGTCTAAAATAAAACAAAATAAAAATAATAATAAAAAATGCATTAGTGTGATTATTTTTCGGCCTCCACATTACAGCATGGTCACAAATTTCAAGTATAATATGGGAGACAGTGGTCTGACTAGTAGGAAAGGGC
This sequence comes from Ancherythroculter nigrocauda, assembly GCA_036281575.1. Classification (NCBI taxonomy): domain Eukaryota; kingdom Metazoa; phylum Chordata; class Actinopteri; order Cypriniformes; family Xenocyprididae; genus Ancherythroculter; species Ancherythroculter nigrocauda. Next base: position 54,509,016 of record VTFQ01000004.1, read on the forward strand.
ATCATTACTTATTTTGTGATGGTCAAAAATCTATCAAAACGCTCTCCCCGAACTCTGAATTCCCATATTTTAGACAAAGGTGATTCTATATATTAGAATTTATAAATAACTGTAATTAACTCCCTTCCAATGCTGAATATCATAATTTAACCCTGAGGCTGATACGATCTATTTTCAAACAAACAGGAGATAGACAGTAAAACAAGCTCAGGGTTTGTTTGGATGTTGGTGGTCCTTTCTCTAATGAAACAAGAAAAGCTTTTTTGCTGAAGTATAATCTGTGACAGTCTTGATTATCAGCATAATTACAGAGCTCTTTCGGCCCAAAGAGGAGAGCACAAAAGAACTGTGTTAACGCGGCACAAATAACTCGATCCTGGCACACACATTTAAGCTCCTGTCACATTTCGAAAATTATAGGGAGAGAGCACACATACACCCATTTAACAATGGACTGTACATCCACGGCCACCCAAGACTACAACTACTGCAAACCAGCCTTGAACGAGCACAAACTGTACCAACATGCCCTTCCGATCCCCCCCACCCCGTTCCACCCGCTGAATGTTTTGCCTGTCCTCTTGCATTTGTTAAATCTCATAAACCGTCCCCATAATACAGCCCACCTACCTCGAGCGCCTCTTGTTGGTTTAATTCACTCTCTGCGCTCAAGTGGAAATAAATGTGTTTACCACCAGCGGGTCACACATGCTAATGAGCGATTTTTTGTTTTTGAGGACGAATGGAATTTGGGATGAGATGGGAAAAGGAGTGAAAAATTATGAAAGTGCCTAAATCCAAATATCTCCTTACACACATAAACGCTCTTTATTGGCACCTAAGGTTCTGTGAAGAACCTTTAACTTCCATGTCACCTTTCTATTACACAACAGAGTCTCACCAAGGACGATAACTGTAACGGTAACGATAACGATGTAGTTTTAAAGAATAGCACAGTTCACACCACAGCTATTGCTGAAATCGCTTTCAGACCGATTGTTCCAGCTGATGAACATTAACAGCCAATCAGGATTTAACCTGCTTTAAAGAGCTCAAGCATTTAAAGCGGCAGACGACAAATCTGCAACACGCTTATAGACCAATTTGGAGCAGACGTCACAGTTACACCTTTGGATGTCAGATTCGGAATGCAAAAAATATAGTCTTCATCATTATAGATTACTGTCATTGAAGACGCCCTTTGAAGCTAAACACAGACGTTCTGGACTGATGAAACCTGCAATGATTTGGCTACGTTCACACTGCGAGCCTTAAAGGGTTAGTTCACCCAAAAATGAAAATAATGTCATTTATTACCAAAGTCCCTTTAAGACAAGTCATTTCACTCGGCGGCCATCTTTGAAACGCCTCTCGGGCATCCTGGGCATCATGCAGCTCCTATCTCTTTGAATGGGGAAACATCAAATTCTCCAAAACTGTTCGCCAACCTTACGATTAAATTTCATATTTGAAATCACCAATGAAATCTAACAACAACCGGCTCGTAAATTTAGTTTCTAAACGCTCGAAACATGACAAAAAAACTGTATTTTTCAGGCTGGATCAAGCATATGCGCATGCACAGACCTAAATGCGCGTCTCTCAGGAGGCGCACATCTGACTGTTTCTATAGAAACCGGTGATTCTAACGGCCGCTGCAGTGACGCGATGACTTTACCAGTCAGCGATTGGCTCTTATTTAGAAGGCGGGACTTATTCCGCCATATTGCGCGTTACACTTTCTCCCATTCAAAACAATACGAGTGGCACGTCTTGTGTTATTCTATAGTCTTTGTTATTACTCACCCTCATGTCGTTCTACACCCGCAAGACCTTCGTTCATCTTCGGAACACAAATAAAGATATTTTTGATGAAATCCGATGGTCCATTGAGGCCTCTCAAGATCCAGAAAGGTACTCAAAATGTATTTAAAACAGTTCATGTGAGTACAGTAGTTCTACCTTAATATTGTAAAGCGACGAGAATATTTTTTGTGCACCAAAAAAAAAACCAAAATAAAGACTTTTCAACGATATCTAGAGATGGCTGATTTCAAAACACTTCTTTGAATCTTTTGTTTCGAATCAGTGATTCGGATCGCCAAACTGCTGAAATCACATGACATTGGCAATCCGAATCACTAATTCGAAACAAAAGATTCGTAGCAGTGTTTTGAAATTGCCCATCACTAAATCGTTATTTAGTTTTTTTGGCGCACAAAAAGTTTTCTTGTCGCTTTATAATATTAAGATTGAACCACTGTAGTCACATGAACACATTGTGTTCCAAAGACTAAAGGCTGGTTCACACTGTACGATTTTGGCCACGATTTGGTCGTCTGAGACAAATCCTAAAAGATTCCTATAATCCTAGCCTAAAATCTGTTGTCTTTGATCGCTAGTTTGACATGTTCACCGACAGCCAATTAAAGCGGAACTCAGTAAGATTCGCGAAGCTCCCCCTACAGGTTCCTTCAGTGAATCACACTGTCGTAAATACTCCAAGCGCAGCTCTGGTCTACAACGACTACAACGCTCACCGGCGCAGTAGTTTTGCAAATACAGTACAAGAAATCTCGATGGAGGTGGGTAATTTTCGAAATTGTCTTATAAAGTCATAATATATACATTGTTTTTGAATTACCGTAAAGCATTTTGTCACTCTCGCGTGAACGTGAACATGAGGCGAGATTGTGTCGGGTCGGCCGAATGCTGTTTTCTGGCGTAGACGTGCCAGAGGGGGTTAGTGCACACCTCAAACACACCACTACAAGTCAATTAACCATCGTAAGGACTTAGAAAACTATTTATGAAGGTAAAAAAGTTACTTAGTTCTGCTTTAATGACCGTTGCGACCAAATTTTACCTCCGACGAAATTCTGGCAGTGTCAGAAGATTTGGCGCACAATCCTCCAGTGTGACTTCTCCTATGACGAACGTCAAATTGTCTTCATTTTTCAAGACAAGCCGTGATCAAAATTAATGCTAGAGATGTCGTTGTTGGCCAACATTTCAGTCCCGTGTGTAACGCAGCTCACTGTCATCGAATGTGTATGTTTTGATGATGTAAAACTCCGGACAAGTTTTCATGCGCGCGTCGCGTCTTGACTGTCGTACAGTCTGACATTAATGACAGCTGAGATCCCACAGTGTGACATGAGGATCATGTTCATAAAGTCTGACAAGAAACCATCGTAAAGGACTATTATAAATCGCTCAGTGTGAACCCAGCTTAACATGCGCAAAAGAACGATACAAACAGGGTTGCCAGGTTTTTACCACAAAATCCACTCAATTGCTTCTCAAAACTAGTCCAAAACTAGCCCAATTGCGTTCCATGGGGTATCCCGGTAAAAATCACGTTCCGGAGGTTAAATATCGTTTTAGTGCGGTCGCTTCAACCCACGGAGTTGCAAAACAACCCACGGCAAAAGTGAAAAAGTAACCCAATTCTGCAGGAAAATCGTGGACTTGGCAACACACACAGCGCAGAATCGTAACGAATGTTGATCTCGAGTGACGTAAAACCCACATGAATTCCGATATGACTGTCCACACTGTGGTCGTATTACAAAACATCTGATCTGTATCGGGTTTAGTACCACATATGGAAGTGGCACAAATCGAAATTGAAAAGCTCAGATTCCATGTGGTTTGTACTGTTCACACGAACTGTCATGGGGAAAACGAGCCGTTTCCAGATCCCTGGCAGTGTGACGTCACAAAAGCCACAGGCCCCGCCCACAGTGTTGACAGACACTGACGTTTGAACATAGAACCGCCCTGAGCGCGTTGTTTACATCGAGTCCGCCATTGCTGCACTGACGGGAATGTCTCCCAAGCGTTTTAGGTCGTTCTGTAGCTGGATGGATTAATCCACATAAGGCTCTTCATTTACAAACTAAATCTGAGCTGCTGAAATCGAGGTGGATTAACTTGGTTTTCCAGGAAAATGCTCCCTCAGTTCTGCCGAAATTCGTGTATGTCTGCGCGAATCATTTCACACCGGACTGCTGAACGAATATCAATACAAAGAGACAATATAAAACAGAGACTGTGCTAAAAATGTGCTACTCAAGGAGGATATACAAGTTAAAACTGTTCGTGATCTATCTTACAGTCTCCAGAGTGACACTAAATACGGCAGTAATGAAGGTGAGAGCACTTTATTACAGTTCATCTGAGCTTATTTACGGGTAACGTTATAAAGTTTATTAAGCGCCACCCGAAAGGCATAAGGTCTTTATATATTTGTTTACTGTTAGTTGTAACAAGTGTTTCTGTGTAATTCGCAATGTTTGTTGGTGATAATACAAGGATAAGAGAGAGAGAGTTTATGGATAATATTTTAATGCACACGTGCAGTGTTTTATTAAGCTCTTACAGTGATTTTCTAGAGTGAAAACAGACGCTTCATCTTTTGTGTGAAGTACAATAAACATCATAAAACTCATGTGTATAGTTTTGGCCATCATTCGGATGGTACAACAGGCCTGTACTAATATAGTAGATTAAAAACAAGACAATATAAGTTGTAACCGTAATTGAACTAAACTATACCTGTTCTATCTCCATGCAGCATATATTCGCAGTTTCTAACATTATTGTGTGTCCTGACTGTATCCTGTCACCGGAGAATCAGCTCTTGAAGCTCCGCCCTCTTAGGGCGATCGCAGCAGCTCATTTGCATTTAAAGGGACAGCACTGAAACGGCTCATTTTTGCTCAACCACTAAATTTTTACAATTTTACAATGCTAGCAATTTTACAATGCTATAAAAAATTATCTGTGGGGTATTTTGAGCTAAAACTTCAAATACACACTCTGGGAACATCAGAGACTAATTTTACATCTTGTTAAATAGGGCATAATAGGTCCCCATTAAACATAGCCTATAACATTTTTATCTCACAATTCTGACTTTTTTCTTGCATTTGCGTGTTTATTTCTCCCAATTCGGACTTTGTAACTCGCAATTGTGAGTTTATATCACAATTCTGAGGGGATAAATGTCAGAATTGCGGGATATAAACTTTCTGAGAAAAAAAAGACTTGAATAATGAATATATCCTTTTAAGTATTGTGAGAAATAAACTCGGATTTGCAAGAAAAAAAAGTCAGAATTGTGAGATATAAACTCTTTTTTTTATTCTTTTACTCCGTGGCTTCCACTGACTGCTACTGCAGAACTGTCATATTCTGCCACCAGGTAGGCTCCGCCCACAAAAAACATCATTGCTTTTTGCAAAGACAAAATGGATCTATAAAACTGATGTAAAGAGGCTTTAAAGGGTTAGTTCACCCAAAAATGAAATTTCTGTAATGTCATTACAAACCTATAAGACCTTTGATCATCTTCAGAACACAAATTAAGATATTTTTTAAGAGCTTTCTGACTTCTGATAGTCTGCAACGTTATTGCCACTTTCAAGGCCCAGAAGACATCATTAAAATAGTCCATGTGACTACAGTGGTTCAACCTTAATGTTATGAAGTGACGAGAATACTTTTTGTATACTTTTCTTAAACAGAACTTTATCATGTGCAGTGTTGGGTGTAATTCATTACTAAGTTATCTAATTACTGTCATGTAATTACTTTACCCATGAAAAAGTAAAGTAAGGAATTTTTCTCCAATACATTTTAGAGAGAGTATGTACAGTAATCTAATTACACTGTCAAAGATGTAATTAGTAGCTAGTAATTCTTTACTTTTTTAGAGTAACTTAGCCAACACTGATCATGTGTTGGTGTGGACACTATCATTAAAGTTATGAACAGTTATGCGAAAACTCTTTTTTGGAACCTTTATTTTTAAGAGTGTATCAAGAGTGTATCAACAAAAGTTATGAACAGTTATGCAAAAACTCTTTTTTGGAACCTTTATTTTTAAGAGTGTATCAACAAAAACATCCTGGATTTATGGAAAGGTTCAGTCTATCTTTTTAAGAATGATTGCAGGTATCAAGAGAGCAGTGAATAATCCTGCCATATCTGAAGAATATAACCAGACTGACTGAATGCTGGCTAAACAGCACGTTGCTATTTTAGTTATTTTGCAAGTCGTCTCAAAATTGAGTGGGTCATCTGGATATCGCATTTGTAATCAAGGGTTCCCTTCATAAAAACAGTTAAGACTCTACACGTTACGTTTAGTTAGATGGACTGTACAATAGCTGGGCCAACAAGTATTATGCTGAGTGGATGCATAGTATCACACTTCAGACTGATTTACACTAATACAATTTACTCTTCTGCAGCAAGAGTGATTCATAATACTGGCATGGTGACAAACCAAAGCACTGCAATAGAGTCCTTTATAACCCAAAAAGGTTTTTTTAAAAATCATTCTGGAACTAACTGAATATTATCTTACTAGTGCAATTAATAAATCACAATTTATTTATCCAAAATATTCGTGTAGAGGCTTGACTAAGATGTGTTCAAGTTGATTTGTCAGAGTTACCAGCAGAGGGCACCACAAAACAAATCTACAGCCTTCATCACTGGACCAAAACAACTGAAGTGGGCTGAGTTTCAAAAAAAACATCTGAGAGGAGCCTTTTGGGAAACACAGCCCTGGATGTAAATTTGAGATGACATCTGACTTAAAATAATGATGAAATAATAATAAAATAAAATAAGAAACTTGTGAATTAGGTTAAACAAACAGGCTACAGTTTTTAGAAAGTTGTGTTGTATGTTTATTTAAATCGAATGATCAAGGACTTTTTCCCCAATTTAAAATAAGAGATGACAACTGCTGATTTTATGACAGTTGGGTAATTTATATAATTGTTTAAATAATCTTATTTAAGCAAAATAATTGTATAATCCATGTTTAGATAAAAACAACTTTATTTGATTAAAAATAAAAAGTTAATAAAATAAAAGTTAAAAGCCCATAGTAGCACTTAACATCACTTTTAATATTTTTAAGAAAATTAATATAACTTTTTATAAAACAATATATTTTAAAGCAATATGAAAATCACATCAATAATGTTTTGAGTGCATTTAATTTAATTATAAGCATTTCAAAACATCTAATGCAAAATGATACATTAGAAATTCTTATAAATATAATGTTAATTTAATTTAATTTAATAAAAAAAAAAAACATCTGTCCTGGTATTTTGTAATTACCTTTCCAAAAGAGAGAGAGAAAGAGAGAGAGATGAAAAAGAAATAAAGAAAAAAACTGCACTTTTTATATATTTTATAATTAGTGTTGTCAAATCGATTAATCACATCTCTCTCTCTCTCTCTCTCTCTCTCTATATATATATATATATACATGTAATAAAAGTGCCTGTATATATTATATATTATATGCGATTAATTGTGGTGAATCGATTTGAGAGCACTATTTATAACAAAATTTAAACAGCATTTCACAGAATACTGACTATAGTTTCCTCGCTATATTCTTTTCTATGAGACTCAGTCATCTTTATAATTAATTCTCTATCATAAGATGGTAAAGGAAATCCATCATGATTTTAAAAATGTCAAGAAGAGGTGTTGGTCTCATCATGCTGCAAGTGGTCAGCGCTGCAGTGAATCAGTGCTCATGTTAAGCACCACTTGACCATCCAAGCTGTAGAGACGAGAAGCTCATAAATAGACACTGTAAAGCATTTCTTGTATTCTAGCCATGCAAATAATATTGATGGTGTTATGAATTCAAACCAAAGGCTTCCTCTATAGCAATAAGTTCAACCAAAAGTCACAATTTTGGATTAAAAAAAAGATATTTCACTGCACATGAGATAATGATATTAATGAAATCAGCATGAGCAAGGAATGTGAAAAGTGCAAGGGGAATTCTCAGTCTCTCTGGGCAGGAAGTCTGGATTTCAGCTATGACACTAGATGGAAAAGCTAGGTCAGAAAGAAGAAGGGAAATAACAAAAACACACCTATGCACACATATCACTATCCTCATGATGATTCTAGCTGTGCACATTTACATGCATCTCTCTTTACAAGACTTTAAACATAACTGCATGACAAGATTAGACGGCTAGTCATCTAGATCTTATTTTATGGTCAGTGCATTACTAATATTATACCTTACAAATTATATAAACAAAATGTATAAAAATGTATAAAAAACAAACATGTGAATATGTTGCAAATATAGCCTTCTTAAGCTGTTGATCAAATATTGGTTTATAGTTATTTTATAGATAAACCTACAGTACCATTTTTACAGGTCGGTAAGATTTTTTATGTTTTTGTAAAGAATCTCTTCTGCTCACCAAAGCTGCATTTATTTAATCAAAAAACAGCAATATTGTAAAATAATATTACGATTTAAAATAACAGTTTTCTATTGAAATATATTTTAAAATGTAATTAATTCCTGTGATACAAAGCTGAATTTTCAGCATCATTACTCCAGTCTTCAGTGTCACATGATCCTTCAGAAATCATTCTAATATGATGACTTACTGCTCAAGGAACATTTATTATTATTATAATCAATGTTGAAAACAGTTGTGCCACTTTATGTAACTGTGATACATTTTTCTTTGATGAATAGAAAGTAAAAATTAACAGAATGTATTTGAAATAGTTTTTATATAATATCATATAAATGTCTTTACTGTAATTTGCCGAATAAAATTATTATTATTATTTTTTTTTTTTTTAAAAAGCAATTACTGACCAGAAACTTTTGAATGGTTTGAAATGTTTTTGATCATTTGTTTCTCAAAATAACCAACAAAGTCACACTTTTGAATAACAGAAGTCTACTCCATTGCAGCTTGTTCTTGCAAAGAATTATTGACTTACAAGAGACCATGTGATTGCCAAGTACAGACCACGCACAGGCCTTTTTGATTTTATGTGATGTTTAGGGGTGGACACATTTGAAATTTACAACCTCAAAGTAACTACTTAATATAATGAGCCAGTCTCTCTGAATGGTTAAACAAAAACAGTAAAGAAATCAGTCAAAATCACCATTTTATTGTGGGAGATACAGACATACAGACTGTGTTGATCTAAAATATCTAATAGCTCTAACACAAAAGCATGGAATTTATAGAAATAATAATGAAATAATGAGTCACAATACTTCTTCAGCCTTTATTAATCTCAGCTAATGTAATTCTAAACATTTATTAATACATTTTTAAGATCAAAAGTTGTATCTTTTAACATTAGTTAATGCACTGTAAACTAACATGAACGTTTCTTTTAAGGCCCTGTCCCAAATGTGCACTTACAATCTTGTGGACTTACAATGACTGACGCATGCGTGTGAAGTTCAAAAGACCTTAGGGTGTCCCATTTGTTATTTTAGGTTTCTGAAGGGAGCTCATGGTCAATATGTGCCCTCGATGCGCACTTTTGAGACAAGCCAACTTCTACCCAGCAGTCAAAGCGGTATTACATCATGAAAGTTTGCAAGGGCTTAGAGAGTTTCATTTGGGACAAGGCCTAATAGCAAAGATTAATAAATGCTGTAAAAATATATTGCTCATTGCTAGTTCATGGGCAGTCGTGGCCTAAAGGTTAGAGAGTCAGACTGATAACCCGAAAGCTGCGGGTTCGATTCTCAATACCAGCAGGAACCCCCAAACAATCCCGGCTGCCCACTGCTCTGGGTGTGTGTGTTCACTATTCACTACTCCTAATGTGTGTGCACTAACTTGGATGGGTTAAAGGGATAGTTCACCCAGATAGTACTCACCCTCAAGCCAGGTGTATATGACTTCTTTCGGACGAACACATTAGGAGTTATATTTAAAAATATCCTGGCTCTTCCAAGCTTTATAATGGCAGTGAATTTGTGATTTTGAAGCCAAAAAAGTGTATCCATTCATCGTAAAAATACTCCACATGGCTCCAGGGGTTTAATAAAGGCATTCTGAGGCGAATTTTCAAAGAAAAATATGTATTAACTATAGCTTCCAGCAGACGGCTGTACGCATCGATTTGCGGCGGAAGAGTGACCTCTGACCCGACGCATGACGAATACAGAAGTGCAGTGGATAGAGCAAAACAAAACACCGGTCACGAATTAGAAGTCTAAAATGAGAACTTTTGTGTGTTTACACTCTTTTTATTTGGGAATCGAACAATTTGACTGTTACATAGCTTTTTATGATTCCTCATTATAAACATGAGAAAGAAACAAACAACAAATATATAATAAAATAAAATAAAAACAAAGAACAAGAAAGACAAAACAGTAGCCATACCACCCACCCCACCCTAGGGACTTAAATCATGCCAAACTAATGGGACATTCAATGCAACACACTTACACAGCCTACGCTATCAAGGTAATGGAGAAGGGGAGACCAAATCTTATCAAACTGAACCAGTTTGTTTGACAAAAAAAGTGAATTCTTTCCAGATGTAACAACCTTACCATTTCATCCAACCACAATTTGATAGCGGGGACTTTGGTTATATTAGTTTCTTTGCAATAATAAGCCCATTGGACAACAACTGTTGTTGAGATTTTTGAAAAGAAGTGAGGTTATCTGAAGTACCCAATATCACCACCAGTGGATCCAGCTCTAAATCAAACTGTAACTGTAACATTTCCGACAAAATTTGAAAAAGTTTGTTGCCCAGTCCTATTTGTTTGTTGCAAGTCATCTGCTGGAAGCTAGTTATTTATGGATATTTTTCTTATAAAAAAGCTTCAGAAGGCCTTTATTAACCCCCTGAACTAACAGAGGCCAGAGATCGCTAACTATGGCTATTCAAAACACTTTTGAAGACAATAAATACACGATTGAGACGATGAATGCATGTATTGACTGAATTTGCGTCTGAATAGCGCTGGCTCCGTGGGCGTGGCCGCATTAGCGGATAATGAGCTGAATCACGGATTTCTGACATGGCTCTTTTTTCATACAGATTACATAAACACAGAAGGTTTGTTTTCGATTTGACTTACATGATTTAAAACCTGACATCTTAACGTTTTTTTAGACATAAGTGTAATTTTTTTGTCATTAGTATTCACTAAGTTACAGTTCATTTTCTGAGAACTATCAGATTGGAGTTCGTTCAGAGGGAGACGAGAGATCACGCATCATGTTAGTTTTCTTTATTTTACAAAAAGCACAACATTTTGTTTTTACTCTGAGTGTACACAAATGAAAGAAGATATTCCACAGATTAAAATGGTGTATAACTCTTAATTGTATGTGCAACATTGACGGAGTATTTTGAGTCTCTTTCACACTGATAAGAAAAAACCACGGTGGTATCGCCGGCGATACCGTCAGACCTCAGAGTGTTAAGGGTTAAATGCAGAGGACAAACCCTTTATGGGTTTGTCACTTTAATTAATGCATTAAAGGTGCTCTAAGAGATCCTGGGCGGAGTAACTTCCTGTTGACGCTCGAAGTGTTGTCAAACAAAACAGAGGCTAGCTAAACCCTCCCTCCTCCTCCTCCTCTCCCTCCCCTCCGTGCTTCCTGAAACAGTCATGAACGCGCATTTAAAATCATTCTTGTCGGTTATTGGCTGAAGCATGTTTATTATCTTTTGTGGTCCAGGCTGCACCAGGTAGTTTTTGTTGCTGTTTTCGGAGCTTGTGGCGACTACAGAGACCGCGTTTTTTTACAGTGTGTTCAGGGGACAAGCAGCTAGCGGATAGTGAGGAGATGTTTGCTGTATGTGACAAAAAATGTTTTGGCCTAAAAACGCATGACATCACTTAGAGCACCTTTAACTAATGTCAACAAATGAGACCTTATTGGCCTTATTTAAAAAAATGTTATGATACATATAGCCTATTTCTTTCTCAGAAGTGTTCAGTTTAGTACTTAAGCACACATTTCTGATGGACCGATTCCCATAAATTGCATCGCAGCCAGTCAATCAGTTTAAAGTTTACCAGTTTGAGAAAGCTCTTGCCATTTTTGTGTACAATATGCATCAGCCGGCTAATCAACAGACTGTGGGCGGTCCATGGGTGTGCCGTCTGAGGCTGAACCTCTATTTGACAGCACTTTATCTAAACACTCCCCGTAATGTATCAAAGGTCGCCGAAGGTTGAGTGAACCTGCTGTTGCTCCTCAGATCTCCTGAAAAGCATAACAGCCGTGCATTCAGTGCAACGAGGTGCAATACTTGATCTGAGAACAGCAGTAGGCCGTCCAGGCCACCCACCACTGCTGGGCTGTGTCTGAGCTCTACAGGAGGCTGGTGTCCCTGCCACAGTTGGTCCTTGAACTTCACAGCTGTGATGCATCAATGCCATCAGCCTGTGAATCATTCTCTAGTTTGGATATTCGCTATATATAATGTAATCTGTTGGAGACATCTCCTGCCAAGCAGTGCATGCGCTCTGACATATGCAGCGATGTGATTATCAGAGCTTCCTCAGTAGATGCTCTTTTAATTAATAATGCACATTTATTTTATTTTATTTTGTTATTAATTAAGTAAATACTGTGCTATATATATATATATATATATATATATATATATATATATATATATATATATATATATATATACTGCTCAAAAACATTAACACCAAAGCAGCTGAAACTGAATAACAACCCCCTCTGCTACTTAACTGATTAGATCAATATCCCAGGACTTGATGCTATTCTCTGATTAAAAAGTGTTCCTTTAATTTTTTTCAGCAGTGCACATTTATAGATGACATATTGATATCAAACTCCCACTTTAAAATGGCAGTGCACATTTAAATTCAGTCAGAGGATTCAAGTTAAAGTAAGTAAAAGTCGATGGTGATTGTGGTACAAAGAAGTGAACAGACAAATGCAGACATACACAGAATAGTACAGCACTCTACAATATATAAACAGTATTAACAAGCAGTAACACAAAACTAAGCAAAGCAACTATTAAGGTATAAACAACTAGGCCTGTTGATATATTTATATCATTATAAAAGCTTTACGCCACCTTCTTTGCTCTATGATTCGCAAGAGTTTTGCCCAGCACATGGGAATCAATTTGTGCCAGTGCTAATGGACATTAATAATGGAAAACAGGAGAGAAATGTTTATGAACACAAAGCTCTGCACTTATTAATTGGCATTTGCTTTAGCGCACACAATCCAAAAGAAAGACCTCCACAATAAACAACAGAGCTTGAAAGACAAGACAATGAGCGCCAGATGTTCATGCCCTCATTTAGATCGGTCAGAAATGATGTTTGCCAAACTTGTCACGACTGCCTGGACGCTTGAAGCTGTATCTCTCAAAAGCATTCTGCAACAAATATTTTTCAGATTTTCTAGACTATTTAAGTGAGCAGGATATTTTAAATATTTTGCGTATGGCTTCGGCAGGCATGTATTATGATACTATGGGTCCTATCATACACCTGGCGCAATGCCTGACGCAAAGTGTTTTTTGCTAGTTTCAGCCAGACGCAGATATCAATTTCACGTCCTGCGCCACGTTGTTTAAATAGCAAATGCATTTGCACCCATTTGTGTGCCATGGGCGTACTGGTCTGAAAACGAGGTGTGTTCAGGCGCATTGTTGGCGTGTTGCTATTTTGAGGCAACTGAAAACAACTGCACCATTGACCAACTGAAACCTGGTCTAAAGTCAATGGCGCAGTATTTTTTTGTTATTTAAAGAGTGCCTTAGTAATATGAACCCTACGGGCGGGTGCACAACATGTGTACACTCTGCTTATTACACACACAGGGACGCGCAGCAGCACACAAACATATCAAATATTAAAAATAAAAGGATTACAGTGTAGAAGATTATTATTGTGCATAAAGATAAAAATGCTTTGATGGAATCCGGCTTGTCCCATAGATGGTCTGCTTGCGCGCTTTAACCTCGTGCACGAGCAGATCCGTTTCCTCCCTAGAGAAGCGTTCATTTTTTTGCCTTGCAAATTCCGCCATGTAAATAGCGAATCCGCAATGGCGCGAGCGCAACTGGCTTTTAAAGGGAATGGGAGATGAAAGTGGTGTGAATGTGGTTTATTGCACGTTCACACCAATGACTCATTAAGAGACCATTTTGGACCATTTCCGTCATTAAACTAGCAAAAGTGGATTCGGTCATGTCCTAAGTGCACTTGCGCCGTGAGCTTTAGACCGCGTGCTTAGATCATTAAAATAGGGCCCTAAGTGGGGCAGCTGGTCTCGGAGCCCTCTCCAGCTCTACAGCGCCCCACAATTTCAAATGTAAATCTGTGGTGAAAAATGGAACTACAGCGCTCTCTATTGAGAGGCATTGGGGCAGATTTCTAACTACCCAGCTTACTACTCAGCTGTGTCTGCATCAGGTCAGTAATTAGTTGGCATGTCTGTTCTTCCTATGTGGAGTAGCATATCAAATGAATGAAAGTATAAATCCTTTAGTTTAAACGTGCTCATAGCCTTTATATACAGTAGTTCTGTTGTGTTTGTTTTATGTTTGTTCTGAGAATAGACATGACTTTATTTTCCTCACTGGAATTCCTACACAACTTAAAACAATCTAAAACAACATTCTGAGGCAATAAATACTACATTAAGGCAATTCTAAGATGGCATGCGTTATGTCATGTGTACTTAAATATAGCGCCACCCTCAGGCTGAATAATGCAAGGACATTAGAATTTGGCCACAAGTGTGTCTAATGTGTTCAGCTATTAGAATATAATGCTTACAAAATGTTTATAATAAACTAGCACTAAGAACCAGAATCTGGACAGGACAGGAGCCGCTAGTGATAACAGACACAGTGCCAGTGTCAATAAATTCAGACAGAAAGATCTGATGTTCTCTGCTTTAAAGAAGTTAAAGGACTCAAGTGAGGTATTCTAAGTGTCCAAATGACCATCTTGCATTCATTTTCACACAGGAAATGAGATTCATGTGTTTTGAGGCCAAGGTATTTGAACTTAACCACCATGAACCACAGAGACCAAAATGTTCTACATTTTCTTGCCAGTGGTGGAATTCTTTTGTGGAACTAATCAAATACTCACCAGTTTAACCATACTGTCAATTCTCTCACATTCAGCACATTTCTTTTCTACAGTCATTATAGTTTGATATAAAAACTAAAGACTCTGACTTTTAGGGATATTTACTCATCCTCAAGTCGTTCCCAAACCTGTATGGCGTTCTTTCTTCCGTGGAACACAAAAGGAGGTATTTTAAAGGGTTAGTTCACCCAAAAATTAAATTTCTGTCAATAATTACTCACCCTCATGTTGTCCCAACAATATCTAGTGATGGGCGATTTCAACACACTGCTTCATGAAGCTTTGATGCTTTATGAATCTTTTGTATCTATTCAGTAGTTTGGAACTCAACTTGGATTGTTTTTGACCCAGCATTTTTAGAGTGTATGTTTATAGAATTCAATCAAAAATGAATTAAAACAAAATTTAATTAACTAAATCCATAAAATGATCCCATGATGAGAACCCCTAAAATTATACATTATATATCATTATCATTATATATGGTTATACATATCATGAATGCATGAAACACATGATTTATTGCTAGTTTTAACTTGCATTAAAGTTCCTACCGGAAAGGAAATGTTTTGCAAGCAATAAGAACTGATAAAAGTACCTCAGAATGAACCTCAAACACCTGAATGTGTTGAAAGAAACTGAAACATGATTAGCTATTAGTTGTCTCCATGTAGTGGCTTTTCAAGCCTTAGCTTATGTGTGTATTTGATGCAAACTGTACTTTCATTTTAGCCACTTAAAGAGCGTCTTTAAAGCTGTGATTTTCTGGTTATTGCAGTTTGAAACACATAACAGCGAGTCTTGTGGTAACATGATCTCTAACCTTTATTAGGTGCAACGACACACATTCACACTTCAAACAATTTCCATCAGATTTGGGGTTAAAGTTATCATCTCTTGAAACAATAGCTGAAATAATATGAGGCTCACTTCTGAACACCTCCTTTAAGACTTTCTCTTTCTTTCTTTGGTATTTCCTGCACTGCATCTCAGTTGAAATGGTTTATTGTATCCTGTTGTGAAAATACTATCACGTGGATTCTGAGAACAGATGAGTTTCTATTAATTTCATACTGTTTGCTTAATTCCGCCTTTGTTTTTAAACCATAAATGCTGCACTGATTTTTGTTGCATTTATTCATGTAGCAGATGCAACTTACAAATGAGGAACATTACAAGTAATATACATATTTTTTAAAGAAATGTATACTTTATTCAGCAAGAATGCATTAAATTAATCAAAATGAACAGTAAAGACATTTAAACTGTCACCAAAGATTTTTGGTAACAGAATAAATGATGATCTGGATCACGGTTTCCACAAAAATATATTAAGCAGCACAACTGTTTTCAACATTAATAATAATAATCAAGTTCTTGAGCAGCAAATCATCTTATTAGAATAATTTCTGAAGGATCATGTGACACTGAAGACTGGAGTAATGATGCTGAAAATTCAGCTTTGACATCACAGGAATAAATGACATTTTAAAGTATATTCAAATAGAAAATAGTTGTTTTAATTTATAATTCACAAGTTTGTTTCCTCATAAAATGTTTAAGCTAATAAGGTTAAGTGTATTTGGCTTGCTGTCCGCTGTGGAGGGACTCGAGGAAGCAGCTTCAACTCGAGCTTGGATATACCCCCCAGGGACTACTAGTGCCTGGAAGAGGAGTATGATAGATGAGATGCCTAAATTATCTGGTGGAGTTGGGGAGGTGGAGGGATATCGAAACAACTGATGCCAGAGCAGGGTGAGTAGCTGCTTATATGCTCTGGATGTATTAGATGGGTTCACTCCTCCTGAAATTACAGTTGCAAGAAAAAGTATGTGAACCCCTTGCAGAATCTGTGAAAATGTGAATAATTTTAATAAAATAAGAGAGATCATACAAAATGCATGTTATTTTTTGTTTAGTACTGTCCTGAGTAAGATATTTTACATAAAAGATGTTTACATTTAGTTCACAAGACAAAACAATAGCTGAATTTATTAAAATAATCCCATTCATAAGTATGTGAACCCTTGATTCTCAATACTGTGTGTGGTTACCTGATGATCCACGACTGTTTTTATGTTTTGTGATGGTTGTTCATGAGTCTCTTGTTTGTCCTGAGCAGTTAAACTGAGCTCTGTTCTTCAGAAAATCCTCCAGATCCTGCAGATTCTTCAGTTTTAAACATTTTTTGCATATTTGAACCCTTTCCAGCAGTGACTGTATGATTTTGAGATCTGTGTTTTCATACTGAGGACAACTGAGGGACTCAAACACAACTATTAAAAAAGGTTCAAACATTCACTGATGCTCCAGAAGAAAACACGATGCATTAAGAGCCGAGGGGTGAAAACTTTTGAACAGGATGAAGATGTCCACATTTTTCTTATTTTGTTGAAATATAATTTTTTTCATTTGGTACTGCCCTTCGGAAACAACAGAAGATACTTTCATGTTTCCCGGAAGACAAATTAAGTACAATTTACCTTGATATTTGAATTCAAAAGTTTTCACCCCCCCGTCTCTTAATGCATCGTGTTTCCTTCTGGAGCATCAGTGAATGTTTGAACCTTTTTTAATTGAGTTTGAGTCCCTCAGTTGTCACATACTTATGAATGGGGTTATTTTAATAAATTCAGCTATTGTTTTGTCTTGTGAACTAAATGTAAACATCTTTTATGTAAAATATCTTGGACAGTACTAAATAAAAAACAACATGCATTTTGTATGATCTCTCTTATTTTATTAAAATTATTTACATTTTCACAGATTCTGCAAGTGGTTTACATACTTTTTCTTGCAACTGTACGTTGTGAACTTCACTAATATTTCACAATATTACTGTTTTAATGTATTTTTGATCAAATAAATGCAGCCTTGGTGAGCAGAAGAGACGTCTTTAAAAAATAAACCAAAAATCTTTTCAACCCCAAACTTTTGAATGTCATATTATATTCTCCATTTTTTTTTTTTTTTTGGTGCATTGATGCTTATTTTGTCCTAAAGGTCAGACAAACAGTGGGAGACGTCCGTGTAATCAAAACACATCCAAATCACCTTTCAAAATCATGAAGGTTCGTCACAGGATAATGATAAACAGTATAACATAATGAGCCTTCCATTTTGGCATTTTGTTCAATAATACAAAATATAGTCAAAGTAAAGAAATCTTCATTTTATTTATATCTTAATACTGTATCTAAATGTTTAAGTTTCAGAAGAGTCTCAAACTGTGCACATCAAACATAAGCTGAAAGACATGCATCTCCAGGGTGATTTTTCCCCTTAAAACCCTCAAGAAATTTGTCAGATAAATCTCATTCTGTGTGTATAAGCGCGCGCGTGCGTGTATGTGTGTGTGTGTGTGTGTGTGTGGCTTGGCTTTGGGGTGTGAATATATGTGAGAAAACCTGAGCTTTGTTTTGCCCCTCCTCCCAACTGGGAAGGAGTGTGTGAGTGTGAGTGTGTGTGTGTGTGTGTGAGAGAGAGAGAGAAAGAGAGGTTTGTTTTTCCCATCAACCTCATCATAAACACAACTCTCCCACTTCTGTGAATTTCCCTATGGATACCTGGTATGTGCACTTTTACTCTCTTCTTTTCGTCTTAGTCGAGCATGTGTGCGTCTTTATTTGATTTGACTTTTATCTCAAACAAGAACTAAGAAGTCTTTTCAAAACCGCTGCAAGATTTCTGCGCTATTGCATGGCTTTCCAGACAGAGTGATTTAGCATATGGTCAGCGGATGAGATGGGATTCTTTGCAGTGTGGGTGTTTAATATTGTAGTGCAGCTGAGAATTTGTTCATGTATATTTACTTACCTCTAATAACTTCCAGGAGGAGATGGTTGGACATATTAGTATGAAATGTTTAAAGCTGTCAGTCTATATAAGACACAATCGTTTAGTATGAGAAAGATGATTTTACATGATCAGTGATCGCATGAATTTGTATATGCAAAACTATAATATGCAATAAAGGCTTTGGCATATCAGTTGAGACCAGCATGAATTTCCATACTGGTTTATACTGGCTTGTTGTGCTGATCCATTTGGTGGACTTGCTTGGCCATATATATATATATATATATATATATATATATTACACTCTATATTATATATCTCACACTCTAAAAAATGCTGGGTTAAAGTTTGAGTTGGGTTGAAAATGGACAAACCCAGCGGTTGGGTTAAATGTTTGCTCAACCTGCTGGGTAATTTTATTGAACTCAATTATTGTTTAAAAATTACTGTATTGTTTGTTTAAAATGAACCCAAAATATGTTGGAAATTAAATTGCTTATTAATAAATGTTCATTTTTTTATTGTTATTGTTGCCTCTAGTAATTATGTGTCTGATTTTTAATTTCCAACCTATTTTGGGTTCATTTTAAGCCAGACATATAGTAATTTTTAAACAATAGTTGGGTTAAATAAAACTACCAAACAGGTTGGGCAAACATTTAACCCAACCTCTGAGTTAAAACAACCCAATCACTGGGTTTGTCCATTTTCAACCCAACTTGGGTTGTTTTTAACCCAGCATTTTTATATAGCATTGAAAAAATAATCATAAAAATATAAAAAAAATGGGAAATATAAGATAATTTTTGCTTTTCATGGAAAACCTTATTGATGTAATGATGATTATATTTTCATTACCCCCTTATGTGACCACTGCACATCCTTTTTTTGTATCTCAATGCAAAAACATCTGCAAGTTGAACTTTCACATACATCTCTCACTTACAAGCACAAAATTATTCTTCTTTTAAAAAGACAGCTCACGTTATCCATTGGTTTAACTGAGAATGAATCAGGAGACAGGGAGAGCATCCCATTCCATTCTGTCCTACCGGCTGTGGCATATAGATCACCAATGAGATGGATTATTCACATACAGGCCTGTTCACTTTTGCACATATTTCTTCCCATATTCCTTCTTCCTAACACATAAACGGCCATTAAGTGTTAAAATATGTGCATGTGTTTGTTGACTGAACTCACTCACAGCGGGAACTTGGTATATGATGCCAGCC
The DNA here is from genome assembly GCA_036281575.1 of Ancherythroculter nigrocauda. Lineage (NCBI taxonomy): Eukaryota > Metazoa > Chordata > Actinopteri > Cypriniformes > Xenocyprididae > Ancherythroculter > Ancherythroculter nigrocauda. The sequence goes on from VTFQ01000004.1 coordinate 54,529,005, forward strand.
ATCAAGAGGAAGCACCGGTGAAAAAGAGCACAAAACGAATTAGTGCATTGGATTATTCCAGATGTTCATTATGTGACTTTTTGTACTAAGTCTAAATGTTAAGTATACCTAATCCTTAGATTGGGTGATTGTTTCATTCTTCAACACAAAACAAAAGTGCCCATTTATCAGCAAGTACTAAAAATTAAAGTACCAGTATTGGACTCGAAAAAATGGTATCGGTGCATCCCTAATAGAAAGAAAGTCATTCACTTTGAAACAACATATTAGGTTGAACTAGATAAAAAAAGTTCATCGAGACAAACTTTGAAGTTGGCTTGAGAAAGCCTGATCAGAAAGTTTGATTAATTGTAGTCTCAAAAGAATAATAACTATAAGTTTAAAGGGTAGTTCACCCAAAAATGAAAATAATGTCATTAATTACTCACCCTCATGCCGTTCCACACCCGTAAGACCTTCGTTCATCTTCGGAACTAAAATTAAGATATTTTTGTTGAAATCCGATGGCTCAGTGAGTTCAGTATTAATATTATAAAGCGACGAGAATATTTTTGGTGCGCCAAAAAAACAAAATAACGACTTATATAGTGATTGCTGATTTCAAAACACTGCTTCAGGAAGCTTCGGAGCATAATGAATCTTTTGTGTCGAATTAGCAGTTCGGAGCGCCAAAGTCACGTGATTTCAGCAGTTTGGTGTTTTGAAGCAATCCAAATCATGATTCGACACAAAAGATTCATAAGTTGTTATTTAGTTTTTTTGGTGCACCAAAAATATTCTTGTTGCTTTATAATATTAATATTGAACCAGTGAACTCACATGAACTGATTTAAATATGTTTTTAGTACATTAATGGATCTTGAGAGAGGAAATGTCATTGCTGGCTATGCAGGCCTCACTGAGCCATTGGATTTCAACTAAAATATCTTAATTTGTGTTCTGAAGATTAACAAAGGTCTTACGGGTGTGGAACGGCATGAGGGTGAGTAATAAATGACATTATTTTCATTTTTGGGTGAACTAAGCCTTTAAATAGCATTTCAGTAAGTTGGCTTTTTCAAGCCAATTTAACTATTTCTTTACTACAATCATTCGACTTGAATCTTTAATGAAACATTGCTTCTTCTAGGTATTCTAGGTATCACCGAAGATGGAAACCATCTATTTGTTTTTGTTGAAAGCAATGTCATGCTAGCATCATCTCAACAACACAGCAAAGAAGTAAAACGCACATAGACCACCATTTCTTCAACTCAAACGGCAGTGAACAATGGGGAAAGGATATTACATCAGCAAACAAATGGCCACTGCAGCCATGATACTGGCTGCAATAGCCTTGGTGACCATCATCGCATTATCAGTCGTTTATAATCGAGAAAAGTCCAAAAACGCAGCAAAATTCAATGCAACTACAACACCAGTATCTCCCACCTCGAAGACTTCTAACGAACCCTGGGACAAATACAGACTGCCCGATACTCTGTCTCCACAGTACTACAACGTGACTCTTTGGCCTCGTTTGGTGACGAACGCCGACGGGATGTATATTTTCACTGGGAGCTCGGGGGTGATGTTTACTTGTGTGAAGAAGACAGATCTGATATTAATTCACTCCAACAAACTGAACTTGACTCTGTTTGAGGGGCACCATGCAAAACTCACAGGTGTGAGCGGCGTAACGGCTCCAGATATAAAGAACACCTGGTTTCAGAAGGAAACGCAGTACTTGGTGATTCAACTGGAGGGAAAACTGAAGCCTGGGAAGTCCTACTGGCTCTATACAGAGTTCAGAGGAGAGCTTGCTGATGATCTGGAGGGTTTCTACAGGAGTGAATACATGGAAGATGGTGAAAAGAAGTGAGATGTTGTACATGTTTGTGCCAATACAATTTCAACAAAAAGTACACAGATTCTAAAGCAGATAATATGTCCCAATGTTATTGCATTATACACAATCTATCACACCAAGCGGCACATGCAAAACAGATGATGGAGAGACTTTCACTTTTTGCAATTACTTCTAAGTTCCCTTCAAGTTCTCAGTTCTAACCACATGTGTACTATCCTGTTTTGTTCAGTATTCAGAAAATGTCAAAAGTTTTGAACAGTATACATTACTGTTGAAAAGTTTGGGGTCAGTACGATTTTTTTTTTTTTTAAATACTTTATTCAGGAAGTAAATTGACCAAATGTAACAGCAAAGACATTTATACTGTAACAAAAGATTTACATTTCACATAAATGCTGCTCATTTGAACTTTCAATTCATCAAATAATCCTGAACAAAATGTAATATGGTTTCCACTAAAATATTTAAATCCCCCTGTGGTCAATAATTTTATCCCTTAAAACTCATCTTTGATCACCAAAATGACATATTTAAAGGTGCCATTGAACGTCATTTTAAAAGATGTAATATAAGTCTAAGGTGTCCCCTGAACGTGTCTGTGAAGTTGCAGCTCAAAATACCCCATAGATTTTTTTTAATTAATTTTTTTAACTGCCTATTTTGAGGTATAATCAGAAATGTGCCGATTCATGTTGCAGCCCCTTTAAATCGCGCACTCTTGACTCTATCATTGCATAAACAAAGTTCACTCAGCTAATATAACCCTCAAAATGGATCTTTACAAAGTGTTCGTTATGCAGCATGTCTAATCGCATAAGTATAGTATTTATTTGGATGTTTACATTTGATTCTGAATGAGTTTGATGGTGCTCCGTGGCTAACGGCTAATGCTAAGTTACACTGTTGGAGAGATTTATAAAGAAAGAAGTTGTGTTTATGCATTATACAGACTGCAAGTGTTTAATAATGAAAATAGTGACTGCTCTTGTCTCCGTGAATACAGTAAGAAACGATGGTAACTTTAACCACATTTAACAATACATTAGCAACATGCTAACAAAACATTTAGAAAGACAATTTACAAATATCACTAAAAATATCATGTTATCATGCATCATGTCAGTTATTATTGCTCCATCTGCCATTTTTCGCTGTTGTCCTTGCTTGCTTACCTAGTCTGATGATTCAGCTGTGCACAGATCCAGACGTTAATACTGGCTGCCCTTGTGTAATGCCTTGAACATGAGTTGGCATATGCAAATATTGGGGACGTACATATTAATGATCCCGACTGTTACGTAACAGTCAGTGTTGAGATTCGCCTGTTCTTCGGAAGTCTTTTAAACAAATGAGATTTACATAAGAAGGAGGAAACAATGGAGTTTGAGACTCACTGTATGTCATTTCCATGTACTGAACTCTTGTTATTCAACTATGCCGAGGTAAATTCAATTTTCAATTCGATGGCACCTTTAAAACGTTTTTTTTTTTTTCCCTGTGAAAACCAATTCTTCATGCCTTAAAATATGTAATGTAACTCTACATCCTTGCCTCATTTAATATACGTGGATCAATGAATATGCAAATTAGCCGCGCCTCCAATCGCTCACAGCAGCTCAGAGATCCACTCGGTCAACTTACTGAGGTAAACGCTACACAATGTATCGCTCTTTACAACATCGGACACATAACAGTAATTAAAATGATTAGATTTTTGCTTGACTATTTCATCAAACAGCTAATAATGTGATGCTAATGTTACACAAACCATGCTCCCGTTCTTCATCTCAGAGTCAGAGTCTGCCTTCTAATAATCAGTATCCTTAGAAATGCTTTGAACAACTCTGAACGTCAGTGGAGAAAGGCATAAAGTTCATCATAACAAATAATATACAATTTACAACAGGAAAATATACCGGGATAATCTGGCTTCTCTCAAGACTCTTCTGCTAATTCACTGTTAATAATATGCTAAAGCCCACCGGCACGTTGACGTGATTGGTTACAAGATAGTTTGTGACGTCAGAAACACCAGCGATTTCAAACCGAGGGTTTGAGACTGTCTTTTTTTTCACTGCAGTTTTAAAGAGAAAATACTCAGCAATGGTGTTGACTTATGAATTTGCACATGGTTTGGCTTAAAGCATATTAAAAACACCAAATACACATATAAACAACATTAAAAACTTGATTTTCACCACAAGGGGTCTTTAAGCAGCACAACTGTTTTCAACATTGATAATAATAAATGTTTCTTGAGCAGCAAATCATCATATTAGAAGGAACCCCTGCAGTTCCTTCACAAACCCCAGTCTGCACAGCAAAATCCCAGAGTTAAATAAACTCTGCTCAGATTACATATGGTCCCTCTCTAGTAATAAAGTAACACTGAAGCAGAGTTAATAGATAATTAAGTGATTAAGGTATGATTGAGCATTAGTGATGAACGCCTGCTGTTAACAAGCAGAATCTCTGAAGAGAAACACAATAACTATAAATGACCTTGATGTGATTGGTTACAAGGTAGTTTGTGACGTCAGAAACACCAGCGATTTCAAACCAAGGGTTTGAGACTGTCTTTTTTTTCACTGCAGTTTTAAGGAGAAAATACTCAGCAATGGTGTTGACTTATGAATTTGCACATGGTTTGTCTTAAAGCACGTTAAAAACACCAAATACACATATAAACAACATTAAAAACTTGATTTTCACTACAGGGAGTCTTTAAGCAGCACAACTGTTTTCAACATTGATAATAATAAATGTTTCTTGAGCATCAAATCAGCATATTAGAATGATTTCTGAAGGATCATGTGACACTGAAGACTGGAGTAATGATGCTGAAAATTCAGCTTCGATCACAGGAATAAATTACATTTTAAAATATACTTATTGCTATAATATTTCACAATATCACTCGTTGTTTAAACAAATAAACGCAGCCCTGGTGAGTATAAGAAAATTCTTTCAAAAATATAAAAAAAAAATCTTACCAACCCCAAACTTCTGAATGATAGTTTATCTATATTTTAAACATCTATCAAACATCTGAAATGTTTTACAAAAGTGTGCCTGTGCTATATTTCAAAATAAATGCCACTTGGTTTGATATTTTTGTATGTAATGCAAATCAAGACATTTTGAAATTTAGATGACTTTATAGTGTGATCCAACACTTCTCTCATATTTTCCAGAATTATTGCCATCACTCAGATGCAGGCCACATACGCTAGGAAAGCTTTCCCGTGTTTCGATGAACCTGGCATGAAAGCTGTGTTTCACATCACTCTCATCCATGACCGGGGAACTACAGCACTGTCAAACGGCCAGGAAATTAGTAAGACAATCAACCCATCGCAAAGAGTATAATAGCACCATAACTAATTCCATTTGTGCTTTAATCTGTATGCACTAATAAGCTGCAGCAAGGTTTTTAATAAGGTCTACTGGACATTTTACAATTCAGTTATTCTGTTACCTGCCAATTCTACTTTAAAGGGATTGAAAAAATTAAATTAATAACTTACACTTATCAAAAATAAATGATCAACAGCGCTGGGTAGTAACTGATTACATGTAATATAGATTATGTAATCAGATTCCAAAAAATTACATACTTGGATTATATTACATTTTAAAATCAGGCTAATCAGACAGTTACTTCTCTATTGATTGATTACATGTTACTCTAACAATGGCAGTAAATTATTCATAATTAATAGATTCTACTTCTTTGCTATATTTTAAATGTTCTTTTTAATAAAAGTTTACTGCTTGTATACGTGCAGAAGCTCTTCCAGGTTTGTGGAATTGCACACACTGACCACCAGCCACTGGTCATGTGACTATCACTGAAAACTGAGACCCACACAGCATTTGATCACTGGATTTACAGAAATCATTTCACTTTAAAGAAGTGTTTTCTCAACATTGCAACACTGCAGCATTGCACAATCAGCTCCTGACAAACATTATTTCATTTAACCATGCATTGCTGTCTCTGGAAGTCTTTAAAAACACATTAAAATGTGCAAATTCACATCATTTCATATTTGCATGCAAAGCAGGGAACTTTTTTTTTGTCAGCTGAATCTCTAATATATTTACTTGAAGTGAGCCCTTAGATTTTAAGTTAATAAGTTAGGACAATAACAAAATTAAGACAAAAAATAAATAATAAAAAGTTCACATGATAGGTAAACAAATATTTTTTAATCTTTTTTTTTAAAAAAACTTTTTTTTTTTTACTATAGTTGTTTGTATTTGAAAAATATTGAATATGTTTATTATTAATTACAACTTAATTACTTACAGTTTTCTTTAAACTCATGAACCTCTGCAGTTCCTTCACAAACCCCAGTCTGCACAGCAAAATCCCCAGAGTTAAATAAACTCTGCTCAGATTACATATGGTCCCTCTCTAGTGTTAAAGGTCCCGTTTTTCGTGGTTTTTTGAAGCTTTGATTGTGTTTATAGTGTGCAATATAACATGTGTTCATGTTTCGCGTGTAAAAAAAACACAGTATTTTTCACATAATTTAATTATCTGTATACCGCTGTTTCCACTGTCATAAAAACGGGCTGATGACTTCCTTGTTCTATGAAGTCCCTCCTTCAGAAATACGTAACGAGTTCTGATTGTGCCAGCGGTTCCTGTGTTGTGATTCGACAGCAGCTAAGCTTACCGGTTGTGGTCCATAAACAACGCCTTCTCCAGACAAAGAGGGAACTGCTCCATCTTTCAAGAATAATCTTTGTGCGAATCCGGCATTAAACTGATTGAGATTGAGGAAGCGGTCCTCAGCAAAATGTGCTGTACATAGTTTTACATGTGGATTATAATTTTTGGGAAACGAGTTAAACATAAATTGTAACCATTGATCTCTAAGTACAGCGTCCCTGGGAAGGCCAAACAAAGGTGATTGGACTGCGGGATGAAAATAACAGCGTTTCGACGACATGGCGACAAACACACTCTACAAACGCAACTCTTGTGTATTCCTGTGGGCGGAGGTTAGTCAAAAAACTGTTTTAGTGACGTCATTAAAGAAGGAAGTAGAGGGATGTAGTCCAAACTGGCCGTTCGATGTAGGCGACTTCTGTTAAATAAAATATCTTGCTTGGCATTGAACTTTGAGCTTTAAAATTTTACAGATTTTATTTATACTCTAACAACAACATTACACACTAACTAAAGTTTGAAACATGGGATCACGAAGAACGGGACCTTTAAAGTAACACTGAAGCAGAGTTAATGAGATAATTAAGTTATGTTTGAGCATTAGTGATGAACACCTGCTGTTAATAAGCAGAATCTCTGAAGAGAAACACAATAACTACAAATGACTTCCAGCCACAGCCTTAGATGAAATCAACTGAAGAGAAAAGACATGAAATCTTTCAAGATCTGATTAAACAACTTCACCAACAGCATATTATCTCATTAACTTTAACTCTGCTTTAGTGTTATTTTAGTTCTTTGTAGACAGGGACCATATGTTCTCTGAGCAGAGCTGATTTAACTCTGGGGATTTTGCGGTGAGTAATCTAAAAAGTAATTAAAAAAATAGTACCTAAAATGAATAATCTTGATTACATTACTAAGGGTTGATTCACACAGAATTGCTTTTTTGCTGTTAAAAATGTGAGACGCTGGTCAATAGAATGAAAAAACGAAGGAGACACGTTTTTAAAAAGTTGAACTTCTTTTAACTTGAGTGCCACATTTCTAGAAAGCTGTGTCATGCGCGAGATGCTGCAAAAGAAGCGAGACGCAAGCACAGCGGTCATGAACATCTGTCTAGCGCTTGTTTACATAGAAAAACAATGGAAAAGTAGCGCAATGGAATGGAAAAACATGTTCTGTATTCGTGTGTGAATACAATTTTTTGTCATGTAATTTGGACAAAAATATGACTACAATATGTAAGTAATCTACCCAGTACTGATGATTAACAATATAAAAAACCTAAAACTAACATCCTCTCACATCAGCACAACACGCATGTGTTGTGGTGCTCACGTGAACGCGTGTTGGGGATTAATATTTTGTAAATAAAGTGGTAAATTATGTTTTGTTTGGCACAAACAAAGCACTCGCGTTGCTTCATACAATTGAGGTTAAACCACTGGAGTCACATGGAGTACTTTAATGATGTCTTTCTGGGGCTTGAAATTGGCAGTTGCATTGGATCACGATGGACAGACAGAAATCTCTCAGATTTAATTAAAAATATCTTAATTTGTGTTCTGAAGATGAACGAAGGTCTTACGGGTTTGGAACAACATGAGAGTGAGTAATTAATGACAGAAATTTCATTTTTGGGTGAACTAACCATCACCATGTGTGAATCATGGAAGAAACAAAGTCACAGGTTTAGAACAACATGAAGGAAATGACTAATTCCTTTAAAAGTGCAAAGTTTGCATGTCATGCGTGGTTTTTGAGTCATGGTAGTCTGCTGGTTATGTGTCATTCTGAACTAGTCAGTTCCATTTAATTTCCTTGCAATTATTCCCTCAGCCTCCATCAGCTTCAAACTTAATCTTGACTATCTGAACAAACCATGAGCAAACCAGGCAAACTTTTGCCTCAAATAATGTTTTGCTTGCAGGGCCAATTTAAAATCAAAACAACGTTTCTGTATCCCATTAGTTAAATCTTATCAAGATTTTCTAATGTATCCCTGTTAAAAATGTTTTTCAAATGCAAAATGGATTGCTGCAGTCAGGCCAGTGACAGATTTATAAAATTAATTAACAATATATTGACTTCTAAAACCACTTTATCTATTCAATGATTTCACCTGCCTCAATAAATGTAATGTCTTTTAACGATCTTAATTCTTATTTTTTATTTTAATTTAGTAATTTTGTTATATGCAATTAGTTTATATGATTAAGTAATTGGCATCTGATTAATTAATTGGCATAATTAACAGCGTTTTATAGCTCAAACAGTACAGCATGGGACTAGCTATACTAAAGTCATGGGTTTGATTACCAGGGAATCCATGAACTGATTAAATATATCCCTTAAAGAGATAATGAAAATGAAAAAAATGAAAATTCTGTCAACTTCTTACTCACCCTCATGTTTCAAACCTGTATGTATTTCTTTCTTTTGCAGAACACACACACAAAAAGATATTTTGAAGAATATTGGTAAGCAGACTGTTTTGTATCCAATTGACTATCATTAAATGTAAGTCAACTAAACTAAAACTGTTCAGTTACCAACTTTCTTTAAAATATCTTACATACAGGTTTGGAACAATATGAAGAAGATTTAATATTTGGGATGGACTATCTCACCCAAAAACAAAAGCGTCTGCCAAATTTGTAAAATAAATGCATAAAGTATTATAAATGCATAAATAATTAATTTTACTCAAAATCCTTGAATTAATTGACAAATATCTCTGATTGTAGTTTCTTGTTTTCTCCCAAAATTAAAGGTGCCCTAGAACCAGTTTTTACAAGATGTAATATAAGTCTAAGGTGACCCTGAATGTGTCTGTGAAGTTTCAGCTCAAAATACCCCATAGATTTTTTTTAATTAAGTTTTTTAACTGCCTATTTTGGGGCATCATTAACTATGCATCGATTCAGGCTGCGGCCCCTTTAAATCGCACACTCCCTGAGAATCGCCTGTTTTTCTGAGGTCTTTTAAACAAATGAGATTTACATAAGAAGGAGGAAGCAATGGAGTTTGAAACTCAATGTATGTCTTTTCCATGTACTGAACTCTTGTTATTCAACTATGCCAAGGTAAATTCAATTTTTGATTCTAGGGCACCTTTAAGACAAGTCAATTCACTCGGCGGCCATCTTTTCAACGCCTCTCGGGCCTCTGCAGCTCCTATCACTTTAAATGCGGAAACATCAAATTCTCCAAAGCTGTTTGCCAAGCTTTTGATTAAATTTCATATTTGAAATCACCAATGAAATCTGACAACAACTGTCTCTTAAATTTTGTTTCTAAATGCTCGAATCATGACACAAAACAGCATTTTTCAGGCTGGATCAAGCTAATGTGCATGTGCAGTCCTAAGTGTGACTCTATAGGAAGCGCGCGCCTGACTGTTTCTATAGGAACAGGAGCTTCTAACGGCCGCTGCAGTGATGCAATGACTTTACCAAACGGCGATTGGCTCTTATTTAGAAGGCGGAACTTATTCCGCCATATATTGCACGTTGTACTTTATCCTATTCATAATAATACGAGTGCACCGGCTTTCTATATATAATGTCCTTGTTTTTTCATCTTAGAGAAAGAAAATGTCATCATCGATGGAACAGCGATTACCAGGACAATATTTGAACCCACAAAGAGGATGTCAACATATCTCGTCGCATTTATCATCAGTGATTTTACGTACATCAATGCTCAAGTCAACAAGGGTGTTTTGGTAGTACCTCCATGCCAATTTACTATTCTAAACTCTGTGATGGGGAATTTTTTTTTTATAGCCGTTAAGTTATGTTTGTTTGGATTGTCACAGGTAAGAATATGGGCACGGAAAAAAGCCATTGATGATGGGCAAGGAAACTATGCACTCAACATTACTCAGCCAATACTGGAGTTCTTTGAGAAATATTACAACACTAGCTATCCTCTTTCTAAGTCAGGTACGACCAACTTCATTAAGAAAATCTTAACCTTCAAAGTATAGCAGAATGCAAATTTATCCTCCTCTTTTTTCAGATCAGATTGCGCTGCCTGACTTCAACTCGGGAGCCATGGAAAACTGGGGTCTTGTCACTTACAGAGAGACTGCGCTTCTATATGACCCGAGGACATCTGCCAATGGCAACAAGCAGAGGATTGCAACTGTGGTTTCTCACGAACTGGCTCACATGGTATGTCTAGGCCCAGTAAAGGGGATTCTGAGTACTTTTACTTCACACAGTTTGCCATGTGATTTATGTCTTCCAGTGGTTTGGAAACCTTGTGACGCTGAAATGGTGGAATGATCTCTGGCTGAACGAGGGGTTTGCTTCATACGTGGAGTATCTGGGCGCTGATCATGCTGAGCCGACTTGGAACATTGTAAGAACAACGGTCAAAGGAAATAGTCCCATTTTTTGAGATCATTTTAAGATGTCCACTAGATAATCATATGCTCACACTATTACATAATCATCAAGGCACTTACTGTACATAATGCAGAAAAACTTGCCTGTATTCAAAGGTGAAGTGTGTACATACTTTTTCTATCTCAATTTAAATTAATAGACTATAAGCCATTTTTAGGCTGATTTCCTGAGGAGTATAAACTCTGTATCTCTGTGGTGATTTCAAAACCTTGGTCTGTTTGTTTAAGCAAAGGGGTCAAGGTTTAGATGGTTAGCATGGTTCAGTTAGTCCCTGCTGGTGGATGCAGTAACTACAACATCCCTGCCTGAATAGCGTCTTTCTCCTTTAATGGTCATTTAAAAGCAGACATATACTCAGACAACATATAAAAAAGTGCTTATTTATTTTTTTATTTTATTTTGAGGCCAAATAAATTCTTGGTAAACCTAAAAAAGGTTTAATAAATTATTTATTCATTTATTAAGCCTGATGGATGGATGGATACTATAGATGGATGGATGGATGGATGGATGGATGAATAGATGGATAGATGGATAGACGGATGGAAGGATAGATAGATGGATGGATGAATGGATAGACGATGGATGGATGGATGAATAGACGGATAGATGGATAGACGGATGGAAGGATAGATAGATGGATGGATGGATAGATAGACGATGGATGGATGGGTGGACAGATAGACATATGGATGGATGATGATAGACGGATGGATAGATGGACGGATGGATGGATGGATGGATGGACAGATGGATGGACAGACGGATAGATGGACAGACAGATGGGTGGATGGATGGATGGATGATAGATGGATGGATGGACTGACGGATAGACGGAGGGATATATGGATGGATGGATGTTTAGATGGACGGTTGGATGTATAGACGAATGGATAGATGGATAGATAGATAGATGGATGAATGATGGATAGATAGGTGGATGGATGGATGAATAGATAGACGTTGGATGATAGATAGACTGATGGATGGATGCATGCATAGACAGATGGATGACAGATAGATAGACAGATAGATAGATAGATAGATAGATAGAGACAGACGGATGGATGGATGATGGATGGATAAACAAACGGATGGATGTGCAGAAGGATGGATGGATGGAGGGACAGATGGATGGATGGATGGACGGATGTATGGACAGATGAATGGATGGATGGATAGATAGATAGATAGATAGATAGATAGATAGATAGATAGATAGATAGATAGATAGATAGATAGATAGATAGATAGATAGATAGATAGATAGATAGATCCACCCATCCATCCATAGTCCAAATCACTTGTCCTAGGTAGAGTTGCAGGGATGCTGGAGTCTAAAATAAATAAATAAACAAACAAACAAATAAATAAATTCTTCTTGGTAAGTAAGGTAATCAATTCTTATTCTTCTTAAGTTCTTGGTAAATCTGTAAATATTTATTATTTTTGCAGTTTTGTTTATAGCCATTAGTGGAGCAGAAATGACACACTTCACCTTTGAGAGAGCATGATGCAGTGGTGCATGTTGCAGTGCAGCTAAATGTTTAGAAGAGACAAAAACATGTAACACTTAATTGATGATCAACTCTGTCCCTCACCAGAAAGACCAGATCATTCTGTACGACCTGCAAAGAGCGTTTGCTGTGGACAGCTTGACTTCCTCTCACCCTCTCTCACGAAAGGAGGAAGAGGTCAACACTCCCTCAGAGATTAGTGAAATGTTCAGCACCATATCCTACAGCAAGGTACAAAAGTCTACTGCATTATCATAAAACCTAGAAACTTAGCAACGCCTAGCAACCAATAAGAACACCCTAGCAGCTGGACTTAACGGTGCTAAGAAAATTCAAAATACCATAGAAACCACCCACAACCCCCAAGCAACCAGACAGCAACACAAAGAACATCTTAAAAACCACATAACAATGCCCTGGCAGCCATAAAGAAAACCTCAGCAACAGGATAGCATCGCACACTTAGCAAAACAACCATTCAGAATATCCCATCACCAGACGGCTCTAGCAACCAGATAGTGACACACTAAATACCATTCTTGACAACCATATAGCAACACCCTGGCAACCATCCACAAACCCTTGGGACCCCCAAGAGCTAGAAACTGGATAGCAAACAGGATAAAGACAACTCAGAACACCATAGAAACAGGATAGGAATGTGCTAATAATTACTCAGAACACCTTAACGACAACCTAGCAACGCCCTGGCAACCACTCACAGCAATGTCGTTTTACATCCATTACTGATTAAACTGCATTATCATGAGACCTAGAAATTTAGCAATACCCTAGCAACCACCAAGAACTGAAAAATACTAAGAACACTCAGAATACCATAGCAACCACCCACAACACCCTAGCAACCATTAAAAATACCCTAGCAACTGGATTAACAAACATTCAGAACCATCCATCCACAAACACAGAAACCGGATAGCAAACAGAATAACGACCACTCAAAACACCCTAGAAACAGGATAGCAATGTGCTAATAATTACTCAGGACACCTTAACGACCACCTAGCAACGCCCTGGCAACCACCTGCAACATTGTAGTTTTCCATCCATTACTGATTAAACTTTGAAAAAACGCATTATCATGAGACATAGGAAAAATAGCAATGCCCTAGCGACCACCAAGAACTGAAAAACACTAAGAACACTCAGAATACCATAGCAACCACCCACAACACCCTAGCAACCATTAAAAATACCCTAGCAACTGTATATCAATGGAATTAACAACCATTCAGAACCATTCATCCACAAACACAGAAACTGGATAGCAAACAGAATAACGACCATTCAGAACACCTTAGAAACAGGATATCGATGTGCTAATAATTATTCATAACACCTTAATGACAGCCTAGCAACGGCCTGGCAAGCACCCATAACATTAGTATTGATTATAACATTAAAATACTTTTTGGATCTTATGTTGGATGATCCATGTTGGGTTTCAGCTTTAGCACTGATAGTGTGGAATTTCGAAAGACCACCAAAAGCACTATCCCTTGAGGAGTTGCAAATACAGTCATAAAGCTGTCAGGGTAGTTTCAGTCCAGTCGGAGATAAAAGCATTACATATGTTTGTCATTACAGGGAGCTGCGGTGCTGAAAATGCTCTCAGAATTCCTGACGGAGCCTGTGTTTGCCAAGGGACTCAGTGTAAGTCTTTCTGTAGTCTCAAGTTTTTGAACAAGTTGAAGAGTTCATGCAACTTTAACTCTAGAGCTGCACGGTTTATTGTTAGAAGATCACGATTTAGATTCAAACACCCACTCGATCTTGTTCCTAAATGAGAATGATTCGGCTATGTCTATTAAACCTTTGACAAGTACGAACACATCAGAGGCAGCGGAAGATTCAAATCTGCGTAGGATCCGCTGAGCCAGAGAAAACAGTTGTCATGTATACAGTAGGTATGAAACAGCTTCACAAACATTTTTTAACCACACAGTATCATTATTTCTGTGTTACAATAATTCAAAATATCACAGAAGTACTGGGATAAAAGTTTATAGTTCGGATATAAACACTGATGTACAATGTTGGGGGTAACATACCAGATTACTTTTTTCAAGTAAATAGTAAAGTAACGCATTACTTTTAAATTTACAATGAAATATTGCAGTTACCTTTTCAAATAAGTAACAGAAGTTACTTTGTTTTCCAATTTATTGACTGACTCCTGTCCTGTCCCCATGTTGAGAAGAATCCTGCGTAAGTGCAGAGGTGTTGTGTGTGTAAACATGATGGTTATTCTAGACTAGTTCTAGACTAAATGTGAGCATACATTTACTCATTTACTTCTCCTGCACCCTATTCTTCTGTATTCCGGAATGGCCTCTACTGTACAGGCATGAATTTGCGTTTCCTTCAGCCTCAAGCTTATAGACCTATTTTGTGTTTGCAAACAGCGATGATGTTTTTTGTGGGCGGAGCCTACCTGGTGGCAGAAAAAGACAGTTCTGCAGTAGCAGTCAGTGTAAGCCACAGAATAAAAGAATAAAAAAAGTTCATTTCAAGTTCTCGCAAATCTGAGTTTATATCTCATAATTCTTAGAAGGAAAAACAGAACTGTGAGATATACTTGTTATTCTGTCTTTTTTCCTCAGAATTGTAACTTAATATCCCGCAATTCTGAATTTCCCCCCCTCAGAATTGTGATTTAAACTCACAGTTGCAAGTTACAAAGTCCGAACTGGGAGATAAACATGCAAATGCAGGAAAAAAAGTCAGAATTGTGAGATAAAAATGTTATAGGCTATGTTTAAAGGTTATCTATGTGAAATGTTAAAGGTTTAAATATTATTTCATGCTGTAACTGCTATGTATGCATGTCCCCTGTGAACTGCATATGTGAATATTGTGTAGACTAACTGTTTACATCAAATTCATGCTTTAATAATAGACTAATCATTGTGACTTGCAACATAAATGTCTTCATTGAGCTTCAAAGGGCGTCTTCAACGACGGTATTCTATAAAAATGAAGACTATATTTTTTGCATTCCAATTCTGACATCCAAAGGCACAGCAAAACATTTTTCTCTTATTCTGTGGATTTTGCCCATTTTCCTCCACTTGTTACCACAATTTTTCTGCCACCAGCTCGCAGCTGCAAGTGATGTAACTGACGTCTGCTCCAAATTGGTCTATTCATTTCACTTTTGGTGTGAAAGGGCCTTTATATTTGCCAAAAATAGAACTTTTTTGTTGTAATAGAAACAAACAAACAGCCACTTTCCATAAAAAGTAACTAAGTAACGCAAGTAGTTACTTTTTTAGGGAGCAATTATTGTAATGCATTACTTTTAAAAGTAACTTTCCCCAACACTGCTGATGTATATGGTAGCAATTAAAATAGAGCAAATTTGCAAGTAACTTCAAATAAAGATTGTAAATATTATCATTACACCAGCAGGTGGCGACAAGGGACTATTTAAAAAAAAAAAAATACATTTTTTCAATCATTCATTCAAGAGATTTGTTCAAAAACGCTGATTCATCTAGTAATAAAACAAGCAAAGTCTTTATGAGTGAGTCGTTGAATCATTCACTCAACCCGATTTTTTAAAATAATTAATTCAAATTAAAGCTGCTGTCCGTAACTTTTTTTGTGTTCAAAATTTACAAAAATTATATAATGAGAATGTACAACATGAATCCATTTTCCAAACCGTGTTTTTGTCTTACCCTGAATCATTATGGTACACTTATAATACGTGTTTATATTCGGACTATTTCAGACCAGACTGGTAGGATCCACCGCAGAGTATCACAGTAACCGCGTGACTCGCCATAGAAAAGTATGAATGTTCTTCCGCAAGATGCGTGCAGTTCTGTTTATTAACTGCTAGAGGGCCAAAAATCGTGGACTTCAGCTTTAATGAAATGTTTTAAATAAATTTCAGCAATTAACATTTTGTCAGAATCTGTTGTAAATAACATGTTATTTTGTTTAGTTGTCTATTCAGAACT
This sequence comes from Ancherythroculter nigrocauda, assembly GCA_036281575.1. Lineage (NCBI taxonomy): Eukaryota > Metazoa > Chordata > Actinopteri > Cypriniformes > Xenocyprididae > Ancherythroculter > Ancherythroculter nigrocauda. Next base: position 54,545,459 of record VTFQ01000004.1, read on the forward strand.
GTGCGAGAAATCGTGATTTCTATTTTAAACCAAAGAAATCGCGATTCTCAATTTATCCAGAATCGTGCAGTTCTATTTTACTCAACACTTAACGACCAGAGAAAATAGTTTGTGCTGTTCCTTTCCCACAGAACTATCTGAACCATTTTGCTTTTGGAAGCTCGGTGCATTCAGATCTCTGGGATCATCTTCAAAAGGTGGGATATTTATTAACTGTTTGAGATTTATATGTGGTGTAAAGAACATACTGTGAGGCATGCTGGAATTCAACGTTATGCTCATTTTCACATTTCAACCAGGCAGTAGATCAAACTCAAAGGGTGAAACTACCGCATAGTGTTCACGAGATCATGAACCGCTGGATACTACAGATGGGTTACCCAGTAGTCACCATTGACACTCGAACAGGGAACGTCAGCCAAAAGCACTTTCTCCTGGAGAAAGAAGCAGTGGTGGAAAGGAAATCTGAATTCAAGTATGTTGTCAAGCATCTTCATTGAAATATATTATTTCTAGATCATTTGAAACTCCTTCCTAGAAGTCTAACTGCTGTGTTATATCTCAGTTATGAATGGTTTGTGCCCATCAAATGGATGAAAACAGGCCAGGAGCATGATCAGCTGTGGCTTCTGCAGAAATCAGGTACATTAAACCTTCTAAAGTCACTTTATACTTACCATCAACCTCAAGATCTTGCAACAGGTCTTACAAGCTCTCGCTCAGCCAATAAAATCGCAGGTCACTCGGTTATGGGTCTCTGCACTCCATCACAAGGGCCAATCCATAGTAGGCAAAGAATCAAATGTTACTTAGTAGCCTATTCTACAGGGGGCTGGAGATGCATTAAATCCTGGATTTTGGAAATTAGATTTGTTTTTGGAGGACAAGGGAGTGAAGCTTACAAAACCTTTTTGGCTCGAGAGAAGGCCTTGAGTGCACGCATTGGTTTTTTTTTACTTTTACTGAAGATAAAAAAGTGTTTCATGTGCAAAACTTGCAATCACAATGCCAGGTTGTTTTGGGTGGTTGCCAGGGTGTTGCTAAGGCACTCTGAGGGTCTGTTAACATGTTGCTGTGTAGTTGCCAGAATGTTCTGAATGGTTGCGAGGCTGCTCTGAGTTGTTAGTAGGTTGACTACTGGCCCAGGTCTAAAGAGTCTAAAAAGTAAATAGTTTTTCTGTCATTTTAGGTTTAGCTAGGGTTTGTTCAAATATTTTTGTTATGCACTATTTAGAGTCATTTGTGCAAACAGCTTTAATTGAATTCTGAAATATTGTTGGCTCATTTCAATTTAAAAATACACTACTGTTCAAAAGGTTGAAAGGCAGTCTCTTGTGCTCACAAAGTCTGCATTTATTTGATCAAAAATGCAATAAAACAGTAATATTTTTAATAATTTAAATAATTTGTATTTTTAAGAATATTTAAAATGTAATTTATTCCTGTGATCAAAGCTGAATTTTCAGCATCATTACTCCAATCTTCAGTGTCACATGATCCTTCAGAAATCATTCTAATATGATGATTTGCTGCTCAAGAGATTTAATATTATTATCAATGTTGAAAACAGTTGTTCTGCTTCATATTTTTGAGGAAACAGTGATAAATTTTTTTCAAGATTCTTTGATAAATAGAAAGCTCAAAAGAACAGAACTGAGTCTTTTGTAACATTTTAAATGTCTTTATTGATCAATTTAATGCTTCTTTGCTGAATAAAAGCATTCATTACTGACCCCTAAACTTTTGAACGGTAGTGTAATAATTAATCGCTTACTGTCAAATGAAATGCTTTCTCCTTGCTTGAAGATAATACATGAAATATGACCTTATTTTTTCTGCTCTAAGCTATTCACAAACCCATGAAAGTCAGCAAAAGCGAATGGGTGCTGGCCAACCTCCGCGTGTCAGGATACTTCAGAGTGAACTACGACCTTGGAAACTGGGAGCGACTTCTCAACCAACTGGAGTCAAATCACCAGGTCCTGCATGAAAATTACGAGAAAGAAAAGTCACGAAAATGCCGAAAAGACCTAAAAACAATCTTTTATATATTTTCTTTATATAGGTTATACCTGTGGTGAACAGAGCTCAGATTCTGGATGATGCATTTAATCTAGCAAGGTGAGAGTTGTTAGGTTTGCACTCATTTGCACATTTCATGTACACTATTGTTCAAATGTTTGGGGTCAGTAAGATTTTTTTTTTTTTTTTTTAATTATTACTTTTATTCAGCAAGTATGCATTAAAATGAATCAAATTGACAGTGAAGACATTTAAAATATTACCAAAAAAAATCTATTTCAAATAAATGCTTATCTACGTATTGCAGTTTCTACAAAATATTAAGCAGCACAACTGGTTTCAGCATTGATAAGAAGTAATGTTTCTTGTAGCAGTTCTTTTAAATTGTAATAATATTTCACAATATTACTATTGTTACTGTATTTGTGATCAAATAAATGCAGCCTTGGTGAGCAGAAGAGACTTCTTTCAGAAACATTTAAGCATCTCATCAACCCTAATCTTTTGAATGGTTGTGCATTTAAGAGTTCCCATGATCTTGGGGTGTGTTTTTGTCCTGGGAAAGTAATGGAAATTAATCAGATAAATTAAAAATTAATAAAATTGATAAACATTTTTATAGTTATGCACTGCTCAAACATATTTCATCACTTACACATTACTTTTGTATGGAATACATCTTGCAAATTTCATTAATGTCTGAACTGTTCTTCTGAGTCATTTCTTTGCTATGAGTAAGTCTAAGGATGTGTTCACACTTGTAGTTTGGTTTTCTTGGTTTTTTGGTCTAACCCAAACAAAAAGAAAAAAGAAAACAATACATTTATTCCTGATTTGCTGTCATTTTTAACAACAAACCTAAAGATCAGTGTTGCCAAGTCTGTGGTCTTCCCGTGGAATTGGGCTACTTTAACACTGTTGCAGCAGCTTGTTTTTCATGTCTGCGGGTTGAAGCGACCCCAAATAACAGGATATTTAGCCCCTGGAATGTAACGTTTACCAGGGGAACCCTGCCAAAAAAGAAAATTATTTTACCCCCCGGAGCACGATTTGTACCAAAAATGGGACCCCCCTGAAACGGCATTGGGATAGTTTTGAGTAGCAATTGGACGGGTCTACCACATATGGTGACATCACATCCTGTTTTTGGTTCGTTTAGATGTCTTTGGTCTGTGTTGCATTCGTATTTCACTCAAATCTCATCAGAGTTTGTTTGGAACCTTTTCAAGGGTCTCAGTCCGTTTGTTTAGTGCGCACCACGGTTCAGATGGCAGCGTTCACATTTAATCAAATGAACCGCACTAACAGAGGAATCACACCAGCCAAGTGTGAACACATCCTTAATTATTTAAAAAAAATCTGTATCTATCCAGTAATGACAAGCAACTGTAAAAGTAAAAAAAGTGTGGGAACTGTGAATGAATGTATTCCTTGTAAAACTGTAATTTTTGGTTTATTTTTCCAGAGCATCCATTATAAACATAACACTTGCTTTGAGAACCACTAAATATCTCATGCATGAGCGGGAATACATTCCATGGGAGGCGGCGCTTCGGAATCTGAACTATTTTTTCCAGTTGTTTGATCGCAGTGAAGTTTATGGCGCCTTGCAGGTTGGTTGAATCTCATCTTTGTAATCAAATGTAAAATAAAACAGATAGATTAAAGGGACTGCTGTATGGATTTCTTTCAGACTTATCTCAAGAAACAAGTCAAACCTCTGTTTGAACATTTTGGTACTATCAGCTCAAACTGGACAACAGTTCCTTATGGCCACACTGATCAGTAAGAACAAATCTTTTATGTCACACACTTCCCAGACTCTATCTGATTAATATTAATGTTTAATAATATGCTATTTTTTTATATGCTATAATAATACGCTATTCTCAGGTTTACACAGATCATTGCACTCTCACTAGCCTGCAGTACCGGCGTGGAGGGATGCAGAGAGCTAACCAAGAGCTGGTTCAAAAGATGGATGCAGAATCCTAATATCAATGTGTGAGTGCAAACTGCAGAGGAAGTTAATCAGTTTCCTATGTGGTTGATTATACTCCATGTCTGAAGCAATATACTTTTTCCACCAGTTCTTCAGAAATTTTTTTTTTTTGTGACCTCATGTGAGAAGGAATGTAATTTCACAGTTAAAGCAAATTATTACATCTTTATGAAAGTTTACATGTTAGACATTTTTAAAAAGAGAATACAATACTTTATAATAAAATATTAACTTTTTCCCTGCCAGCATTTTTTTTTAAAAAGTTGACAGTCACCACCAGCGCTTCACAAAAACACAGAACAGACCCTCTGCTTTTAAACAAAAAAACTGTTTTATTCTAGCTTAATGCATTTTTTATCAACACTTGAATGTGGGTAAGTTTCATAAAAAAATAAGTTTTTTTCAAAGACTTCAACATGCATAAGCAATGCATTTATTACTTGTTTTTGCTCATTTTTTTGCTTTGATTCAGAGATTCTGTACTCTTTCAGAATGTGCATAATAGCGCCCCCTATCGTATTAACAGTGAAAACACTGAAAGAAGGACAATTCCGTCAATGGCGGGGAAAGATTTAAAAAGCAAAACATAGACAAAAGATTTTTTTTTTTCTTCAGAAATTAATATGTCGTATGTATTTTTTGGCTGTACTAAAGCATAAAAGTACCATTATATGTTTGCAGAGATTTAGGAAACATGCAAAGTTCACATACTTATTTCACAGAAAAACAACACTAGAGCCAGTTATTCTACTTTGAGATGTGTGTTTTGTGTCTGAATGTCTGTGTTTGTTTTGGTCTGTGTGATTGCCCACTGCCAATTTAACCACTAGCATTTCAACACCCCGGGTTACCAGTCGGGTATAAAACACAGCGTATTGCAGCCAAGGAATCCAGCAAACGAACTGGGTCAGAGATTGCAGGTTCTGACCTAAAAAAGTTCAGCAATAAAAACATTGAAAACACACATTAGCAAATCAACTTATTACTTTGTACACGCAGGGTCACACATGCGCATTTAATTTTTTTGCAGTAATTAGTTTATCCACAAGGTGGCAACCATGCCCTGGGGGCGTCGATTCACAAGGTAGTCGAAGAAAACCTGCATAAACAGAAAAGACTGGAACGCATGCAAGCTACGGCAACAATGGAGGCCTATATAGACGACATATTGTGTGAAGAGGTTAGAAAGTACCTCATTTGTACAACTCTAGCATGGAAGAATACAAAGATGTTTACATGCCTTGTAACTTGTGGCAAGAGATTGCTCAAAACTGCACATGCGTTAAATGCCCGTGTACGCGTACGAGTAAAGTGAAGTATAATTTGCAAGGCTGTGCGTGAAGTATACCCAGGGCTTAAGGCTTGTCACTTTGCATTGTCAATTGTATTTGCTCCGGTTGCATGTCCTCAATCTGGCAACCTGCATGAGTATGTAATAATAAGCTGGCGGTCGAGTCTGAGGAGAACGGGGCAGGGGAAACAACTCTCTGCAGTACTTGCGGTCCAAACTCAATATATTGGAGTTGTTTCCCTCATCCTGTCCTACTCAGACTCGACCGCTAGCTATCAGTAATGTCATACTGCACATTTAAACTGATCAAAAGAGAGATCAAAGACATTTATAATGTTACAAAAGATTTCTATTTCAAATAAATGCTATTTTGAACTTTCTATTCCTCAAAAAAGTCTTAAGAAAAATGATCAAAAAGAAAAATGACCCACCCACACCCACACCTCCTTATAATTCAGTCCCAGGAATTGGTCCAGATGGTCTTTTTGTTTTGTTTTTTTCATACCTTTCAGGATTCACCCTAACCTGAGGTCAACGGTGTACTGTGACGCCATTGCTGCCGGAGGAGCAGAAGAATGGAACTTTGGCTGGCAGATGTTCCAGAAGGCCACAGTTGCAGCTGAAGCGGTCAAGCTGAGATCAGCTCTGGCCTGCACCAAAGTGCCCTGGTTACTGAACAGGTAGAGCTATAGGAAAGCACAAGCCTCAAAGATGAATAAGGGTGACTGAAAGGATGAAAAGGAAAAAAAAAAAAAATTCTAATTTAAAATGCTTTTGCAAAGTTTCTAGAAATGTTAGAATGACAATTAAAAAAAATGTGCACAGATAAATCATTTAAAGGTGCCATCGAATTGAAAATTGAATTTACCTTGGCATAGTTGAATAACAAGAGTTCAGTACATGGAAATGACATACAGTGAGTCTCAAACATCACTGTTTCCTCCTTCTTATATAAATCTCATTTGTTTAAAAGACCTCAGAGGAACAGGCGAATCTCAACATAACACTGACTGTTATGTAACAGTCGGGATCATTAATATGTACGCCCCCAATATTTGCATATGCCAGCCCATGTTCAAGGCATTAGACAAGGGCAGCCAGTATTAACGTCTTGATCTGTGCACAGCTGAATCATCAGACTAGGTAAGCAAGCAAGGACAATAGCGAAAAAATGGAGCAATAATAACTGACATGATCCATGAAATTTTTTGTGATATTTGTAAATTGTCTTTCTAAATGTTTCGTTAGCATGTTGCTAATGTACTGTTAAATGTGGTTAAAGTTACCATCGTTTATTACTGTATTCACAGAGACAAGAGCCGTCGCTATTTTCATTTTTAAACACTTGCAGTCTGTATAATTCATAAACACAACTTCATTCTTTGTAAATCTCTCCAACAGTGTGTAATGTTAGCTTTAGCCACGGAGCACTATCAAACTCATTCAGAATCAAATGCAAACATCCAAATAAATACCATACTTACGCGATTAGACATGCTGCATGATGAACACTTTGTAAAGATCCATTTTGAGGGTTATATTAGCTGTGTGAACTTTGTTTATGCAATGATAGAGTTGAGAGCTTGGGAGGGGGCGGAGAGCGCGAGCAATTAAAGGGGCCGCAGCCTGAATCGGCGCATTTCTAATTATGCCTCAAAATAGGCAGTTAAAAAAATTAATTTAAAAAATCTATGGGGTATTTTGAGCTGCAACTTCACAGACACATTCAGGGGACACCTTAGACTTATATTACATCTTGTAAAAAAATGTTTGATGGCACCTTTAAAATAAACACTGCAACATTCTGTAAAAAAATAAAATAATTATTAATTTTGATTTCATGGTGACTTTTAAGGAGAAATGTTCAGATCATCATATCTGTATATCACTGTACATCATTTCTAGTTTTATAGTTATAAGATGACAACAAAATGTGTTTACACAACAATGACTTTAATTTAGCGGTCACATTTTTTCTATTTTTCTCATATTAGTATTGCCTAATATTCATATGCTTACGGAGCCCCGGACATGACATTCAGGAAAAAAATAGTAGGTTAAATCGTGCACACGATTTACTATTTTGTTCCCTCGATTTACTAAAACGTGCGCATGATTTACTATTTCGTTCGGGAACTAAATAGTTAATTGTTAGCACGTTTTAGTAAATCGTGCGCACAATTTAGTCAATCGAGGGAATGAATTAGTAAATAGTGTGCACGATTTAATTTTTTTTCTTGCATGTCATGTGTGGGGCTCCGTAAATGCTTATTATGCAGTATGCTGTTTTTTTTAGGGGTTACAAAAAAGATTATGGTTGTTATGAAAAATGCACAAAAATACTATTTTCAATTTTTATATGAAATATATATATTTTCTAAAACATGTTTTACTCTAAAACTGTGAGAAAATCAAAGCCATAAATCTATACAGGCTGAGTTCCAATTTTGAACTTGATATCTCAAAAAATGAGCTTTCAGCAAGATTTTGTCTGGGCGCAGTACCACACGTTTTCACTAGATGAAATTCATTTCCCCTTTGTTTCCAATGCACTCATTTTTGACCATGAGGAGTACAAGTGTGACTATTTTTATTTAGGACCATTTAACCTTTTTGAATCATGTCCATGATTTTTTTGTGTATGCATGTTCACGTAGCAAGTGCCAAAACCTTTACCAAGTTTCATACCATTCCGATGAAGTAAAAAATTCTAAAAGAACAAAACGTAACATTTTTTGGTCAAAAATGACTGAAGAGCATCAGATGCTTAAGCCCTACAAAACAAATTTCAAAATGAATTTTTTATTCAGAAATGAAAAACATGTTCAATGTAGAAATTGTGTTCGAGTGCCTGTATGAATTGCATTTTTTAATGTATTTTTGAATACAGGGATGGTTTATGTGCATACATGGTAATACTGCAAGAAATGCCAAGTATAATGTGTTATAATGTGTGCGAGTATAATTGTTTTATTGAGGTACCTGGAATATACTATGAAACCAGAAAAGATCCGCAAGCAGGATGCCACTTCCACCATTGGGTACATTGCCAGTAATATTATTGGCCAACCTTTGGCATGGGACTTTGTCCGGGCAAACTGGGACTATTTCTTCAAAGTGTAAGAATGGCAAATACCATAACACACAAACACACTCACTCACACACAGATAGATCAAAATATAAAAAATATGTGAAAGTATACATTTTTGGTTTTACTCCACAGGTACGGCACTGGATCATTCACATTCTCCAGATTAATTGGTGACATCACCAGTAGATTCTGCACACCATTTGAACTCAGTCAGGTACATGACCTTTGACCTTAGAACCACATGGCAAAAATCTTTTGCATGCACTGTAAGAGGATTATAAGACAGATACAAACCAACCTGACTTAAGTATTAAATCCTTGATGTCTTTGCTCAGTTGAAACGGTTCCAACAAGACAACGCTGAGACCGGATTCGGCTCGGGAACTCAAGCGCTGCAGCAGGCCATCGAGAAGACAACAGCCAAGATTAAGTGGCTGGCAGAGAACAAGGAGCCAGTGCTGCAGTGGCTCACCTCAGAATCAGAGTAAACTTCACATCTGATCAGAGTCAGTTCAAGTATTACTTGAGTAATTTCAACTGGATGCACTAGAATTCAGAAATGATCATCATATACTCACCCTCTTGTTGTCCAAATCTGTATGACTTTCTTCTTATGTAAAACATAAAAGGGGCATTTTTTAATAACCTGGGTGTTCCTTTCTGTATAATAAAAGTGAATGGGAACGATCGCTGGAGTCTCCAAAAATGTCAATTAAAAGCACCAATAAAGTATTATAAGCCATGAGGTTGCTTGGTGTGAGCAACAGCTGATATTTAAGTTGTTATTTACTCAAAATAACCATACACTACCTTTCAAAAGTTTGGGGTTGATAAGATTTTTTTTTTGTCTAATCTGATAATAAATGTTTCTTAAGCTGCAAATCAGCATATTAGAATGATTTCTGAAGGATCATGTGACACTGAAGACTGGAGTAATGGTGCTGAAAATTCAGCTTTCCCATTACAGGAATACATTTCATTCTGAAATATGTTAAAGGGGACATATCATGAGAATCTAACTTTTTTCATATTTAAGTGCTATAATCGGGTCCCCGGTGCATCTACCAACCCAGAAAACGTGAAAAAGGACAACCCAGTAACTTTGTTTTGTCAAGCCTTTCTCTGCAATCGTGAAAAGACGAGCCGCTCAGATTTCGCTCCCCTAGTGACTTAGGAAGGGGATGTTATTATAATATTACCGCCCCTTAATTTGCACTTTTCCACCCACAGAGCTGCCGTTTTGTTTTCACAAGTGACAACGGTGTACCAGTCCTAAGGCCATGGCAAAAGCATGTTAACTGTTCTGTCATTGGCTAAACAGACGAGCACAGTCTCGTTAGCTTGGTTAACCTGCAAGCTCGACGGCTAAAAAAACAGTGTTTCTGTCCGAGTGATATTTTTGAAAAAATTATTAGACCATTTACAGCATTTGATAGCAATCATAAACATTAGCCTGGTTGTGAATGGCTCTGTTTGGCAAACAGGTACGCTGTGTAAAGTGGGCGTCCATACGGGTTTTGCACAAAAGATGAACATGACGGCACATGCTAGTGGATGAGTTGAATCAACTCCACAGCAACTACATAAATTTATCCTCTAACCATTCAGGAACGTCCAGTTTCATTCTTAAAGTTGTAACTTCTTCCTGAGTCTCTCCATCAGTGTCGACTCCGGTTTAAACAATGTAAGGCTGAACACCGTTACTGACAATCCTCATTTTGGCTGCGTGAGATTCTCCAGCTTTGTTGTTGTTGAGCAACCGAAGCATGAGCTGTTAAAGCTCTGCCCTCTTCTGGAGCAGCAGCTCATTTGCATTTAAAGGGACACACACAAAAACAGTGTGTTTTTGCTCACACCCAAATAGGGGCAAATTTGACAAGTTATAATAAATGATCTGTGGGGTATTTTGAGCTGAAACTTCACAGACACATTCTAGGAACACCAGAGAATTAAATTACATCTTGTGAAAAGGGGCATAATAGATCCCCTTTAAAACAGAAAAAAAAACATTTTTTTTTATTGCATTAATTTTCCTCTATATTACTGTTTTAGTGTTTACTTTCACTAAAAATCTTACCATCGCCCAAACAGCTGAACAGTAGTGTACAGTATATGTCAGAATTTTCATTTTTTGGTGAACTATTCCTGTTAATCTAACATGTAATTGAATTTCTTTTTGTGTGTGGTCCAGGTAAACCCTACATTATGGGGACAAAATGTCCTCACAAAGATGGCAATATTTGAAATTCTTGTCTTTTTCGTCCCCATGAAAAAAATAAATAAATAAATAAATCATATTAAATGATGTTTTTTTTTGAAAATGTAAAAATGCAGAAAGTTTTCTGTGATGGGTAGGTTTAGGGTTAGGGGATAGAACATACAGTTTGTACAGGATAAAAATCTTTGTCTATGGAAAGTCCCCATAAAACATGAAAACCCAATGTGTGTGTGTTTGTGTGTGTGTATGTTGCAAGACCGGCTCCAACCTCATATGAATTCATCATCATGTAACTTAACTGAATGAAAATGAACGGATGCTAACAGCAGTTTGGCAGCATGTTTTTAGGAGCATTCATATCACAAGGACAGCCCCTCCTGGAGTAACCTGAGAAATGTCTTGCTCAAGGACACAGTGATAGTCAATGGAGATATTTAACCACTCCATCACATTACTCTGATGCAAATTACGATACATTAGAGACAATACAAAATACACCGACAATGGATCAATCCAGATTGAAAAAGCAGGGAACCTTTCAGAATTTGTATATAATTAGTGGTGTTGCCAAGTCAAGCATCACTAATATTATTGCTCATAATTAGTGTTAGGGATTTAAGCAAAGTCCCGATCCTATGCATTTAATACATTGACTCATCCTGCACCATATCTGCTATGAACATAAAGGAATCCTCAAATCATGCAGGTTGTTCAGAAGAGGTGTGCTACTTCTCTAAGCTACTTACTCACGTCAATACTTGTTCTATTGACGTGAGTAAGTAGCATCCTAGCATCTGTATAGGCAACTACACACAACACCAATTGTTACTGGGAAACTGCCACTCATATTTTCTCATAATTAAAATGTAAAGTACTATTCGTCTTTTTATTGTTAACTTGATATTATTGACTGGATTATTCTTTTGATATTATGCTGCCATGAAACAGTACAGATATACGCTACTGTTCAAAAGTTTGGAGTTAGTACGGTTTTTGGGGGATGAAATTAACACTTTTATTCAACAAGGACACATTAATTAAAGATAATAAAGACATTTATAAGGTTACAAAATATTTTTTTTTAAATAACTGCTTAAAGTATCCTGAAAAAAAAAAGAATCATGTTTTCACAAAAGCACAATCATTTCAATATTGATAATAATCAGAATTTGGTCCCACTTTATATTAGGTGTCCTTATCTACAATGTACTTACATTAAAAATAAGTACAATGTACTTATTGTGTTCATATTGTATTGCAAAACACTAGTACTGCTATTGAGTACCAGGTTTGGTGGTATGGGTAGGTTTAAGGGTTGGTTAAAAGGTAAAAAAAGGTAATTATCGATGTAATTGTAGAAATTAATTACAGCTGTAATTACATGCAGGTATTAAAGGGTTCCTTGATTATGTTTTCACTTTTTTTAACTTTAGTTAGTGTGAAATGTTGCTGTTTGAGGCTAAACAACATCTGTAAAGTTACGACGTTCCGTGCAAAGGGAGATATTTTCTTTTAAAGGATTCTGTTTAAGGACTACAACAAATGGCTGGTAGGGACTACAACGAGCTTCTTCCTGGATTGGTGACATCACAAACCCCAAAATTTACATAAACCCCGCCCCTGAGAACACACAACAAAAGGGGTGTGGCCATGTTGGGCTGCTTTAGAGAAGAGGAAGAGTTGTTGTAGTAGAGTGTTGTTGCCATGCCGTCTTTTTACGCCGGACTGCTTCACAAACGAGGATCAATTCAACACTGGATTTGCACAAAAGATTAACATGACGGCACATGCTAGTCGATGAGTTGAATCAACTCCACAGCAACTACATAAATTTATCCATTAACTGTTCAGAAACGTCCAGTTTCATTCTAAAAGTTGTAACTTCTTCATCAATGTTGACTCCGAACAACTTTGTACAATGTAAGGCATTTTGAAATGTAAGATTCTCCAGTTTTGTTGTCGAGTATCCAAAGCACTAGCTGTTAAAGCTCCTCCCTCTTCTGGAAAGGGGGCGGGAGCAGCAGCTCATTTGCATTTAAAGGGAAACACACAAAAACTGTGTGTTTTTGCTCACACCCAAATAGGGGCAAATTTGACAAGCTATAATAAATGATCTGTGAGGGATTTTGAGCTGAAACTTCACAGACACATTCTGGGGACACCAGAGACTTAAAGACATCTAATGTAAAGTGGGACCCAGTATTTTTTTCTTGAGCATCAAATTATATTAGAATGATTTCTGAAGGATCATGTGACACTGAAGTAATGATGCTGAAAATTCAGCTTTGATCACAGGAATATATAAAATTTTAACTCTATTTCTGATAAAAATAAATACATAGTCCTAGGAGACTTCTAGGAAACCGTATACTAACCCCAGCTTTTGAATGGTTGCGGTAGAAGGCATTTTTTGTTACATGTACATCTGTTATTTTTTTCTCTTGAATAAATAATCAAGATATGGAAACTTCTTCCTCTTGCATCTTCCTCTTTTCTGTATAAGCTTATACAACGTCATAACGACACATTAAACACATAACTTTAAAATGAAGCATACATGCTTGTTGACCTCCGCTGGATAATTTTCATGTCATTCATGATCATAACCACATGGAAAATGAACGCCAGGAGGCTGCTCATAATATCTGAAATATTAACTTGGAACAGGTTTAAAGCAATTTCAACAGTAATGCAATAACCCTGAAGCGATCACTAAGCCCTGCAACCCAGTTTAACTTGGCAAACAAAAGTCACATGCAAGTCAAATGCAAAGAATAAAGACATATTTGCCATTGTTTGTTTTGTTTTTTTATAGGCGAACTATGCTAACATTTAGAGCTTGAGTAACTATTTTCCACAGAAGTGGTAGAGCGACCACAGCATGATTCATCACAGTCAGCACTATTTAATCACACACACACACACACACACACTCACTTCAAGACTGTCCAGATAGACTTGATTCTGTCCTGGCCCCATCATTAACTCCTGTATCTTTCCTCACAACATCTCCTGAGACTTCATTCTAACTCCGCAGTCATGGGGAAAGGCTTTTATATCAGTAAGCCCACAGGGTTTGTGCTACTCGGGTTGGGCGCTGGGGCCGTGCTCACCATCCTTACTTTATCAGTGGTCTACACTCAGGAGAAACGGAAAAACGAGGCGAATAGCATCGACGAGACTCGTATGGTGATGACCACAGCAGCCTACAGCACCTCAGCACCATCAAACAAACCCTGGGACAAGTACAGACTGCCTGACACACTTCGTCCTGAGTACTACAATGTGACGCTTTGGCCTCGGTTGGTGGCGGACAAGCAGGGCATGTACATTTTCACTGGGAAATCTGGAGTGGCATTCAAGTGCGTGAAGGAGACCAACCTGATCGTTATTCATTCCAATAAACTGAACTTCACCTTGACGTCGGAGATGCACCATGCGAAACTGACGGGTTTGGAAGGGACACACTCTCCGGCCGTGCTGAAAACCTGGTTTCAAACACAAACACAGTTTATGGTGATTCAACTGAAAGAAAATCTACAAGTTGGAAAATCCTACTGGCTCTACACAGAATTCCGTGGAGAGCTGTCAGATGACCTAGGAGGATTTTACAGGAGCGAATACGTGGAAAATGGCGTGAAAAAGTAAGATGTGTTTTAGCTATAATTGCTGCTGAAATGACTTTGGTAAAGAGAGACTGAAATGTTTGCATTTTAACAACTTTTGTAAGTAGTAAAAATATACTAAATATGAAATGATTTATGATAAAACTAAATTTTGATTTTAATAATCAGTATTTAAGCAGGTAACATTTTTAATTTATAATATTATTATGTTTAAGGTAAAGGTATTTTAGGTCCTGTAACAGATCACCATTTCTTATACAGTATGTTTTTCCCCCACAAACGTTAATCAAATTTGCAGTGTCCTGTGACACATTTAATTTAAAAGTTAATATAACATTTTAAAATATTTAATAATGTATCTTAATGACTAAAAGATTTAGCAAATAAATGGGAAAACATATTTAAATGTAAAAAAAAAGAGTTTAAAATAGCTCTGCATTCAAAAAAAAAACATAAAATATTACACAATGTGCTGTATTAATTTAACAGAATTTTCTGCATTTTTTACAGGTGTTTTACATGTATTTTGAATTTTGCACTTCACTGAGTTGTGTTTTAGGGTTAACGGAAATGTCTGTAAAATTACCGGATAATGTCCTGGTAATGAGCTGCCAGTACTTTTTCTGTTATTTTATGGATTTATTTTTTACAGTGTGGAAATTTCCCACCACAAGTCACTGCTGAATATTTTCATAGTTATTGAATTACTAGATGTTTTGGTACACTTTATAATAAGCATACAGTAATAAAGTTCTTACAAATCATTAGCAAACCATTAGTTTATAGTTAATTCATAGTTAATATAGTCTATACATTGTTAATATAGTAATAGGCTATATACAAATAATAAGTTCTTCATTCATAGTCACTGTAATTAAGAAATTATTATTGTTTAATTAGCTTGTAATTGTTCATTGTTTATTAGGAGTAAATAGTTGTCACTTTAGATTACGTCACGGAAAATGAGAAAATGTCATTAATTAAGTGATTTAAACCAACCTTTATTTGACATTAATTGCATTACTATTGAATGTTCCTTAAAAATGATTACAAATACATTAAGCACACACAAACTTACTCACTCAAACACACACACACACATATGTTGGAATATGTTGTTTAAGGGAACTCTCCATAGGCCTAACCGACCCATCATAGAAACCATATAACACTTATTACTAATGCAATTGTATTCTAATAAAGGTTGGTTAAAAGCAGCATGACCTAATCTAAAGTGAGAACTATTTACAGTTAATAAGTTTTTAAAGCATAAAAAACATTATGTAACTCTTTACATATGAGCTAATTAAACAATAATAATTTGGATGAAGAACTCACTATAACCTATTGATATATTATCAATATAGAGAGATTACAATATATCAACTATGAATTAACTATAAACTCAGTTTGCAAATGGTTTGTAAGAACTTTATTACTGTATACTAATAAAGTGTTACCGATGTTTCCCTATGAATTCCCTTGAATTACACACTGAATACTGACAAGACTGAACAATTTGTGAAGAGGTTGCAAAGGGGTGGAAAATTTCTGGAAACTTTCTAGAAACTTTCCATTAGAAGTTAAGCTGAGGAATTTTGGAAATTTTCTAAGTTGGAAACCTAACAGGAATTTACGGGAATTAAAAGGTATTAATTGGTAACTTGGGATAATTTATACAAACTGCATAATATCCAAACATAAATATTAACATTTTGTTTGATTATATATAGACGTGCATGCAAACTTACACTGTCTTTGACATGTGAGTATTTAATCGATTCTTCCTTTGAACAACTAATAAGCATGAATATTGAATAAAATAACATAATCCGTATGATCCCATCCCCCCCCCAAAAAAAGACCCAACTCAAAATATAAAATGAAAACACATTCAGGGGTGTGGCCTCAGTAGCCCAGCAGTAAGTAGTGTGCACAGCAAAATCTCCAGAGTTAAATCAACTCTGCGCAGAGTACATAAATAGTGTTAAAATAACACTAAAGCAGAGTTAAAGTTAATGAGATAATTAAGCAATTAATTAAGTGATGATTGTGCATTAGTGATGAACACCTGCTGTTAACAAGCAGAATCACTGAAGAAAAGAGAAACACAAGAACTACAACTGACTTCAGTCACAGCCTTATTAATTGCTTAATTATCTCATAAACTTTAACTCTTCTTCAGTGTTACTTTTACAGTATTTAGAGAGGGACCATATGTACTCTGAGCAGAGTTGATTTAACTCTGGGGATTTTGCTGTGTGCATGTGATTGAGGAAGGGTAGAAATTCAAATGAATTTGCATTAAATCTGGTTCTTTTAACCAAGATTATGCTGCAAGATTTTTTTTCAACTATATTTAAGTATCCTGTAATCTGCAAAATTTGAAAAATTGCTAACCTTCAATTTTGCAAATTTCCAGTTTATTCCCATTAATTCCCATGGAAAGTTTCCAACTTTGAAAATTGCTGGAATTTTGCAACCCTAGTGAATCACATACAAACTTAACTAAGATAACTTTCATTTTGTCAGAGTTGTTGCCACAACACAAATGCAGCCCACTTCCGCCCGGAACGCTTTCCCCTGCTTTGATGAGCCGTCAATGAAGGCCATTTTCCATTTGACTCTCCTACACCCTCCTGGAACTGTGGCCCTTGCTAACGGCATGGAGCTGGGTTAGTGCTCACACCAATGACACGTGTAATAGGTACCCTATTGAGGACATCTCTGGAAGTGCTACAAGCTCAACATTCAAACATATATAAGGGTATTGTTGATTGAGAAAGTAATTAAACCATTTTCACAGTTGAAATACCTTTCTGAAATAAGCATGTGCTTCTAGATTCAGTGGGATTCATATCTTATAATGACTCTTATTTAAAAACTAAAATAGGCTTAAACCACAGGATCTACATCATGGATTTTAAAGTAAGACACAGTATCAATCAGAGATTCTGAGCTCACAAATCTTTTGAAGTTGGAGACACATTGCAAATCTGAAGGACTTTAGAAGTTTAGACGTTACCAATTATGTCAGCTTGATTGAAGTTTTTCCAAAGTTGTATAATGGTAGCCTTGATTGTTTGGTGTGGCTTATAACCTGCTCTTTAATCACTTACTGATGCCTTACCATATTCCCCCCCAGCAACAGTGTTATATAAGCACTATATGCTTGGGGTCAATAAGATTTGTTTTAACGAAATTATTACTATACTCAGCAAGGATGCATTAAATTGATCAAAAGTGACAGTAAAGACATTTTTAATATTACAAATAAAAATGTTTTCAAAACTGTTTTCAACACTGATAATAATCAGAAATGTTTCTTGAGCACTAAATCAGCATATTAGAATGATTTCTAAAGGATCATGTGACGTGATATTTAGAATATATTAAAAGTGACCTATTACGCCCCTTTTTACAAGATGTAATATAAGTCTCTGGTGTCCCCAGAATGTGTCTCAAAATACCCCACAGATCATTTGTTATACCTGGTTTTAGCTGCCTATTTTTGTTGTTGCTTGCAGTGGGCGAAAACATACAGATTAAGGGGCGGTAATGTTATAATGAGATCCCATTCCTACGTCACTAGAGGAGCAAAATCTGAGTGGCTCGTCTTTTTCACATGCTTGCAGAGAAAGGCTTGCCAAAACAAAGTTACTGGGTTGTCCTTTTTCACGTTTTCTGGGTTGGTAGATTCACCAGGGACCCGATTATAGCATTGAAACACGGAAAAATCAGATTTTCATGATATGTCCCCTTTAAAATAGAAAACGCTTATTTTAAATTGTAATATTATTTCAATTGTAATTTTACTATTTTAACTGTATTTTTGATCAAATAAATGCAGCCTGATAGATGAGCATAAAGAGACTTCTTTCAAAAACACTAACAAATTTTATAGACGCCAACGTTTTGAACTAATGTATTGCATGGATTCATCTGCAGTAATTCTTCACTCATGTTCTCACATTTCTAGGTACTGAAAGCATGACCATAAATAATCAAGAGGTTTTACGGACCAGATTTGAGCCAACTGAAAAAATGTCAACATATCTGTTGGCCTTCGTCGTCAGCGAATTCATCAACATACGATCCCCACCAGAGGCCAATGTTTTGGTAGACAATCAAGATATTCTCTTGCTCTCCTTTCCTTTAATACAAATCTATTACATGCACATAACAAAATAAAAATGGGTATTACATTTATTGATTTTTAATTACATCATTAGTTTGTATTTTTCCATTAAATGCATTAAAAATAACTTTTTTTAAATTTTAGATCAGAATCTGGGGACGTAGAGAAGCCATTGCGAACGGACAGGGAGATTACGCCCTTAATGTCACATTCCCTATTTTGAAGTATTTCGAAAAGTATTACAACACCAAATACCCCCTATCCAAATCAGGTGAGAGTTTAAACAAGTTCCTTCCAAACTTTGTGTCTCAATCAGTTACATAAAGAAACACTGGGGGGCCATTAAGGGGATAAAACAGTCAGACTAATACTTTCCTATCCCTAGACCAAATTGCATTGCCTGATTTCGCTGCTGGAGCAATGGAAAACTGGGGTCTGGTCACATACCGAGAAACGTCTCTTTTCTACGACCCAAAAGTGTCCTCTAATGAAGATAGAGAATGGGTGGTCACTGTAATCACACATGAACTTGCACACATGGTATGTGGACTATGTGGTATGCTTCTAATAGTGGTCTTTTTTAACTACTTTAATTATCTAATCAATTTAACCAATGACAATAAATAAATGTAGTGGTTTGGGAACCTCGTGACCATGAGATGGTGGAACGACCTGTGGCTCAACGAAGGCTTTGCGAGTTATGTGTCATATCTTGGAGCTGATTATGCTGAGCCCACCTGGAATATTGTAAGTTTTTATTCACTATATTATTCTGAAGATCATTTATACACTGAACAAAATTATAAACGCAACACTTTTGTTTTTGCCCCCATTTGTCATGAGCTGAACTCAAAGATCTAAGACGTTTTCTATGTACACAAAAGGCCTATTTCTCTCAAATATTGTTCACAAATCTGTCTAAATCTGTGTTAGTGAGCACTTCTCCTTTGCCGAGATAATCCATCCACCTCACAGGTGTGGTATATCAAGATGCTGATTAGACAGCATGATTATTGCACAGGTGTGCCTTAGGCTAGCCACAATAAAAGGCCACTCTAAAATGTGCAGTTTTATCACACAGCACAATGCCACAGATGTCGCAAGTTTTGAGGGAGCGTGCAACTGGCATGCTGACTGCAGGAATGTCCACCAGAGCTGTTGCCCGTGAATTGAATGTTCACTTCTCTACCATAAGCCGTCTCCAAAGGCGTTTCAGAGAATTTGGCAGTACATCCAACCGGCCTCACAACCGCAGACCATGTGCAACCACACCAGCTCAGATCCTCCACATCCAGCATCTTCACCTCCAAGACCGTCTAAGACCAGCCACCCGGACAGATGCTGCAACAATCGGTTTGCATAACCAAAGAACTTCCGCACAAACTGTCAGAAACCGTCTCAGGGAAGCTCATCTGCAATGCTCGTCGTCATCATCGGGGTCTCAACCTGACTGCAGTTCGTCGTCGTATCCGACTTGAGTGGGCAAATGCTCACATTTGATGGCGTCTGGCACTTTGGAGAGGTGTTCTCTTCACGGGTGAATCCCGGTTTTCACTGTACAGGACAGATGGCAAACAGCGTGTATGGCGTTGTGTGGGTGAGCGATTTGCCGATGTCAACTTTGTGGATCGAGTGGCCCATGGTGGAAGTGGGGTTATGGTATGGGCAGGTGTATGTTATGGACAACAAACACAGGTGCATTTTATTGATGGCATTTTGAATGCACAGAGATACCGTGACAAGATCCTGAGGCCCATTGTTGTGCCATTCATCCACGACCATCACCTCATGTTGCTGCATGATAATGCACGGCCCCATGTTGCAAGGATCTGTACACAGTTCCTGGAAGCTGAAAACATCCAGTTCTTGCATGGCCAGCATATTCACTGGACATGTCACCCATTGAGCATGTTTGGGATGCTCTGGATCGGCGTATACAACAGCATGTTCCAGTTTCTGCCAATATCCAGCAACTTCGCACAGCCATTGAAGAGGAGTGGACCAACATTCAACAGGCCACAATCAACAACCTGATCAGCTCTATGGGAAGGAGATGTGTTGCACTGCATGAGGCAAATGGTGGTCACACCAGATACTGACTGGTTTTCGGACCCCACCAATACAGTAAAACTGCACATTTTAGAGTGGCCTTTTATTGTGGCCAGCCTAAGGCACACCTGTGCAATAATCATGCTGTCTAATCAGCATCTTGATATGCCACACCTGTGAGGTGGATGGATTATCTCGGCAAAGGAGAAGTGCTCACTAACACAGATTTGTGAACAATATTTGAGGCCTTTTGTGTACATAGAAAAAGTCTTAAATATTTGAGTTCAGCTAAAATGGGGGCAAAAACAAAAGTGTTGCGTTTATAATTTTGTTCAGTTTATGTTCACAAAATACACAATAACCATAAATTAGGATTCAAAAGACTTGATTAGAGTTCATTATAAACTACATAATGCAAATAACCTTTATGCAAATGACTTTTCAGTCTGCCATTGATTGTTTTCTGTTGCTGTCCATCCAGATGACCAGTAAACGAGAACGTTTTTGTATTTACTGTTTTAATCTGCATCTTAATTGGGGTTTTAGCGGCTTGCTCCATCAACCATTGTTTGAGAATCACGTTAAAAATATTTACGTCATGCAAACACCCGCTTGCTGTTTTCCAGTGAAAATCGCGTCCTCTTTGCGCACGTATAATTTCGATATAAATTAAGCCATACGGATGTGGCTTAGTAACCTTCAGTGATATAAAGTCGAGTAGCTTAATTATTTATTCATACTTAATTTGCCATATGATTAGCAGTGTCTTCCTTTCACTGTAAATGCGTGGCCTACGGCGCGAACGTCACATAACGTAATCAATATTCATGAGCAAAGTTAAGACGTTTTTGCAGCATTCAGGCTACAGCTAGTTTGTGCTCTTCAGAGAAGTTACTGTTAACACGTAAAAGGGACCCACTTTATATTAAGTGGCCTTAACTACTATGTACTTACATTTAAATTAATGATTTGATACAATGCACTTATTGTGTACATACATGTTTTTACATTGTAGTTATATTTTAAAAACACCTGCATGTAATTACATCTGTCATTAATTTCTGTAATTACATTTATAATTACACTGTTGACCCATCCCTTAACCCTTACCCCTACCCTTAAACCTACCCATACCACCAAAGCTTCCCCTAATCTTACCCGTACCCCACCTCAGTATCTGCAAATGTGTTTTGCAATTAAATATGAACCCAATAAGTACATTGTACTTATTTTTTGATGTAAGTACATAGTAGTTAAGGCCACAAAATATAAAGTGGGACCCGTAAAAGTATGTAATCTTTAATAACATTAATTAATGCTTAACAGATAATTTGTTAAAATAAATAATGAATAAGTATATATGAAGATGTAACAAGTTAGCTGTCTTTTGTCTCTCTCGAAGAAAGATCTGATGGTGCTGCAGCAGGTTCAGAGGGCGTTTGCAGTCGACGCTCTTGTTTCCTCACACCCGCTATCTTCACGAGAGGATGAAGTCATTACACCGGATCAAATCGATGAGCTGTTTGATACCATCACGTATAGCAAGGTTTCCATCATGTGCCAAAGACAACTTAAAATAACATTATTAAAGGGTTAGTTCGCCCAAAAATGAAAATTCTGTCATTAATTACTCACCCTCATGTCGTTCCAAACACGTAAGACCTTCGTTAATCTTCGGAACACAAATTAAGATATTTTTGATGAAATCCGTGAGCCTTCTGGCCTCTGATAGACTACAATACAATAATCACTTTCAAGGTCCGGAAAGGTAGTAAAGACATGGTTAAAATAGTCCATGTGACTACAGTGGTTGTTATGAAGCGACGAGAATACTTTTTTTGTGCAAAAAACAAACAAAAATAATGATTTTACTCAACAATATCTTCTAATATCTATGTCAGTCTGCTATACTGTTGACGTAGTAAACAGTAGGGGTGCAACGCTACACAAAACTCACGGTTCGGTGTGTACCTCGGTTTTGAAGTCACGGTTCGGTACAGCAGGTGGGGAGAAAACTAAACATAAAATTGCTTATTTTTATTAAACAGTGGTTTACTGAACAAGTTGTGTTTTTGTCTTTAAATATATTAAATTAAATTATAACTAAAAGTTTCTTAAGGATAAAAAAAATTATCTTTGCTAATAGTATAAACTAGCCCTTACATGAACATTATGCTACTATAATATTAATGGTTAACAACTAAGCAGAACTCTGTTTGCCTAAATTCAATTTTTATTTTTAGATAAAATAATCGACACTCAAATAGCAAATTGTATGCAAACATGTAAGCTGCACCTAAGGCAGTTTTTGCATAAACTTCTAAACGTTGTTGAAATATAATCAATTCTACACAGTGGTTGTCATTTTCATGACAGTTTAATATAAACATACATTAAATAATAAAGACATCACTAAAAGGTTAAGTAAAATATAATGAATATATAGGCTAATACAGTGCATATATTAAGCGAAAGAGTTCATTTCTCTAGTGAACTAACAAGCTGTGGACACTGAATGGCTTTTCTGAGGTAAATGCTACATGACATATAGCTGATTCATTGATGTCTTTCCGCTGTTGAAACACTGATTGAGCAATTACAAGAGATATGACCGTTTCAGTAAGTTGTACTGTATCTTTCAACATACCTTCAGATGTTCTTTCATGTTTATTCTGTAACTAGTATTAAAGAGGAAGAGATGCTCGCGCTGCCGGTTGAACTGGAGATCAGAGATCTGTCACGCTGCATCAAATAGGCATTTTCTGTTTGAATTTCATGATTTCCAGGACAGAATATGAAGGATGACACTTTGTTTCTTATCGAAAGTAACAAAACGCAGAGCTTATTGCGATTAGGGATGGTTAGGCTACAACGTTGCAATGTAATGCTTCGTACACACGTGCACCGAACCGAAAGCCCTGTACCGAAACGGTTCAGTACGAATACGTGTACCATTTCACCCCTAGCAAACAGAGCGCAGAAGAAATTGTTGAATAAAGGCGTTATTTTTATTTGATTTTGTTCACAAAAAGTATTCTTATCGCTTCATAATATTAAGGTTGAACCACTGTAGTCACATGGACTATTTTACCGATGTCTTTACTACCTTTATGGACCTTGAAATTGATTATTGTGTTTAAGTCTATCGGAGGACAGAGGGCTCTTGGATTTCATTAAAAATATCTTAATTTGTGTTCTGAAGATGAACGAAGGTCTTACGGGTTTGGAACGACATGAGGGTAAGTAATTAATGACAGAAATTTCATTCTGAAAAACTAACCCTTTATGCATTGTTATATTTCAATGTTTTTAGTTAGTTTTATTTAACCATAAATCTTTGTCATTGCAGGGGGCTGCAATACTGAGAATGCTGTCTGAGTTTCTCTCGGAGTCTGTCTTTGCTAAAGGACTTCATGTAATTAAAGGGTTTGATGTTTTAAAGTTTGAGCTTTTATGATGCATTCATGCAACCGAGTGACTTTTTCCTCAGAATAACACATGTACATGATTCCCACAGAACTATTTGCATGAGTATGCATACAGCAACACTGTACACACAGATCTTTGGAAAAAACTGCAGGAAGTAAGTTACAAAATTGATGCAAATGATTCCTTAAATATTAATGTGTTTGTTTTTTGATTCATGTGAAATCTTTTTTTTTTTTTTTTTTTTTTTTAGGTTGTAGATGCAGATTCAAGCATCCAGCTCCCAGCCTCAATAAATGAAATTATGAATCGCTGGATTCTTCAGATGGGTTTCCCTGTAGTAACTATTGACACTCAAACAGGAAGTATCTCTCAGCAACACTTCCTGATAGACCCAGAGGCAGTAGTACACAAGCCGTCTGACTACAGGTATGTTTACCCTGACAACATTAGTCATGTTCTATTGTTTTAGAATTTGTTTAAACTCTGTGTATCTTCAAAAATAATTGCAGTTACGAATGGTTTGTGCCAATCACATGGATGAAGAATGGCAGTAACATGGGCCAGCACTGGCTGCTTACTAAAACTGCTTCATATGAGCCCATGAAGACACATACTGACTGGGTATTGGCCAACCTAAATGTCACGGGATACTACAGGGTTAATTATGATTCCCACAACTGGGAACGTCTTCTTACACAACTGACTTCAGATCATAAAGTGAGTATCTCATTATATTTAAAGGGTGAGTTCACCCAAAAATGAAAATTATGTCATTAATTTCTCACCCTCATGTCGTTCCACACCCGTAAGACCTTCGTTCATCTTCAGAACACAAATTAAGATATTTTTGAGGAGAGGTATATGACTCGTCCATATAATCAAGGTCCAGAAAGGTAGACATCATTAAAACAGTCGACGTGACTGCAGTGGTTCAACCTTAATGTTATGAAGCAACGAGAATACTTTTTGTGCGCAAAAGCAAAACAAAAATAACTTTATTCAACAATCTATAAAGTATATATAAAAGTATTCTCGTCGCTTCATAAAATTAAGGTTGAACCACTGCAGTCACGTTGACGGTTTTAACGATGTCTTTAGTAGCTTTCTGGACCTTGAAAGTGTCAGTTAAATTGCAGTCTATGGACAAGTCATGTGAAAAAAAGTACATTTCTATAATATACTTAAAGTGCTCTATTTTCGTGCACTAATTTTGTACTTAATATACTAAAAATTCTTCTTTAGTACTACTTAAGATCATCTTAAGAACATCTAGTGTACTCAACTGTGCTATTTTGAGACGGTATGAAATATGAACTAAAACATGCTTTTAATATACTATCTCTGTATTTAAAAAATTTATTTAGATACTACTTATAGTACATTTGAACCCATAGTGTACTACAAGCAGGGCCGGATTGGGACTCATTTTCAGCCCTGGAGTTTCATGCCTTAGACCGGCCCACTTTAATTCCCGACTGACTATATTAAAATAATGTAATTAAAGGGTTAGTTCACCCAAAAATGAAAATTCTGTCATTTATTACTTACACTCATGTCATTTCACACCCGTAAGACCTTCGTTAATCTTCAGAACACAAATTAAGATATTTTTGTTGAAATCCGATGGCTCCGTGAGGCCTCCATAGGGAGCAATGTCACTTCCTCTGTCAAGATCCATTAATGTACTAAAAACATATTTAAATCAGTTCATGTGAGTACAGTGGTTCAATATTAATATTATAAAGCGACGAGAATATTTTTGGTGTGGCATAAAAACAAAATAACGACTTATTTAGTGATGGCTGATTTCAAAACACTGCTTCAGGAAGCATCGGAGCACAAATGAATCAGTGTATCGAATCATGAATCGGATCGCGGGTCAAACCACCAAACTGCTGAAATCACGTGACTTTGGTGCTCCGAACTACAGATTCGACACACAGATTCACTGTGCTCCGATGCTTCCTGAAGCAGTGTTTTGAAATCAGCCATCACTAAATAAGTCGTTATTTTGTTTTTTTGCCGCACCAAAAGTATTCTCATCGCTTCATAATATTAATATTGATCCACTGTACTCGCATGAACTGATTTAAATATGTTTTTAGTACCTTTATGGATCTTGACAGAGGAAGTGACATTGCTCCCTATGGAGGCCTCATGGAGCCATTGGATTTCAACTAAAATATCTTAATTTGTATTCCGAAGATTAACGAAGGTGTTACGGGTGTGAAACGACATGAGGGTAAGTAATAAATGACAGAATTTTCATTTTTGGGTGAATTAACCCTTTAAAACCTCAGTATATAAGTCTGCAATAGTGCACTGTTCTCTACAACCTTGTAAATAATTGTATTTTTCAAAAATATCTTCAAATACCCATGATAGTACAAAAAAATGCTAAAATTTGATATAGAGTTATTTTTATAGATATAATAATGATTTTATAATGTGAACCATTGATTAATTCTCTAGCCATCTAGTGGCTGCAGTTAAAAATTCATGTTATTTTAATTTTAATTTAATTAAGTGTTTGCTTTCCAGTAGATGGCAGTAATCCTCCAATTAACCCAGGCACATTTTTCATGTCTATCACTATGAATGAATAAAGTGGATTTAACATAAAATTTTGCTATTTTATATAAATGTATATACTTAAATTATTACAAATTGAGGCGAATAAATAACACAAAATACCATAAATCCTACAAAATTGCACAACTTTACAGTAAAATATTAAAGTAGGCTATTACGTTTTTTATTAAAAAAAAAAAAAAAAAAAGTTACATGTTACAAAATCACATTTTACTGTCTGGTTAAGCTAGTTGGACAGAAAAATGAATATTGTTGGCCAATGTGTAATAGCATAGCAAGCAACATAACATAAGTGATAGGCCATATTTTATTATTTGCCTACTATTATTACGATATGAGTAAGCTGCATACATGCCTTTGTCTTTTGCATGTTTTCCCCTCTTCCTTTTTATTTGTTTACGTTACTTAAATCGGCCTCCGGTGGCTTAGACCTTTTGTCTTACCATAATTTAGCGTTGATTTAAAACTTGTCCCACTGTCCCTGTAGACATCACCTCATCCCTTCTTCTCGTGTACTTTTGAGTGAGTTGTCTTCTCCGAGCGCACACTCCGAGTCCAGGTTAATTTACCCACCGAGTGACATGATATCATTGACGTTGCGTGCAAATGAGCGGTAAAAACCCGATCGCGCATTCGTTTGTTTGTTTTTTCTTGTGCGGGTGCCCCGTGCCGCCCTGGGCCGTCCAGGCCTAAATCCGTCACTGAATGTTTTTTAGGAAAAAATTAGGCTACTCAGCTTAGTACATTTGGCCGCGTCCACAGTTTTTAGAGCATCCATATTTCAACCCAGTGCCATGACAACACCGGCCCTCGCAGCCATATAAACAGACCGGCCCACCGGGAATTCTCCCGGTGCTACCGATGAGCCAATCCGGGCCTGACTACAAGTGGTAGCTAAATATATTTTCTATATACAGAGATAGTATATTAAAAGCACATTTTAGTTCATATTTTATGCTGTCTCAAAATAGCACAGTTGAGTACACTAGATGTTCTTAAGATGATAGTAGTATAAAGAATAAAGAATAATTTTTAGTATATTAAGTACAAAAATAGTGCGCGAAAATAGAGCACTTTAAGTACATTATAGAAGTGTACTTTTTTTTTTTTTTTTTACCTGGGTATACCTCTCGGATTTCATCAAAAATATCTTAATTTGTGTTCTGAAGATGAACGAAGGTCTTACGGGTGTGGAACGACATGACGGTGAGTAATTAATGACAGAATTTGCATTTTTGGGTGAACTAACCCTTTAAAGGTACGGTAGGAAATATCGGAGAGACTAGCAATAATAGCAAGCTAGCTTTGAAACCATAAGATCCCACCCTCCTTCAAAGCCACACCTTCTTCAAAACACATGAACACGCACAGCAGAGTCTGCAAAGCGGCACGAGAGACAGCGTTACATTACCTCATGTCTCAAAGCACAAAACATTACAATAATAATGAGCATAAACAACTTACAGTACCATCTGACTGCTGCAGATTTATTTTGCCATTGATAGTGTAGATTCGGACCAATTGCAATGATTGGACGAACATTTTTTATTTTAATATTTAAACCACTTCTATTATTGATTGCTTATCAGGATGTGGAGAGATTTTCAACCAGAATAACAAAAAGCGTTTATAAAAAATATATTTTTTTATAAGTTACATGTTTTTTACCCTCTTTACACATAGGTTATTTCAGTTCTTAACAGGGCCCAGATCATTGATGATGCATTTAATTTGGCAAGGTAAACTCTCTGCTCCAGAGACATTTAATCGATGGACATAATTAATTTGCTCTAAATAATAATAAAATTGATAATCTGATTCTCATCATTCATAGGGCAGAGATAATCAACATAACCCTGGCTCTGAGAACAACCCAGTATCTCTCAGAGGAGAAAGAGTACATACCATGGGAATCTGCCATAAGAAATCTGGAGTACTTTTTCCTCATGTTTGACCGATCAGAAGTTTTTGGACCTTTGCAGGTATCCATTTTAACCTATTATTATATTTAATAATATGTTTATATATTTATATACAATTTTTAAGAATTTTCAATACCCAGAGTCAGAGAATGTTCATTCAGGACTGTAAAGGACCAGATGTGTTTATTTATCTATTTCTTTAAAACAATCCAGACGTACCTGCGGGGAAAGGCGCAACCTCTTTTTGACCACTTCAAAGTTATCACATCAAACTGGACTCAGAAACCCCCAAGATACATGGACCAGTAAATACAAGATTCCCTCTTTCACATTTTATTCTAAAATTACTTTATTAACACAACACATACTGTATATCCAGGGCTTGACATTTACACCTGCCAGCAGGTGGATTTCAGCATTGGTGTGTAACGCAGTCACTCCTACTAGCCACTTTGGCCAGTTGAATTTTATAAATAATATATACATTTTTCAATTGTAGTCGTATAAAAAGGGATCTGAAATAATAAACTAAGTGCAATGTAGTGTTGTCAAAAATATCAATTTTTTGATACATATCAAAACTGAAATATCTGAAACGCTTCCAATACTCATTTTCCACAGGATACACGATACCAGCTGCTCTTTCTCTTTCTCTCCGACAGCGAGTCGACACACAAACCCTTCTCCTCTCACTCACTCGTTTCATTTGCTCCAGATGAATATTGTTGGTGTTACAGGGCTTGAATTTCGGCGTGGGATTGCACATATTGCGCATAATTTTACTGATTTCTGCAGATTTTGTGCTCACAGCCAAAGTGCGCCACATAAAGCCATCTCTCAGTACTAAATTGAGTTCTTTTTCACTGCTTATTGCACTTAAACAGTCAAATACACACAAAATAATGTCAAAATGCCAGTCTTGGTGAGTATTCACGTAAACACAGTCAGTTATGTTTGAAGTGAATGTAAACAGTGGAGAAAGAAACGCATGTTTAACAGTATAATGGATCCGTGCGTCAGGTCTTAAAGTGACAGCAGCCTAATATACCTGCTGCCAAATTATGAGATAATATTAGAAATATCTATATGGCAATTTTTCCTCATGGTATTGATGTCAAAATTGTGGACAGTAAAACTGCTGAGTGGCAAGTAACTTTGGAAAACCACTAGCCACAGTGACTGGTGAGCGAAAAAGTTCATGTCAAGCCCTGCATATATCAGTTACAACTTTAACTATGACCACAAAGGAATTTTAAAGGGGTCACAAGTTGTTCTTGATTTCACTTGATTCTCATTGGAGATAAAAATGTTAAAGCAGATACATTCTATCCATTCTAAAAAGTATTCGAAATCAGAATTAGTGTGTCCTAATTCATAGAATGTTGAAATGAGTATTCCAAAGATACCTGAATTGTCTACTATTTCCGGTTAGAATCCGAAGTGCAGATCCGTGCACACTCTAAAGGCTAATACTGGCCACAACCAATTGCACGTTGGACGAGGATTCAATGAGCACTACAAACACGAATAAAAAGTGTTAAACTACAAACGTGGATATGCGAGAGCAATGGTTTAAGGAATAGTTCGCCCTAAAATGAAAATTCTGTCATTAATTACTCACCCTCATGTCGTTCTAAACCTGTAAGTCTTTCGTTCATCTTCGAAACACAAATCTTTTTGATGAAATCTGAGCGATGTCTGTCCGTTCCATTGACTGCATTTGCAACTGAAACTTTGATGCTTCAAAAAACTCATGAAGAGATTATAAAACTAATCCATATGAATTGAATGGTTTAGTCCAGATTTTCTGAAGAGAATCGCGTTATATGATTTAATTTAGGCTTTTACTCGCAAATAAACATTGATCAGCGAACATAAGCAGAAGCTCAAACGAACCCAAAGTAACGCATAAGATCAAACCTTTTCCGGAAGCTCAAACGTGCTGCGCACACTAAAAATAGTCTAAAATAGTCTTACTATAGGTGTATCATAGTGATTCAGGATAAGACAAAAACTTTCAAAAAAGTTGATTCATGATGTATTTGCTCATTCTATAAATTTTGAACAAAAATTAAATCGACTTCAATCCTTCGACTGAAATCACTTTTGAGTGCACGCTTGCTTTTTACGTTCACTTTCAAATTCGCGATCACACGTAGCCTACTCTGTGTATAGAGAGTGGCTGTACTGTCTGGCCACACATTTTACAAGATAAGATATTTGTCAATGATACTCAGGACCTGTTGCGGACCAAATTCTCTGACATCGTCCTGTCAGTCATCTCTCCTTACTATCTTTACATGATAATTGAAATCTGATGTACTGTAATGTAACGACTACCACAGCAAGCCTAACCATGTCTCTTTAGGGGCTCCGTTAAAAGCAATATTCATTTACTGTGCCTTCACATCCACACTAGGCATACTAGAAACTTCTAGGCAGGAGTGTTGAAGCAGGTTTGTTGCTAAACTCTGCAAGGCCTCCAGGACTGAGTTTGGACAGTTAAATGTACTCTAAAAACTTCCTTCCCAGTAAAAGAGGAAGGTTTATTGAAACTATAAGCAACTCGTTCTGTATTGACGTCAAACAGACCATAAGAAGACATGACCACCCATTTTTAAACATTAACATGACCACATTGAGGTAATGGGGAAATTAATATATACTATTATTCAATAACACAAGAACAATCTGTCAACGCTTGTGCAAACCAACTGGTAATTTCGCATGCAAGAGAGGATGTTTACATAAAAATCATATACTGTACAAACAGCTTGTTAAATTCTAATGGAGTGGAATATGGTCATAAAAAACTAAATTATTTCTGTTATCGCTGGCACTATACGTGGACCTCAGTATATTAATAAAAAAATGAAACTATGAAATGACCCCTTTAAACTCTCCTCTCATCGGAAAGGTAACATATCATATGAGAGACATATAACAGAGCATATTAAAATCACTTCTGTTTTTGCATGAATATTAGGGATGGAGGTTATTGAAATATTGTCTGATTTGTGTGAATTCTGTTTATAGATACAACCAACAGAATGTTATTTCAATGGCCTGCAAAACTGGAGTGAAAGGATGTTCGGAGCTCACTAGGATGTGGTACAGACAATGGATGAAGAAGCCTGACAGTAACCCGTATGACAACCGCTTCTCTCAGCCCAAAATCTGAATTTATTTCATGCCAGTTCAGTTCAGCTCTGTCTGATTCTGCTAATCACTTTTAGTTATGTTATGGTCAGAATACAATTCAAGCCAGTTAAGTTCACTTCTTTGCTCTTTTCATTTGGTTCATGAGAGTTTAATTCAGTTCAGTTGTACTCTGAACTAGCTAGTTCAGCTCGTTCCAGGTCTGTTCATCACTTTCATTCAATTCAAGTCAGAGTTCAGTTCAAACCAGTTCTGTTCATTCAAGCATTGATCACTCTTACTGGTTCGGTTCTGTTCAGTCAATTTCAGTTTTATTTTTTTCACTCAAGAATTCCCCCACATGTGAAGCCCATTGTGTACTGTAATGCCATCGCCACCGGTGGTGTTGAGGAGTGGGATTTTGGATGGAAGATGTTCAAGAACAGTACTATTGGTGGAGAGGCAGAGAAACTGTTATTTGGTCTATCATGCACTAAAGTGCCCTGGCTGTTAAACAGGTGAGCCCTATATCTACTGCATCTCAGAACATACACTATTGTTCAAACCTTTGGGGTCAAGTAACTTCTTATAAAGGAAAAGGACTTTTATACTGCAAAGATGCATTGTTAAAACTGATCAAAAGTCACTACAAATACATTAAAGGGGTGGTTGATTATGATTTCACTTTTTAACTTTAGTTAGTGTGTAATGTTTCTGTTTGAGCACAAACAACATCTGCAAAGTTACGACGCTCAAAGTTCAATGCAAAGGGAGATATTTTCTTTTAAAGAATGAGCTGTTTAAGGACTACAACAAACAGCTGGTAGGGACTACAACGAGCTTCTTCCCAGGTTGGTGACATCAATAACCCTCAAATTTACATAAACCCCGCCCCCAGGAACACGCAACAAAGGGGGCGAGTCCATGTTGGGCTGCTTTAGAGAAGAGGAAGAGTTGTTTACACTGCATGCGTCTGCGGTGCGTTACGGCTCCGGCAAGGTTTTGTTCCGTCCTCTGAGCGGTGTCAACTCACACCAGAAGCATTTCAGAAGCGAAGCGGCTGGATTCACGAGACCACGAGATTTGCCTGTCCGACGTTGTTTTCGTTGATTTTTTTCATGTTTTTAATGGCTAAATTGTTATATTTTGTCCTGTTTTATTGTGTTTATTGCTATGCCATACTTTATTTTGCTGTAGCCATACAGATGAAGTTATTACACTTAAAATTCCAGTTATGGACAACAAAAACAAAGAAATTTCAAGTTTTTCAACTTCGAATCTCTTTTAGTCAGTTTCTGGCATTGTAGTGATGTGAAATATGAGCGTGAGTTTATACCAGGTGATAATTTTTACTTTATTTTGTATTTGAGCTGCGCGTCTTGGACGCAGCGTCCGTCAAAAATAGGTGAGGCGCCTATCTTTAGCGAAGCGGCGCAGAGAGCCGCTTCTGGGACGCTTCTCAAACGCACCGCTGGTGTAAACACAAGCATTGACTAGAGTGGTCGCGTATCAGTTCCGGTAGCCGCGTCGCAGCCGTAACGCGCCACACATGCGTGCAGTGTAAACAAGGCTGAAATGTTGTTGTACAGTGTTGTTGACATGCCGTCATTTTACACCGGACTGCTTCACAAACGAGGATCAATTCAACACTGGATTTGCACAAAAGATTAACATGACGACAGATGAGTTGAATCAACTCCACAGCAACTACATAAATTTATCCACTAACTGTTCAGAAATGTCCAGTTTCATTCTAAAAGTTGTAACTTCTTCCTGAGTCTCTCCATCAGTGTCGACTCCGGTTTGAACAATGTAAGGCTGAACACCGTTACTGACAATCCTCATTTTGGCTGCGTGAGATTCTCCAGCTTTGTTGTTGTTGAGCAACCGAAGCACGAGCTGTTAAAGCTCCACCCTCTTCTGGAAAGGGGGCGGGAGCAGCAGCTCATTTGCATTTAAAGGGACACACACAAAAACGGTGTGTTTTTGCTCACACCCAAATAGGGGCAAATTTGACAAGTTATAATAAATGATCTGTGGGGGATTTTGAGCTGAAACTTCACAGACACATTCTGGGAACACCTGAGACTTTTATCACATCTTGTAAAAGGGGCATTATAGGTCACCTTTAATAATGTTTCAAAAGATTTCTATTACAAATAAATGCTGTTTTTTTTAACTCTCTGTTCATTAAAGAATCCTGAAACAAAGTCTATTACAGTTTCCTCAAAAATATGAAGCAGCACAACTTGGACCACGTTCTCCATTATTATCCAAAGTTGTCCACTTGGATAATAATCAGAAAAGTTTCTTGAGCAGCAAATCATCATATTAGAATGATTTCTGAAGGATCATGTGACACTGAATACTGTAATGATGCTGAAAGTTCACAGGAATAAATTACACTTTAAAATATATTCATATAGAAAACAGTTATTTAAAATTGTAATAATATTTCACAATTTTACTTTTTGTTCTGTATTTTTGATCAAATAAATGCAGCTTTCAAAATTCTTTCAAAAACATTAAAAATCTCACTTTAATGAATTAGTTTTTTATAGTTTATCTCTTGTCAACTTAGATACTTGAATATGTAATATATACTGATTTAATTGCATTTTGTTTTATAAAAGGTACCTGGAATATACAATGAATCCAAACCAGATCAGGAAGCAGGACGTTATCTTCGCCATTGTGTATGTTGCGGGCAACGAAATAGGCCAACCGTTGGCTTGGGACTTTATC
This sequence comes from Ancherythroculter nigrocauda, assembly GCA_036281575.1. NCBI lineage: Eukaryota > Metazoa > Chordata > Actinopteri > Cypriniformes > Xenocyprididae > Ancherythroculter > Ancherythroculter nigrocauda. The sequence goes on from VTFQ01000004.1 coordinate 54,579,723, forward strand.
AGAGCCAACTGGGAATCTATAATTAAAGAGTAAGTAGTGCGTTTCCTTCTATCTGCAAAACATGTATTATTTATTCTCTCTACTGACCTTTTCTGTTACGTGATCTCAATAGTTATGATGGTGGATCCCTTTTTGGAAGTTTGATTCTGGGCGTCATAAAAAAGTTTTCTACAAAATTTGAACTTCAACAGGTTTGTGCTATTTGAATGGGACAGGTCAAATACAAAACAAATATTAATACACTACCGTTCAAATGTTTGAGGTTGGTGTGATTTTTTAATGTTTTTGAAAGACGTCTCTTAGTACGGAAGAGGATTAGGGCCAAGCAATAATAAAAAAATGAAACCATCTTGAGATTAAAGTTGTTAAATTATGAGAAAAACCTCGTTCAATTTTGAGAAAAAAGTCGAGATAAAATGTTGAGAATAAACTCATTAAATTACGAGAAAAAAGTCATTAAATTATGAGAACAAATTCGTAAAATTATGTGAAAAATGTTGTTAAATTTCGAGAAAAAAGTCGAGATAAAATGTTGAGAATAAAGTCATTAAATTATGAGAATAAAGTCATTAAATTACAAGAAAAAAGTCATTAAATTATGAGAAAAATGTCGTTAAATTTCGAGAAAAAAGTCGAGATAAAATGTTGAGAATAAAGTCATTAAATTACGAGAACAAATGGAAAAATGTCGTTAAATTTCGAGAAAAAAGTCGAGATAAAATGTTGAGAATAAAGTCATTAAATTATGAGAATAAAGTCATTAAATTACGAGAAAAAAGTCATTAAATTATGAGACAAATGTCATTAAATTTCGAGAAAAAAGTCGAGATAAAATGTTGAGAATAAACTCGTTAAATTACAAGAAAAAACTCGTTAAATTTCGAGAAAAAAGTCGAGATAAAATGTTGAGAATAAACTCGTTAAATTACGAGAAAAAACTCGTTAAATTTTGAGAAAAAAGTCGTTAAATTACGAGAACAAATTCGTTAAATTATGTGAAAAATGTCGTTAAATTTCGAGAAAAAAGTTGAGATAAAATGTTGAGAATAAAGTCATTAAATTATGAGAAAAAAGTCATTAAATTATAAGAAAAAAGTAATTAAATTATGAGAAAAATGTCGTTAAATTTCGAGAAAAAAGTCAAGATAAAATGTTGAGAATAAGCTTGTTAAATTACGAGAAAAAACTTGTTAAATTTCGAGAAAAAAGTCGAGATAAAATGTTGAGAATAAAGTCATTAAATTACGAGAAAAAAGTCATTAAATTACGAGAACAAATTCGTTAAATTATGTGAAAAATGTTGTTAAATTTCGAGAAAAAAGTCGAGATAAAATGTTGAGAATAATGTCATTAAATTATGAGAATAAAGTCATTAAATTACGAGAAAAAAGTCATTAAATTATGAGAAAAATGTCGTTAAATTTCGAGAAAAAAGTCGAGATAAAATGTTGAGAATAAACTCGTTAAATTACGAGAAAAAACTCATTAAATTTTGAGAAAAAAGTCGAGATAAAATGTTGAGAATAAACTTGTTAAATTACGAGAAAAAAGTCGTTAAATTACGAGAACAAATTTGTTAAATTATGTGAAAAATGTTGTTAAATTTCGAGAAAAAAGTTGAAATAAAATGTTGAGAATAAAGTTATTAAATTATGAGAAAAAAGTCATTAAATTACGAGAAAAAAGTCATTAAATTATGAGAAAAATGTCGTTAAATTTCGAGAAAAAAGTCAAGATAAAATGTTGAGAATAAAGTCATTAAATTATGAGAATAAAGTCATTAAATTACGAGAAAAAAGTTGTTAAATTATGAGAACAAATTCGTAATTTAACGACTTTTTTCTCATAATTTAGTGACTTTATTCTCAACATTTTATCTCGACTTTTTTCTCGAAATTTAACGACATTTTTCTCATAATTTAACGAATTTGTTCTCGTAATTTTTTTATTATTGCTTGGCCCTAATCCTCTTCCGTACTTATGCTTAAGACTTCATTTATTTATATAGTAAAAACAACAATTTAAAAGAATCATTTTCTATTGTAATATATTTTCAAATGTAATGTATTCCTGTGATCCTTGCTGACTAAACTATTTCTAAAGGTAATTTTTTTTAAAACAATTACTGAAGCCAAACTTTTGCACAGTAGTGTCTATGTTATATTTTGCATTTTAAATTTATGCTTAAAATTAACAGTTTGTTGTTATGCTGTATTCAATTTTTTCTTGAGATAACTAGTAGACATGACACATGAAAATGTGTGTATTTATCTCTTTCTTTCTCTCTGTTTCTTTGACAAATCACAGTTACAACGATTCAAAGAGGACATTGCAGCGAGTGGTTTTAGTTTTGGCACACATGCAATAGAACAGGCCATTGAGCGGACGAAAGCCAACATTAAATGGGTATCTGAAAACAAAGCACAAGTAATGAATTGGCTGACTGAACAGTCGGTGTCACTGTGAATGTTCTATATTTTTGTATATTATATTTTCATATTTACATGACTATTTTACAGTAAACATTTATATTTTGAAAACACAGAGCTTTTCTAATCAAGTCTGATTATCTGATGTTCTGTGCCTTTGATTAATAAATTAGAAATATTTTGTGTTATATTATTAGTCATTTATAATCCTGAAATAATGTATATATTTGTATGCATTTAAATATTTTGTAATAAACATCAAATATATTTATGCTCTAAATCTCTAGTTTTATATTGCAGTGGGAATGTCAAGTTCAAATCTTAAAAAGTTAATTTTTTATTTAATTGTTTTGTGTGTGCGTGTGTGTGTGTCTCTGAGTGTGAGTGTGTTTGAGTGTGTGTATGTGTGTGTGGTTCAGTTAAACTTCATGTTATGGGGACAAAATATCACCACAAAGATGGAAATATGTAAAATCTTTGTCCTTGTGAAGACATTTTTGTCCCCATGAGAAAAACAGCTTATAAATCAAGCTAAAGTCATGTTTTTTGAGAATGTAAGAATGCAGAAAGTTTTCTGTGATGGGTAGGTTTAGGGTTAGGAGATAGAATATACAGTTTGTACAGTATAAAAATCATTATGTCTATAGAAAGTCCCCATAAAACATGAAAACCCAACATGTGTGTGGTAAACCCTATGTTATGGGGACCAAACGTCCCCACAAGGATAGGAATACCAGTGTGTGTGTGTTTAAAACATCTATGAAGAAAATTAATGGGGAAAAAAACTTATATTGCATATACTATTTAAAAGGTACAGTGAAATCGAACACCAATAACAAGGTCCAAGATGTAACAGCCCATCATTACAGGACTTCTTGATTCTGTAAGTAGATGAATGTTGTTAATTCTTCTGTGTCATTAGGGACTCAACAGAGGAAGTAGACAAGACTGCACAAATGGGAGGAAGGGAGGGTGAGGAAGTGATTCATTATTATGAGGTCTGAAAGCAGCTGCAGACTTGTCACCTTCAAGACTCTTAAGACATAAACGAACATTGAACAACAGCTGTCACTCACGTCACTAATGGAGCTATTAATATCTAACAAAGTCACAGCAGGGCTTTTTTGAGTTGTGCAATCTGATATGGATGTGGAATCATGAGATGCTCACCACACCGCCGGAAATTTCAACAATCTTTTCTGAACTGTTGTGAGAGAGACGGCTTTTAAATGAAGAAATGTAGGGCCGGACGTAAAGGATTAGTCCACTTTTAAATAAAATTTTCCTGATAATTTACTCACCCCCATGTCATCCAAGATGTCTTTCTTTCGTCAGTCGAAAAGAAATGAAGGTTTTTGATGAAAACATTTCAGGATTATTCTCCTTCTAGTGGACTTCAATGGACTCCAAACGGTTGAAGGTCAAAATTTCAGTTTCAGTGCAGCTTCAAAGGGCTTTAAACGATACCAGACGAGGAATAAGGGTCTTATCTAGCGAAACAATCGGTCATTTTCTAAAAAAATACAACTGTATATGGTTTATAAACACAAAATATCGCCTTGAACATCTGTATGTCCTACACCTTCCCTATTCTACTTATGGAAAAAAACGAAAGTAGATTAGGGAAGGCGTAGGACATACAGCGTAAGCGTTTTGAAGAATGTGGAAACCGGAAGTACGTTCAAGGCGATATTTTGTGTTTATAAAGCATATACAGTTGTATTTTTATTTTTTAAATGACTGATGGTTTCTCTAGATAAGACCCTTATTCCTCGTCTGGTATCGTTTAAAGCTCTTTGAAGCTGCACTGAAACTGTAATTTTGACCTTCAACCGTTTGGAGTCCATTGAAGTCCACTATAAGGAGAATAATCCTGGAATGTTTTCATCAAAAACCTTCATTTCTTTTCGACTGATGAAAGAAAGACATGAACATCTTGGATGACATGGGGGTGAGTAAATTATTAGGAAAAGTTTATTTAAAAGTGGACTAATTCTTTAATTTTGTCCATAGGGATTTGATTGGATGGTTGTGGTTTGTTATTGGTGGATCTCATGTGAGTGACAGGTTGCCCCGCCCTCATCATCAGAGAAGAGGGGGAGTTATTTTGATTAAAGATTACAAGGCCTAATTATGTTCACAGATAAATCATTTATAATAAATGCTGCAATATTCCATTAAAAAAAAAAAAAATAAAATAAGAATTGTTCATTTTGATTTCATGGGGACTTTAAAATAGAGGTTGATGTTGCATTAAAGGGATAGTTCACCCAAAAATGAAAATTCTGTCACCATTTACTCGCCCTCAAGTTGTTTCAAACCTGTATGAATTTCACAAAAGAAGATATTTTGAAGAATATGGGTAACCAAACATTTGATGGACGCCATTGACTTCCATAGTATTTACTATGGGGGTCCAACATTGTTCAAAATATCTTCTTTTGTGTTCAACAGAACAAACTAATTCATACAGGTTTGAAACAACTCGAAGTAAATGGTGACATAATTTTTATTTTTAGGTGCACTATCCCTTTAAGAAAGACATGTGATTTTTTACAGGCAAATGCAGAATGCAAATGAACTCCATTAACAAACCTGAGTTTATCTTTCTTGCTTGAAAGAGGCATCAGACTCTTGCATTTTAGAGGAAGAGCCCCACAGAGCTTTGTTTACCATCTGAGGGGTATTAAAGGATCTCACCTGTGAGAGTTAGTTTACTCTCCTGCCCACATTAATGCTCGCTCTGCAGGGGTGTTTCCTCAAACATGTGAATTACAGCGTGGAATGACCATCAGCCAGCTGTCTCTCATTAGGATGCTGCTTTATAAAGGGCGCACTATTAAGTTAAAAACTACTCACACAAATTATGTAAGACTTTTCAAGGCTTTATTTGCTGGAAAAATTGCAGTTCATAAATATTAATATATTCTTCAACATACAAAAAAATAAATAGCTGTACAAACATATTTACAATAAAAATAAAGTATTTCATTTTCATTATCGTACAAAAAATGCACAAATTAATATTTGCATCCAGACTGTTTTGATCAGATCAGCACTGTCCATGGAAGAAATCGTGTTGCTGGGGAAACCAAAAATCCTGAGCTGGGAATGAAAGGAATTCGCCTTCGACAGGATTCTGAGTCTGGAAAAATAAAATGCAGATCGTTAAGAAAAAGAACAGGAGCATTTTTCAAAGTAATTTATTTTTGAAATAAAAAGAATGTTATTATTATAATTAAAATTAAAATAATAAGTTTAAGTTTTTTTTAAATCATAAAAAACAGGATTATTATAGTAAACTAAGCTAAAACAAAAACTACAATTTTTGTTACTTGAAATAAATGTTAAATAAAATAAATGAACACAAAATTATTTAAACTAAATGTAAAAAAAAACTTGATGCACTAAAATAACTCAATTAAATGAATAAATATAGACAAAAAAAATAATAAAAATGACAAAAACACGCAACAAAAATACAAAAGCTTTAACAAAAAATAAGATAAAATATATTTACATTTTTATTCATTTAAACTATAATTAAAAACCATAATAGTATCTCAGCAAAACTAAAATAACATTGTACAATATTGCCTATAAAGTTTAAATTTAACAAAAAATAGTAGTAGGTAAAAAAGAATTGTTGGTTTAACTTAAAAAAAATAAATTAACTGGTTGCCTTAAAATTTTGAGTTCATTGAAATTAAAAATTTGAGTTAATACAATGAAGGCGATTGGTTTAATCAACAGAAACTCAAAATATTATGTTATCTGAACCACATTAATTATCTAAGTTGATATGACAAAAGAAAAAAATGTTGTGATAACAAATCATAAAAATAATTTTTTTACAGTGTAGTATATAAATAGTATTTAAGTAACATATCCGTACCTGATAACAGGTCATCGTTGGGAACTGCTGAGCCGGAACTGAAGGTGCCGCACTGAAGCTGTCAAACATGTTTGATGCGACGATGACCTCGGCCTGATCGCCACGATTCGCCTCGTCTTCACTGAGTTCAAGCTGAGCAGACAGACAGGAGATGTACTGGATAGCGAGCCGTAGAGTCTCAATCTTGGTCAGGGTTTTTCCGGCAGGAGCCACAGACGGAGGCAGGTACGTCCTGAGGTGATGAAGAGCTTTGGTCAGATCCCTCATCCTCAGCTTCTCCCGTTCACTTGCGGTTTCCCGCTTCACTCCGGGGAATTTTGACCTCGGCCGTCCGGTTCTCTTGGGTGGCTGGACCTTGTTCTTCTCCTGGGTGGTGATGCTGTGGAGTGGGAAGACCGACGGTATGTCATGTCCCGCTCCACAAGAGTACGCTGGAGGGGAGAAGCCGCAGGAATCTATGGAGGAGGCCGGAGACAGGCTGCTGCCGGCGCTGTAGTAGCCCGCATCTGAGACGCCGTAGCTGGGATCCAGAATGTTCTCGCAGTCAAGAAGGAAAGCGCTGCTGTCTTGGAGCTGAAGAGCAGAGCTGGAGATATCCATGGCTGTCGAGTTGAGACTGAGGTTGTGGTTGCTGGTGGACCATGTTCCTCCTGTATATATCCTCTGTGAGGTGCGAGTTGGCACCTCTGAGGGTTCCAGTCAGTACTTCAGAGGAGAAGTGACACCAGAAGTAGGGGGTCTGTGGGAAACAGCAGCTTCTCCAGCCTCAGATGTGAGGTGTGAGCGCCAGAAACAGCCCGAGCACACTTAAATGATAGATAGATAGATAGATAGATAGATAGATAGATAGATAGATTTACACTACTGTTTGAACATCTTTTTTTAAATTAAATAATACTTCTGTTCAGCAATGATGCATTAAATTGATCAAAAGTTACAGTACAGACATTTGTAATGTTACTTAATTTCAAATATATGCTGTTCTTTTGAACTTTCTATTCATCAAAGAATCCTGAAAAAATGTTTTAAAATGAAAAAAAAAAACAATTAAGCAGCACAACTGTTTTCAACATAAATAATAATACATTAATTATTAAAATAGAAAACACTTATTTTAAAATTGTAAATTTTTATATAGAATAATAGAAATCTTTTGTAATACACATTACCGTTCAAAGGTTTGGGGTCAGTAATTTTTTTCTTTCTTTTTTTTTTAATTACATTAATATTTTTATTAACAAAGAATGTGTTAAACTGATAAAAAAAGTTACATTAAATACTTATATTGTTAGAAAAGATTTCTATTTTGAATAAATACTGTTCTTTTTCACTTTTTATTCATCAAATAATACTGAAAAAAGTTCCCATCATTGATAATAACTGAGTATAAAATCATCATATTATGATTTCTGAAGGATCATGTGACACTGAAGACTGGAGTAATGATGCTGAAAATTCAGCTTTGTATCACAGGAATAAATTATATTTTACAGTATATTAAAATAGAAAACTGTTATTTTAAATTGTAATAATATTTCACAATATTACTGATTTTTCTGTATTTTTGATCAAATAAATGCAGCCCTGATGAGTATAAGAGTCTTCTTTCAAAAACATTGAAAATAGTAATGTGTCCAATACACACACACACACACACACACACACACACATATATATATATATATATATTCAATATACTATATATATATATATATATATATATATATATATATATATATATATACACTTTACTATACTAGAGTAGTAGAGCAACATTGAATATTTACGAAAATACATATATATAGATGACTGACCAGTCACATCACTTTTCCTAATACACAAACATTTGAACCTACATCTTGATGCCCAGGTTTTTTGTTATTAACCACCTAGTACAAAGCCAAAGCTGAATTGTTAAATGCAGAACAGTTCTTTAGTCGCATCTATACAGCATTTCAGAGAAGTTTAGCTTTAGTGCTGCACTCGGTCTGAAGCTGACCAGCCATAATGAAGAACTTCTATCTGTGCTCATGTGTATTTGCCTCATGAACAGACCAGAGTCCCTGGATTTTTCAAGGTCAGTACTGTTGACATGTTTGCATCTCAGGTTACAAATCCAAATCCTCCACTCACTAACAAACACACAGTAGCTCTACCAACATAGTTTATCAGTAAATCTGGCTTCTATCAAAATATGTGGAGAGAACCATGAGAAAAACACAATCACATCACACCCATTCCTTCAAGTTACCATGATTAACACCACTTTGATTACATTCTTAGCTAGACATGAAATTTTGACCTCAGGGGTCTGAATATGACACCTTCTTAGGGCTCCTGCAGTGATGAAGCAGATGATGGTGGTGGACGAGATCAGTGACCGCAGTTCCCACAAACAGAAGTGTCGCATTTGACTCCTGCATCAACAGAGACACACATACACATAGTCATAAACACAATTACATGCTTTTTAATGTTATCCGAAAGGTTTCAGCGATGTGCTCAATGAATGTGATCACAATTGATGAATTAGTTTCATTTTAAATGTCATTTTCAACTAAGAAGATAGGTGTGAAGTCACACCTCGGAAATGTTCAGAAAGTTCTCATGGATTTTAATGTTTGTACTTTTAGGGGCCGTTTACATGACACTGTTTTCAACTTTTTTTTGCGTTTTGTCCGTTTATTTACATGACTTTTGAAAACGAGTTTCAAAGTGCAGGTTTTTGAAAATGATAACGTTATCGTCTCAGTGTAAACTACACAAAAACGCGAATTTGTGAAAACGGTGACGTCATGTGCATGTGTATTACGTGTTCAGTCTATAGGTGCGTAGTGTTTCTTTACAAAGGGAACTACTGGCCTGGCATGAATAATACAATATTTAAGTCGTTCTTTTGTGCAGATCCGTGTGAACGGGTACCGTTTTGACAACGTTGTTCACTGTAAAAAATCAAAAGTTGAGAAAACTTAAAAGTTTAAGGCAAATTTCAGCAGATTTTTGAGTTTTCTCAATGTGTTGTATTCAGTTTATACAACAAAAAGTTGAGAAAATCTCCTACAAAAACAAGGTGAGAAAACTGAAAAACCTGAAGTTTGTTGCCTTAAACTTTTAAGTTTTCTCAACTTTTGATTTTTTTTTACAGTGTTTTCTGTACATAAAAAAAATGCAAAAGAAAAACTTTTCTGTTTTTAGTACATTGTTGTCGTGTAAACATACTCTTAGAAGAAAAGGTTCAATATGGAATCATAAAAGCTTCATATATAGGAGTTCCTGTCATTTTATGGATTTAATTTAAATTCATTTTGTTTCAATACATTTGAATGAATTAAACAGCCCTAGTAAAAAAAAAAACCTATACCAAAATCTATTTAAAATACATTTACTTCATACTAAGTATACTCAAAGACTATATAAAAGGACAGTTCACTCCTATTAGTAATGAATGAGAGAAACTGCACCGTGCAATATGGCAGAATACATCCCGCCTTCTATAAGTATAAGAGCCAATCGCTGATTGATAAAGTCATTGCGTCACTGCAGCTGCCGTTAGAAGCAGTGTTGCCAAGTCTGTGGTTTTCCCGCAGAATTGGGCTACTTTTACACTGTTGCCGTGGGTTGTTTTTCATGTCCGCGGGTTGAAGCAACCCCAAATGACATGATATTTAGCCCATGAAATGCAAATTTTACCAGGAGAACCCCGCCAAATACGCAGATTTTACCCCCTGGAACATGGTTTTTACCATGAAACGCAACTGAACTAGTTTTGGGCTAGTTTTGAGTAGCAATTGGGCAGGTTATGTTGTGAAAACCTGGCAAACCTAGTTAGAAGCTCCGGTTCTGAGACTCACACTTAGGACTACACTTGCACATTGGCTCGTCTAGCCTGACAAATAAGCTTTTTTTTTCCCCCCACTATTTGAGCATATGAAACAACATTTATGGGACAGTTAATGTCAGATTTTGATTTCAAATACATTTATTTCAAATACATTTTGACTTTTGACATTTGACTTGACATATGATATTCAACACTGCTTTGATCTGCCTGCATTGACACTATTCTTTAAGAGCTGCTGTGCAGCCAAAATTATGTACCAGTTATCAATGTAAAGCTGCTTTGACACAATCTACATTGTAAAAAGCGCTATATAAATAAAGGTGACTTGACTTGACTTGACATTTTAGTGTATTTTTTTTTCACTAGGGAGCTCATAAACACATTATCACTAGAAAAATTGAAATAATCCATTAAACATGAAGTTATTATACAATCATTTAACCTTTTTGGCATAAAGAGTTCTTTAAAATTGAGTCAAGAACCCTAGAGTTCTAAATAGAACCCCATGAGTGCAGACTGCAGATATGACATTAAATTCAATGTGTCTGGCTTCCGGTGTCATTCGCTTCTAGGCATATTTAGCTGTACAAAACAGCTGCTTGATATTGCAAACTGGTATTTCTTACCATATAATGTATTTTCTTAATTATAAACAAGCTGGTTTGTAGCACAAACAGTTTTACAGTTTACTGCACTTTGATATTCTTCTCGTTATTTTCCTATAGCGGCTAGTGAATAAATCGGAAGTCTCGCACATTCACAGAAAACACCTTACTTCCGCGTTGAAAAATAAAGTGGATAAGAGTCTATATAATATAGTATAGAGGAGGGTGACAGAGATGCAATGCAACAATAAAAAACTATAATGCAAGCATATCAATATCTAGTAACAGCCATTTTGTTAAGACTATGGTTATTTTTTTTACTATACAAATACTATGGTAATACTATGCTTTTTGGACATAAACTGCTGTAAGAAATTATATTTTTATTTATGTTATATTTAAAATAAATGTTATTCTACTGAAGAAATAATGATGGAAAAAATTATTTCCACAAAAATATTAAGCAGCAGAAGTGTTTTCAACACTGATAATAATCAGAAGTGTTTCTTGAGCAGCAAATCAGCATATTATGATTCTGAAGGATCATGTGACACTGAAATTTAGCTTTGCATCACTGGAATAAATTAGATTTTTAAACATTTTGAAACAAAACTTTTATTGTTATTATTGTAAATAAATGTATTTTAGAAGCATTAAAAATCATACCAACCCCAAACCTTACTGTATATCATGGCAATATCAAGGTTTCTAGACACTGACACCAGTTGTAACTTGGTTATTCATCAGTGTTGTTTATGCATCTTGGATATCATTAAGAACCATGGTATATATATCAAAATATTATCCTATGATACACAACTGCCAAAGTAGCTTATTCTAAGCACTAATGCATTCCCGAAAGTATTCAGGCTCCCTCAGAAAACAATACAAGTTGAGAGTAAAATTAAAATATTTGGGCAAAAACAAGGGAAACAAGATCTGTTTTTACCGCTTTTTGTACAATATTTCACCCTCGTTAGACATTTTCACATCTGTTTGCCTGTTTACAATGTTTTACGTTCTGTTTCATTGAATCTTGTAATTATACAGCTGTTGAATCTGGCACAGAGCTGCATCATAATATGTGACATATCCTGGATGATCTCACTAAATAACCAGGAAGGAAATTACTTTGACTTCTGATGATCTCAAATGTTAGTTATTTTGTGTGTTATATATATTCTATCTAAGCACCAGGCATGTTCCTTCAGATGTGATGTGTATTTAGATGGTGACAAGTAAAGCTTATTGTTGCTAATGAAGTTCAACTGCGTGTGAAAGGCCATTCACACCACTAAGTCTAGCCACAAATCTAGCTCTGGAGACCCCCCTCACATCTCCTAATGTGAGTGAGCTGCATTTTAAATGCATAGAACAGTTGCGTGTGAATTACAGTATGCTGTGGAATTAGCCAGCAAAGTTTATTTTGGCAGCTAATAAGGGATACATCAAATATATTTGATGTGCAAATCCCAAAGTCAAATACACACATTCAGCTCTTTCATCTTGGAAGGCAAATACACAATTAAAACGTATGAATGTGTAACAATCACGTGTTAATCGGCTCATAATCACTTGGGTGTTAAACAAAGTTAGAGGAAATCCCTCAAATTAGAACTGACACCCGCTAAGGTTAGTCAGGTTTATCACATTTATTATGTTTTAATTAAAAACTTACCTGAAAAATAAAGTGGTATCGAGTTTAGTTACCTATTTACTGCATCTGATTCAGTGGTTTCGACTAATTACTGTTGTTTTATTACGGACAGATATATAGATATCTATAGATATTATATAGATGATTCCACATCTATGTATAACTAAAACTCACAATTAGCCTAGTGCCTTAATTAACTTAAATTAAAACTTTTTTACTTGTCTTTCATGTTTTGGTTTGTTTTTAAATTATGTGACAAAAATATTATCCAAACCGTATAATTTTGAGTTCATTAGACCAATGAAAAAGACAAATTAGCCATTAAAGACAAATTTAACTCGCGGTCAGTCATCAATCTACAAACTATCAACTATATTTGCATGTGAATGTGAAAAAATGCGGATGAAAATGTTTACTTTTTACTTTGAAATAAGCTACTAAGATGTTCTTTTACACATGCATGTAGACGTTACTGACATCTGGTGGAAGTTTTTTGGATTAACTCAGATTAATCCTGAATCCAGAAGTAGTTGAGGAGCATTTGGGGTTTTTCAAGCACGTTAGACATATTCATGTTATACTGGTTTGTATTTGTTTGCTGTATGTCAAATATGTGGTAGAAATTGGCAACCCAAACCATAAATAAATTACAGTAACAAAATACTATTTGTGTCATATTATACAAACGTTTGGAAACATTACTATTTTTAATGTTTTCGAAAGAGGTCTCTTCTACTCATCAAGCCTGCATTTATTTGATAAAAAAAATATAGGGAAAAAAACATTAATATTGTGAAATATTATTACAATTTAAATAAATGGTTTTCTATTATAATATACTTTAAAATATAATTTATGTCTGTGATGCAAAGCTGAATTTTCAGCATCATTACTCCAGTCTTCAGTGTCACATGATCCTTCAGAAATCATTCTAATATGCTGATTTATTTCAAACGTTGTTCTGCTTAATATTTTTTTATAACGTGACACTTTTTTTCAGGATTCTTTGATGAATAAAAAGTTAACAAATAGCATCATTTATTTAAATTAAATCTTTTGTAACAATATACACCACCATTCAAAAGTTTGGGGTCAGTAATTTTTTCTTTCTTTCTTTTTTTTGGAAGAAATTAATACCTTTATTCAGCAAGGATGTGTTAAATTGATAAAAAAGTGATAGTAAAAATTTATATTGTTAGAAAATATTTCTATTTTGAATAAATAATTTTTGACTATTTATTCATCAGTGAATCCTGAAAAAAGTATCACAGTTTCCAAAAAATATTAAGCAACACAACTGTTTCCAACTTTGATAATAACTGAGTATCAAATCAGCATATCAGAATGATTTCTGAAAGATCATGTGACACTAAAGACTGGAGTAATGATGCTGAAAATTCAGCTTTGCATTACAGAAAAAAAAATATATATTTTAAAAAATATTAAAATAGAAAACCATTATTTTAAAATGTTTTTTTTTTTTTTTTTCTGTATTTTTGATCAAATAAATGCAGGCTTGATGAGCATAAGAGACTTCTTTCAAAAACATTAAAAATAGTAATGTGTCCAAACTTTTGAATGGTAGTGTAAATGACTGCATCTGATTGGCTTCTATAAATATATAGGTAATTGACCACTAATGTACATTTTATGAGGGCCAGGTTATGATAAAGCTGATATTCCAGTATACAGCCAATGGCCAAAACTGACAAAAATGTTGTGTTTCACAAAGTTTGCTGCTTTGATAGATAATTGTTTCACATATGTCTGGTATACTGGAAAACAATAAGCTTTCATAAGTTTTAAAGACTTTTATTCGCAAAAACATTCAATATATGCAAAAGTGTCAATATTTACAGTGTTCTGGTTCTTCGTGACCTCTGCAGTTCGCGCTGGCATGCCAGATATCAGCTTCTGGGCCAAATCCTGACCAATGGTGATCCATTCTTGCCTTTTTAGTGCTTAGAGTTGATCACAATTTGTTGCCTTCTGCTTATTCACTCGCCTTTTGAGGACTGACACAGGATTGGAGTTGCCTGGCCTCGGATTCAAAATTTCAATGTATTGATCTCCAAGCCAATCACTCATGGTGCTCCATCATGCTAGAAAATGCACAGATCATCACCAGATTGCTCCTGGATCCTTGGGAAAAGTCTTTATTCCTGGCATTGTTTTTGGGCAGAATTGTGAGAGAGTCGACTCCTTTGGATGAAAAGCAACCCTACACATGAACAATCTCATGATGCTTCACTGCTGGCACGACACATGACTCATGGTGTTCACCTTTTCTTCTCCGGACAATCGATTTTCCAGATGTCCCAAACAGTCAGAAAGGGGCCTCATCAGAGAAAATAACTTTGCATCAGTCCTCTGGTGTCCGATCCCTGTACTTCCTGCAGAATTTCAGCCTGTCCTTGATGTTTTTCTGACACGATTAATAGCCGATTCCTCAGGAGGAGATGTTCCTGGCACTTTCTGGACACTCTGGGACGTCCTGAAGCCTTTTTCACTGTGTTCTTGAGGTTCTTGATGATCCAGTAAATGGGGTTCAATATTCTTTTCAGCTACTTCCTTGCATGTCGGGGCATTTTGATGCAAAGTGATGACGGCTGCACATCTTTCTTTGGAGGTAATGATTGTTAACACAAGAACACAATGACTGGAAGCACTTCTTCCATCCTTTTATAGCAATCAGTTTGCTCTTATAATCCAATCTGTCTGATTTCTCCTGATTAGTAGGGTGAAGTCAGCTAAAATGGGCCACATTTTGGTAAATGACTTGTAATACCATCAAATAAGCTATGCATGAGATCTAATGATATTTTTATAAATTAGCATGGGTCTCTTAAATATATATGTTTTTTAAATGTGAAATAGTATAATTTTTTTAAAATTATGAGAGTTAGAGTATCAGCAGGTCCCTTCTTGAGCCACGGCACAACATTCAGGTAAAATGGGCCAATATAAAAAGAGTCTGAAATCATTTTATTTTTAACAGTAAATTGACACTATTGTCTTTAGTGTGCTTTAACAAACATTTTGTTAAAGATTAGAACATCTTTGACAAAAAAAAAAAAAATCACTTTAACATTTCCTGTAGCTATAGGTCTTAACATTGTACTGTACCGACATCTTGTTTTCTTTGTTTCCTTTCTTTGCTTGTCCTCCTGCCACACTGTCTGCAATGCAATTTTTTTTTAAAGACTGTTAAGATTTTGTATGGATACATCTAGGCCTATAAACCTATTTTCGCTCACAATTTCTGTGTAAAAGTGTGTGTGCAGCCCATTTTACCTGAAAATTGTGGTCCATTTTAGCTCACTTTCCTTACAATTTCTCTGACAAGCTTCATTTCACACTCTGCCCTGCCCACCTTAAAAAACTCAGACCAGTCAAAACTATTGTTACATGTCAACAAGTGTTGAAGCAACAATGCAAGATCAGTTATTTTGATTGGCTGTAAACATTTAAAGAGCTATGACGCTACAACCTTATTTGGCCCATTTTACCTGATAGCCTATTTTAGCTGACTTCACACTCATTCACAGTTTTTTCCATGATGATGTGATCAGTGAAATGATGTCAGCTAATTATTTGTGCTATAGGGCCAATAAAATTAAAAAAAAATATATATATATATATATTTTTTTTTTTTTGTAATAAAATTCTTTTTATTTTGGCCAGTGAAGCTTTTTTGCAGTTATTTAAAATGAATCTGATCACTCTGCCCAATAATCTAGAAACAATATGAATCAACACCACAACTGAAGCAGAGACCTTTTCAGAATACAAAATTAATGTCACTGCCAAAACTTTAGGCCATGATCGTACTGGTTCAGTATTGCAGTATTCTGTCATCACTGTCAGTGAATGTTGTCAGATTTCCAATAGAGGGCGCTAATTTTAATAATGTTTTATTTAAACTCCATTGCATATATGCTTCAAAAGTTTCAAAAGTTTGGAACCACTAAGATTTTTAATGTTTTTAAAAGAAGTTTCGTCTGCTCACCAAGGCTACATTTATTTAATTAAAAATACAGTAAAAACAGTAATATTGTGAAATATTATTACAATTTAAAATAACTGTGTACTATTTAAATATATTTGACAAAGTAATTTATTCTTGTGATCAAAGCTGAATTTTCGGCATCGTTACTCCAGTCTTCAGTGTCACATGATCCTTCAGAAATCATTCTGATAAGCTGATTTGCTGCTCAATAAACATTTATGATTATTTTCAATGTTGAAAACAGTTCAGTAAGAATTTTTATTTTTATTTTTTTGAAAAGAAATTAAAGAAATGAATACTTTTATTCAGCAAGGATGCATTAAATCAATCAAAAGTGGCAGTAAAGACATTTATAATGTTACAAAAGATTAGATTTCAGATAAACACTGTTTTTCTGAACTTTCTATTCATCAAATAATCCTGAAAAAAAAAATATTGTACACAAATATTTTGTACAATTGTACACATTAAATGTTTCTTGAGCAGCAAATCAGCATATTAGAATGATTTCTGAAGGATCATGTGACACTGAAGACTGGAGTAATGATGCTGAAAATTCAGCTTTGCATCACAGGAATAAATTACTTTGTGAAATATATTCAAATAGAAAACAGTTATTTTAAATTGTAATAATATTTCACAATATTACTGTTTTTACTGTATTTTGAATTAAATAAATGTAGCCTTGGTGAGCAGACGAAACTTCTTTTAAAAACATAAAAAATCTTAGTGGTTCCAAACTTTTGGACTGTACTGTATATATATTAATACATCATGAAACATTTAATTAATAGCAATTCATATCTTACTTAACCTATTAATCATACAGATTCTTTAGTGTTGCTGATGCAGTAATCATTAATTAATGGTTTAGTTCTTCATGAGTCATACATTAAAACATGATTATCTTTGCATTAGTTAAGCATGAATTAATGCATATATATATATATATATATATATATATATATATATATATATATATATATATATATATATATATATATAGTCACGGAGACGAACCCCGTGATTCCCTCTACTGGCCAGCAGAGGGCCCCATCCCCAGAATACTGACACTCACGCATCCACTCATCCATGTATACTGATTCGCACTACATTTCCCATAACCCCGTGCCTTGGACTCTGATTGCCCGCCAGCTGCAGCTGCAGCTCGTTATGAACATTATTTAAGCAGCTCCCAGACACTGTTACTACGCGTAGTCTTGATCATTGCCCCGCCTGACAATTCTGAGCGTTTATACCCTGTTGGATTACCTGTTGCTGTCTTTGTTTGCTGATCGTTACTGACCCGTTGCTGCCTGCCCACCGACCTAGTGCCTGTTCTTTGGACTGTGAATCTTGCTTGTTTCCCTGACCTCCTGCCTGTTTCCGACCACGATTCTGCCTGCTCTTCATTGCTGTGTTTGCTGGTTCTGACCCCTGCCTGTACGACGACGAGTACTTTTAATAAAGCTTGCAAAATGGATCCTATGTCGAGTGATCATTACACACACACATATATATATATATATATATACACACATATACACACACACACACACACACACACACACACACACACACACACACACACACAATGTTTGTTTTTGTGAATTGTGGGGACTTTCCATAGGCCGCAATGCATTTTATACTGTACAAACTGTACTTTCTATCCCCCTACCCTAACCCTAAACCTAACCATCACAGGAAACTGTGCACACCTTTATTTTCTCACAAAACATCATTTAGTATTTTTTTTTAATTAATTTACATTGTGGGGACCGGTGGCTGGTCCCCACGATGTAGGTGAACTCCGGTTTATATTACATCGTGGGGGCATTTGGTTCCCACAATGTAATATAAACAAACTCACACACACACACACACACTTTTAATGAACATAATAATAAATAAAATTCATAAAAGTGTAATCAACACGTCTGAAACACCAGTAAATATCAATAAAGAACCAGAAAAAAGAAATTATTTAAAGAGATTATTTTTAATAATGCAGGTTTTATTATAAATACATATCAAATATAGTTTTGTATTTACAGAAGACAGATATGGATAACTTAAATTATAAAAATATCAGGAATAACGTTGGTTCACATTTATTGCTTTCACATGATGGGATGCCAAACATCCACATGGATGTACTGTACACAAAACAGCAGTAGCTTTGGATGTGACGGAGAAGCTGGATCTGCTGTCAGCTCCAGTAAGCTTGAGGAACAAGATGATAGCCAAAGTTTCTTCCATAAACCTGAAACATATGATAGGGAATTGGTTAGAGCATCGTAAAAGAGCTTGCTTTATTTGTTCATTTACAGTGGTTAGTTTTGTGTCATGACACTTTTAAAAGTTGAAGAAGAAAATGCCTTGCAGTCAGCGACTGCTCAAACAGAAATCATAAAGATATTAATGTTGAAGCTTATCTGAATTCCAATATTATATATCTGGAAATTATCTTTTAAAATCTATTTGTTAAATATTTAGTATGTACACTGTAAAAAATGACCGTGATTTTAACAGTAAAAGACTGTAAAAATGCTGCGGTGAAAAACTGTTGATTGGTTTACAGAAAGTTTCCGTACTATATACGGTGAATAACTGTAATAGATCTAACGGTACATTTAATGTAATTTTACGGTAAAATACCGTTAAATTCACAGTTTTTGGACGTGAAAAATAACAATTCATTGTAAAATTTACAGTGAAAAACCGTATATTGACATTCCCACAATTCCCTGCGTGACACTTCACATTTGATATATTTTCGTTGAAATAACTCTGTTTCTTCTTTGTTTTTCTCATTTTTTTCTAATCAGTTATGTACATTAGGGTTTTATGTTACATCTAATGTTGTTAAATTAATGTTTATTGCATTTTTAAAATTTCATGCATGTTACCATGATGGTGTTTAGTGTGTGTGTGAATGACACTGTGTGCACCTTCTATATATTAGTATTGTCCTCCTCAGCTTGTGGAAAAGCTGCTTGTGATGAACTTTGATTCATCATGTGACTCTCATCACCACTGTGTTTGGTGACTGTCAGTGTATTATAAAGGTACAAAACAGATATTCGTACTTCATTAGGTTGGTAAATTAACATTATATCAGTTAATGAAATACGTTATTTTACCGTAAATTTAACAGATTTAAAATGTAAAATTCACATGTAACTCCGTAAGTATGTTTACGGTTAGATGTCATTTTTACAGTATTGTTCTGGTAACCACAGCTGCCGGTATTTTTCCGTAGAAACAACGGGATTTTTTTTACAGTGTAGGTAGTAAAATAAAGAAAACTAAGCAACTAAATGGAATATTTGTATTTTTATTTATTTATTTTGACACATCCAAAGGCTATTTAATTGCAACGTAAATAACATAAAAAGTGTTATAATCAGTTACATAAAAAAATGCAATTATACGAGGTATCTTGCGACACCTAGGTGGTTCTTGGCGGTACTGCAAGGAGTCTTCCAATTATTATATTGATTAATTAAACTGAAACTCAACTTGAACTAATTAAAGCTAAAGTTTGACCCTCCCACATTAAAATTAATCAACCAATATTAAAAAGAAATGTGCAAATAGATAACTCTCTACATAAATAATTATTTATAAAATTATAAAAATAATTAATAAATGTTTCTTGATTGATTTCTGAAGGATCATGTGACACTGAAGACTGGAGTAATGATGCTGAAAATGCAGCTTTGATCACAGGAATAAATTACATTTGAAAACATATTAAAATAAAACAACTGTAATAATATTTCACATGTTTTTGCCCTGGTACATAAACTACAATAAATCTATAACTATATATAACAATATAAGTATTATTTACATACCTGGTATGTCTGTGTTTGAGCACACTGTTGTGACTGGAGGAAGTCTATATTTGTGGAGAGGTTTTGCTCTGTTGAATGTTGCTGTGGATAACCGCTGTACTGATCCACACATTGACCAGAGCTGCCCTCATACTGTCCATCACAGTGACCGTAACACCGTCCCCGCCCGACACAATCTCCAGCCATAGACCTGCACTGAAAATAGCCAACGATCTCTGGAGAATATGAGCCGCCGCTGGAGTTCACGTGGTTCCTGTGGGTCAGTTCTTCCTCACTCAGACCCAGCTGAGCCGACAGAAACGAGATGTAGCGTATGGTGAGCCGTAGGGTCTCAATCTTGGTCAGGGTTTGTCCCACGGGAGCTACGGACGGAGGCAGGTACGTCCTGAGATGGTGGAGAGCTTTGGTCAGATCCCTCATCCTCAGCTTCTCCTTCTCACTGGCGTTCTGCCGTTGCTCGCTTGGGTTCTTCAACCTCAACCTGCGTTTAATCTTGACGACACCTGTAGATTTGACAGATTTGGAGCGTGCAGACTGGGCCCGGAGGGACGGGGAGAAGCCCTGGTCCGGCGAGACGGTGTCCGGAGAGGAAACGTTGCAGAACTCTGACTCAGAGCTCGAATAGATCCACTGGTTCTGCTGGCTGTGGCTTGAGCTTTCCATAGTGTGACTCTGAAGGCTGGACTGAGGGCTGGAGGTTTATATGTTGGACTCAGAGGTGCGAGGTGACACCTCTGCAGGCTTACGCTAGCCACCGCTGTCTCTCAGACCCCAGGACTCGGCCTGGATCTGTCTGGGAAAGGCTCGGAGAGGCCACAGGAGCAGAGGTGTGAATTTTGACTCCTCTTCAAAACAACAAACCAGAGCAGCTATTCTTCCAGGGAACTGATCTTGTACAACTGACCAAACAATGTATGGCTTCTGTTTAATCTATTTTAATGTATCTAAAAAAATTCACCAACTCTGATAATTCACTAAAGAATGGGTGAAAAAGTATTCAATTCTCAATTGGGCATAAAGAAAAAAAAATAAAGCAATCACACTCAATAAACGTCAGTATTTTTTTTAATACTTTTATTAATCAAGCATTAAATAAATCATAAGTTGTAAAGACATTTAGGAAGTTTCAAATAAATGCTGTTCTTTTGAACTTTCTGTTCATCAAAGAATCCTAAAAAAAAAAAAAAAAAAAAAAACTGCATGGTTTCCACAAAAATATGAAGCAGCACAACTGTTTTCAACATTGATAATAATAATAAATCAGCATATTAGAATGATTTCTGAAGGATCATGTGACACTGAAGACTGGAGGAATGATGCTGAAAATTCAGCTTTGCATCACAGGAATAAATTACATTTGAAAATATATTGAAATAGAGCACAGCTCTTTTAAATTGTAATATTATTTTACAGTGTTACTGTGTTACTGACTATTTTTGGTCAAATAAATGCAGCCTTGATGGACATAAGAGACGTCTTTCAAAAACATTAAAAGCATCTTACTAGTCTAGTTTTAGGTTAAGCTATAAAACAGCCGAGCTCAGTCATTTGATGAATTCTACTAAAGCAGCCTATTATATATTATATTTAAGAGACAGTCTCAATCCTTTGCCCAATAATTAAAAACTGCTGCTGATTGTCTGTATGGGGTTGTATTTCAAAGAGCTAAGCAGAGTAACTGGCCTTAATGATGTTTAATGATGCTTAATAAACTCCATTAGCAGGTTGCACTTGAGGTGTGACATTCACACAAACTGGCGAGCAGGTTTGCAGTTTAGTGGTCGAGATGGTCATTCGCTCAGTGAAGCGGGTCTTGTACAGAGATTCAAAGTGATAATGAGTTCATTATAAAAAAACATTGTATGATCGAAATATATATATATATATATATATATACAGTACAGTCCAAAAGTCTTTTGAACTTTCTATTCATCAAATAATCCTGAAAAAAAATATTGTACACAAATATTTTGTACAATTGTACACATTAAATGTTTCTTGAGCAGCAGATCAGCATATTAGAATGATTTCTGAAGGATCATGTGACACTGAAGACTGGAGTAATGATGCTGAAAATTCAGCTTTGATCACAGGAATAAATTACTTTGTGAAATATATTCAAATAGAAAACAGTTATTTTAAATTGTAATAATATTTCACAATATTACTGTTTTTACTGTATTTTTAATTAAATAAATGTAGCCTTGGTGAGCAGACAAAACTTCTTTTAAAAACATTAAAAATCTTAGTGGTTCCAAACTTTTGGACTGTATATATATATATATATTTAATTTTAATAAACAAATTAATTTTATATTAAATTAATGTTAAAATATATGAATTTATAATAGTAAAGACTGCCGTTCAAAAAAAAAAATATATATAATAAAAATCTGTAAGAAATAAGTCTCTTGTGTTTACTACCAAGGCTGCATCACTGTAAAAAATCAAAAGTTGAGAAAACTTAAAAGTTTAAGGCAACAAACTTCAGCTTATTTTTGAGTTTTCTCAACTTGTTTTTGTAGGAGATTTTTGAGTTTTCTCAACTTTTTGTTGTAAAAACTGAATACAAGAAGTTGAGTAAACTCAAAAATCTGCTGAAGTTTATTTCTCAGCTTTTGATTTTTTTAAAGTGTACAGTGCTGCTTTGTGAACCACTTAATCTGTGAAAATGTGAATAATTTTAACAAAATAAGAAAGATCATACAAATGCATGTCATTTTTTTATTAAGTACTGTCCTGAGTTTTTTTTGTCTTGTGAACTAGACAAAAAAAAATAGCAGAATTTATAAATATGACTCCATTCAAAAGTTTATGAACCCTTGATTTTTGATACTGGATGATCCACGACTGTTGTTTTGTTTTTATGATGGTTGTTCATGAGTCCCTTGTTTGTTCTGAGCAGTTAAACTGAGCTCTGTTCTTCAAAAAAATCCTGCAAGGCCCCCAAAAAAGGCCCTAGCTTCTTTTGCATATTTGAACCCTTTCCAGCAGTGTCTGAATGATTTTGAGATCCATCTTTTCACACTGAGGACAACAGAGGGACTCAAACTCATCTATTAAAAAAGGTTCAAACATTCACTGATGCTCCAGAAGGAAACACGATGCATTAAGAGCAGAGGGATGAAAACTTTTTGAATTCTTCAGATCAAGGTAAATTGTACTTAATTTGTCTTCTGGCAAACATTCAAGTGTCTTCTGTTGCTTCCAGAGGGCAGTACTCAATAAAATTGAAGATATTTAAACAAAATAAGAAAAATGTGGACATCTTTATCCTGTTCAAAAGTTTTCACCCCCCGGCTCTTAATGCGTCGTGTTTCCTTCTGGAGCATCAGTGAATGCTTAAACCTTTTTTAATAGTTGTGTTTGAGTCCCTCAATTGTCCTCAGTGTGAAAAGATGGATCTCAAAATCATTCAGTCACTGCTGGAAGGGTTCAAATATGCAAAAGATGCTGGAAAACTGAAGAATTTGCAGGACCTGGAGGATTTTTCTGAAGAACAGAGCTCAGTTTAACTGCTCAGAACAAACAAGAGACTCATGAACAACCATCACAAAACATAAAAACAGTCGTAGATCATCAGGTAACCACACACAGTATTGAGAATCAATGGTTCACATACTTTTGAAGTGGGTCATTTTTAAAAATTCAGCTATTTTTTTTTTTTCTTGTGGACCATGTGTAAATATTTTTTATGTAAAATATCTTACACAGGACAGTACTAAATAAAAAATAACATGCATATTGTATGATCCCTCTTATTGTGGTAAAATTATTCACATTTTCACAGATTCTGCAAGGGGCTCACAAACGTTCAAGCAGCACTGTATATTTGATTAAAAATACAGTAAAAACAGTAATATTATTACATCTTACAACTGTTTTGATTCTTCAGAATTCATTCTAATATGCTGATTTAGTGCTCAAAAGCAGTTCAGCTTAATATTTTTGGATACATTTATTTGATGAACAGAGAGAACAGCATTTATTGTAAACAAAAATCTTTTGCAGCATTATAAATGTCTTTATTGTCACCTTTGATTGATTTAATGCATAATAGCTGAATAAAAGTACTAACTTCTTTAATTAATAAATGATACGTAGGTAGCATACACAACATCTCAGTATCAGTTTAGATGTAAAACAATAAATGTGAATTGTGGCGTGTGCTTGTTAGCCTGTGGTTTCTAGGGTGTTCTGGGTGATTGCTGAGGTAAATGCTATAGGTGATTACTTAGTGTTCACACTGGATTTTGATTACAGAAAAATGTATGAAACCACTGGAGAGCCATAGCTAGGGAAAAGAGGCCAACTTGGCATGCCAATTTTGCAAATGGAGCTGGAGGTTCAATACGCCATTTCATGTTCCTTTTTTATTGGCTGGTCAGTAGACGTAGGTCGTAGCAGCAACACACTGTGAGATGATCATGCTAAATTTCTGACACTGTCAGAAAATTATTACAGTGTATCTTTGATCACAAGACTGTGACAGCGGCCTTCTTTGAACCTCTATCACTGCATGACGTAGGACCACTGTTTAGGAGCCACGACCACAAAAAACTCTACGATTTGTCATCTATTGTCTGGGACAGCCCAAAATCATACAATGTTTAGGCATTAGTGGTCGCGTGACTAAGTTGAACGTCGACACAAAGTAAAGTGAGTAGTAGCCTACATACAGTGGGTAGGGAAAGTATTCAGACCCCCTTAAATTTTTCACTCTTTGTTATATTGCAGCCATTTGCTAAAATCATTTAAGTTCATTTTTTCCCTCATTAATGTACACACAGCACCCCATATTGACAGAAAAACACAGAATTGTTGACATTTTTGCAGATTTATTAAAAAAGAAAAACTGAAATATCACATGGTCCTAAGTATTCAGACCCTTTGCTCAGTATTTAGTAGAAGCACCCTTTTGATCTAATACAGCCATGAGTCTTTTTGGGAAAGATGCAACAAGTTTTTCACACCTGGATTTGGGGATCCTCTGCCATTCCTCCTTGCAGATCCTCTCCAGTTCTGTCAGGTTGGATGGTAAACGTTGGTGGACAGCCATTTTTAGGTCTCTCCAGAGATGCTCAATTGGGTTTAAGTCAGGGCTCTGGCTGGGCCATTCAAGAACAGTCACAGAGTTGTTGTGAAGCCACTCCTTCGTTATTTTAGCCCTGTGCTTAGGGTCATTGTCTTGTTGGGAGGTAAACCTTCGGCCCAGTCTGAGGTCCTGAGCACTCTGGAGAAGGTTTTCGTCCAGGATATCCCTGTACTTGGCCGCATTCATCTTTCCCTCGATTGCAACCAGTCGTCCTGTCCCTGCAGCTGAAAAACACCCCCACAGCATGATGCTGCCACCACCATGCTTCACTGTTGGGACTGTATTGGACAGGTGATGAGCAGTGCCTGGTTTTCTCCACACATACCGCTTACAATTAAGGCCAAAAAGTTCTATCTTGGTCTCATCAGACCAGAGAATCTTATTTCTCACCATCTTGGAGTCCTTCAGGTGTTTTTTAGCAAACTCCATGCGGGCTTTCATGTGTCTTGCACTGAGGAGAGGCTTCCGTCGGGCCACTCTGCCATAAAGCCCCGACTGGTGGAGGGCTGCAGTGATGGCTGACTTTCTACAACTTTCTCCCATCTCCCGACTGCATCTCTGGATCTCAGCCACAGTGATCTTTGTGTTCTTCTTTACCTCTCTCACCAAGGCTCTTCTCCCCCGATAGCTCAGTTTGGCCGGACGGCCAGCTCTAGAAAGGGTTCTGGTCGTCCCAAACGTCTTCTATTTAAAAAGAGTGAAAAATGTAAGGGGGTCTGAATACTTTCCGTACCCACTGTATACAGTGCATCTGGAAAGTATTCACTGCGCTTCACTTTTTCCACGTTTTGTTATGTTACAGCCTTATTCCAAAAGGGATTAAATTAATTACTTTCCTCAAAATTCTACAAACAATACCCCATAATGACAACGTGAAAAAAGTTTGTTTGAAATCTTTGCAAATGTATTAAAAATAAAAAACGATATTCACAGCCTTTGCCATGACACTCAAAATTTAACACAAGTGCATCCTGTTTCCACTGATCATCCTTGAGATGTTTCTACAACTTGATTGTGGGCATGATTTGGAAAGGCACACACCTGTCTATATAAGGTCCCACAGTTAACAGTGCATGTCAGAGCACAAACCAAGCCATGAAGGCCAAGGATTTGTCTGTAGACCTCCGAGACAGGATTGTATCAAGCCACAGATCTGGGGAAGGGTACAGAAACACTTCTGCAGCATTGAAGGTCTCAGTGAGCACAGTGGCCTCCATCATCTGTAAATAGAAGAAATTTGGAACCACCAGGACTCTTCCTAGAGCGGGCCGCCCGGCCAAACTGAGCGATCAGGGGAGAAGGGCCTTAGTCAGGGAGGTGACCAAGAACCCGATGGTCACTCTGACAGAGCTCCAGCATTTCTCTGTGGAGAGAGGAGAACCTTCCAGAAGAACAACCATCTCTGCAGCACTCCACCAATCAGGCCTGTATGGTAGAGTGGCCAGACGGAAGCCACTCCTCAGTAAAAGGCACATGACAGCCCGCCTGGAGTTTGCCAAAAGGCACCTGAAGGACTCTCAGACCTTGAGAAACCAAGATGTCTGGAGGAAACCAGGCACCGCTCATCACCTGGCCAATACCATCCCTACAGTGAAGCATGGTGGTGGCAGCATCGTGCTGTTGGGATGTTTTTCAGCAGCAGGAACTGAGAGACTAGTCAGAATTGAGGAAAAGATGAATGCAGCAATGTACAGAGACATCCTTGATGAAAACATGCTCCAGAGCGCTCTGGACCTCAGACTGGGCCGAAAGTTCATCTTTTAACAGGACAACGATCCTAAGCACACAGCCAAGATAACAAAGGAGTGGCTACGGGACAACTCTGTGAATGTCCTTGAGTGGCCCGATTGAGGTCCTGCAAAGAAGAATGGGAGAAACTGCCCAAAAATATGTGTGCCAAGCTTGTAGCATCATACTGAAAAGGTCTTGAGGCTGTAATTGGTGCCAAAGGTGCTTCAACAAAATATTGAGCAAAGGCTGTGAATACTTACTGTATGTTATGGAAGAGGATTAGGGCCAAGCAATAATAAAAAAAATAAAATCATCTCGAGATTAAAGTTGTTAAATTTCGAGAAAAATCTCGTTAAATTTGGAGAAAAGGGTCATTAAATTACGAGAACAAATTCGTTAAATTATGTGAAAAATGTCGTTAAATTTGGAGAAAAAAGTCGAGATAAAATGTTGAGAATAAACTCATTAAATTATGAGAATAAAGTCATTAAATTATGAGAAAAAGTCATTCAATTATGAGAACAAATTCGTAATTTAATGAATTTGTTCTCGTAATTTAACAACTTTTTTCTCATAATTTAATGACTTTATTCTCAACATTTTATCTCGACTTTTTTCTTCAAATTTAACGACATTTTTCTCATAATTTAACAAATATTTCTCGTAATTTAACGACTTTTTTCTCATAATTTAATGACTTTATTCTCGAAATTTAACGAGTTTTTTTCTCGTAATTTAACGAGTTTATTCATAACTTTTTATCTCGACTTTTTTCTCGTAATTTAACGACTTTTTTCTCGTAATTTAACGAGTTTATTCATAATATTTTATCTTGACTTTTTTCTCGAAATTTAACGAGTTTTTTCTCGTAATTTAACGAGTTTATTCTCAACATTTTATCTCGACTTTTTTCTCGAGATTTAATGATTTTTTTTCTCGAAATTTAACAACATTAATCTCGAGATGGTTTTATTTTTTTATTATTGCTTGGCCCTAATCCTCTTCCGTAGTATGTGCATGTGATGTTTTCATTTTTCTTTTTTTTTTCTTTTTTTTATTTTGCAAAGATTTCAAACAAACTTCTTTCACGTTGTCATTATGGGGTATTGTTTGTAGAATTTTGAGGAAAATAATGAATTTAATCCCTTTTGGAATAAGGCTGTAACATAACAAAGTGTGGAAAAAGTGAAGCGCTGTGAATACTTTCCGGATGCACTGTAGTTACAGACCTTACGGCACGTAGCCATCTTTAGAATTTTACCTTTGAACATCCGTTTTTGCGGCAACTTTATATTTCTGTGGCATCGCTGTCTAAAAGTGATTAGCTGAAGTGGATTTACCTATTTTAAAGTTAACTAAAGTTATAATGAGCATTGTAATGTTTGAAGCGAATGTCATAACAAATGTCAGTAGACTGAGAAGATTTTAAAACGAGGGTTTAATTCATAAATTTGTAAGATCTTACCTTCATTCTGTGAAAATACAACCCGGAAGACAGAACACAATGAGCGCAGTGCTGAAAAGGGGCGGGGCTACAGAAGGTCCATAACAGACAGCAAAAAATTAAATAATAATAATAATCTCAATAAAAAGTGGTGGGTATATAGACCTATTTTTGTGCAAACAGAAATGATGGTTTTTGTGGGTGGAGCTGACCAGAAAATGACAGTTCTGCAGTAGCAGTCTATGGAAGCCACGGAATAAAACAAATTAATTTAAAAAAGTAAATTTTGAGTTTATATTTCATGAAAATCCGAGTTTATATCTTACAATTCTTAGAAGGAAAAACAGAATTGTGAGATATACTCGTTATTCTGTCTTTTTCCCCTCAGAATTGTGATATAAACTCACAACTGCGAGTTTTAAAGTCTGAACTGGGAGATATAAAAACGCAAATGCAAAAAAAAAAAAGTCAGAATTGTGAGATAATAATGTTACAGACTTTGTTTAAAAGTTACCTATGTAAAATGTTATAGGTTTAAATATTATTTCATGCTGTAACTGTATGAATGTCCCCTATGAACTGCATGTGAATATTATGTAGACTTACTGTTCATCAAATTCATGCTTTAAAAGTAGACTAATCATTGCATAAACGTCTGCATTTAGCTTCAAAGGGCGTCTTCAATGAAGACTATATATATTTTTGCATTCTGATTCTGACATCCAAAGGCACAACAAAACATTTTTCTCTTACTCTGTGGATTTTGCCCATTTTCCTCCATTTGTTACCGCTATATTTCTGCAACCACTATACTCGCAGCTGCAAGTGATGTAACTGTGGCGTCTGCTCCGAACTCTACTAGACTATCCTGGATGGGTGTGCGAATAAAATATATCTAATACCAATAATAACAGATTTTACAAAGATGTTATCATGTGAACTGCCCTGTGGTTTTTAAATGATATACAAATGAACATTTAATTAACAGTTATAATGTAACAAGGTACCATTTTCTGGATCCATTTCTTAAAATCCTGATTCTCTGATGACCTCTGTAACCAGTGCTGTGACCTCCAGGCCACCCTCTCTCTGTCTTTCTGTAGTGTGAGAGTGAATGAGCAGTGTGTGAGATTTGGCACCTCCTTACTGCAGAGGAACGAGTGAAGCTGGCACCTGTGTGTGTCTTTCCACATTCCAGCAGAAACTCAACTAAAAATATCTGCTCCTTGTGCTTTTTTTTTTTTTTTTTTTTTTTTTTTTTTGTAAATGTTCAAATGCATTTGAACATTTAGCAATTTGCATGATTTTTACTGTGCCCTGGCAAGATGTAGCAAAGTGAGGCCTTTCACACCCTTGGTATGAAATGTGACAAGCAACTTAATCACAGGGTAAATATAAAGCAAGAAACACATGGTGCATGAATAAAACTGTCATTGCACAAGCAAATTCCCTGTATTACATCACTGAAAATAATGCTGATGACGGTCGCCTAAATTAATAAATAGAGCCGTGCTGAGAGGTAAACATTATGCAGCCAAAAACAGTGTTTTATTTAGAAAATTAAAAATAAAAATAATAAATTGATTTAAAAAAAAAAAAATGCGCTGCAATGAATAACCTAGTGAATCTGGTGAAAGAATGATCTTAGATTTTTGTTTCGCACCTTTGCATAAATAAATGACCATCACAAGAGGTGTGACTGATTCACACGTTTCCCTGGCCTTGTTTTCACAAGTGCCTTTCCATGCGCTCATGCTCACGGAAAAGCATGGGAACTTTATCCAAGACCAGAATACTGTGCTTTTCCCATTTCAATATGTTGTGGTGAGAAAGAACACGAAGCACTGAAGACCAAAATTATAATGTTTTATATTTTATTTTATACCATCACAAACCAGAACAAACAAAACAAAAAAGGTAAACTGATCTTTTCTTATTTGAACATGAAATATATAAAAACATTTTTTTGATTTCTCTCGACATAAAGCTGTTAGAGGAGTTGTAGCATTTCATCAGTGATGACCTATCTTTTGAAAAAATACATTTGAATAGCCTTTTCTGTGGTCAAACGTGAAAAATTATAATAATAATGATGATTTGTGTGCCATTCCTACATATTTACTATTCACACATTTTTAAAACGGAGACAAATAAAATCAAAATCACATAATCTACATATTTTCTCACAGGAAAATGAGCATTATACATACAAGTCCATTTTTAAAAATGTCTATTTTCATACAAACAATGTCATTCTGGTGTAGTATGATGATCGTCTTCTACTGAAAGGCATGACAAATAATAGTTGAAAAGATCCAAGAACATTAGAATTAAAACACAGTGAAAATATAATTATCTAATGTGAAATAAACATATACCACAGTGGTTAACAAATACAACACAACAAAAACTAAATGATGACCAAAATGAAGTTGGAGAAAGACTGAACTTACAGTCAGTTATTTTATTCCGATATAAAAAAAAAAGGGATTTTGATATCAATACTCACCTCTAAATCATTTTGTACCATTGTAGCAAAGATATTGCCCCATATTTCTTAGTCAAAATACATCAGCCACTGTGAACAACATAAACATCTGCTCTACATCTTTAGCTTAAAAGAAGTAATACTACGGTATGGTGGTTCTATCATACATAACACCATTTCAGCTTTCAGCCCTCTTCCTGTTAGTGTTCATTAGTCTAAGCATGCGGTCATCCAGTGTCCAGCTGGACCAAACGCTGAGGCCTTGAGGAGTTTGGCTTTTTCACTGAAGAATGACCTCCCGAGTCTCAGGTAACTTAAATGATAGCAGTCCTCCGCACACTAGCGCTGAGAAGGACAGGATGATCGGGATAATCTTGGTGATGCCGATGAACTTGCCAAAGACGAAAGTGCTAATGATAGCTGCCAGTTTACATGTGCCATTCAGCACACCAAAAGCTGTGGCTCTGAGGACACAAGTGATGGATCAATGAGCAAAGTATGGAAAGTACATACTTTACACTTTTAAAAATAAAGGTTCCAAAAGGAGGTTTTAGCAATGATGCCATTGAGAAACCATTTCTTGGAACCTTTCAGTGATTAGTTCCTGTAAGAACTGTTTTTTCTTCATTTGAAATACATTTTAATAATCTAAAGAACCTTTTTTCACTATAAAGAATCTTTTGTGCAGTGGGAAGGTTCCATAGATGTTAAAGGTTCTTCACGGAACTATCAATGCCAATAAAGAACCTTTATTTTTTTAGAGTGAATGTAATAGAGGTTATGCACGTGATGTCATCGTCAGCCGTTGTGACTGCGTTTACGCCCACTGAGTGGAAAAAAGGCTGAGTGGCAGCACTGGTTTTCAGCATGAATGCCGCAAAAAACACACAAAACGGGAAAGAGACGTGATTGACTGTACAAATAGATTTGACAAGAAATCTGAGGTATATTTTTAGACTGCCGAAAGCTACAGAAAAAAGAAGCAAATGGATCGCTGCAATTCACAGAAACAGCTGGACTCCAGGCAAAGAAACGTGGATTTGCAGTTATCATTTTGTGTCAAAATGTTGGATTTTGGGGTAAAATTGCATTGTTATATACTGTGTTGACAACTCATCCATTAAATATTTACCATCTTATATTCTGCATAATTGGGTGTTTTTAAATTAACACTGACAAAAATGATAAAAGTTTTAGGGCTGGATGATATATCGTTATATATAACATTGATATAAGTGATCACTCTGATTTAGACCTACATATATTGTAGTTATATAAAATATTCACAGGCAGATTTGCTTTATGTATTTCCCTGGCGTCAAAATCAGGCACATATGTCAGGAAACACGACTCCTGGCTGAGCCCAACATTTAGTTTAATCCTTTGTTTTACTGGCATTTTCACAGTTTCCCCTATTAAATCCAGTCATGCAGCAGGTTCTTTTGCCACTCAGTCCAGCTGAGGGAGTGTGTTCCGGCGGGAAAGTGACGTCAGTGCATACCTTCTATTCAGAGTACACATCATATTAAATTTGACGCAAATTAGGCTTTGAGACAGAAGTTCTGTCTGTTTTAATATGTTGTGCTCTTTAATGAAAAGATTGTAAAAAAAGAGTCTTGAAGCATCAAACATTTGAAAAAAACAACATATTGAACATACTTTTATCTCGTATGACCTCAATCTCATTTGCATCAAATGAGAAAAATGCTAAAAGTAAAAATATATTGCTTTAAATGTTGACCACAGTAGCTAAAGAATCTGAATTATTTAAATCAATAATAATAAGATTAACACTGCCATTCAAAAGTTTGAATTCACTGAGGACACATTAAATTTACCAAAAGTGACAGTAAAGACATTAATAATGTTACAAAAGATTCTATTTCAAATAAATGCTGTTCTTTTGAACTTTTTATTTGTCAAAGAATCCTGAAAAAAAAAAAAAAATCACAATTTCCACAAAAATATTAAGCAGCGAAAATGTTTTCAACCTTGATAATAACAATAAATGTTTCTTGAGCAGCAAATCATCATATTAGAATGATTTCTGAAGGATCATGTGACACTGAAGACTGGAGTAATGATGCTGAAAATTCAGCTTTGATCACAGGAATAAATTACATTTTACAATATATTCACATAGAAAACAGTTATTTTAAAATCTAAAAATATTTCACATTATTACTGTTTCTACTGTTTTTGATCAAATAAATGCAGCCTTGGTCAACATAAAGACTTCTTACAAAAACATCTTTTGAATGGTAGTTTAGTAAATGCAGTTTTGAGAAAGTACTCAAAAGTTCTCAAAAGCATTTGTCTTATATTAATTCTACCTATCAGAGATGTCTTTTGTACCTTTTTGAGGCTGGATAGAGCTCCACAGTGACGACCTCGATGCCATTCCAGGCTGCCGCACCGGCTGCGAAGAAGAGGCACTGGAACAGGACGACAGCCCACTGACTGAAGCACAGCAGCAGGAAGAACGTGCAGAGAGCGGAGCCTAACATGGATCCCCCTGCAAACAAACACACACAAACAGAATTCATTTACATACTATAATAAACCCTGTTGTTACAAACCTACGTAGATGTGTTACGGAAGTAAGACTGGAATTACTGGCGACTTGTTTTAGGCACTTCAAAATCGATTCTTTCTTTCAGGAGGCAATAACTTTGTGGTGCACTTTGATCTTTAAAACTTTGCAGACCTTTTACATTCACAAACAGCTATATTACACACTGCATAAAAGGTAAAATTCAAAAAAGCATAATTCAAAAAAGCACTTTACTATAAGCTGTTTCGTGTAACCACTCACCTATAATTTTAAGTCGTCCTATTTTATCCATTAAAAGACCTGCAAGGATGTTGCCCGGTATCACAGACAAACTGCCCAGGAAGCTGTCTAGATAGATCAGGATGTCATTTTCCTCTTGGAAATTTAGATGGCAGCCTTTTTTGGGATGCAAAAATGTTGTATTTTCCAGGTCACAGTCAATAAACTTGGAATCTTCCCACAGGTCTGTAAGGAACATGACAAAAATATTGTAAAATGACAATTAATGAAAAGAAAACTCCCCCAAAAACATCATTCAAAATCTAATAGGATGAAGGTTAATATATTAAACAACACTTTGTATGAATTGCATACCAGTATTGTAGAAGACCGTGTTTTTAAGGGTGCAGTTCTCAAAGAAGGTCTCTGTTGATGCGACGTCCTCAAAATAACAGTTCTCAAACAGGGAATCCTCAAACTTCACATTTCTTATTTCTATGTTGATAAACCTGCGTGAAAAGTAAATAAAACTGACTGCTCAACCAATACACAATCATTCAAAAGTTAGGGGCAAAGATGCAGTAAATGACAGTAAAGACATTTATAATGTTACAAAAGATTTCTATTTTAAATACATGCTGTTCATTTCAACTTTCTATTTATAAAAGAATCCTGAAAATATATATATCATGGTTTTCCACAAAAATATGAAGCAGCAAACAAAAAACTCATCATATTAGAGTGATTTCTGAAGGATCATGTGACACTGAAGACTGGAGTAATGATGCTGAAAATTCAGCTTTGATCACTGGAATAAATTACATTGTAAAATATATTCAAATAAAAACCTTGGTGAGCAGAAGAGACTTCTTTCACATGATTTCAACATTAAAAAAAATCTTACAGACCCCAAACTTTTGAACAGCATGTACCTGCATTAGTCCTTCATTCTATAAAACATCATACTGTATACAGAGACAAGAGGGACAGTTAATCTGACATTATACTATTGTAAATTAATAATGAAGTAAATGTACCTGTCATGGATATACTCCCCCTCTTTGTGGACCTGATTTTGCAGAGTGAAGTTAAAATGAAAGTGTTCCACTTTCTCGCGATGGAAGATCTTGACGTTGGACTCATATTCCTCAAACTGGAGGTACTTGATCTGGTCAGGAAACCATGCTCCCAGACCATAAAAGCTGTGTGGTGGAAGATTGATTAATATTATAGGTTGTTTACTGTTAAAGTTCTGTTCCAGAACCTACTGAGTTGCCTAGACAAAGATCATTATACACTGTAGTGTACATGCACCAGACATAATGGTGACAGTATACTGCCACTCCTAGACTCCTAAAATTCCTCATTAGGCAGCTTTAAAGGTAATTTTCATCTAAAAGACAATCCAAGAATGCACATGTAGTCAACACGCACACACACACACACAATTCCAATAAGATGGCAGATGAACCAATAAAAATGTTGATTGTTAAAAATGTTGAAATAAAATCTTACTTTATTATTATTATTAAACAAATACTTATACACTGTTAATTATTTTAAACATTAATTTGGATCATCTATACCGATACTAAATTAAATCTTCTGTTTACTTGAGTAAAGAGGGCTATTTGCATATCACTCAGAGTTGCTGAGTGAGGCTGCGGGGGTGAGATTTACAGATACAGCTTTTTACTAGCTAGCCTCCATTACACTCACCCCCTAAACCGCACTCCCATCCGGGTAACGGCACTAATGTAACCCCACTGGTTGTACTCGCACTGCTCAGAGCGGGATTCAAACCAGCGTCACCAGCATGGGAGGTGGGTGCGCCAACAAGGACGCTCAAGACTGCAGCCTCTAGCCTCCATCCTAGACCTCTAACGTCAATCGCTAATACACCTCTTTAGGCTGCGGGGGTGAGATTTACACATACAGCTTTTTTTTTTACTAGCTAGCCTCCATTACACTCACCCCCTACACCTCACTCCCATCCGGGTAACAGCACTAATGTAACCCCACTGGTTGTACTCGCACTGCTCAGAGCGGGATTTGAACCAGCGTCACCAGCATGGGAGGTGGGTGCGCTAACAAGGACGCTCAAGACTGCAGCTTCTAGTGTTAATGTACATCTTGAGGTTGGGGCAGTGAGATTCACTTGCACAGCTTTTAAATAGCGAGCCTCCATTACACTCACCCCCTAAACGTCACTCCCATCCGGGTCACGGCACCAATGTAACCCCACTGGTTGTACTCGCACCACTCCAAGCGGGATTTGAACCAGCGTCACCAGCATGGGAGGTGGGTGCACTAACAAGGACGCTCAAGACTGCAGCCTCTAGCCTCCATCCTAGACCTCTAACGTCAGTCGCTAATACACCTCTTGAGGCTGCGGGGGAGAGATTTACACATACAGCTTTTTACTAGCTAGCCTCCATTACACTCACCCCCTAAACCTCACTCCCATCTGGGTAACGGCACCAATGTAACCACACTGGTTGTACTTGCACGCTCCAAGAGGGATTTGAACCGGCATGGGAGGCGGGTGGACTAACAGGAATGCTAAAGACCGCATAGCGCCTCTTGAGGCTGGGGGAGTAAGATTCACTTGCACAGCTTTTTAAATAGCTATCCTCCTTTACACTCACCCCCTAAACCTCACTCCCATCCAGGTCATGGTACCAATGTAACCCCACTGGTTGTACTCGCACCACTCCAAGTGGGATTTGAACCAGCATCACCAGCATGGGAGGTGGGTGCGCTAACAAGGACGCTCAAGACTGCAGCCTCTAGCCTCCCTCCTAGACCTCTAACATCAGTCACTAATACGCCTCTTTAGGCTGCGGGGGTGAGATTTACACATACAGCTTTTTACTAGCTAGCCTCCATTACACTCACCCCCTAAACCTCACTCCCATCCGGGTAACGGCACCAATGTAACCCCACTGGTTGTACTTGCACGCTCCAAGAGGGATTTGAACCGGCATGGGAGGCGGGTGGACTAACAGGGATGCTAAAGTCCGCATAGCGCCTCTTGAGGCTGGGGGAGTAAGATTCACTTGCACAGCTTTTTAAATAGCTATCCTGCATTACACTCACCCCCTAAACCTCACTCCCATCCAGGTCATGGTACCAATGTAACCCCACTGGTTGTACTCGCACCACTCCAAGTGGAATTTGAACCAGCATCACCAGCATGGGAGGTGGGTGCGCTAACAAGGATGCTCAAGACTGCAGCCTCTAGCCTCCCTCCTAGACCTCTAACGGCAGTCACTAATACACCTCTTTAGGCTGCGGGGGTGAGATTTACACATACAGCTTTTTACTAGCTAGCCTCCATTACACTCACCCCCTACACCTCACTCCCATCCGGGTCACGGCACCAATGTAACCCCACTGGTTGTACTCGCACCACTCCAAGCGGGATTTGAACCAGCATCACCAGCATAGGAGGTGGGTGCGCTAACAAGGACGCTCAAGACTGCAGCCTCTAGCCTCCATCCTAGACCTCTAACGTCAGTCGCTAATACACCTCTTGAGGCTGCGGGGGAGAGATTTACACATACAGCTTTTTACTAGCTCGCCTCCATTACACTCACCCCCTAAACCTCACTCTGGTTGTACTCGCACCACTCCAAGTGGGATTTGAACCAGCATCACCAGCATGGGAGGTGGGTGCGCTAACAAGGACGCTCAAGACTGCAGCCTCTAGCCTCCCTCCTAGACCTCTAACGTCAGTCACTAATACACCTCTTGAGGCTGCGGGGGTGAGATTTACACATACAGCTTTTTACTAGCTAGCCTCCATTACACTCACCCCCTACACCTCACTCCCATCCGGGTAACAGCACCAATGTAACCCCACTGGTTGTACTCGCACTGCTCAGAGCGGGATTCGAACCACCATCACCAGCATGGGAGGTGGGTGCGCCAACAAGGACGCTCAAGACTGCAGCCTCTAGCCTCCATCCTAGACCTCTAACGTCAATAGCTAATGTACCTCTTGAGGCTGCGGGGGTGAGATTTACACATACAGCTGTGTACTAGCAAGCCTCTATTACACTCACCCCCTAAACCGCACTCCCATCTGGGTAACGGCACCAATGTAACCCCACTGGTTGTACTTTCACCGCTCCAAGCGGGATTTGAACTGGCATGGGAGGTGGGTGGACTAACAGGAATGCTAAAGTCTGCATAGCGCCTCTTGAGGCTAGGGGAGTAAGATTCACTTGCACAGCTTTTTAAATAGCTATCCTCCGTTACACTCACCCCCTAAACCTTACTCCCATTCAGGTCATGGTACCAATGTAACACCACTGGTTGTACTTGCATGCTCCAAGAGGGATTTGAACTGGCATGGGAGGTGGGTGGACTAACAGGAATGCTAAAGACTGCATAGTATGCCTCTTGAGGCTAGGGGAGTAAGATTCACTTGCACAGCTTTTTAAATAGCTATCCTCCGTTACACTCACCCCCTAAACCTTACTCCCATCCAGGTCATGGTACCAATGTAACCCCACTGGTTGTACTCGCACCACTCCAAGTGGGATTTGAACCAGCATCATCAGCATGGGAGGTGGGTGCGCTAACAAGGACGCTCAAGACTGCAGCCTCTAGTGTTAATCACTAATGTACCTCTTGAAGCTGGGGCAGTGAGATTTACTTGCACAGCTTTTAAATAGCGAGCCTCCATTACACTCACCCCCAAACCTCACTCCCATCCGGGTCACGGCACCAATGTAAACCCACTGGTTGTACTCGCACCACTCCAAGCGGCATTTGAACCAGCATCACCAGCATGGATGGTGGGTGCGCTAACAAGGATCCTCAAGACTGCAGCCTCTAGCCTCCATCCTAGACCTCTAACGTCAATCGCTAATACACCTCTTGAGGCTGCGGGGGTGAGATTTACACATACAGCTTTTTACTAGCTAGTCTCCATTACACTCACCCCCTAAACCTCACTCCCATCCGGGTAACGGCACCAATGTAACCACACTGGTTGTAATCCAGCTCCAAGCGGGATTCGAACCAGCGTCACCGGCATGGGAGGCAGGCATGCTAACAGGGACGCTAAAGACCGCAGCCTCTGCCGTCAGTCGCTAGTGTACCTCTTGAGGCTGGGAGAGTGAAATTCACTTGCACACTTTTACTAGCTGGCCTTCCTTACAAGAGCATTCCAAATCTATCACGTATGAGATTATATGACTGTTAAAATAGGCTAAATAGAGAGTATGCTGCAAGAAGCTCACTATAGCAGCTATTTGAAGCTCCTCTATCAAGAGTTTCTCACCTGAAGGCCATCGTAAACCACACAATGGCAATGAACAAACCATGGAGTCTGACATCAGGTGCAGCCAGTGACATCATGTTCTTCATTACCTTTTGGAGAACAATGGAAACATTTACTACATTTTCTGAAGAAGATCTAGGTGGTGCTTGCCATGGATACATGACAATGTAAGTCTATTAGATTTTTATTGCATGTATCAATCTTTTTATCTTTTGCCGGACAAAAACTGTAATTCCAATCACTTAGAAAGGTAACATCACAGCTTTCCTCAACAAGCCTCACACTTTTAGCTATCATTCAGGTCTGTAGCTCAAATGGTGCAGGTCGAGAAGGAATATGGTGGCAGATACTGATTATGCTATAAATTGTGAAAAGGATAATTTGGTTGATGTCAGCATACCTGTTTAACCAGGGTCATGTGTCTGACCATGAATCTTTGAAAGGCAGTTCCAGTTTCACTCTGAATCTCAATGAACTCGTCATCTTGTGTTTGAGGTACTTTGAGCTGCGAAACCTGAAAGAGAGGGATATATTTCAAAGTTAAGACCATATAAGCTGAGCCACTTCTCAAGTGTCGCCAATTCAGTTACTAATACAAGACGAATAGTTTACTTAGTAAACTCATTACAGATCGATCTAGGGATAATTCTGCTGCTTTGCTGTTATTAAGTGGTGTAGTATTTTAAAAATGGACAACTTTACTTGAAACACTCTTTCTGGCTCTCCCTTTGCCCTCCAGTTGGTGTCATGGACCTGCCGCAAGACCATCCAGGCCTCATCGTGTCTTGCAGTCTGAAATTCACAAGAGACAGTGTTATTTTAGTTTTATTCATATTTTGAATTAGCTTTTATTTTGATATTTTTAGCTTTGATGTTAATTTTAGTTTATTTGTTTAAATATTGCCATTTAAGTTTAATTTATTTTTAATATGAGTAGTCCAGTTAGTAATTGTACTGTCGTTCCAAACCCATAAGACTTTCATTCATCTTCGGAACACAGATGAAGATCTTTTTGATGAAATCTGAGAGCTTTCTGTCCCTCCATTGACAGCTATGCAACTGACACTTTCAAGCCCCAGAAAGGCAGAAAAGACATCATTAAAGTAATCCATGTGACTCCAGTGGTTTAACCTCAGTTTTTTTGAAGCGACTTGAGTGCTTTGTTTGCACAAAAAAAATGCAATTTACCAATTTATTTACAAAATATTAATCTCCAACGTGTTCACGCAACAACATCTGCTCTCGCATCAACACGCATGCTGGATATTAATATTTTGTAAATAAAGTGGTACTATAAATTGTGTTTTTTGCGCAAACAAAGCACTCACGTCACTTCATAAAATTGAGGTTAAACTACTGGAGTCACATTTACTACCTTTCTGGGGCTTGATAGTGTCAGTTGCATATACTGTCAATTGAGGGACAGAAATCTCTCAGATTTCATTAAAAATATCTTCATTTTTGTTCCGAAGATGAATGAAAGTCTTACAGCAATGATATGATGGTGAGTAAATGTTTGTTTGAACTAACCATTTAATAATGTATCGCAATGGACATCAACTAAAATGACTTTACATGAAATTTCGATAAAATTCTGAATTTTGAGAGGAGAAAAACTAACTAACTTACTAATGTATTATAAAGTTTTTATTTATAGATAAAGAAATTAAAAATATAAATATATTGAAATTAAGCTAGTATTATGTGATAATTAAAAAAACTCATGTGAAACAAAAATATATATGTGTGTGTGTGATAAATACTGTTATACACTATATTACCTCCAGGAGGAAACGGGGACTCTCTGGCATGAACACCAGCCCAGCGAGAGCAGCCACAGAGGGAAGGAAGCAAACCAGCACAAACACCCTCCAACTGTGGAACTGGAACTCAGTCCCCATACTGAAACCCCAACCTGCAACAGAAAAACAACCCAAACCCTCAGAAACCACATGAGAAACATGGCAACACGGATCTTGAAATGTGGTTTTATGTCCAACAACTTCTAATATTTTTGTAGAATTA
Source organism: Ancherythroculter nigrocauda (assembly GCA_036281575.1). Classification (NCBI taxonomy): domain Eukaryota; kingdom Metazoa; phylum Chordata; class Actinopteri; order Cypriniformes; family Xenocyprididae; genus Ancherythroculter; species Ancherythroculter nigrocauda. The sequence goes on from VTFQ01000004.1 coordinate 54,620,868, forward strand.
CACTGACTTTGCTCTAAAATGTCCTGCATTGGGACTTTACATTCACAAAGGCACATTTAAATGAAAGCAAACAAACAAAAAACACATCCTGATTTATTTATCAGTTCTTTGCTCAATTCAATTCTGTTATCCAATTACCCTATGATTAATCATCTATTCAACAGTTTTATTTTAGTATATTATTTATATACTAATACAGTTTTTATACTATATTTAGTTCAGGGTCCAATTCTCACTATTAACTAGTTGTTTATTAGCATGCATATAACTAGGATATTGGCTGTTTATTAGTACTTATAAAGCACATATTAATGCCTTATTCTTCCTTAATTCTACCCAATACCTAAACTTAACAACAACCTTACAAACTATTAATAAGCAGTATAATGGGTGTTTATTGAGGCAAAAGGTGTAGTTAGTAGAGACCCTAATCTAACCTATATTTTAATTCAGTTATTCTTAATAGTTGTTATTTCAATTTTAGTTAGATTTTTAGTCATTTTGTTTAAATTATTTTTATTTTAGTTTTAGTCAAATTTTATTTTCTAATTAATTAATTATTATTATTATTTTAATAGTTATTAATTTTATTGGTTCATCCTCAACTTATTTTATTTTATTTCAGCTTTATTTCAATTGCCAAAAATGTCTTTAATGCTTTTAGTATTTAGTTAACGATAATAACCCTGCAATCCTCAAGTCTGCTCGTACACCTGTAGTAACTGGCATTATTAAAAACATTATAAGGATTTTCGATGAATGACCATAATGTGGGATGATTCCCCATGCGGTGAAGGAAGCATACAGTCCTCCGAGCATCCAGAACAAGCACAGCCAGCTGAGATGTTCTCCTCTCTTATCCATCTGCAGGAACTCAGCGTAGTAAGTGTACACGACAGGGATTGATCCTCCGATCCTGCAGGAGATCATCAGAGACAGTTTCTTGATATCATTTATTGGACATTTATAATACAATTTTACCATAAAGCCAGTAAGAGATTCCATCATTTCACTAACAGAATATTTAGCTGCAATATACAACCATTAGACTCTGTTAAATGAGTCTATGTAGAAAATGTATAGAAATTCCATTTGTGAAAAATGAAATCAAACAAAAACTATATGCTATACTATTGAATTTGATTTTTTTTTTTTTTTTTTTTAAAGAAATGAATGCTTTTTTGGCAAGGATGCATTAAATTGATCAAAAAGTAAAGACATTTATAATGTTACAAAAAATAATTAAATGCATTATTATTGTTATAATTATTATTATGCTTTGCAACAAATATGTATTACTATTCCATTTGAAAGTTTGGGGTAAGTAATATTTTTCTTTTAAAGAAATGAATTCCTTTATTCAGCTAGGATGCATTCAATTAATTAAAAGTGACAGGAAAGACATTAATAATGTTCAAATAAATGCTGTTCTTTTGAACTTTCCAATCATCAAAGAAACATGAAAAAATGTATCATGGTTTGCACAAAAATATTAAGCAGCAATACTGTTTTCAACATTGATAATAATCAGAAATGTTTCTTGAGCAGCAACTCATCATATTACAATGATTTCTGAAGGATCATGTGACACTGAAGTACTGATGCTGAAAATTCAGCTTTGATCACAGGAATAAATAGACAGTTGTTTTAAATTGTAATAATATTTGACACTATTACAGTTTTTGATTAAATAAATACAACCTTGGTGAGCAGAAGAGATTACCGACTCCAGACATTTAAATGATTGTGATAGATGCAGAAATAAATTCCTTTCTGTGAGTCTCACCCAATTCCCGAGCAGAGTCTGAAGAAGATGAAGAAGCCGTAGCTCTGTGCGAAGCTCGACAGGAAGGAGAAGATGCAGTTGATGGCCAGAGCGTAGAGTAAACACTGCCGTCTGCCCAGTTTATCAGCCAGACCCCCCCACAGGACAGCGCCGATCATCATGCCCACGTACACTATTAAACCTGAACACATAGACAAAACACAGAGGCAGATGGTTACTGAAGAAGAATAACACTGAACATCATAGTAAAACTGTCTGGTACTTCTGCAATATGTAAAAACCAAACAACAGTTTCCAGCATTTATGTCTTCTCTGAAGGTCAGTAGGTCATTTACAAACATTATATAAATAAATCAAATCATTAGCAAGTTCATGCATTATACAGAGTCTTCATTCAGTCCTCATTATACTGAATAAGTCTCCAGGATATTCTTCAAAAATTATTTTGTGTGTGTGTCCCGCAGAAGAAAGAAAGTCATATGGGTTTGGAACGGTATGAGGGTAAATAAATTATCTTAATTCTGGCAATTTTAATTGTAGGTAAAATATCCTTTTAAAATCACCATGTTTGACTTTAGAAGAGTTGACTATTCTTTTTTCTTAATGGAATATAATACATTTATTATGAATGATTTATCTGTTCACATCATTAGTTTTTTTTTTTTTTTTTTTAAATTCATGTGCCATCTTTTATCAAAATAACTTCCTCTCCCTCACGCAGCGACATCTCTTCTCTTCACTGATGATGTGTTTACTGGCGCGAGGGGTGGGGCAACCTGTCAATCACATGACATCCACCGTTCAACAAACAATCGATTCCTCATGGACAAAATCAAGTCCCGCCCTATATTTCTTCTTGTTCAAGAAGCTGTTTCACTCAGATTTATACAACTCACAAAAGAGTAGAAAAATTATCGCAACTTCCATTTCATGTTGACTTTAAAGGGGACCTTTTATGCAAGATGTAAAAAATGTAAAAAATGTCTCCAGAATGTGTCTGTGAAGTTTCAGCTCAAAATACCCCACAGATCATTTATTATAGCTTGTCAAATTTGCCCCTATTTGGGTGTGAGCAAAAACACACTGTTTTTGTGTGTGTCCCTTTAAATGCAAATGAGCTGCTGCTCCAGAAGAGGGTGGAGCTTTAACAGCTCGTGCTTCGGTTGCTCAACAACAACAAAGCTGGAGAATCTCACGCAGCCAAAATGAGGATTGTCAGTAACGGTGTTCAGCCTTACATTGTTCAAACCGGAGTCGACACTGATGGAGAGACTCAGGAAGAAGTTACAACTTTTAGAATGAAACTGGACGTTTCTGAACGGTTAGTGGATAAATTTATGTAGTTGCTGTGGAGTTGATTCAACTCATCCACTAGCATGTGCCGTCATGTTCATCTTTTGTGCAAATCCAGCGTTGAATTGATCCTCATTTGTGAAGCAGTCCGGCGTAAAATGACGGCATGACAACAACACTCTACTACAACAACTCTTCCTCTTCTCTAAAGCAGCCCAACATGGCCTCACCCCCTTTGTGTTGTGTTCTTGAGGGTGGGGTTTATGTAAATTTGAGGGTTATTGATGTCACCAACCTGGGAAGAAGCTCGTTGTAGTCCCTACCAGCTGTTTGTTGTAGTCCTTAAACAGCTCATTCTTTAAAAGAAAATATCTCCCTTTGCATTGAACTTTGAGCGTCGTAACTTTGCAGATGTTGTTTATGCTCAAACAGCAACATTACACACTAACTAAAGTTAAAAAAGTAAAATCATGATCAAGGACCAAGGTATAGTACTTATTAGTTTGGAGAAATGAATTGTGAACTTTATCACAATCAAGTGGATAATATTTAACAGAAGCATCAAAATATCACACAACATCCTGTCTCTGTCTCTCTTGCCTTCATCAATGCTCTGTTACTCGATCACACACACACACACACACACACACACACACACACACACACACACACACATGCGCACACACTCACACACACGCACAACTAATTAGAGAATGGGATAAGTGATTATCAGGCACGTGGCAGGGATTGTGAACCTCCCTGTGGATTACACACCATACTAGACAGCGGCAACTTTCATCCCTGACTGAAAGTTTTCCTGCTTCTCCCTCACTATCGCACGTAATCTAGGAAATATTCGCATTCAGCCTGTGCTCTCATTCTGTCATCAACAGGACTGTTTAAAAATCAGTACAGGAAGATATACTTTGGGGTGTAAATGGAGTCTGATATGTGCTTGAGAATGAAGAAATTACAATTTTTGGATGGCAATATTTGTTCAAAATCAATAAATATACACTATTGTTGAAAGGTTTAGGGGCAGTAAGATTTTATAAATGTTTTTGTCTCATTTTGTATCTCATTATATCTCTCACACTCAAGGCTACATATATTTAATCAAAAATACAGTAAAAAAATTTCTATGTGAATACATTTTAAAATGTAATTTATTCCTGTGATCAAAGCTGAATTTTCAGCATCATTACTCCAGTCTTCAGTGTCACATGATCCTTCAGAAATCATTCTGATATGATGATTTGATGCTCAAGAAACATTTATTATTATTATCGATGTTGAAAACAGTTGGGCTTCTTAATATTTTTGGGCAAACCATGATTTTTTAGAAAGTCAAAAGCATTTATTTGAACATTATTAATGTCTTTACTGTCACTTTTAATTAATTTAATGCATCCTTGCTGAATAAAAGTATTCATTTCTAAAGAAAAAAGAAAAAAATCTTACTGCCACCAAACTTTCAAATCGAATAGTAATACATATGCCCCCCAAACATAATGATAATTATAACAATAATAATACATTAATTAATAAGAAATAACAGGAAAATTAATATTAATATAAAAGATTATTGAAATTTAATAAGAACTTGCATGAAAAAAAATCATTTGTGGAATAACATTGTACTTATTAAATTATGCATGCATCAAAGTAAAATGGTTTAGATGGTCTAGATGTTGATTTGACAAATATAAAACTCTCTGGGACATCTTAGAGCACCACAGTGTAGATTTTTCTTCTTCAAAAGCATGTATTATTATTATTAATATTTTCCCAGCCCAAATATAAATACAGGTAACATCACATTTAGTTTTTAGTTCTGAACCACATTAAATACAGTCTAAATTTTAGACAGGGCTTTCTAGCCAAAGTCTTATCAAACTGATTTTGTCTGATCAGAAATGAAGCCGATTCTGATCCCCACTCACCCAGCATTCCCTTGTCAGCATTCGACAGGCACATGTCCTTCTCAGCACTGGGCAGGGCGAAACTCACTACGAAGCACTCCACACCATCAGCCATCAGGGCCAGACCCAGCACCGTGAAGAGGGTCCACTGGAAGCGCCCGTGACCGCAGTCTTCCATGATGCTCTCGTATTGCTCTGGCAACGTTTCCTCTACGACCTCAGCTGCCATCCTGGCCTTCATACGGGCCTCCCTTCGTGCGGCTCTCCGCGCCTCCTTGATCTCGTCCGGATGAGGGATGCCTTGGTATTCCCCCTCATACATCTGCTCATCTTCATCGTGCCCCTCGGTGGCATCACTAGCAGCATCGTCCTCCTCCTGAGGAGGGTAGTCTGTCTGATAAGGGTACGTGTACTCTCCTCCTTCTCCATATGTGGGATATGCATCTCCCTGCTGGTTTATATTGTTTTGGTAAGGGTCATCCATTTTGGCTTGGGTTTGTTATATTCTTAAAGACAAAAATAGCTAAATTAACATAGTCCTCAGAAATCTCTGAGTCTTTGGTGACAGTTCCAAATCCAAAAAGGTCTTAAAAATATAAATTGCACCTCAGTTAAGGCCTCAATATTTATGACAGCAATGAGTTATTTCCCTTTGGGTGGTTCTACACAAGGCCACATGCTGCACCTGAAAGAAAAAGAACATAGTTAAAGTTAATAAGTTAGTTAATCAGCCTTCATTCATGGTTTCATTTTACATGAATGAACGAGGCTGAGAGGTTAAAGCAATTCCATTGCATTGATTTTTTTTTTTTAAATCTTGCAAAAGGTGTGAACACACACTTGTAATGACTTTTTGTACTGTTTTGCATGTGTGTTTGATTCACTAAAAATAACTGACTCATTAGTCATTCGTTTGGGAATCACACTACACCATGGCACTGTATACCGTATGTTTGATTTATTAAAATTACCAAGTCAACCGACTCATTAGTCATTTGTTTGGGAATTGCACTGTAGCCTACTGGGCTGTGTCTGAAATCGCCCCATACCCTTAAACAGGGCACTATTTGAGGGAACAGCCATTTGTAGTGGTGTCCGAAACCATAGTGGACGTTATTGAGTGCACTCATTCAATCCCATAATGCACCGCAATAACGAGTGTACAACTGATATACACTCAATGGCTAGAGAATACCCATAATGCACTGTGAGAGTCACGTGCCGAAATAATTCCCACGTCTGACCAGAAGATGGCGCCCACAGCTGAATCATCCATCCATTAATTTTCCAAACTGCTGGTCCAATGTGGGTACATCGTAATATCATCCAGATATAAATTCATTTTTAATTGATTATTAAATTGTTTAATTAAGGTTTATACGTGCTTGTTTCCATGACAGAGTTCAAGATTAATCTTTTAATTTCTACTGGAGCTGCCAGTTTGCTAAGTTTCAAACAATTATTAAACGCAAACACAAACTATGTAAAAGCGAGAGCCCTTCTGGCGCACTGAATGTCCAAATTCACTCACTCGTTTCCATCCCCCTCAAGTGAATTATATTAGTGGACTAACGTAGGGAATAGTGAATGAGGGTATAGGGGGCTTCGGAATCGCCCCCCCAGGTTGCACTGTATGGTTGATTCACTGAAAAGAACCGATTCATTTGTCATTCATTTGAGAATCGAACACTGGTCACGCTGTAGCCTATGTTTGATTCAGTTCCAAGAACCAACTTTAGTCATTCATTTTGAAATCACACTACACTGTTTGCGCTCTATGATTAACTGAAAAGAATCAGCTTATTACTGTCATTTGTTCTGTAATGTAATTCACCATTCTTCTCATTGTCACTTTAGTAGTGATGGGAGAAACAAAGCTTTCGAAACACCACACGCTGGTTAGAACAGTGTAAATGCAACAAAGACTCAGGCCAAACATGCATAAAACTACTACAGTTATGATGTAACAAAGCCTTGTTTACTGAAATCACATGACTTTGGCAGTTTGAATCTCGCTCTGAACCACCGATTCAAAACAAAAGATTCGTAAAGGTTTCGAAGCTTCATGAAGCAGTGTTTCAAAAGTGCCTAGCCCTGGGTATACTTTGTCTTTTTACACATACCCTTGTGTACGTACACAGTCGAATGCACAGCCTTGGAAAGTTACAAGCCATGTAAACATCTTTGTATTCTTTCATGCTAGAGTTGTACAAATGAGGTACTTTCTAACCTCCTCGCACAATCTGTCGTCTATATAGGCCTCCGTTCCTGTAGCTTGCATGCGTTCCGGTCTGTTCTGTTTATGCAGTTTTTCTTTGACTACCTTGTGAATCGATGCCCCCAGGGCACAGTTGCCACCTTGTGGATAAACTAATTACTGCAAAAAAAATTAAATGCACATGTGCGGTTACAAAAATCTGGCGGTGCGCAGACTCTTCTGAGGACGAAATTTGCGCCACGCGCACTGTAAGCTGACCCTCGTGTACGCGTAAAAAGTGAACTATACTTCGGGCTTATCACTACACTTTAGTGCTTTTGATTTAGTAGCAGAGTAAAAGTGCAAGTATTCTTTTTGTGGGGTTTTCCAAATGCATGTGCGAGAACTGTAAACTGAACGTTATTTGGCCCAGAAAATGGGACCGGTTTTAAATAAGTAAACTATCTATCGGTTAACAAACCGCTGAACAAACAGCACGTCGATCCCTTACAGCCTCATTTCCAATCATGAAAAACAAATATGGCATCTACCCATGACTACTGTAAGCTAAATATACGGTAGGCTACAGTATTTTCAATGAAGCATTAAAATAAATGCAATATGATCACATAGGGGAGTAAAATACATGCATTCAGGTGACACTAAAAAAAAAAAAGTCATACAAAAATTGTGTTTTATCAAAAGGTTATCAGAAACAGAGAATAGCTTACTGTTCAAAATTCAAAGAAGTAATTGGACACTTTGTGGTTGTCAAACATTGACTATCACTTTATTAAACATATATATGCCTATGCATTGATGTGCATGTGCTGTCAATAACTCTTGTTAACAGAAGCTATAAATGAGATGTTTACAAACTTCCTCTTGTCCCATGCTGCCATTAGAGTGTCTGGTACAAGATGGTAATCACTGGTCAAGACTAGACCTCATTATAAGCCCCTACTTATCCAACCCAAGCCATTTGATCTGTCCATGCCAGAGGCAAGACTCCTTACTCATTGCATGCCTGAAATCAAAGCATTTTATATTAAACATGTATTTGAGCATCTGTCATATACATATGATATTATGAATATGAAAATGAGGCAGCTTTAATGACCATACACATAATATTCCTGTGTGTGTCTGTTTAGCTATATGGACCTAAATGTGACACTATCAAAATGTTTAAGTACTATAAAGACAGGCTTTTTCTTGTGTCCTGACATGTGCAATATTTTCTCTTGCTTTCCAAGTGAGAGCTAGGATTTAATCCAGCTTAAAAGCAGATGAATTTTATTCATTCCCAGAAGGCCAGATTAAATTTGGAGTGTGATGAACACGTCTCTTGATGAAATTATCAAATGTCAGGAGTATAATATATAAGAGCAAAACAGATCCACAGATTGTGCCAGTTTGCAAAGAAAATGTATGTTTTTTTCCCAATAAAGAAAAAACAGCTCATTCATCCATAAACACCGACAATTGTCCCTTGCCCAAAGTATTTGAAAAGAGATTACTGAGTGAATTCATCTACATTCACTGAGTATCCTGCCTCGACCTGTCATCGTGATCTGATGGTCCCAGATGGGCATTACATAACTTCAGACTTGTACTGTGACCAAATAAGCTAAAACAAACGTTCTAGCAAATGCATTAAGTCTGTAGGGACTGTTATGGGATTAGATCATGATATTCATCCATTTACAATGTTCTATATGTATTTTCTAGTGTTTCAATGTTCATATAAAACACATTATGCTAGTATGCACATACATGTCCTAGCACTTTATTAAAATATTTATGACATAAAAGTAAGCAGTGACAACAGTTTTCTAAAGTGTGACATGCTATTAAATAACAAATAATATATACAAAAACTTCAAATTTCATTTAAAATATGAACCAACATTACAGCATATTATGGTCTGATGTCCGAAAGCTAAACTGAAAGCAATAATTAGTTTTTTTGTTATAGAACCTTCATGACAGGCACTGTAACCAACCAAAACAGACTGGGCCATCTGGCCAATCAGAGCAGAGCAGGCTTGCGGAAAGGCGGGATTTAGAGAGGCTGATTCATCGGATGAGTCCTTTGAGAATCATTGAAATATGTGGTCATGTGCGATGTGTATTATGAGAAAAGTGGTTTTTTAATCTTTGATGCATGTAAACCTGTTGTAGGAGACCTCCTAAACAACATTAGCAGCCTTTAAAATAACATAATAGGGGCACTTTAAATTCATCTTTCTGTCAGGTGATATATCCATATATGGCTGAAAGTGCACATGGTGTGGGCGGGTCTTTAGTGATGACACCGGGAGGAGATGGTAGCTAATGGAGGGCAAGTCTGAAGGGCACGTTTGCTTAAGCATGTCACCTGTACAACTACTGAGAAGCCTCTAGACAGTGGCGATCATGCATCTTTATCCCTGTATCAACATACTTTCTTTATAATAATTCAGATTTGTTTGGACATTTGAATTGTTTGCCATTGATGTTTATTAAATATATCAAAATAATACTTAAAAAACCTTTGTAAAACAAATAATTTTTCCTTATTTTCTGGATGCATGTATATTCACATTACTAAAATCCCTTTTACAATCAACTTTTACATTTAGATCAAATTTCTTTTTCTTTTCTCTTTTTTTTTTAAAGAAAATAATTACAAAATGTTTCGATATATAGTGGTATAACAGATTGCAATTTCTTTTAAAGCAAAATGTAAAGGGGGAAAAAATCCATATTTTTCAGTAGTTATTTTCATTTTAGAGCTGTTGTCTTTTTATAATTATAACCTCATTTGGAGGACACAAAAATGTCAATGGCTAAAAGTCAATAAACAAATCTATTGTACATAATGAAAGGCAACAAGTCGTGATGTAGGATGGAGCTTTTTCATCAGCTTTATAGATCTGCAAAATGCAAGTATGTCACTTTTAAAGTGTAAATCTGATCTCTGCTTATGGTTATCAATGCACAGTGGTGATCGAAACGGCTAAAGTCAAATATTGTGATCTGGCATTTTTCTGTAGGACTACAGACATTTAAAGTTTAATTTAAAGCATTCACCAAATGCAGTCCTCTATCAGGCATAATTTAAAAGCAATAGCACTGAAAGCAAAATAAAATACCTTAACATTCAAATGAAATAAAGTTAACTTACCGCAAATATTATTCTTTTATGTATTATGGCGTTTGATATAAATAATAAAAAAATCCAAAGGAAAATCCTGGCAGAGTTTCAGAAGGCAAGTCCTACATGTCACCTTAACAGGAGTCTGTTGGGCAGACCAGGGGATTATGGGTCGACTCCGGCTCATCCAGATGGAATCTCCCTACGCTTGATGCTGCCAGACCAAATGGTAGAGTCCACATCCAGTTTAATGAAGACATGCTGCAACAATAAAAGAAACCGGATGTGTTGAGAGGGGAATACTGTTACGATACATAATGATTTTACCTAAACATACTTATGCCACTAATGCTAAATAATCACTGAGAAGTTATTGAATGAGAAAAGATGACCCCAGTTGACTCATTCATTTGGATAAAGCACGGATTAAATGGCCAAATGTTTGCTTGCCACAAAGTACAATATCTTTATTTGATCAAAGTCGGCATTAAACAGAAGTTGCAATAGTCTTTCCTTCCCTAGACAGTACATCCTGGCTTCTTGAACTGGAAAAAATGCAGGGCGGGACTTGATTTTGACATTGGGGAATTAATGGGTTGGTTGTGGTTTGCTATTGGTCGATCTCATGTGAGTGACAGGTTGCCCCGCCCTCATGCCAGTAAACACATCATCAGAGAAGAGATGTTGCGAGTGGGAGAGAAAGTTATTTTGATTAAAGATTACAATGGTGCATGAATTTAAAAAAATAAAAAAATGATGTGCACAAATAAATCATTTATAATAAATATGACAATATACAACAACAAAAAAAGAATTGTCAATTTTGGTGACTTTAACATGCAGAACACACAGACGGGATGCTGACATCATTTCCTTCTCAAACTGACATCAACCACACATTACAGCTTAACTAGCTGAAGCAATACGCTCATTTCAGGTGTTGTGCCGAATTTTATTACCCCCCTAGAATTGTTAGGTTTAGGAGTAGGTGTGAGGGAGGGGTAAGGATTAGGGGTGGGGTTAGGATTAGGCAATCAGGTAACAAGGGGGGTAATAATTTGGCAGGAGGTCAAAATTTGGCACAACACCAGCCACGCTTAGAGTAAGTTTGTACGGCCTGCTATGGGACGGTATTATAGAGGGTAGATGTCTTGCACAGAGTAAAGCTGCCTAATCCCACAGCCAGTAATTCTGCTGCAAAGAGGATTAGCTCCACCCCAACAGAACCATTGGCTATATTTAGATCACATATTCCCTGTGTTTCGTCCGCTCGCTCCGCCTCTTTACTTTCCCCTCCCTCTAATTCATCTAAATTTCCCAAGTGGGCAGTTGTACTCTGATCTACTGTAAAACCAGCTTCACTCCCACAAATCCTTGGTTTAACACCATTGTTCTCAAACCTTGACAGGTGACAGACCACTTAATACACCACATTAAATATCCTGTTTTGACAAATCAATCCATAATTTTGCTGTCATTAAATATAAACCTTGCACGAGACAAATGTTCGCTAGCTACATTAGCCCAAACACGTACGTGTTATCGCATAACATGACTGAATTTAAATAATTTATTATATAAATATATTAATTAACTGTATCTAAACTATGTCAGGAATTAGGGAAAAATGCCTTCCACTGAATGACAGAACATTTAGAATGTTATTTAGAATTTAGACAGAACATATTGGTGTCAGATATACTCTTTCTCTGTCTTGTTTTCCAAAGGCCAGAGGTCTGCAAGTGTAATCCCACAGTATTAAAGGGAACAGAGGTGGGAAGGAAAGACGGTAAAGCACACACAACCAATCTGAGCCTATCAAAACCTTCAAAGCTGATTGGAGTGTGACCGCAGTTCAGATCACCTGACTGACAGACAGACATGAAAGCCTCTCAATACGTAATAAGTATTTGATTTCTTTAGATAATGATTTTCTTTAGATAATAAATATGAGGCATTGAAATGCCACTGAGAGTAAAATTCTTATTTTGTATCTGTTCATCAGAGAAAGAAAGCTTTGTGAAATCCACTTTATCCTCAAATCTACTCCACAGTGAAAAGATAAAGTCGCCATCTAGTGTTTCTTTGTGGAAGAACAAGAGCAATTAAGGAATGGAATATTAGCTTACTATTTATTGAAACATATACAGCCTGAAAAAAATGCATCACAGTTTCAACAAAAATATTAAGTTACACATCTGTTTTCAACATTGATAATAATAATAAAAATAATAAGAAATGATTCCTGAGTGCCAAAACAGCATATTAGAATGATTTCTGAAGGATCATGTGACTCTGAAGACTGGATTAGTGGAATATAACAAAATAAATGTTAAAATATATTGAAATGGAAATTTTAAATTGTAATTATTTTTATAAAATTTTACAGACCTCAATAACATAAATAAATAAATTGATAAATGTTCACATTCTGTTAAAAAAAAAATCAAGGCATAATTTTCAAAAAAGAGGAATATCACAGAATATAGATATTGAGCAGAGAGAGACAAAACAAATTAGACTCACGCTTTATCTTAACATTTGCATGTTTGAGCTGTTTTAACTGAAAACAACCTGCACTGTCATTTCTTAAAATATGTCAGTGCCATTGTTTTGTCTCAAGGTGCAAACCATTTTTTTTCTAATTCACATTTATAAAAGCTACTTAAAGGTAGGGTAGGTATTAGGCAATTTCAGAGCGGCTAGCTTTGAAAGCGTAAGATCCCACCCTCCCTTCAGAGCGCCTCCAAAGCCACGCCTCCTCCAAAACACATGAACGTGCACAGCAGATTCACGCATACTCCGTTTGCAGTGCGTGTTGCAGTACGTATGCGTTGCAGAAGCAGCATGCACTATTGTGCTGTCACATATGCCGTGTTTGCAGTGCGCAACTGATCCGTGGCTGTATATCACAAACACAACATTTACTAAGCTAACAGTGGCTGTATTTAAGGACTTGGTGCTTAAAGGGTTAGTTCACCCAAAAATGAAAATTCTGTCATTTTATTACTTACCTTCATGTCGTTCCACACCCGTAAGAACTTTGTTAATCTTCAGAACACAAATTAAGATATTTTTGTTGAAATCCGATGGCTCCGTGAGGCCTGCATAGCCAGCAATGACATTTCCTCTCCCAAGATCCATTAATGTACTAAAAACATATTTAAATCAGTTCATGTGAGATCAGAGGTTCAATATTAATATTATAAAGCAACGAGAATATTTTTGGTGCGCCAAAAACCCCCCCAAAATAACGACTTATATAGTGATGGCCGATTTCAAAACACTGCTTCATGAAGCATCGGAGCACAAATGAATCAGTGTGTCGAATCATGATTCGGATCGCGTGTCAAACTGCCAACGGCTGAAATCACGTGACTTTGGCGCTCCGAACCGCTGATTCGACACACTGATTCATTTGTGCTCCGAAGCTTCATGAAGCAGTGTTTTGAAATCGGCCATCACTAAATAAGTCGTTATTTTGTTTTTTTGGCGCACCAAACATATTCTCGTCGCTTTATAATATTAATATTGAACCACTGTACTCACATGAACTGATTTAAATATGTTTTTAGTACATTTATGGATCTTGAGAGAGGAAATGTCATTGCTGGCTATGCAGGCCTCACGGAGCCATCAGATTTCAACTAAAATATCTTAATTTGTGTTCTGAAGATGAACGAAGGTCTTACGGGTGTGGAACGACATGAGTGTAAGTAATAAATGACATTATTTTCATTTTTGGGTGAACTAACCCTTTAATCTGGGCTGAAAGACTGTTGGACTCTGGCATATTGTTATGATTTGACAATGATGACAATTGTTGTCATTTAATAAAAACAAAAAACTTACTTTTACTTATTTTTATTTAAAATCCAATATTTGTTACTGAATCAGCATTGCAATTCTCTTTGTATAGGCTACACTCTTTCATAGATCCCTGCAAACATGCCCCTGCGGGGCCCATGCTGGCTTTTTGCGGGCACAGTGGGCTAGGGCCAGCCCACGCCAAACCTAAACAGGCCCAGTGCAGCTTGCCCAGGCGAGGCCCACAGCTTTGGGCTCACTGCGGGCCCTCTGTGAGCAGCCCACACTAGCAAACTGCACACATTAAGCCCATGATGGCCCAGTGTGGGCCAGCCCGTTCGAGCCCAGAGCAACTTTTATACCTTTGGGCCCATGCAGATTTTGTGTAAGCAGCCCACTTTCGTTTCCCATGCTTTGTTGGGCTGTATCTTTATACAGCATTTTCTGTTTTCTTAAATGACATACATGTAAAATTACAAAAATAATCTGTAATTAATACAATAACAAAACAGTTGGATGATAAAACGGTCAAATGACTTGGCAGTATAAAGTAAAATCTCCTTATTTAAATAAGCTGAAAACACTGTCACATAGGGTGGCCATATGTCCGGATTTTGGCCGGACAGTCTGGATTTTAAGCCCCCTGTCCGGCGTCCGGTGCAGCCTCAAGCCGGACATTCATTTGTCCTCCTTTTTGGAGTTGCGCTGAATCAGCCTAAAAAAAAACCCGCTCTAGAATCTTTATTAGGACGCAGCAGCATAGCGTCTAATACCGTAAGATCTGGTCAAACAGACGATTGGCTGAAAGCGGTGTCAAATAAATATCTGATATATCATTGGTTAAAAACGTAAACAAGCCTGCTGGCTACATCATATCATCATGTTTTGTCTATGTATTTCTGTTATTTCCAGAAGTCCAGAAATTTTATGTTTTCAGGCACTGTGCACTTTGCAATACTTTTTTGAAACAGACATCACAATGTCTTGAATAAATACAAATACTGTGAACAAACACTTTTTTGCCTCTTCTGTTACACATAGGTCTACATCAAATTGTCCGGCAATGAATAGAGTAGGCTTTTTCAGAATCACTGTATCATGATACCATCGATATAATGGACAAAATTGTATTACGAGTACATTGTAGTTGTGAGTACACCAGAGTCCTATGCATCCTTTTTGGTGTTATGGAAATGGCCACCCTACTGTCACATGACCAGCAGCAGAACATTAAACGCTAACAGATCTGTCTAGATCTCAGCATCTTTACTTATTACAATCCACTTTGACTATTTCTTTCATACAAAACTTTTAGATGTTAATGTTTTATTGAAAATAGTAAATTTTAAAGTCACCGTTATGGAGGTGAGCGTTTGCTTTAGTTGGGCTCTTGACTTCCAATCTGTAATGCTTCTCTGGCTGCTGTAACTGTGTGTTTCTGAAGCACATTTGTTTTAGCAAAAATTGGAAGAGAAATTCTGGTTAGATGAAGTTGATTATTGATGATTCAATCATCATGCAGTGGTCAGAATCAAAGAGATTTATATTTTACAGAGTATGATTTAGGAAATATTTGAGTGGCAGATACCCCTTGACCCCTTTTTTTAACAGTCATGAACCGTTATTTTCATTAATGGTTATTGTGTGGCACCCTGTGCAGCCAGACTTATTGTTGTAGATTAATAGTGTGGGCCCAGTGAGGGATTCCTGGGGGCTAAGTGAGAGCTGCCCTTACACTAGTGATTCTGTTACATACTAAAACCGCCAGTAGGTGGCGGTAAGTCTTAATGTGTGAATCACGGAGTCATCCGTTAACAATTAGTTCAAACTTTGACCTGTGGAGGGCAGTAATACACTTAGCAGTGTCTACACTGCTGGAATTCTAATAGAGAAAAAGAAAGCTAGTTCAAGACGAGCATTCATGGTTAAAAACGTATATAATTTATTTTTTTTTTTTTTTTAAATGACCGATCGTATCGTTTAAAGTCCTTTGAAGCTGCACTGAAACTGTAATTTTGACCTTCAGCCGTTTGGAGTCCATTGAAGTCCACTATATGGAGAATAATCCTGGAATGTTTTCATCAAAAACCTTCATTTCTTTTCGACTGAAGAAAGAAAGACATCTTGGATGACATGGGGGTGAGTAAATTATTAGGAAAATTTTATTTGAAAGTGAACTAATCCTTTAATCTATGCTCTGTCTGTGAAATCAGAGCTTTATCTATAACCATGAATTTCTTTTAAAATCCCCAGAAGAGGAAGAGGGAAACACAACGACATCCACAAACTTCCCAAACTCAGCATGAATCAACTTTGACATATCTGGCCAGAGTCTGACAGCCCACCCTGTCACTGTTAGCCTCCTCCTCCAGCAAGTCCTTCAACGTACAAAACAGCTTTTGTGACGGGACAAAACTGGCAATGTACTTCATTGTGCCAAGCTTGTTTCCCATCTCTCTTCATTGGTGGCAGACTGGGAACGTCGGATTACAGATGGCATATTGAAATTCACCTCACGTTTGCCTCTACTCTGGCTATCGCAAATGTGTTCAAGTGCAGCTCAGCATGACATAGAGAGAGAAGAGTCTTTTCTTGTACTATTTCCTTATTTATCTAACACCAGAACTCTGCTGGGGGAGAGAATGGAGGCCTGGGGCTTTCTGAAGAAGACACAGTTCATTGAGGATCATGAAGCTCATTATTCAGAGACCCTTGAACTTCCATTCACAACACACACAAGCAGTGCCTCACAATAAATATGCAAATAATGTGTTTTGGAAATATTATTTGTTTTAAAAGGGGTTAATAGTGTCAGATGTAGGCAGTAGGCACATTTCGACTGTATCACACTTTCATCTGGACTGTCATTGTTCCAATGCAAGAACCACCGATAGATATTTTGGATATGCTTTGATAAACTTTTTGATGCTAAAGACCCCGAAAATATGACCTTGTTGATAAATACAAAGGCAGTTGTATATTAAAAATCCATAAAGCGTGAGAAAATATTAAATGTAGTATTATTAATTAAATCAAAAAATTGAATATTTTGCTCTTCCATTGTCAGTTTATTAAAACATATGGTTAAAATATTATTTGAAAAATATTTATTTTCTTTTTTATAAATATGTTAAAAAGAACAAATTATGAGAATAATAAAAATATAAAATAATAGCATTAATGTCTTGATTTTTTAAAGGACAGTGAAATAACTACATTTAGTGAAGATTTCTTAAACATATTTCAATAATATTTTAAGTGCACACATTAGTTTTGTCAACCCTACAATGCATTTTTGTAAAAACAATAAATAAATAAAATTAATTAGCTTAATAAAAGCTCTAAAATTTTATTCAAAATATCCTCTGGTTTGAAAAACCCATAAGCAACATTATTAACATTAACAGAATGCTCATATAATTATAAGAATATTCTTTGTTTTGTCAATATGATCGACTGTTTTCTCAGTTTTGGTATAAAATCAACTCGAGTTTTTGAAATGCAGTCATTTTACTTACCAATAGGGGGCGGAACAACAAACTAAAAAACACCTGCTGATAACAGATCCTGCTGAAAACATTCAGTTTAAACATCCTTAAAGTAGATTGTGCGGGCAGTGATATCAGTAATATAGTCTTTATTATAAACTAAACTCCAGAAATGTATCTGGTGGAGACGCTCATCAAACTGGTATTTCACAAGGGAAATTAGAAGGGCGTGGCTTAGACATCCCGGAGCTTGTAAAGGTACGATGGGTCTAAATAATAATTTTTCTATTTAAACTAGTAACTATATATTTTCAATTCAATGTCTATAAATGTTTCTCAGTCTCATTACTCATTTGTAAATTATTATTTAGACCGCTGCCGGACAGTGTTGTCACCTGATACCTGTTACTTTTTTCAGCGCTGATGAAGATGGACCAATCATATTCGTTTGCGATTACAGGATAATGTGTTTTTTGGTGACAATTTACTGTGGCGTATTTCTTTTTGATTGGCAGGTACTATTCCTTATAAACAACATATATAAATGATTACAGTTTTAGTGTGCATATATCTGTAATAAGTAAATAAAACGACCCTAAGGTTTCAATGCTTCCCAATGGTGAATTCGGATTTCTGGGCCACCACTTGGAAGAAGTGAAAAAAAACTGATAGGAAAGTTTTTGGTCATCAACATTTGCCTCCCACTGGTTAAAGATCACGGTTAATATGTTTCCTCAAAGAGTGTCATGAAACATGGATTTCATCTGACCTGTTTCCAGTTTATTTGTACCCTCAAAACGGCGGTAGACGTGTTTAGTTAGAGGTAAGTGGTTTATTTGGAGAAATATAGAGGCGTGTGAATGTGATTGACAGCTTTTGCTTAGTTATAACTTAAGGATACACCTGACGTGTATTTTACGGACGTGCTATATTAACACGTCAAAAACAAAACAGGTCTTATGTTCTCAAGTGTTTACGGTTAAGGTGGTTAGCTTATATTAAATATAAGGAAATTAAATTTGACTTGAATCTTGTTAAAAAAGTGAACAGGTGCACAAGTTAAACACAGTATATTGGGATTGGGACACTTTTTTTCAGTCATCTCAATGGCTAAAAGTGTCCCAATCAACCTGAATTCAGCTCTACAGATTTAATCAGTTTTTCATTCTTACTTTTTCAGTCAGTTACTTAGCTTGTTTGTATGTTTATTTATTTATTTAATAAATGAATAGCCACTGTGTTATGCTTTACTTCAAAATTTAAGCAGTTGTGTTTCACATTTCATCAGTTTTTCTGATATTATTTATTTCATCAGTTTTTCTGATATTGCAGTTATTTATTCTATATTTTTAAATCTGTGCTAAAAGCTTTCAGTGCAACACAAAAATATCTATATGTATGTATGTGTGTGTGTTTGTGTGTATATATGTATGTGTATATATGTATTTGGATTGATTATTTATTTATTAAGCTATTAAAGGGTCAGTTCACCCAAAAATTAAAATAATGTCATTAATTACTCACCCTCATGTCGTTCCACACCTGTAAGGCCTTCGTTAATCTTCGGAACTCAAATTAAAGGTGCAATATGTAAGATTTTTGCAGTAAAATATCCAAAAACCACTAGGCCAGTGTTATATATTTTGTTCACTTGAGTACTTACAATATCCCAAATGTTTCCAACTATTTGTAAATCGTGAGAAAATTGCAATTTTAACCAAGGCTCCGGGACGTGTGAGGAGTCGCCTGTCAATGGCGTCATACCCGCGTTACCCTCGGTTTCCGGTTTTATTTTGTAGAAACCATGGAAACACCAAAGACGCTTTAAAATATTACACGTTTTAATAGACAAGGGAACAACTGTTTTGATATATTTATAGATGGAAAACGAATTGTTGTTTAATAGCTCAACACGTTTAGTCTTTTTTTTTCCGATTTACCATGCTTGACCATGCCTCAGAGCAAAACACTATTTTGTGAAGTAGCTAACATAGCATAATCAGATGCAGCTTTATTTTTAGTAACAGTAATACAGAATTTTCTCCATCATACAATACGTTTTAAAATTAATTGCATGCCATTTATCAACACAAGCCATTCAGTATTTAATATGATATTGTAAAATCGATCTATCTTACTGCAGTGTGTAACAGTGTCTCACAGCAGCTGCCGAGCGAACGCACAGAGTAACGTTACAACATCATTTTCAACACACTCAAATGTATCTAATATGATAAACAGAGCTGCATTACCTCATACTCATGACTGGAAAAGCGTAAGCGGCGCCAGCAACTGTGTCATAATAAAAGTCCCGCTGCTTGTGAGACGTGTGTTGCGCAATCGCTCCAGCGGCCTCGTTCAGCTCCACAACACTCGCTCCTGCTCTGCTTCATACTATAGTAACGTTAATAATCACATCCATGAACATGATTTCTTCCCGACTCCAATCCTGATTCTTTTGCACCATTCCGCTCTCAAACTTGGCATCATCAAGCTACGCCTTTGTTTTGAATAGGCCTCTAGCGACCTCTAGAGGACAAAATTATTACATATTGCACCTTTTAAGATATTTTTGATGAAATCAGATGGCTCCGTGTGGCCTGCATAGCCAGCAATGACATTTCCTCTCTCAAGATCCATTAATGTACTAAAAACATATTTAAATCAGTTCATGTGAGTACAGTGGTTCAATATTAATATTATAAAGCGACAAGAATATTTTTGGTGCGCCAAAAAAACTAAATAACGACTTATATAATGATGGCCGATTTCAAAACACTGCTTCATGAAGCATCTTATGAATCTATGAATCTCGTTATGAAGTGTGTCGAATCATGATTCAGATCGCATGTCAAACCGCCAAACTGCTAAAATCACGTGACTTTGGCACTCCGAAACGCTGATATACTATATATACCAACACTATATAAGTCGTTATTTTGTTTTTCTGGCGCACCAAAAATATTCTCGTCGCTTGATAATATTAATATTGAACCACTGTACTCACATGAACTGATTTAAATATGTTTTTAGTACATTAATGGATCTTGAGAGAGGAAATGTCATTGCTGGCTATGAAGGCCTCACGGAGCCATCGGATTTCAAATAAAATATCTTAATTTGTGTTCTGAAGATGAACGAAAGTCTTACAGGTGTGGAACTGCATGAGGGTGAGTTATTAATGACATTATTTTCATTTTTGGGTGAACTAACCCTTTAATGTATTGTAATATATGATAATTGCCTTTTCATTGGAGCTTAACATTTTTCATTCAAGTCAAACAATTAATGAACTCAACGTTAAACCTTCTCCTTAAAGATCATAGTAGTTTCTCAATCTCAAGTGAACTGACCAGTCGATCATTTGTATCAATTAGTTACGTTTGTTGTATTTAGTGTTTCTTGGCATGGTTTCCTCTATCAGTTTTTACAGTGTGACATCAGTAAGGCAAAACAGGTAAATATTGCCCCATAAAAAGAGTGAGCGTTCCCTCAGGGAGGAAAGCAGCAGGCACAAACAGCAGGTTTTGAGAGCATCAGGTAGGAGAACATTAACCAGACGCAGGCATCAGACGGCACAGCGAACAGCAGTGGCCTCTGTTACTCAAGTGCTCTTGGAAACAGACACCTGAGCCACAGCCTCCTTGTCCTCCCCCACCCATGACATCACACGCCTCTTATCTGCTGCCAAACACAAAGCCGCATTTAGCTCAAAGTAATCAGCGCTGTGACCTAACCTGCCATGCACTGGAGATGCATGAAGATTCAGGTGTGCTTTTTGGTACGTTTGATTCGCGTAATATGCTAAAATAATAATGGATATATGAGCTCTGCTGGACTCAGCTTGGAGTTCTCAAGACCTGAGGTAAGATGTCATCCAAGGAGTTTGTTAGAACATGAGAAATGCATATAAAATATATGTATTAAAAACCTGTGGCATGAGTTCTGAGCCAATGAAAGAGCAAACTGAGCTTTGGTAGCAGACATGGTTTTAGAAGCAGTGAATTTAGAATTTCTTTTAAATGTGTTTGTCAGTAGTTTTTAGGTTTTTAGCTGATCTTTAAAGTTACATCATACTGTCATGTGTCACATGAAGTGCAAAGCGTTACCTACAGGAGGGATCCAACAGGCTAGAACTAGTACATTACTGTTCAAAAGTTTGGGGTCAGTTAGATATTTTAATGTTTTTGAAAGAAGTGTCTTCCATGCTCACCAATGCTGCATTTATTTGATCAAAAATACTGTTTAAAATTTGTGAAATATTATTATGATATATTTTAAAATGTATTTTATTCCTGTGATGGCAAAACTTTTTTCATCAGCATCATTACTCCAGTCTGTAGTGTCACATGACCCTTCAGAAATCATTCTGATAGGCTGATTTGGTGCTCAAGGAACATTTCTTATTATCAATGTTGAAAACAGTTGTGCTGCTTCATATTTTTGAGGAAACTTTTTTCAGGATTCTTTGATTTAATAGAAAGAAAGTTCAAAAGATCAACATTTATTTGAAATAAAAATGTAATACAACTGACACTTTTGATCAATTGAATGCATTATTGCTGAATGAAATTACACATTTCCTTAAAGAAAATTATACCCCTTATGCACTGTAAAAAAAAAATCCCAGTAAAATTTACGGTAAAAAACCGGCAGCTGTGGTTGCCAGAACTTTACCGTAAAAAATACAGTAACAACGTAAAAAAAAATCTGTTAAATTTACGGTAAAATAACGTATTTCATTAACTGACATAATGTTAATTTACCAAGCTAATGAAGTACTAATATCTGTTTTGTACCTTTATAATACACTGACAGTCACCAAACACAGTGGTGATAAGAGTCACATGATGAATCAAAGTTCATCACAAGCTGAGATGGACAACACTAACATATAGAAGGTGCACACCGTCTCATTCACACACACACTAAACACCATCATGGTAACATGCATGAAATGTTAAAAATGCAATAAACATTAATTTAACAACATTAGATGTAACATAAAACCCTAATGTACATAACTGATTAGAAAAAAATGAGAAAAACTAAGAAGAAACAGAGTTATTTCAACGAAAATATATCAAATGTGAAGTGTCACGCAGGGAATTGTGGGAATGTCAATTTACGGTTTTTCACTGTAAATTTTACAATGAATTGTTATTTTTCACTTCCAAAAACTGTGAATTTAACGGTATTTTACCGTAAAATTACATTAAATGAACCGTGAGATCTATTACAGTTATTCACCGTATATAGTACGGAAACTTTCTGTAAACCAATTGACAGTTTTTCACCGCAGCATTTTTACAGTCTTTTACTGTTAAAATCACGGTCATTAAAACACGCCGTTTTTGTGTGTCCCTTTAAATGCAAATGAGCTGCTGCTCCCGGCCCCCTTTCCAGAAGAGGGCGGAGCTTTAACATTTCATGCTTCGGTTGCTCAACAACAACAAAGCTGGAGAATCTCACGCAGCCAAAATGAGGATTGTCAGTAACGGTGTTCAGCCTTACATTGTTCAAACCGGAGTCGACACTGATGGAGAGACTCAGGAAGAAGTTACAACTTTTAGAAACTGGACGTTTCTGAATGGTTAGTGGATAAATTTATGTAGTTGCTGTGGAGTTGATTCAACTCATCGACTAGCATGTGCCGTCATGTTCATCTTTTGTGCAAATACAGCATTGAACTGACCCTCATTTGTGAAGCAGTCCGGCGTAAAATGATTTGCGCAAATATATAACACTTTACCAACTTTCTTCGGCACATTTCCTTCATAAATGAAATTCAACTACGGTGTCTTCAGTGTCCATCGCATTTAGAGAGACTGTTTATGATTTATGAGGATTACTGTAAAAAAAAAAAAAAAGGAGTGGGTGGATTTTTATCATTATAGGCTGGTTGTTTACACTGCAGTGCGGACACACATCTGTGCTCAAACACCTTATATAAGTGAATTTTGCATAATAGGTCCCCTTTAAAAAAACATACTGACCCTGAACTTTTAAGGAATAATAGTGGTACTCATCTTGGCATGTAGAGATCTGATTCAAACAGACAGTTTTCAGTGGTTAGATTGATATTTTTGAGATAAATATGCTGTGGTTTTCCATCCGTAACACTTGGATAGAATGGTGGACCTCACGCTTTGAAGTGTCAATCATTGTTGCTTTGGAAATTCAAACAAACCAAGTAGTTAAACATCAAGCCCCACCTCCACACCTTTCAGTTGTGACCCTCCCCCAAAACACACATAAATACTCACTCACTCAAGCATTACTAATGCGGCTCTCTGGAGAATTATATAGACTATAAACAGTTACAAATTCAGAGCAGCTTTTGAACTGCAGTGCATCAGGAACCACTTCAAAACGTGCATTGATCAGAAGGTGTGGTCTTTTCAGGTCAGAGTAATAAAAAGCTTTATGTCTCAAATGACATTTAATAACACTCAGTTTCCACACCCAGAAGGACAGTGTGTGTTCGTGACTCAGGATTATTGTTGACATGGTATTGACAAATCTTTGATATTTTTCTTTTCATTTACTTAAGCTGTGTATAAAGTCAAGATTTTGCCAAGTCTTTTCTAATAGGATGTAAAAGTGAAGCAGGCTCTGCCTTGCCCGACAGTACCGTCATGATCAGGTGTCAGTAAGGGACACCAGTATCACATGTCACTATTGAGTGTTGCTGTTCCATGTGCTTGAACACTGTCACACCACAACAAAAACAGTGGTATTTACCTGATGTCGTATAGTTTTCAAAAATGTATGATCACACATTTGGCTAGGGACTGCATTAAACTTGATCATATGGCGTATGTTTCAGCGCTTCCTTTAGTTATAATTCTAAATAATGCCTAAAACCCACAAAGGTATATCCTACCCACATCCTAAACCTATTTACGGTGCCTATAGATAGTCTTCATACCCTGTGAAAATCTTTACCTTTTGTCAAATTATGTCTGCACTAGCTTTGCACACCTAGATTGGGGAATATTTGCCCATTCTTCCTTGCAGAATTGCTCAAGTTCAGTCAAATTAGCGGCAATGGACTTCTCTCCTCAAGTCCATCCACAGATTGGATTTAAGTCAGCGCTCTGACTTGGCCACTCAAGGACATTCACCTTCCTATCCTTCAGTCATTGCGTTGTTCTTTTGGCGGTATGTTTAGGATCATTGTTTTGTTGGAAGCTGTCTAGCAGAGGGACGTAGGTTTTCCTTAAGAATTTGGATGTACTTGGCAGCTTCCATTTTCCCTTGAATCCTGACCAATCGCCCAGTCCCCGCTGAAGAGAAACTCCCCCACAACATAATGCTGCCATCGCCATGCTTCACAGTAGGTATGGTGTGTTTTGGGTGGTGTGCTGTGTTTGCTTTTCACCAAACATAGCGCTTGGAGTTCAGTCCAAAAAGGTCAATTTTGGTCTCATCAGACCATAGCACCTTTTGCCAGATGGCATCAGAGTCTTCCAGGTGTGTTTTTGCATAGCACAAACGAGGCCGAGTGAACTTTGATGACAGGGATGTCCATGGGGAGGCCAAGCAATAGGCTTGGCGCCTAATAACACCCCTTAGCTGTTATAAATGCTTATATGATGCTTGAAGTGCAGATTTTTAAAGTCTGCAATGTGTATAACATGGTATAAACAGTATTGCAGAATATCTTGTTGTATTCAGTTTAGGGCTGGGCGATATATCGCATGCGATTGTCACGCGCATTTCGTCAGTAAAGCCGGTTCCCTGATTGCCGCTAAATCGCCATCACCTGCTTTCAAATGGAGCGGCATTTAATAGACAGAGCCGTAGTTCACTGACAAGCGACGCAATATCGCACTCATTATCGAAGGCGATTCATCTGCGATAATGAGTGCGATATTGCGTCGCTTGTCAGTGAACTACGGCTCTGTCTATTAAATGCCGCTCCATTTGAAAGCAGGTGATGGCGATTTAGCAGCAATCAGGGAACCGGCTTTACTGACGAAATGCGCGTGACAATCGCATGCGATATATCGCCCAGCCCTAATTCAGTTATTTGCATTTAGCTTTATTTTCCCAGTTGTCTACAACATGCAGGTCAAACTTGCCATCCATTTTTGGGTTGTAACCCACACTCTTAAAAACAACCCAAGTTGGGTTAAATATGGACAAACCAAGAGTTTGAAAACCCAGAACATATTTTGGAAATATTTTAAGCAAGCAATACAGTAATTTTTAATCAATAGTTGAGTTAAATAAAACTACCCAGCAGGTTGGGCAAACATTTAACCCATTCGCTGGGTTAAAACAACCCAGTCGCTGTGTTTCTCCATTTTCAACCCAAATTGGGTTGTTTTTAACCCAGAAATTTTTAGAGTGCACCAACTGTCATATATTATCAGAATCCACTAGTATTTATAATATTTTATCTAACTATTTAGAATTCTGTTGGACTCTTGTATTGTGTGTGCATAATTTCTCTGCTTTGTTTAAAAAAAGACAGGCTTATTTAATATGGAAATCAATTTCAATATAGAGTAAAGCTGCTTTGAAACGATATGTATTGTGAAAAGCGCTATACAAATGTGCATAGAGTAGGGGTTTGTTCTATCACTTGGGGAGGGGAAAAAAGAGTAAAAAGCAAAACAAAAGCAGCTGCTACTTCAGCCACATTCTAGACTTCTGCTAATTAAATCTTAACACCTGAGGCACTAATGCAGACCCGATTATTTCTATACTACCAAGGCCAGTACCTGAACATGTTATTACCCATTTTAAACATTGACTGTGCTTTATCTGCTGCACAAAAGTCCAGAGGAAATTGCACAATGCTGATCACTCCGAGGTTTATGCAATATCAATGGCCCCATAATCTTCTTGGGGCCTCCTTTCAGAGTCTTGACACATGATAATTATCTCATAATTCAGAAAAGCTGCCCTGATTATTAGGTTAGATCAAATTATTATAATTTGTCATTTTGCAGTCGCTTGTGATTCCAAAAGGCCTTAAAGACATTAATTGCAGGGTCCTCATGGATCATCATGCGATCAAGTCCCTCGCTCAAGGGTGAAACATGCAGGATTTAACTTTTATTCTTTGCAGTACAAGGCCAGTTACACTACCAAAAGTTTAAGCTTGGTAAGATGTTTTAAATAAGCAGTGCCTTGACCTTGATGTTTTAAAATGTTTTTGAAAGAATTCTTTATTTAAAACAGAAATCTTTTGGAACATAAATGTCTTTACTGTTACTTTTGATCAATCTAATGCATGCACAACTGTACTGTATTTAACCACAAAATACTACCATACATCAGATGCATCAGAAATGTGCAGTATATGTGAACCTGGTGGTTGCTCTTGAATTGCCTCTTTAAGGGTTCGAGCCTAGCTACAGGTACATCCTTTCAGTTATCAATACAGATCTTTAACCCTGTTTACACTTTTTATTAGCATTGTCCATTGGTGGTCAGTCAGAGGAGAAGCATTGCACCAGCTAGTAACATCTCAAATACTTTCTGACCACTTATGATGTGATTTGGAGGAGCGGGTCTCTGATTTTGTGATTAAAAATTGTGCATAATTTACACTTGCGTACTTTTCCAGATTTTCAATTGGAAAATTATTTTCTCCTAAGGCAAAATTTAAAACCCTTTTGCAAGATGCATTAGCATACAGACTACAGATCCAGTGTGGTCGTGGTTTTCAACTACTACATAAAGTGGTTTGAGTGATTGGCGTACCAAACACCAGGTGTAAACTGAGCCTAAAGAGCCAAGCCGACGGTCAGACGTCGGGCAATGTCGGGCCGTTTTTGAGCATCAGTCGGCTTCGTTTTGTCAGTGTGTTCCACACCTTTGGTTCTAGTCGGACACTGTCGGGGGTTTATGGGCTGATTCAGCATGTTGAATCGGTGTACGTGAGAGAACTCTGATTGGCTGTTCAGCTTAGTGAATGGGTCAATGCACGAGAATAAAAGTGAGCAACGAAGTAACATAATCTTACCTGAGCATTCCAATGCACAAATATTTTCATAATAACATGAGCCACCTGATGAAGAAAATGATCTGATATTCAAAATCGTAAGAAAGCACTGCTTTGTTTACGGCTTGTATATCTGCAGTCCTAGTTTCGGATTCCTTTTTGAATGATGAATGTAGACTATCGATACCTGCTGATTTAGACAGATATTTACTTACACACAGGCGCAGAACACACATGCTTGTTGTCAGTCGCCTTGAGTCCTTTTGGTGTGTTCAATCGCAGTTTTGCGAGAGGCGACAACACAGTCAGTGTTGTGTCCCGGGCTTAAGTCTCTCCGGAATAGCATCTGTTAGTTATGAAAGCTTGTTTCCGCCATGGAATAAAAAATAAAAAAGACTTTTATTTGAGAATTGAGACTTTTTATCTCACAATTCTGACTTTTCTTCTCAGAATCGTGGGATATAAGCTCGCAATTGCACGTTACAAAGTCAGAATTGCGTGATATAAGTTGCAATTGCTTGTTATAAAAGTTGTCACCTCTCGTCGGCTGCATCTTGTCCAAAAAGCTGCGCTTGAACATACCAAAAGGACTAAAGGACCTTTTTTATAGTTTATATCTCGCAATTCTGACTTCTTTTCTCACAATTTTGACTTTATGGGCCCTATTTTAACGATCTGAAACGCAAGTGTCAAAGCGCGAAGCGCAAGTAACTTTGTGGGCGGGTCTCGGCGCTGTTGCTATTTTCCCGGCGGGATAAATGGCTCTTGCGCCCGGCGCAAATCTAAAATGGGTTGGTCTGAAGTAGCTTCATTATTCATAGGTGTGGTTTGGGCGTAACGTGAAATAAACCAATCAGAGCGTCATCCAACATTCCCTTTAAAAGCAGGTGCGCAAGTTCCATTATGGATTGCTATTATTATGGCGTATTTACCAGGCGCACGCCAGGAGCGGTTCACAGCCGAGGAGACTGATGTTCTTGTAAGAGCAGTGAAAGACAGAGAAGTTGTGTTGTATGGGGATGGGAGAAACCCACCCAAAATAGCGTCGGTTAAACAGGTTTTTTCACATCTTCGTGGCACACCACAATGATTTCCGTCATCTCATGTGTTAATATTTTTTTAGTGTAACAATTTATGATTTGCAAAAATAACTGTTGCATCTGTGTAGATTACATGAGCAAAGTGTATGCGCGTTGTGCACGCTATACATTATGGTCAAGCATGCGCCCTTAAAATAGCATAATGAACAACGCGCAACGCGCCACTGACTTTAGACTAGGTTTTTTCTGGTCAGTGGCGCAATTGTTCAATGGAACAGCAAAATAGCACCAGGGATTGTTTGCGCCGGAACACGCCTCCTTTTTTGCGCTGAACCGCCCAGGGAGCGCAAGTTCATTCACTAGTTTAGCGACGTGCTTCTGTGGAGGGAAAAGCGCGCTTTGCGCGGGTGCAAAATAGGAATGACACATGCGTCGGTGTACAAAGTCAATTGCGCTGGGTGCAAGATAGGGCCCTCTATCTCACAATTCTGACTTTTTTCTTGCAATTGCGAGTTTATATCCCGCAATTCTGACTTTATATCTTGCAATTCTTACTTTTTTCAAGCTTACAAAGTTAGTGTAATATGACTGATTTATGAAGCTAAAATGACACTTATTGGTTGTATTTGGCTCATATTATATCCATATTTAGAGTGCTGTAAGAATAAGTCCTAAAACCCATAAATAAGCCAATGGTTTTTTTTTAATCAGTAAGTTTTCACACGTCTTGAAAAAGGTGGTTGGTAACAAGTGGCTAAATGGCACAAACATCATTTTTTTATTTTGAGTCTTACATCACCCCTTCATTTTGGGAAAGGTTCCTCTATGCATTCACATGTTTCTTGTCACTCTCAAATGAAAATAAAAAATCAGTCCTGCATGGTACTACGTTTTCCATTTGACAGGTCTCGGGTCTACTCATTTCCTTCCTCCCTCATAGAGTCAGTACTATCGCTATTGTTCATTACTTTGTAAAAACAGGTGTCAGAAAAAGAGGTTTCCGTAACCATTTCAGCTGGGAGGAAATCTATATTTGATCTTTGTTCTTGTCACATGTACAGCAAAGTGTTTCAGTGCCTATGAGTGATGAAACAACTTCCCCTTTTAAATTGTTGCTAGCATTGCTCTTTGTGCACTTTATGCAATAGAACATTATGAAAGGAACCCAGAAGAGCCACACCTCAAGGTGGGAAGTCCAGTTTCTCCTTTGATGTTCTGATGGCTGTAGATGAACTCCGTTGCCAAGTATTTGATGTATAAGCTTGTATTGGTACAGTATATATCAGCTTACAGCACAGGTGTATTGTAGTGAAATGCTAGACAACTTAAAGGCAGTTTCACTGGTCCTTACTGCATTCAGGTTCAACCAGGTGTTTCTGTCTCATTTCATGGAGAAGAATACCACAGTTGACCAGCAACAGCTTTCTTCCTTAATATTATTGGGTCTCATAAATTAATAATTGCATGGATTATTTATATTTATATACGCATTAGAGAACTTAATTTTGCAAAATTTTATCCGCCTAAAGCTGGGTGCACACTGTTGCTTGTCAGACTGTACAAACATGATCCTCGTCGCACTGTGGGATCTCAGCTGTCATTTATGTCAGACTGTACGATAGTCAAGACGCGTTAAAAACGGATGCATGCTTGAAAACTTGTCCGGAGTTTTACATCATCAACCCACACACATTCAATGACAGTTAAAGGTGCCATCGAACGTTTTTTTACAAGATGTTATATAAGTTTAAGGTGTCCCCTGAATGTGTCTGTGAAGTTTCAGCTCAAAATACCCCATAGATTTTTTTTTTTAATTCATTTTTTTAACTGCCTATTTTGGGGCATAATTAGAAATGCGCCGATTCATGCTGCGGCCCCTTTAAATGCTCACGCTCCCCGCCCACGGAGCTCGCGCTTGCCTTGAACAGTGCATAAACAAAGTTCACACAGCTAATATAACCCTCAAAATGGATCTTTACAAAGTGTTCGTCATGCATACTGCATGCATGCTAATGCTACACTGTTGGAGAGATTTATAAAGAATGAAGTTGTGTTTATGAATTATACATACGGCAAGTGTTTAATAATGAAAATAACGACGGCTCTTGTCTCCGTGAATGCAATAAGAAACAATGGTAACTTTAACCACATTTAACAGTACATTAGCAACATGCTAACGAAACATTTAGAAAGACAGTTTACAAATATCACTAAAAATATCATGTTATCATGGATCATGTCAGTTATTATCGCTCCATATATAGTATGTCATTTCCATGTACTGAACTCTTGTTATTTAACTATGCCAATATAAATTAAACTTTTAATTCTAGGGCACCTTTAAATTTGATCTTGAAAAATGAAGACAATTTGACGTTTGTCATAGAAGTCATACTGCAGGACTGTGTGCCAAATCTTCTGACACTGCCAGAATTTTGTCGGAGGTAAAATTTGATCGCAGTGGTCATTAAGCGGCTGTCGATGAACATGTCAAACTAGCGATCAAAGACTACAGATTTTAGCCTAGGATTATAGGCTTTATTATATTATTATCTATTAGGATTCTCAAAATTTGTCTCAGATGACCAAAACCGCACAGTGTGTACCCGCCTTTACTCACAATGTTGTGTTCATAATCTTGTTAATGCATTTGGAGAATTATAAATGAGTGAATGCTTGCCCAAGGTTAATATTTGCATAAATATTTAGATTAATGTTCAGAAGGCCACCAATATTAATTGTGCATACGTGTTTGTTCCTAAATTTTTTTCCCCCTGTAAAACACAATATTTTTTAGTACAAACTAGTTATTGATGATTTCATGCACAAATTTGTGCATATGCACAGTTAGTGAATGAAGACCCTTTGTCTTCCAGTAAATTATCTAAACAGACTTAAAGTAAGATGCATTTAATTGGGAAGCAAACTCATGCAAGTTAACATAACCTTTTAGATGCGTTTCTCAATTAAAGCTAGAGTAGGCAGTGTTTTTCATAAACACTTTTTGTTGTACTGGTTGAAACTCTCTTGTTTATCCTGATAGCAATCAATAATAAGTGGTCTAAATATTAAAAAATGTTACATATTTCTACTGTGAAAGCTAGTGATGCACGATATATCGGCCACCATATCGGTATCGGCCGATATGTTAATTTTTAATGTTAATGGCCCAATAAGAAAATTTAGCCAATATATTAAAGCCGATAAATAATGGATTATTTCCTTCAGCTGAGACACTTCAGATGTGCACTGTCCGCCATGATGGTTTTGAATTGCTTGAAATATTATTGAAGTCACTTCAAAAAGGAAAATACAGTTAAGTGCAACATGTGCAGCACAAATCTGTCATATAGGCTACATAAAATTATAATGACATAATATAACATCATTATAATTGTGTGCTTGGGAGATGGCTTTTAATGGTGAGACTTTTGTTTTGTAATCAGGCTCATCAAAAATTCTATAAAATTTGGATTTAGATTTATCGGCCAATATATCGGTCATCGGCTTTCAAATATAAAGAATAATCTGTTATCGGTATTGGCCACAATGTTCATATCTGTCCCTAGTAAAAGTCCAAAAATTGTTTGTCCAGTCGTCACGTTCTTCCTGAACTAAAACAGTGAGCTTATGCCACGTTCATGCTATGTCATAATTACCATATAATAATGAGGTGGCAACCCTTGCTGTCTACCCGGTGCTGTTCACATCCTCAGACTCAGATTTATGAGTTTCTATGTCAACACTATCAATGCCGAAGTGAATCTGCAGCAGTCAGGTGGTACAAGTTGTTTACACTCATTGTTATTGCAATGTCATGTGCTTTAAGACATGAGGCAATTTAACGCCATCTCCCACGACGCTTTACAGACTCTGCTCTGGCTGAGCGCGTTCATATGTTTGAGACGCTGTATGTTATGCTTTCAAAGCTAGCTTGCTATTGCAAGCCCCACGAAATAGCTTACCCTACCTTTACATTTCTTAAATTATTTTTTCATGCTTTTAGGATAAACTTCACAAAATTTTGATAGATTTATGTTACAACAAGACTGTCAATGCAGTAAGAAAATTAAACTTAATTCAAGATGTATTTTCAAAAAACACGACTTCTCAAGTAAATGTATTTTGATATATTTTGTACTACAAGTACACAGAAAAACAAAGTGATTTGCACTTGCAGCATCAGATGTTAAAGGTACAAAGTGTGTGTTCATTGACCTCACTCTTACTTTTGGTTGTGTGAAGAGAGAAGGCAGAGCAAACTGAGCACAGGAGAAGAGGATTAGGATGGGTATTATTAGAGTCATCTGTTTATCCTTTCACTTGATCCTCCTTAAATCTAACAGCGCTGCTCTTATTTACCAGTGTGCACTGAAAATGCATTAAAAGAATGGATGGCCAATGGATTGCATGTCAGATTGTGGGTTTGTTTGGTCAATGAGGGTAAGCTGCATGAAAATATGTCCAGGTTTCACCCCCCCACACACACAAAAAAAAAACAATATTTTGCATGAAAAAAAAAAATTAAGCCTATTTTTAGGACCATAAAGATTTATTTTAATTTATTGTGACATTCTGTTAGTGAAAAGAAGCACATTTCCATACCAACTAATGATTACAGAAACACATCTTGACATTTTTGTAGTTCAAAATGCTCTGAATGTAACTTTCTTTCTTTTGATTTTTCATCATAATTTTCATCATGTGTCGTGAGATTCACCCATGAACTTGGTGTTCCTCTAAACATTTAAACGCATCACTTTTCTGCTAATTACAGGCCTGAGAATTAGCAGTGTATTTTAACATGTCATTGAGACTGAAGGTGTGACTCACACTCATGAATATTTTTTTCGGCCTCAAGTGCCATTTAACAAACAGCTGCTGTTGTACTGTCAGCAGAAGTGCTAATTTGAATTTCTTCCACATTTGCAGAGGGTATTTTCATGCTCAAACCTATCTAGTCAAAAACCTTTTTTTATTACTGGGCTAAAAAGAAGAATCAATATTCTGATATATCTGATAATCTGCTGTTCATTTGCATAGACCTCATACTGTTTTTGTTTTTTAATATCTTTTCAGTGTCCAGAGTCATGAAACTTAGTCCTCGTCAAGCTCCATTGTATGTAAGTATCTTGCTTATTTTTCATTCCTCTTTATGTGCTCAGTCAAATCACAGTTAGAGATGCAATTTTGTTCCACTCACACACAGCTAGACAGAAGCACGAGTGTTCATGTGAATTTCAAAGTAATTGAAATGTTAGTTCGCTGCAATTTCAGCATTATTTCCCACACAGACGCACAAGAAAGTTTCATTAATGTCTAGTGTCTGTGCTGTTTCTCTCTAGAATTTATAACCGAAAAAATGTACTTGTTTGCATGTATCTATTGTTGCTTCCTTGTCCAGTTGTTTGTTGTTGTTCAGCCTATTTCTTTTTCAACTGTGAAACAAATGAGGGCTGTACATGTACAATGTGTGCATACTATGCATACCCGTAAAAACCAAAGAATACCTTGGGATTTAGAGGCCTTTCACACAGAACTTTTTGCGTTTAAAAATGTAAAAGCTCTCTCTAGAGCTTGTGTTTTTTCATTAGACTAGCCTGTGTCTCGCTTTTTTAAACTGCAGGGCAGTGTAATGAAAAATAATGCAAGCTCTATAGAGATTTTAAATTTCTTTCATGTCGTTCCAAACCTGTAAGACTTTCGTTCATCTTTGGAACACAAATGAAGATCTTTTTGATGAAATCTGAGAGATTTCTGTACTCTCCATTGACAGCTATGCAACTGAAACTTTGTGGATTGTAAAACTAATCCATATGAATTGAGTGGTTTAGTCCAAATTTTCTGAAGAGGCTTGATCGCTTTATATGATAAACAGATTGAATTTAGGCTTTCATTGATTTAGTCATTTTTACAATTTTAAAGGTGCTCTAAGTGATGTCACGCGTTTTTAGGCCAAAACATTTTTTGTCACATACAGCAAACATCTCCTCACTATCCGCTAGCTGCCTGTCCCCTGAACACACTGTAAAAAAAACACGGTCTCTGTAGTCGCCACAAGCTCTGAAAACAGCAATAAAAACAAACTGGTGCAGCCAGGACCACGAATCATAATAAACATGCTCCAGCCAATAACCGACAAGAATGATTTTAAATGCACGTTCATGGCTGTTTCAGGAAGCACGGAGGGGAGGGGGAGGAGGAGGAGGAGGGAGGGTTTAGCTAGCCTCTGTTTTGTTTGACAACACTTCAAGCGTCAACAGGAAGTTACATCCACCCATGATCACTTAGAGCACCTTTAAATGAAGTCCAAATTATCGCTATCAATATTATTGTCTTTTCTTCCGGTGAAAATATCTAAAAAACTAAAACCATAATGCATTTAGTTTAAGAGGCAAAATTATGTAAAATAACAAAGCTATTTAGTTGCGTTCTTGAAATAAACATCTTACCGCATTGACAATTTTTGTTAATTTTTAAGATGAACCTCAATACATTTTGTTAGATTTATGCTTGGAAGAAGATAAAGTCTGTCAAATGCAGCAAGAAAATTTAACTTATTTCAACAAGACATATCTTGCATTATTTTGCTTCCCAATACGCTGAAAAAAAATAATGTTCTTACTTTGGATTTGTATCTTGTTTTTAGTACAAATTTCTAAAAAATTCTTAAATCGAGATACATTTACCTGAGAAGCAAAATTAGATATTAAGTCTTGTTTTCAGAAAAAAAGGATAAAAATTAAAAAGTTTAAGCTTAATACTAAAAAATGGGGTAAGAAAAATAGAAATAATCTTGTTTTTCCTTTGAATTAAATTTATTTTTATGACCCTATTGACAGTTTTTTTTTTTTTATTGTGTTAACCAAAAACTCACTTCATTTTGATACATTTTTTTCAGAAGTCAAGACCTAATATCTTGAGGAATTTTGCTTCTCAAGTAAATGTATCTTAATTTAAGAATGTTTAGATATTTGAACTAGAAAACAAGACAAACACACTTGGGAAGAACATAATTTTTTGCAGTGCAGAAATTGACAGCAATGCCACAGGTGGTGATCATAGAGTTGTACATTTGTAAATAACCCAAAATAAAAAACCTTTTGCAAGTTTCAATAGAAGTTTGTGCTCTTCTTTTGACTTTCTTGCAGCATCATGCTGTGTTAGGATGGTCATGATGCTCAAACGAATAGAGCATCCAAAGTGCCACAGTGTTTGTAATTCCCTCAGGGAAGTCATCTAACAAATGGCTTGCTCATAGTTTTCTCTGCACATTAAGCTGAGATAGAAGGAAGTATTTTAACATCATGCTCACTGACTAGGTTTACATGAACCCTTACAACACTATTATAAGGAGATTTAGGCAATATTGACCTCATTTAAAACAATACTTCGCTTTACAGTGATAATTGGTATATAATTTTGGCTGCACAGCAGCTCTTAAAGAAAATGGTGTCATTGTTCAGCTTAAGTAAATTAATCACATCTATGCACTCTGACCAACATGCGCATGTGCATTTTTGGGGTGCTGAAGAAACTCAATTGACAATGATGTGTGACATGAAAAATAATGTAGAGTACATTATAGACACAGTAGAGCTGCACGGTTCTGGATAAATTGAGAATCAGGATTTTTTTGTTTCAGATAGAGATCACGATTCTCCCACAATTCTGAACAGACAAGAGACAAGTAAACAAAATAACGTAACTTACTAGAGGTTCTGACAAAATGTTAATTGCTGCAGTCCATTTAAAATATTTAATTAATTTAAATGATTTATTTAAAAAAAATGTAATTAATGATTCAATGACTCATAAATACTTCAGTTGTTTCATTACTGAATGAATCAGCATTTTTGAATGAATTTCTTGAATGAATGATTCAATGGCACACATTTTAAGTCACTTGTCGCCACCTAGTGGCATAATAATGTAATTGATACAATCGTTATTTGAAGCGCCAAGTTGCTTTCAAAAGTATGTGCTCTATTCTGATCGCTACTGTAGACATCAGTGTTTATATCTGAACTATAAACATTAACCCCAGTACTTCTGTGATCATTTGAATATATGTAGAATAGAAATAATGATATTTTGTGGCTGAAAAGACAGTTTGTGAAAGCCGTGGCAAGCAGGGTGGGGCCGAGAGCCGTGGGAATGGAGCGAGGCTGGTGGTGCGAGTGCCAATGAACGTTGCCTGCATCCCACGCTGGTCCGAGTCCCACGGAGGAGCTCTGGAAGGATAAAAGGAGGAGTGACAATAGTAAAGGATGATAGGACCAGGCCTGAACTTATTGTTGTATTTTATGTTTATATGTGGCAGTCGTCCGTGAGGGGCTGCCACTTTAGTTTTGTTGTTTGTTTATTTGATAATTAAAATTACATTTACACAGTTCCCGCCTCCTTCTTCCCTGAGCCTTTAACTTTGTTACACAGGCGAATCGTTGTCATTTAGGAATGAGATCGCGTGGGTGTTTTAATCAAGATCGCGATCTTTTAACAATGAATCGTGCAACTCTAAATACTATATTGATAGTCGAAAACACTTAAATGGAATTATTTTTAGGTGCATTACTGAAAAAATGCCTGAGGCTGGATGCAAAAATAACTGGCAAACAAATCCTTGTGTGCTGGAAGAGCTTGACCAGCAACACATCTACTGTATTTGAGTGCATCATTTGTGCCTTGCATTTAGATATGTGAATAATGGCAGTAAAAATAACCACAAAACATAGATAATAATCAGAATAATGAAAATTGCATTGAAACTGGAGTGCTTGTGTCATGTAAACATCTTGCTGCAATTAAGTCCTTACTCTAAATATTAAAAAAAATCACATTATTAGTGTACATCTAAACATAGCCATTGTTAATTGTGAAATGTAATCAGAAAAAAAACAGTCCAGCTTCGCCAGTCCCCTCAAAGTCTGCTGTCCTTTCAGCTGTCTTCAACACAGATCTTGAAAAATCAATAAAATTCTCATTCGGGAGACTGGTGACCCCAGTTTGAATGCTTCCCAGGTAATATGACTGTCAGCACCTTACAAGAACAGAAAGTGAGTAGAGCAGCGGGAAGGATGTATGACAGATATTGTGTTACTATCACAAGAAGCCCATCTCACATACGGAGTACAGTCAACAAAGAGAAGGGGTTTTCCCTCCTGTGCTGTGAAATCTGATCAGGGTTCAAAGACACTTATCTTTGTGTTAATGTCTGTAATTAACTGCTGAAACGATATTAGATTATCCAAAAGACTGAGATAAATGGACACAATGGTGATAGTGATAGAGGATGGATTAGGCCGGTTTTGAGTACAGAAGTATGTGTGACACCCCTTATTGTGCCTTTATTCCCATAGACATCTTTCCTCTCCTGAAATAAGTTCAGGAGTCAGTATGCAGCTCAGATTTCTCCAGTTGTATCTGATTGTCAATCATACCATAGTACAGCCTCCATCGAAACTCAAGTATATACTTTCTTTCGCTTTAATGCATTATGAGCAAGAACTTTACCATGCAACCAATGTTCTTTAATGGTTCAGCATAATCGCTTCTTCGGTTTCTTCAGTCAATTGTATTGTGGTTCTTTGGAGATTCATGTTCGTATATGTTTTGGAGAGAAAGTTCTTAAAGTTTTTTATAGATTCTTAAGATTGCCACATTGGCTTCTGCAATCTTTAAAGCAGGGTCGTAACCACCATAGACATTGAAATGGCCAAATTGTCCCCCCAATATTTGAAATTCTTGCACTGCTCTGCTGTGCTCGATTACGCAGTGCTCTGTATGTTGTTAGGATGACAAAAAGGTTTAAAAGTTACAATTTTAGTCTGGTCTACCTCAGTGGTCTAACAGCGATCATCAGTTACTTTATAGACACAGTAGAGCTGCACGGTTCTGGATAAATTGAGAATCAGGATTTTTTTTTTGTTTCAGATAGAGATCACGATTCTCCCACAATTCTGAACAGACAAGGGTCAAGTAAACAAAATAACGTAACTTACTAGAGGTTCTGACAAAATGTTAATTGCTGCAGTCCATTTAAAATATTTAATTAATTTAAATGAATTATTTAAAAAAAATGAATTAATGATTCAATTAAATACTACATAAATACTTCAGTTGTTTTATTACTGAACGGATCAGCATTTTTGAATGAATTTCTTGAATGAATGATTCAATGGCACACATTTTAAGTCACTTGTCGCCACCTAGTGGCATAATAATGTAATTGATACAATCGTTATTTGAAGCGCCAAGTTGCTTTCAAAAGTATGTGCTCTATTTTGATCGCTACTGTAGACATCAGTGTTTATATCTGAACTATAAACATTAACCCCAGTACTTCTGTGATAATTTGAATATATGTAGAATAGAAATAATGATATTTTGTGGCTGAAAAGACAGTTTGTAAAAGCCGTGGCAAGCAGGGTGGGGCCGAGAGCCGTGGGAATGGAGCGAGGCTGATGGTGCGAGTGCCAATGAACGTTGCCTGCATCCCACGCTGGTCCGAGTCCCACGGAGGAGCTCTGGAAGGATAAAAGGAGGAGTGACAATAGTGAAGGATGATAGGACCAGGCCTGGACTTAATGTTGTATTTTATGTTTATATGTGGCAGTCGTCCGTGAGGGGCTGCCAGTTTAGTTTTGTTGTTTGTTTATTTGATAATTAAAATTACATTTAAACAGTGTCAAAATGATTGAGATGGCCAATCAAATCAAAGTTGGTGGGGTTTACTGAAGCGTGAGTTTAATGTTGAAAGAGAGGGAGGTAAGATGTAAATAGCGAAACATACCGTAACATCCAGTGATGCAACTGAATGCAAATATTATTTGCAAATAGTTCAAAATGGATATTTCCCAACAAGAATTAGACCTAAAATTTCCTTCCTTCTTTATGCTTTATGAAAAAAATGTATTTATAAAAAATGTTTCTGAAAGAAGCAAGGTTGCATTTATTTGATCAAAATATTATAAATAAATATATAGTGAAATATTAAAAATAAAATGTAATTTATTCCTGTGATCAAAGCTGAATTTTCAGCATCATTACTCCAGTCTTCAGTGTCACATGATCCTTCAGAAATCATTCTAATATGATGATTTGATGCTCAAGAAACATTTATTATTATTATTATTATTAATAATGTTGTGCTTGATTTTTGTAGAAACTCATGTATTTTTGTCAGGTCTCTGACTAATAGAAAGTTTAAAAGAATACTGAATGTCTTTACTGTCACTTTTGGTCATTATACTTGGTGAATAGAAGTATGCTTCAAATTTTCATTGTTCCATGTGATATTTTCATGTACAATTGTCCTGTTTATATAGGAAATACATTTAGATTCTAATTGGAAAAGTGAAAAAATCCCAGCTTAAATTTATCAGGGCCTTTGCAGTAGTGGTTCCACTGGCTGCAGTGCATGTTGT
This sequence comes from Ancherythroculter nigrocauda, assembly GCA_036281575.1. NCBI lineage: Eukaryota > Metazoa > Chordata > Actinopteri > Cypriniformes > Xenocyprididae > Ancherythroculter > Ancherythroculter nigrocauda. The sequence continues at coordinate 54,660,927 of VTFQ01000004.1, forward strand.
TTGCCATTTTTGTTTTTTTTTCCGTCTATTAATCTGTGACAGTGTGATAGGAGGAGATACACTTCTCACCTAGACCCTCAGGGCGTGTGCTGTTAAATTCAAACTGCTATCTGTGTTAATCTGTGCAGACCAACATGTATGTGATTTCCTGTTGCAACCACAACTTCAGTTATTTCTCATTGCGTTTGACGTTTTGAGTTCTTGGGTTAACGATTTATGAGAGCTTTCATTTAAAAGCAAGGATAGTACACTTTTAATAAATCATGTACATTTTTTTTGTGATCAAGTTGGCTGAAATGCACATTATTAACAGGTTCATTCAAATGTCTTCTAACATGTGAAGGCTTGGATCAACTTGGCTATATGTTTTTTGGACATATATGTATAGTCAGTTAATATTCATAAGCACATAATCTTGTATTTCAAACCTCTCTGTTTTTCTGTGGCAGGGCAAGTGTGTGCTAACAGTTAAGCTTTGTGATGAGGCGCTCCGTGAAGGAGAACAGGGGGAGGTTCAGTTCTTCCTGTTGTTCACCGGCTCCTCTCAGAGACATCTAACCAGCACACTGAAGCTCAGCCATGGCACCCTTCAGGCTGTGTGTCCAGGTGAGCGTATTATTGGGCCCTTAGATCTGTGACGTCATAGTCATATGCATCCCAACTGCAACCTTCTATCTGTTTGAAAGAACATTTTTGTGACACGTCTCCTAGAACAGATTTTCCCGACAAAGGAAATTGCTGGGGTTTGTGAGTTGATGAAAAGCTAATTAATTAAATCATAAAAATGTGAAAATAAATTCATTAAAAAAAATTAATATAAAACACTTAATAAAAAAAGATGTGATTTACTTGCTTGTCATGTGACATTAACTGACATAAGAGAACCGTGAACATTCTAACATTTTGTTCTAACGTAAATATTTTAGATCAAAAAGGTTTGGCTGACAAATAAGTTTGGGAATCCCTTCCTTAGTTTACTATAAAGTTGTGTTTTTTTTGCTCTAGTAGCAACTATCACTACTAAGATATGAAGATAAGCACTGTATATGGGCCAAAATTAGTCAAAATGGATGTACAAATATTGATATTATGATTAGATGTTAAAGGTGCCATAGAACGTGTTTTCAAAAGATGTAATATAAGTGTCCCCTGAATGTGTCTGTGAAGTTTCAGCTCAAAATACCCCATAGATTTTTTTTTATTCATTTTTTTAACTGCCTATTTTGGGGCATCTTTAAATATGCACTGATTCAGCGCGTGTCCCCTTTAAATTCTTGTGCTCCCCGCCCCTGAGCTCGCGACTGCCTTAAATAGCATAAACAAAGTTCACACAGCTAATATAACCCTCAAAATGGATCTTTACAAAGTGTTCGTCATGCAACGTGTCTAATTGCGTAAGTATGGTATTTATTTGGATGTTTACATTTGATTCTGAATGAGTTTGATGGTGCTCCATGGCTAAAGCTAACATTACACACTGTTGGAGAGATTTATAAAGAATGAAGTTGTGTTTATGAATTATACAGACTGCAAGTGTTTAAAAAATGAAAATAACAACAGTTTTGTCTCCGTGAATACATTAAGAAACAATGGTAACTTTAACCACATTTAACAGTACATTAGCAACATGCTAATGAAACATTCAGAAAGACAATTTACAAATATCACTAAAAATATCATGTGATCATGGATCATGTCAGTTATTATTGCTCCATCTGCCATTTTTCGCTATTGTCCTTGCTTGCTTACCTAGTCTGATGATTCAGCTGTGCACAGATCCAGACTTTAAAGGGCACCTATTATGCAAAATTCACTTTTACATGGTGTTTGACCATAAATGTGTGTTGGCAGTGTGTGAGCAAAACCACCCTAGAATGAGAAAAATCCACCCAGTGTTTTTTTTACAATCTCAATAATTCATAAGCACTGTCTCAGAACGCCCTGTTCTAAGATTGCTCTCACTGTGACGTAGAATTGCGCTAAGCCCCACCCACGTGGTTTGATTGACAATCTGGTTTTGGCATAGACCCCGCCCTCGGTGATCGGTCAACCATCCTCCATTGTTTCAACGACAGCCGGTAATGTCTCCTAAGAAACATAAGTGTTCTGTTGTGGGATGTAATAATGAACATAGTAGTTTTCACTTACTTCCGACATCAGAGCCACTGAAAACGCAGTGGATGGATTTTATTTAAGAAGGAAAGACGCCACTCAAAATTCCAAAATACGTTTATGTTTGCGCGAATCATTTTTTGACTAACTGTTTTGAGAACGAGGGTCAATTCAAAGCAGGTCTTGCTTCAAAGTTAATCCTCAAGTGTGGATCGTTGCCTACTGTTCGCGATCCAACGTCACCTCCAGAAGAAGTAAATGTATTTAATGTTTTTTGAGCAAATAGTCATTTCAGTCGATGTCAGCCAATTCAATAACAAATGCGTCTAAAGTTGTTGTCGTCGTCGTAGAATGTCTGTGTATATAATTTAAACCTTGTTTGTATAGTGTGTATCTAACGTACTTAGCAAACGTTATCACAGTATTTGTGTTTGTAGTTTCAAAAAATTGCGCGAACGTTATCACAGTGTGTGTGTGTGTGTGTGTGTGTGTGTGTTGCACATCCATAATTGCAAAGGGGACGCGATTAAAACTCTATAAGTACATAAATGTATCAAATAACCATTCAGAGACGTCCTGCTCCATTCTCAATTGTGTTTCTTCTGCCGGAGTCTCTTCATCATCTGGGTCTGATTCCGGTTCAAACATGTACGGCTGAATGCCATACAAAACAGCGGGTCTCTCACTCTCAGCCATTCTGCTTCTACCGACTGTTTATTGCCATAGGTATGCAAGTTACGCCCTCATCCAAAGGCAGGGCGGGGATATGCAGCTCATTTATATTTAAGGTGGTACACACCAAAACAGCTCTTTTTAAAACAGGCCCCAAAAATGACATTTTCAAATGGTTATAATAAATTAACTGTGGGGTATTTTGTGCAGAAACTTCACAAATACATTCTGGGGACACCCAAGACCAATATTACATCTTGTAAAAAGGGGCATAATAGGTGCCCTTTAATACTGGCTGCCCTTGTCTAATGACTTAAACATGAGCTGGTATATGCAAATATTGGGGGGCGTACATATTAATGATCCCGACTGTTACGTAACAGTTATGTTGAGATTCGCCTGTTCTTCGGAGGTCTTTTAAACAAATGAGATTTACATAAGAAGGAGGAAACAATGGTGTTTGAGACTCACTGTATGTCATTTCCATGTACTGAACTCTTGTTATTCAACTATGCCAAGGTAAATTCAATTTTCAATTCTAGGGCACCTTTAATTATTTTTATTTTATAGACGATTTCCAATAAATGGTCGGTATTATAAATCTACACTAATTTGTTAAAAAAAAAAAAAAAAAAAAAAAAAAATACAATTAAACATTTGAATGAATAGTTTTTTAGAGTAAGAACTCTTCAAGAGATTTGTGCTTCAAGATCCAACTGTTTTTAAAAGGTTAAAGGGTTAGTTCACCCAAAAAATGAAAATTACCCCATGATTTACTCACCCTCAAGCCATCCTAGATGTAAATGACTTTCTTCTTTCAGACGAAGACAATCAGAGTTATATTACATAATGTCCTTGTTATTCCAACCTTTATAATGACAGTGAATAGAGGATGAGATTTTGAAGCCCAAAAAATCACATCCATCCATCATAAAAGATAACCACACGGCTCTGGGGGGTTAATTAAGGCCTTTGTGTAAGAAAAAATATCCATATTTATAACTTAAACTAAAATAACTAGCTTCCGACAATGGCTGTACTCATCAATTTATGGTAAAAGAGTAAACTCTGACCCGACACATGACGTATTGATGAATGCGGAAGCGCAGAGGCGTCTAAGCTTACGATACTCCTACATCGCTTCAGGGGTTACTCTTTTGGCGTATGTTTTGTCATAAATATGGATTTATTTATTTATTTATTTATTTTTTTACACAAACACATCACTTCGCTTCAGGAGGCATTTATTAACCCCCTGGAGCTGTATGGTTATCTTTTATGATGGATGGATGTGCTTTTTTGGGCTTCAAAATCTCAAGCCCCACCATTATGAAGCTTGGAAGAGCGAGGATATTTTTTAAAATAACTCCAATTGTGTTCTTTAGAAAGAAGATAGTCATATACACCTAGGATGGCTTAAGGGTGAGTAAATCATAGGGTAATTTTCATTTTTGGGTGAACTAACCCTTTAAAGGTGCCCTAGTTTCAAAAATTGAATTTACCTCGGCATAGTTAAATAACAAGAGTTCAGTACATGGAAATGACATACAGTGAGTCTCAAACTCCATTGTTTCCTCCTTCTTATATAAATCTCATTTGTTTAAAAGACCTCCAAAGAACAGGCGAATCTCAACTGTTACGTAACAGTCGGGATCATTAATATGTACGCCTGCAATATTTGCATATGCCAGCCCATGTTCCCAACATTATGAAAGGCATTAGACAAGGGCAGCCAGTATTAACGTCTGGAGCTGCACACAGCCGAATCATCAGACTAGGTAAGCAAGAACAACAGCGAAAAATGGCAGATGGAGCAATAATAACTGACATGATCCATGATAACATGATATTTTTAGTGATATTTGTAAATTGTCTTTCTAAATGTTTCGTTAGCATGTTGCTAATGTACTGTTAAATGTGGTTAAAGTTACCATCGTTTCTTACTGTATTCACGGTGACAAGAGCCGTCGCTATTTTCATTTTTAAACACTTGCAGTCTGTATAATTCATAAACACAACTTCATTCTTTATAAATCTCTCCAACAGTGTAGCATTAGCCGTTAGCCACGGAGCACAGCCTCAAACTCATTCAGAATCAGTGTAAACATCAAAATAAACACTGTACTTGCGCGATTAGACATGCTGCATGACGAACACTTTGTAAAGATCCATTTTGAGGGTTATATTAGCTGTGTGAACTTTTTTTATGTTGTTTAAGGCAAGCGCGAGCTCTTGGGGTGTGGAGCACGAGAATTAAAGGGGCCACACACCCTGAATCGGCTCATTTCTAATTATGCCCCAAAATAGGCAGTTAAAAAAATGAATTAAAAAAAAAATCTATGGGGTATTTTGAGCTGAAACTTCACAGACACATTCAGGGGACACCTTACATCTTTTTTAAAAAAGTTCTAGGGCACCTTTAAGTCGTTTACACGACAACGATGTAATAAAAATGGCTTTACGTTTTTCGCGTACAGATGACAACGTTGTCAAACCGATCTGTGAAATGACTAAAAATGCTGTATTGTGCTGCTAGGCCAGTAGCTGGCTATGTAACTTTGTAAAGAAACACTACGCGCCAATAAACTGAACACGTAATATGCATACGCATGACGTCACCGTTTTCACAAATTAACGCTTTTATAGTTTACACAGAGACGATAACAGTATAATTTTCAAAAATTTGCATTTTCAGGCCCCCAAAACGATGTTGTTGTGTGAATGAGCAGCCGAAACGCATAAAAGTTTTTAGTTTATAATTGAAAAGGGTGTCGTGTAAACGGCCCCTAATGTGTCACTATTTTTTATTGAGTGCTAGATGATAAGCTAAATCTTGAAATAATAAAATAGGGGGAAACATTTAAATATCCAATATCAGGCAACACCTGCAAGGTCAAAGTTTTAAAAACACTTTACATGAAAATCAGGCTACAAATGATACAAATGCATAAACTGGGACAAGAAAAAGTATTTTAGCATTGAAAAATGACACTCATCAAATTTCGGATTGATTACAGAAATTAAGTTTCACATTAACTTATTGCCAGATATTAAAGTTGAGGAATGTGTTTGTTCTGGGTGTGACTGTGAGTTCGAGTGATGAATGTTTAACTGTCCATGTTCTTCTGACTGTGTATTTTGGGACTTTTTTTTGTTTACTCAGTAGGGGGGAAAATGGATTTGGTGAACATGCTGCCCTCTGTCCTCTTTTTAAAAAATCGCCTTTGGCAGAGAAACATGAGCACCTCTCTGTACTCACTTTCCTCATGCACATATAGATAATCTGGTTTTTAAGCTGTAGTTTCCCATCAAAGATTATATTATATGAATTAGTCCTAATGTAAGCTCTCAATGCGGACAGCTTTTGGATACACTTGGTCCTGTCAACAAAACATGTTTGCTTGTTGATCGAATCCTATTAAGGGATTGAGCCAAAATGAACATGATGTAGTTCAGCCCCATAGAGAGATTTCAGTGGAGAAACGTGATTTGTGTATTTGTAGCATAAATTTAGGCATACCTATTAGACTGTTATCTCATTCTAGGACTCTGTTGTGTTTTTAGTGTCTTTTTGGACTGTTTGGAGACGGACGCAAACCCTCTCGTTGCAGAGATGCTCACTCAGCTTGAATGAATGGAGTTGAGAGCAGCAATGCTTACTCTTGTGTTTCAGTCATTATGTTCAGTGTCAGGTGTAATGCCTCAGCAGTCAGTGAAGGGGATGATCCGATGATCAGGGAGATTACAGGGAGAGACAGTGGACACTTGTGAATCCAGTTTGAGTGTTTATGTATAGCTTTTAAATATGAACTCAAAATTGACCTTTTACTATATAATTATAGCAGATCTTAAAGGGTTAGTTCACACAAAAATGAAAATTCTGTCATTAATTATTCACCCTCATGTACACCCGTAAGACCTTCATTCATCTTCAGAAGATATTTTTGATGAAATCCGATGGCTTAGTGAGGCCTGCATTGACAGCAAGATAATTAACACTTTCAATGCCCAGAAAGCTACTGAAGACATATTTAAAACAGTTCGTGACTACAGTGGTTCAACCTTAATGTTATTAAGCGATGAGGATACTTTTTGTGCGCCAAAAAAACAAAATAATAATGCTTTTTTTTTTTTTTGGCCCACAAAAAGTATTCTCGTCGCTTTATAATATTAAGGTTGAACCTTAATAGTTTTTAGGTTGAACCTTAAGGTTTTATATTCACAAACAGTTATTTTACACATTGCATGAAAGGTAGTATCCAAAAAAGCATAATCGGGGCACTTTATTAATTACTCTTTCTAAAGCTGAGGGAATAATTACAGTAACCAGTAACAAAATAGCATTTAATCACATTTTATACTGTTGGATAAAATTGGGTGTCCTGCTTTACATTATTTCTTAATTAATATCCTGTTTCACTCAGAAATGTTACATTATAGATCTTAAATATTAATACTGCTTTATTTTGTCTTTATGTCGGGTATCCTGTTCTTGCATTACTCTTCTGTAAAGTGTGTAAATAGGACATTGCTGAAATATTTGCTCCGGAAATAGATGTTACACCATACAGTATTTGTCTTATTCACAGTTTCACAGTTTGCAATACAAACAGCAGTAATTCTGCATAATGTTATATATTGTAAGCAATATATGAATTAATTTATGTTAGTGTGAATGTTATTTTAGTTACTGTTCAGAGACTGGTATACACATAACAGAAGTCAAGACCACTAGGAGGATGTTTGGAATTCTTGGAAATGTTGTTGCACATAAATATGGGTTTGTCCCTTTTCCCAGGAGGTTGACCATGTGCCACTTTGTGTGGTGAGACCTGGCTGCCATTTTTATATGTACCACAGGGTTCAGCCACCGTAATTATTCTCTTAGTATGAGCTGCCACTGCAGTAATGATTTGTTGTTTTTATAACTGCAAGGAATGAGATATTGCATTTACTAGTTGGACAAATGATTGTAATTTAACAGTAAATTGTGCAAACAAAATGTTGAGAGTAACTTTATAATTATACCAGACATGAGTTGGATGCCTGTACTGACAGCTGTACCCAACCTAATAATCTTTATTTTATTTTATTTTATTTTATTTTATTTTATTTTATTTTATTTTATTTTATTTTATTTTATTTTATTTTATTTTATTTTATTTTAATTATTTCATTTTATTTTAATTATTTCATTTCATTTTAATTATTTCATTTCATTTTAATTATTATTTATTTTTTTATTTTTTTTATTTTAGCAGAGGTCAGCTAAATGACTCAAATGTCTGTTAATGACACCATTTTTGCTGTGCTTTCCCCCCTCCATTTACCTTTGACATTTCACATTATTAGTCATCAAGATCAGTTATTGTCTTGAACGTGTTTAACAGCTGTTATGATGTGATCTTTCCCTCTCTGTGCAGCTCATAACTGCTGTGAGTCAGTGCTGGTCACCCTTTGCTCGGCGGGACCAGACGGTTACGTTCATACTCTTGCCACTGAGCACCTGCGCTTCATGCAGGACCTGGCCTTCGACATGGCCCAGTTTCTGGTGAGCGCGGTGGGGCAGACGGGCATACTGGAAGAGGCTCTACTACTGGACGAGCATCAGATCCCCCTGCAGGAGTGTGAAAAGCTGGACCAGAGTCTGTCCCTGGCCCTCAGACATCTCACGCTGCCCCCTGGCTGGAGCCTGCTGGGGAAGAACACACGTGAGTAGATCTGGGTTGTAGGTTCAATGCATGAAGTATTATTGTCTGATACACCATGAGCAAAGACTGAAAGTAAATAGTAAGGTAAGTAGTCATTAATTTGTACTAGCTTTTGGTCTCATTTTTTGTAACTATTCATCACAAGAGCTCAAATCAGCATATTTTTTACCTTAAAGGCACACTATGTAGATTTTCGCCAGTAGAGGTCGCTTTTTCAAAACAAAGGCGTAGCTTGATGACATAACTTGGATTTGTGGGAGGTGTCGTCTTTGCCTCACAGCCGTTGGAAAAGAATCCGATGGTACTCGGGCAGAAATCATGTTCTTGTGTGAGATTATTAAAGTTACTGTAGTATGAAGCAGAGCAGGGCGAGTGATGTTGGAGCTGAATGAGGCCGCTGGAGTGATTGCTAATGAGAGACGAGCGCGACACATGCCTCGAGAGCAGCGGGACTTTTATTATGCCACAGTCGCCACTTCCGCTTCTTCCGGTCAAGCGTATGTGAGGGAACGCAGCTCTGTTTATCATATTAGATGCATTTAAGTGTGTTGAAAATGTTATAAAGTTACTCTGTGCGTTCACTCGGCGCCTGCTATGAGACACTTGTTGCACGCTGCAGTAAGCTAGATAGATATTAGGCATGGTAAAACATGATACTCGCGGTAAATCAAGAAAACAAGATTTAAACAATAAGACTTACTGTGTTGAGCTATATAACAATGATTATTTTTATGTCTATAAATGTATCAAAACAGTTGTTCCTTTGTTTAATAAAACATATAATATATTAAAGCATCTTTGGTGTTTCCATGGTTTCTACAAAATAAAACCGGAAATCGAGGGTAACGCGGGTGTGATGTCATGATAGGCGACGCACAGACACGGTCCATGTCCTGGTTAAAATGGCTTATTTCTCTGGATTTAAACATTCTTGGAAACATCTGGGATAATGTAAGTACACAAGTCAACAAAATATATAACATTGTTCTAGTGTTTTTTGGATATTTTAATTCAAAAATCTTACATATTGTGCCTTTAACTGATCATGACAAAGAAAATTCAGTGTTTAGGTCAAAGGACTTTCTATAAATTCTTGTAAAATTAAAACAATTGCAGCCCTTTGCTTTTACATCTCTGTACATCATCCAATAGGAGATTATCATACATTATCAAACAGGATTGATCCTGTAGGGGGCGACTAAGCATTAGTGTAGTTCATCTGGTTTATATTGATTCTATATAACCAATAAAAAAATACAATTTACTGCCACATCATTTAATATAAACGTATATATTATGTATTATAATATAAAAATATAAACTGCTACATTTTGGAGAGCTTATAAAATGTTTTTCCAGTTTCAAGACTAAAGTGCATGTTTGAGCTGTTTTAACTGAAAGCAACTTACACTGACATATCTTACTTTTTTTTGTCTCAAGATGCACACCAGTAATTTTTTTTGTTTGTTTGTTTGTTTTCTAGTTCACGTTTATAAAAGCTACTTTAATGTCCTAGTTGAACTAAGGCCTAATTCCTGGCTTAATCTAAGCCGTGTCTGTGAAACCAGGCCTTAGTTTCATGTGGAACTATTTCAAGTTACAGTATTTTTGGCCTGTGACTGTTTTATCTCCATTTTCTCATTTATTTTCTTGTTCTTTTTGGGGTTTCATTACAAGTTTACACTCCTGGGCAAAAAAGATGGGCCAAGCCAAAAATGGCAAAATATTTAGTGGTCTTTTAATGGTCTTAACCGTTTTAATCACAAATCACTGGTCAGGAAAATAAACAAGAACTGCACAAATAACTGTAGATGAAGTAACTTATCACAGAATAGCCTTTTCCAACTTGCAGACTGCTTCTTTACAGGAAGAAAAGTCAATGTTGTTCCACTCAATGATAATGGCTTCAAACAGTTCACGAGTAGCTGAAAAATGTCTCCCAGTTCATTTGAGTTTAATGTGAGACCAAATATTCACAGTAGGGTTCAAATCTGGCCAAAACAAGCCACTTCTTGGTTGTCTTTGCATTTTGAGCAGGAGAATGTCTTGTTGAAACATAACATCTGATCATTCCTCTTTAGATAACTACTTTTCGTTTGTGGGAAACAAGCCGTTCTGCAATATTCTCCTGTACTCCAAAGCATTAAATGACTTTTCACAGTGAAGTAGCTCATACCTCCATACCTTACTGTGCTAGAGATGCATTTATTATTACATTTCTCATTAGATTTTCGAAGACACCGCTCTGGAGCATCACCATGCCACTCATTGTGTTTCATTGTGATTCACTCCACGCACAACTTCCCACATTCTGCCAAAAACTTCATTCTGTCTTTGATGTTTTTCTGAGACATCAATGGCTTTTGAAGTAGTGCATTTGCTTAAATTTAGCTAATTTCCTGACCAATAATTTGTGGTTAAGACAATTAAAGGCTTAGTGTTTAGCCATTTTGGGCTCAGCCCATTTTGTTTGCCCAGGAGTGTAGAAGAGAATGTACTGGATGATATTCTAGAGCACATATCTGCAGCCAAATAAACGTCCCTAAATGACATTCCAGATCAGGTTCCAAGTAATCAGAACAGTTCCTTTGAGTTCACAGCGGTCACATGATGCTTGACAGGTCAGTTACAGTTTGACGTTAATTACAGCTGCCAGATCTTTTTAAATATTTAATTAACTGGCATTGTTTTGGCCTGGTTCTTCTCTGCTCAATCACAATACTAAGTTCTTGTCTGGTGGGTTTTTATTATGCTAGAAAATAGCTAGCTAGCTTTTAAAACTGCTAAACTTAAACTTAAAACTATTTCAAACTTAAAACCTTTTAACTTTCTGGCTAACTTTTCAATCAATACTGATCTCTAGAGAGAAAGCCATTTGACCTGTCCCACTTTGTGGAGTAAACTCCCGGTACTACAGTATCTGCTTTCTGTCTAAACCAAAAGAGACTTAAAGCTGCAGTCCGTAACTTTTTTTTGGTTAAAAATGATCCGAAATCAATTTTTGAGCAAGTACATAACCAGCCAGTGTTCAAAACTATCTAATTATCTTGTCTTGATTCACAACAGTAAGCTAAAATAAATAATGTTTTATAATAAGAGCGACATGGCGGATTTCCGTGGGAAATTCAAGCATGCAGCAGTTCGTCTGTGCGTCATTACGTCACGTCCGTAAACAGAAAGGAAGAAGGAGTCCGTCCAGGCTAGTCTGTTTTATCACGTGAGGATGCTACTAGTAGCGGCACATTTATAGTCTTTTCTCACAGCAGCTGAAATAATTAAACTTATGATTTTGATGGCGGATTGTAATCCAGAAAGGTCCAAATGACAATCATCAGTGACAACTGGAGATTCACCTGTAGTCAAAAAGCAAAAGACTTTGGACTGTGGAGTGGCTACAGAAATTGAAATCTACAGGTAACGCTAATACACACTAAATACACAGTCATGCAATGCTGATGTTGTTAACATTAACAATTTGAGAACAATATAACAGTAATAATAATTTGCATGGTTTGGCATGATCCGATCTAAGCGATCGTTAGATTTAATCATCATTGGCAGTGTGATTTATTGTAGGCCTGATGCTTTTTTCCTCAGTTGGTCAGAACAAAAGTGGCAGACACGTTACTTACTTGTTCAGATGATATTTCCAGTGAAAATTCTTATATTGGTCATACTTTCAGGACGTAGAATCTGTGATTCTGAAGTACAGTATCCACACCGGTGCGGTGACTGACAGCAAGCATTAGATTCATCCGCGCTGACGAGCTGTGAAGAGGCACAACGCACGCACAGATAACTGTTCCGCATGTGACTGCAATCGCAGGTTTCAAACAAGAGATGGCGACAAAGAGGAAAAATTGCGGACTGCAGCTTTAAACTAATGGTTCCTGCAATAATGTGTTTAATTACCCACCATATTCTTACCTAAAATGAACATCTGCACTGGACAAAATATTTTGCACTGCTTAACTTGAACCAGAAAATAATTATTTGCCCTAAAATATGAAATAAATGTCATAGAAAACATTAAATTTAACTTTTTCATACATGTCGACACATTGTTACAACACTAATTTTATGTTTTGAAACAAATTATAAGTAAACTGTTTGTGTTTCTTGAAAAATATTGCTTCAATTAATGTTTTGCAAGATAGAACCTTATAATTCCAAGCTAAATTTTTTTAGAATTAAAAGGTTCTATCTGTATTTGACCCGTTCCAAAAATCCCCATTTACAAATTTGAGAGGATTTTGATATTGTACATTTAGAATACATTTAGGGTCTCTGTCATTTTCATGTATGAAAGAGACTTGTTCCCCATATCATTTTTGCTATATGGAATGCAAAATCTTTGAGGTTCAATATCTCAAAACCTCTCAGAATGCAGATAGAACCTTATAATTCCAAGGTGGTGATTTGTCTCTATTCTACTATGTATTTGTGTTATCGTTTGCAATTTGTTTATTTGTGTGTAAGATATTGCAACAGAATTACCCAAATTATCAAATAATTATGAGATAATAATTACATTTCTATACTGCAGTCTTCCCTGTGGGTTTGAAAATGGTATTTAATATTGATATTTGTCAAGGAAGTTAGAAATTCTTAGGTTATAGTATTCATAACTAGTATATAAAAACAATTTAAGTCTGTGGAATGTCCCTATTTGCCTAGATAAGTAAAATGTGTGTCAAGACACTTCAAATAAAGCTATTGATTATCATCGATATGCTTTTGATACGTATTGATAAGACAGACACTGATCCAGGTCTGGTTTATGTTCATCCATTTTTCTCTCTGAACACTCTTGTATTTGTCTTTCAGGACTGGAACCTCAAGAGACTCTTCTACACTTTGCAGCTCGTCGCGGGCTCCTCAAAGTGGCCAGTTTTCTCCTCGAGCAGCCAGGGGCCCGAGAGGCCCTCAACCTGTGTAACAAACAGGGAGCCACACCGGTGGTCATCGCTGAGAGCCGAGGACACACAGAACTGCTGGAGCTCTTCAGCCGGTGAGTAACGCACTTACATACACAGCCTGTAATTCACATGAAAACAACATAAATCTGTACTGATGGAGTGAATAGGAACTTGATTGACACCGGGACTTGACATTAACATCTGTCAAATGCATTTTTTTGCAATGGATTTTAGCAGTGCCGTGTAACACAGTCACTCCTACTAGTCACTTTGGCAGGTTGAATTTTATATATACATTTTTCAATTGTAATAATAAACTACTATGTGCAATGTATTGTCAAAAATATCAACTTTTCAATACTGAAACATCTGAAATGCTTCCAATACTCATTTTCCACAGAATAGATACACAATACCAGCTGCGCTTTCTCGCTTTCTCGCTTTCTCGCTTTCTCATCTCTTCGACAGCGAGCTGACACACAAACTTTATTGTTGGTGTTACAGGGCTTGAATTTCGGCATTGATTGTGTGTATGGCACATAATTTTAATCATTCCCGCAGATTTTGTGCCTCGGAAAGGCATTTATTTTCAATAAAAATAAAAATAATGTTCTTAAAGTGGAAATAAACTACCTAATGAGTGTTTAATAATATTAAAAGTATTTATTGGGTAGGGTTAGGGGAAGGTGTTGGGTGGGTTGGGCTTATTCTCCCAATAAGGCAGCATCCATTTAATAATTTTAATAAATAAAATCATTTACACTATGATATAATTGCATCCTGTTAATGTACAAAAATACTGAGGTGCAAATAGTATCTGCCAATATAAAGTATAGATAGCATTTAATTACTATTTACATGGTGTAAATAGAATATATTGCTATTTTCACCTAGTGTAAATATCATATTGCTACAAAAATGCTGCTATTGTCATTTGTGTTGTGTAAATAGAATATATTTCTATTTTCACCTAGTGTAAATAGCCGCTGCCATAAAATAACACTGCTTCTCTTAAAAATTAGAAATTAAGTTGACATTTAATGTGGCTATCAAAGCTCAGATAATTTGTATTTGGAAGAATTGTATAAAAAAAATTCAATTTATAACAATCTCTGACTTTTGTTTGCAGAGATTGGTATTTTGGTAAATACTGAATATAGTACGAGACATCTAAAATCACCTTAAAATATAGTTGAGAGGCTTTTGTTTTCCATACAAGAAACATCTGAGAAGCAGGAAGTCTCCATAAGCTCTCCTTTTAATCTCATTGCTGAGACATTAAAGCGATTTAATTGCGTATTATTCTTTCATCTGAAGCGTGCTGCTTCAGAGAGCAGTGACAGTTGCTTTCCTGTGAGCTCGTTGACAAAAATCACTCCACCCAGCATTAGTCAATGCTCCAGGCCCAGATTTTAAGCATTACCTCTTATTATTAACATACTCGAGTTGGCCAAAGAGTAGAAAATATAGATTTGGCTGCATAAAAACTTGATTTGTGTATTTGGTTCATTCTCAACTGCCTATTGAACTAATAAATCAAAGCAGTACATGCATATGAACATTTAATTATATTGAGTGTCTTGACAACAGCAGTGTTATTTTGTTTGAAGTTGAAATGAAACAGTCTGGGCATATCCTGTTCATCCGAGGGCTTGTTTTGATTTAGGGAGGATTTGAATACAGACGCTGACGTTGAGACGTTCAGACAGATCTCCTCCTCGGGCAGTCGTGTGGTACAGCACCACCCCTCTCTGAACACCTACACCCTCTCTGTGGGCGCCGGGCCGGGCGGTGCATCACCCAGCCTGCAGGCTGACATCCTGGAGCTGCGCAGACTGATTCTTCGCCATTGTCAGGGGAAGGTGAGTCAGGTCAGTCTTTTCTAGATGTTTCACTCTATCTGTTTCTCTCTCTCTTTTTCTCTGTCTGTCTTTTTGGCTCTGTATTCTGTTTTTGAGTGTGACGAACATTTCCAGAATTATTCAGCATGATGAGGACAATACGTGTAAATGTGAAGAATAATGAGGATGATGTTTTAGAATAATTCGAATGTAAGGAAAACATTACTTCAGCTGGAACCATGTGGTTAAAAATATGATATCAAAAAAGATATCACAAGATTTAATTGGAAATGTCACAGCTTAAGATGATTCAAAGTGCAGGACAAAGTAATATTACGCATTATACACATAATACACACTCATATCAATAAATGCAAAATTTAGGTAGTATTCAGTGGTTTTATTCTATCTAACCCATTAAAATGTAATGCTGCCAATTTGTGACATACATATAGGCTAAAAATTCTGATGAAAAACAATGTTTTTCCATTACACCCTAAACACAATTATTTATCGTGCTGTAAAATCGATTTTAATCACATCTAACATAAAAGTTTGTGTTTACATAATATGTGTGTATATACACAACCATTCAAAAGTTTGGAAACATTATTATTTGTAATGTTTTTGAAAGAAGTCTCTTCTGCTCTTCAAGGCTGCATTTATTTGATCAAAAATACAGAAAAAAACAATAATATTGTAAAATATTATTACAATTTAAAATAATGGTTTTCTATTTTAATATACTTTAAAATATAATTTATGTCTGTGATGCAAAGCTGAATTTTTCAGCATCATTAAATCCAGTCTTCAGTGTCACATGATCCTTCAGAAATCAATCTTAAATGTTGATTTATTACAAATGTTGTGCTGCTTAATATTTTTTTATAATGTGATACTTTTTTTCAGGATTCTTTGATGAATAAAAAGTTAAAAAAGAGCAGCATTTATTTAAATTAAATCTTTTGTAACAATATACACCACTGTTCAAAACTTTGGGGTCAGTATTTTTTTCTTTCTTTCTTTTTTTTTGGGATAAATTAATACTTTTTTTCAGCACGGATGTGTTTAATTGATAAAAAGTGATTTATATCAAATGATTTATATTGTTAGAAAATATTTCTATTTTGAAAAAATGCTGTTCTTTTTGACTATTTATTCATCAGTGAATCCTGAAAAAAGTATCACAATTTCCAAAAAATATTAAGCAACACAACTGTTTCCAACTTTGATAATAACTGAGTATCAAATCAGCATATTAGAATGATTTCTGAAGGATCATGTGACACAAAAGACTGGAGTAATGATGCTGAAAATTCAGCTTTGCATCACAGAAAAAAATATATATTTTAAAGTATATTAAAATAGAAAACCATTATTTTAAATTGTAATAATATTTCACAATATTACTGTTTTTTTCTGTATTTTTGATCAAATAAATGCAGGCTTGATGAGTAGAAGAGACTTCTTTTAAAAACATTAAAAATAGTAATGTTTCCAAACTTTTGAATGGTAGTGTATACATTATGAAATTCTTATATATTATATATGCAGTGTATATATATATATATATATATATATATATATATATATATATATATATATATATATATATATATATATATATATATATATATATATATATGTATATATATATATATGTATATATATATATATGTATATGTATATATGTGTATATATATATATATATATATATATATATATATATATATATATATACACTGCATATATAATATATAAGAATTTCATAATGTATACATATATATATATGTGTGTGTGTGTGTGTGTTATATGTGTTATATATATATATATATATATATATATATATATATATATATATATATATACTAGTGCTTAATTAAACATTTTGTATAAATCTTAAAGGAACAAGGGAATGGACCATTTAGTTTATGTGAAAAAAAAAAAAAATATGAATGCAATATTTATACCATCACATAAAATCACAGTACAAATCACATAAACTAAATGGTCATTCCCTTGTTCCATTAAGATTTATACAAAATGTTTTATTAAGCTCTACTTTTTTTTTCTCAATTAAAATGAATAATTCATAATGTGAATAATATGTAAGGATTAATTAATTCAATTTGATGAAATTTCACTATTTATTGAAATGCGTAAATGTAAAAAAAAGTCTTAATGTTTTTGAGTGCATTTTATATATATATTATATATAAAATATATTACACAGTCAAACTAAAAATTATTCAGATATTTTTGATATATTTTTACTAGTGGGTGCAGGACACTGTAGTTCATTTATGTAATTGAGGATAACAATATAAAGTAAACTGTGACATATTATACCCAAAAAATCTTCATACAGTAGACTACCAGTAAAATTTATAAAAATGTGGAACCAAAAATTACATTGACTTGACCATGTTTTGCTTA
Organism: Ancherythroculter nigrocauda; assembly: GCA_036281575.1. NCBI lineage: Eukaryota > Metazoa > Chordata > Actinopteri > Cypriniformes > Xenocyprididae > Ancherythroculter > Ancherythroculter nigrocauda. The sequence goes on from VTFQ01000004.1 coordinate 54,678,618, forward strand.
AGTGTTATCTGACATAATTAGTTTAACTAAGATCTTGTCATATTTTATTACCATTTTTTTTTAACTATAGTGAATAAACTGTAATAATGAATGAAATGTTCAAGGTGTCTTTGACTGTGTGTATGTATATGTGTGCATATATATATATATATATATATATATATATATATACACACACAATATATACATGTGCGTGCGTGCGTGTTTGTATGTTAATTAGCCTTTACTTCTCTGAACAACTTTAAACATTGTACTTCTCATGTTACTGCCTCTTTAGGATGAATTGCTGTGTTGTCTTCCTCATTTGTTGGATTTTGGAAATGCCTGCTAAATGAATACATACTATTATGCAGACAACAGAAGGGAACTTGTTTGCCAAGAAATATCCCTCAGATTTCAACCTCCACCATACAACTCTAGATCTGCTATTCATTGCAGTGACATAACTGTAGAGTTAGAGAATTGCTTGAGGGAGAGAAAGCTCTAAATCTGTTATTCTCTGTTCATGTTCAGGGAGGAGTTGTGTTTCAGCAGAGCTCAGACTCTCTGCACATTGCCCAAGAATGTGATCACGGCCTGGAGACCAGAGTTTGCTGTTGTGAAGAGGCACCGCACGACTCCCTTGATACCAGAGAACGAGGGTTCACTCCTTTTAGCTCAGGAGAAAACAAAGGAGAATGTAATGACCGCCTGGATCCCTCGCAAATCAGGGAGGGTGACGGAGGACCCTCGCTCAGCTGTGAAACTGCCACGGCTCTCCTACACAATGGCAATAGTGAAGATAAGTGGGTGTGTGCTTATGAAAACAGTGAGACCGATTGCAGAGCGCAAGAGGAGAGCTCAGCTGCTGGTGTAGTTCCTACCGGGGACATTGGCGATAGTAGTGATGGTTTGCAGAGCAATTCTGAGAGCATAGCCTACAGAACCTCTTCCTGCGGACGACAGAAAGAGGAAGTTGATAAAGCGGACCACTTAATCTGTGAAAGCCAGGAAAAAGGACGCAACTCTGTAGAGGTGAAAGCATTGGAGGAGAAAGAGCTATCTGAGCGTAGCCCCACTGTTGAGTCAGGAGATATGGGAATTACTCAGTCTTTGGACACGCCGGAAAGCTCGGATGTTGAATCTTGTTCTCAGGGTGCTGAAACTGATGATGAGGAAGAGGATGGATGCGGAGATCTCATAGAACCAGAGGAGATGCGAGAAGAAAGCAAGGAACCACTGGAAGTAAATCCAAATGGAGATGCACCTCTAGATTGCTCGAAACATGAAAATGAAATGTGTGTTTGTCGAGACTTTCGTGATGATACTGGAGTCCCAGGAACTCTGGAGGGATCTGTGGGAGGTGTTAGTGAGAATATCAGGTGTAATGCTGAAGGTAATCAAGACCATCTTGATTCTTTAAGAACCTCTGATCAAGAAGATGCCAATGAAGAGTTTCATGAGACTCTAGAAATGCCATACGTGGATGGCGACCAACAGGAGGAGGAACTCTCAAGGACTTCGGCTGCTGAACATGAGAGTGTTTCATGCCTGCATGAAGAGCTCTTGCCTGTAGAAAATCCAGTTACTTCAATTGAAGATGCAGTGAAAGAAGGAAGTGAGGCTGACAGACAGAGACTATTAAGTTCTTCTGATATCTTACGAACTGAACCTGGACCAGAACCTGGATCTCCTACAGGAACTAGTGAGGACACCTTAGAACCTGAAGAACTTCATTTAGGTTCTGGCTGTGAGGGGATGGAGAATGTCCATGAGAACCTGGAGAACAAACGCAATTGTGAAGCTCAGGCAACTCTGGAGGAAATACTTGAGTCAGCGATTCCTGCTGATATGGAGAAAGTGAATCTCCCAGATGATCCTTCTCAGGATCCCAGGCAGGATATGACCTCAAACAATGAGGTCACGTGGGGCACATCAGAAATAGAGTCTTCTGAAGGAAATTCAGACATAGTTTTTGTAAATACTAATGAATCTGGAGATCAAGACACACCTGTACTAGTAGAGTCAAATGAGTCTGGAATCTCTGAGGAAAGTCTGGCAGTCAATGCAGAAGATCTGATGAGTGTTTTGGTCCACAGTGACCATGTAGATGGTGCCTTACACATCTCAAAGGCACTTGATAAGGATGACATTATAGATTCTTCTATATGTCCTGAACAAACCCGGGAAAGCTTCGATCCTTTGTCTCAAGACGCTGAATCTGCAGTGCATGAGGTTGGACAACCAATGGTTGAAGATGACCTATTGAAAGGTGAGTTGAATGATATATTTATGATATACCATATTTTCTGGAAAATACTCTTTTACTAACATTATAAACCTTATAAACTACTGGCGTGTGGGAAATGCTCTATACAAAAATAAACTTCAGCTCGCTTTGCACGTTTTGCGTGATTGGCGTAATTGCATTATATAAGTACTTTAGAATATAAGTTGCAGCACGTTTCAGATGATAAAAAATATGTGACTTACATTATGGATAATACAGCATTATGTGCATTTGATGACATATATGGGCATATATTTGATGACACACGTGTGTGTGTGTGTATATGTATATATATATATGTATATATATATAATATATATATATATATATATATATATATATATATATATATATGTGTATGTATGTATGTATGTATGTAGGTGTGTGTGTGTGTGTATATATGTATATGTATGTGTATATATATATATATATATATATATATATATATATATATATATATATATATATATATATATGTGTATATGTATATGTGTGTATATATATATATATATATATATATATATATATATATATATATATATATATATATATATATATATATATATATATATATATATATATATATATATGTATATGTATATGTATATGTGTGTATATATATATATATATCCAGGTTTCATCACTGATCGAATATTGCAGTGTGATTGCATAACAGGTTTTCCAAGTCTCTCTGAAAGCACCCGCCTTCCATAATAAACCAGAATTAAGTAATTATATCTTTCAGATCCAACAGAATAATTGTAAGTAGTGTGTGTGCCTCCGTCAGCCTGAGAGAACAGGGCGTATTTATCATGATATATGTACATAACAAAATGTAGCTTAGCAACAGGTGATGTCATTATGGGATGTCCAGGAAAGTGAAGTTAGAAGACGAGGTCAGCATCCATTTCCTGACCTTTTTTCTCTGTTCTCACAGTGACCGAAAAAGTACATCGGTACACCCATGTTTTTGAAGGATATTGTTATCTTTGCGGAGTTACGTAACTGAACTGAAATAGCCAGACTTATAATTTCCAGAAATATCCCTGTTTGGTTGATGCGTTTGCGGTGCAGGAAATGTCTTTAGTTTGTTAATCACTTAATAAAAAGTGACTCATATATTCCATTCTTGAGTGAACTAATGCTTGGTTGTTTTGTTATCAATGAAAGTTTTTGTTGTTTCTTTATTTTCATGAAGAAAAAGTTGTACTGCTTGTTCTGCTACTTTTTTGTTAATTAATATCTGACTGATTATAATTCCTGTAAATGCTAAATGTTCTCTCACAGAGTCAGATGCACGTTTGGAGGATCAGATGGACTTTCAGAAGACAACGTGGCCTGATATCATGGATAAAAAAGATGCACCACTGGTTAGTACTAAAAATATAGTGTTTTTAGACTATATATTTCATTTACTGCACTTCACTTATGAAATATGTTTTGACATGACTAAATGACATCCCATGATAGTTGGGTTGCAAAAAAGGGCTGTCAATCATTTTTTATTTATACTGCCAATACTTTGCTTTATGTTGATGGATGTTTTTGACAGTTGTTATGCAGAATCAAGTTTATTTATAAAGTTTTTTGGCAAACCCAACAAGACAAGTCGAACCAAAATAGGCTCATGCCTTTTGGTTATAAGCCCTTCAGCAAGGTCTCAGTATTTACAGTTCATTTGAAGTCAATTATTTTGAGCACCGAGCTCCAAATGGGGGCGATATTTCCATGAAAAGCAAAACGTAAAGTCCTGTTACTCAGCAGCATTTTGGTCGAGTCCCCATGGTGTCGGGCCCATGTATAACCGATAACAGATGTGGTCCCCCCTTTCATCTTTATCCTTACTTGTTACGTAAAGATCTGAGAATTATTATAAACATCTGAATATCCAGCAGTAATATCTTGCTATGTATAGAACCAATGCTTGATTAAAGAACAGAAATACAGCAGCATTCAAATCTTTGGGGTGAGTAAGAGGACTTTTTTAAAGAAATTAATACTTTGTTATAGCAAAGATGGACTAAATTGATCTAAAGTGACAGAAAAGCAAACAAACAAACAAACAAACAAAAACCTTTTACATTGTTGCAAAAAAATGTATTTCAAATAAATGCTTTTTTTTTTTTTCAACAAAAAAATCCTGAAAAAACACATCATGGTTTCAAACAAAAATATGAAACTGTTTTCAACATTGATAATAATAAGCATAAATGTTTCTTGAGCAGCAAATCATCAATGATTTCTGAAGGATCATGTGACACTGAAGACTGGAGTAATGATGCTGAAAATTCAGCTTTGATCACAGGAATAAATTACATTTTAAAATATATTCACATAGAAAACAGTTATGTTAAATTGTAATATTATTTTACAATATTGCCATTTTTACTGTATTTTTGATCAAATAAATGCAGACTTCTTTCAAAAGCATTAAAAAAATCTTACCAACTCCAACATTTTGAACAGTATATTGTATATGCTCTGCCAGATTTTGGCTTTATTTTTGTTGGTTTACTAAAGTGCTGCACACACAACATGAGTTTGCTCCTGTTATTCAAGGTAAAAGAGTTGCTTTTGTGTCTGTGGTCACAGAAACACTAGATGTGGTAGCATTGAGGCGTGAAGTCCAGAAGCAATGTGGATTTGTTTATTTTGTGTGTGTGTGTGTGTGTGTGTGTTTGTGGTTCAGTTACTCTCTATGTTATCGGGACAAAATGTCTCCACAAGGATAGTAATAGCAGAAATCTTTGATCTTGTGGGGACATGTTTTGGTCCCCATTAGGAAAACGGCTTATATTGTATAAAACTGTATGACGCTGTATAAAACAGCATCATTACTTCAGTCTTCAGTGTCACATGATCCTTCAGAAAGCATACTGATTTGCTGATTTCTGATTACTATCATTGTTGAAAATGTTGTTCTGCATAATGTTTTTGTGGAAACCGTGATACATTCTTATTTCAGGATTCTTTAATGAATAGAAGGTTCAAAAGAACAGCTTTTATTTGAAATAGAAACATTTTGTGATATTGTAAATGTATTTGGGTCAGTGACAACATGGATATTATTATATTTTGTGTCCAAGTGCATTATTTCCTTTTAAAATAATTTGATAAATTCATGACATATATCACTTTATTCTATAAAACCTATTTAGTTTGAATTCAGCTTTAGTACATTTAAATAATACATATTATTTTATGTTTTGTTATCTTAAACCCCCAAAATGTCAGGTGGTGCAACTGTCCGAACAAATGAACAGACTTTTAATTTAAAATTAAAAGCTAAATACTATATGGCATCATTTTAAGTTTGAAACCAGTTTCATATAAACACATTTTATAAATATCAGTAGCTTTAAAGCTGTTGAGATAATTGAAAAACTTTTGTCCAGCACTTTGTATGTTCTCAAATGTCAGGGTGGCACGACTGCAAACAATGACTCTTTTATTACAAATTGACAAGATAATAACAGTAAACATGATAATCCAACTGATCCTTGTGGCAGAGTGAAAAGGTGTGTAGATCTCTCTCAAATACTGGTACAGTTTCCATGTCAGGTGGTACAACTATACAACTATTTGGTTGCACCGCCTGACATAAAAACAGTCAAAAAAATAAATTTAAACACTTTGAAAAGTTATTTAACAAATGAAACTTGTTTAAACACATTTATGACTCAAAATGTGCATTTTTTTTAAATGGCTTTTTTGAAGCTTTATTTGTCAATGACCATTTACTATCACTTTTAATTAGTGTAATGTGTCTTTGCTGAATAAAAGTAATAATAATCTTAATGACCCCAAACTTTTGAATGCTATTTACAATAAATGGTTGGAAAACATAGTGTATATTATCAAACAAAAAAAGCAGGTGACAAAATGTAGTTTGGGCACAAAGTAACGCTGTGCTTTGGTTTGGTCTTGTTTGTGTTGATCGTCCGTTCTCCTGTTGGATGTTGACAGTTTTTATGTCGTGACCTCTGGGCCAGCTGTTCATCCACAGGTTGGGGGAACGGGGGGCTGGGGTTACCCTTTTATGTGAACCACAAGTGCTGAAGGCCTTTTCCTGCAAATTATAACCAGCCCCATCCTGGCAACTCACAAAGCCACGGTTTCTGCTTATTTCAGCTCTGGAGATCATGAGCAGATGGAAGAAATCACTCGTAGGTGTTGCTCTGCCTCGTTTCCTCTGGGCAGAGGGTGTGTTTGTGATTGTGTATATACATGGCGCGCTAAACACTGAGAAGCTTTGACAACGTTTCAATGGTGGTGTCAATCAGAAAGGCATCAGGGCTGTTATCAGAGTGTCCCACCGGACAGGCTTTCCTGCAGGGACTGAACTCATTCCATTCAGAGGAGGAAGGAGAACTGTGACAGAGAAAGAAAAGTGACTACATGGGTCATTTTAGTATTTTTTGAAATGCAAAAATGCTAATAAGGAAGTATTTCTATAAAAGGGTATATATTAAGTATGCTCTGGTCACGCTAAGATACTTTAATTAAACTTGGTTGCAATGGCAAGACAATTAACAAGATTAAAGGTGCCCTAGAACTTTTTTAAAAAAAGATGTAATATAAGTCTAAGGTGTCCCCTGAATGTGTCTGTGAAGTTTCAGCTCAAATTACCCCATAGATTTTTTTAAATTCATTTTTTTAACTGCCTATTTTGGGGCATCATTATAAATGAGCCGATTCAGGGCTACTGGCCCTTTAATTCTCGTGCTCCACGCCCACAGAGCTCGTGCTTGCCTTGAACAGTGCATAAACAAAGTTTACACAGCTAATATAACCCTCAAATGGATCTTTACAAAGTGTTCCTCATGCATGCGTTGGATTATGTGAGTATTGTATGCTGTTATATTGTTTACATTTGATTCTATGCTCCGTGGCTAACGGCTAATGCTACACTGTTGGAGAGATTTATAAAGAATGAAGTTGTGTTTATGAATTATACAGACTGCAAGTGTTTAATAATGAAAATAGTGACGGCTCTTGTCTCCATGAATACAGTAAGAAACAATGGTAACTTTAACTACATTTAACAGTACATTAGCAACATGCTAACGAAACATTTAGAAAGACAATTTACAAACATCACTAAAAATATCATGATATCATGGATCATGTTAGTTATTATTGCTCCATCTGCCATTTTTTGCTATTGTTCTTGCTTGCTTACCTAGTCTGATGATTCCCCTGTGCAGATCCAGACGTTAATACTGCCTGCCCTTGTCTAAAGCCTTGTATAATGTTGGGAACATGGGCTGGCATATGCAAATATTGGGGGCGTACACCCCGACTGTTATGTAACAGTTATGTTGAGATTCGCCTGTTCTCCGGAGGTCTTTTAAACAAATGAGATTTATATAAGAAGGAGGAAACAATGGAGTTTGAGACTCACTGTATGTCATTTCCATGTACTGAACTCTTGTTATTTAACTATGCCGAGGTAAATTCAATTTTTCATTCGAAGGCACCTTTAAAAAAAATAAAGAGATAAAGTTTGCTCGGTGAGGAGGGACTGACAGTAAACTTACTTGACAGCTTTTTCAATTCCGCAAATTCATTTTTAATATATGCTGATACCAGCGCTGTTGTTTTCCCAACCAAATTATGTCACTTCCTGGAGGATGATGTCATCAAGGAACTGGCTTTTGTTATTTTTGGGATATGACAAAACTAAGTGCAGGGGAAATTGATATTGAGAACAATATCTATAAACAGTGCTATAAAGTATTTAATAATATTTTGAATTTATGTTTTCAGTTTTTTTATTGTAATTTTAGGCAAGGCAAGTTTATTTATATAGCACATTTGATGCACAATAGCAATTCAAAGTGCTTTACATACAAAGGAATTTAAAAAATCAATATAATTTGGAATTAAAAATGGTATATATAAAAATAAAAATAATAAAAGTAGAGAATAAAAATTAACATAAAATGCATTAAAACAGTTTACAATAAAAATAACTACTAGGTTTAGTAGTTACATTGTTTTTGTAATTGTATATATGTATATATATTTATTTATTTCAGGTAACATTTATTTTATTTGATTTAATCTAAGTGTTTTAAATAGTTTTAGTTAATAATAGCAACCCTGGCTATAGATTGATTTTAGTTCAAATAATCTCATGAAAACATTTTGATTTGATTTTAAATTCATTGTCAGTATAAATTGTGAATATAATATTTTATCCAATATATATTAAAACACATGGGGGAAATGCACTGCATAGCAGGAATGACCCATGTGCAGATGTGTGAGAAACAGCCCATAGGGTTGGGATGGTGCAGGCACAATGAAAGAGGAAAAGAGACCGTTCGCATATGCGACTGTCTGTGTGTGTGTGTGTGTGTGAGAGAGAGAGAGAGAGAGAGAGAGAGAAAGAGTGGGGGATGAGCGAGGGAAAGGGGCCGGCCCTTCACACAGATGTGAAAGATTAGGAGCGTCTCATTTTTCCAAACGCTTGAGCCATGGAGATTGAGCCTGTCAGGACCTCATGTGGGAAATAAGCTTTGTTCAGTGTCACAGTTTCTCCTTGCGTTTGTTGGAAAGATGTACGAACGATACAAGCGGAGGTATAGTTTGTGTGCCAAAGGAGAGAGAACTGTGGATGTAGTTTTAATCAAGGTAAGGGGATCTGAAAGATTGACATTCAGTGCTGTTGCATTGTGACTTTATATAAAATGAATTGTAGGTATTACACTTGATGTTGCTAATGTTTTTTTGTAACTTTTTTTAAATCATTAGCAAACAGTACAATGCTTAACATAACTATTTTTAGTTGAGTATATAGTAGTTGCACATTTTGTATTTTGTTAATATCAAGAAATAGACATAGCAAAAAATAGCATTAAAACAAAGGTTTACATTCTATGCTATTCAAGTTTTTATAAAGCTATGCAGCTATGTAACCATTTGTTTTATGCCATTAACACATTTTTTTATAAAGACAATGTCATCTGCAGACATAGTAGCTCAACTTAAATGAGTTCTCAGTTATGCTTCACTCAAGTCTGAACTTATAGTTTCTCCTTAAAGTCTTGTGTAAAATGAGAGATTTGTTGTAAGAATACAGTGTTATAAAATGAATGTGGACACCATCGCTTGTTAGATAAGTTGATCTTGGAAGGTTGTGAGAGAAATGTTTGAGTTCACGTTGAGATAATCTCAGAACAGATCGCAACTGAGTATGATCTTTCCCATATACTGCATACACTGATTATAAGTGGTGTATGTTTTTCATAGGAGTCAAAGATTATCAATAACTTTCCAAGCTAAGGATAAGTTTCTGCTCATAGGATGCGTCTGTTCTTGCAAAATGTGATAGACATGTTCGTTGGCGTCCCATTCAGGAATCTCTGCACTCAGCTGTTCTTTCTGAGCACCCAAACGGTGTCATGTCTTATTTGTTGATTCATAGTTCTTTTGTTGGGTTGAGACATCTGGCATTCACACATCATGGCATACAGTCTGAGAGTGTGTGTGTGCGTATGTGTGTGTGCATAAGGTGCGGCTTGTTTTCAGCTGTTTAATGTGGTTCAACAGACAAATACCCTTAAGCACTGATCTGACAGTTTGATCGTGCAATGAAGACGTGCTGCTTGATCTGTCTGTAAAGCCATTAGCACAGATGTCACTGCTTTCCAACCTCAGATCGTTAAGCTCTCAATAAACTGTCGAACTATATGTGTTCAATGTTATCACCTTAAAGGTGCCCTAGAATCAAAAATTGAATTTACCTTGGCATAGTTGAATAACAAGAGTTCAGTACATGGAAATGACATACAGTGAGTCTCAAACTCCATTGCTTCCTCCTTCTTATATAAATCTCATTTGTTTAAAGACCTAAAACAGGCAAATCTCAACATAACACCGACTGTTACGTAACAGTCGGGATCATTAATATGTACGCCCCCAATATTTGCATATGCCAGCCCATGTTCAAGGCATTACACAAGAGCAGCCAGTATTAACGTCTGGATCTGTGCACAGCTGAATCATCAGACTAGGTAAGCAAGCAAGGACAATAGCGAAAAATGGCAGATGGAGCAATAATAACTGACATGATCCATGATAACATGATATTTTTAGTGATATTTGTAAATTGTCTTTCTAAATGTTTCGTTAGCATGTTGCTAATGTACTGTTAAATGTGGTTAAAGTTACCATCGTTTATTACTGCGCGCGATTTAAAGGGGACGCAGCCTGAATCAGTGCATAGTTAATGATGCCCCAAAATAGGCAGTTAAAAAAATTTATTAAAAAAAATCTATGGGGTATTTTGAGCTGAAACTTCACAGACACATTCAGGGGACACCTAGGGCACCTTTAAAGCCTTTGTGTTCCTCGAATGTAACACATGGCAATTCATGACTCATTTGATTCAGTACAGTTGATTCAATACACGAGTCAACATAAACAGAATTCATAGTTGTATTGTAAATGATTCATCATTGCACATTATTTCAAAGAAGTACAGTTCATGTTATTTGTAAAAATGACTCAATGACTTTACCAAGGCTGCATTAATTTGATCATAAATACAGTGAAAAATGTAATATTGTGAAATATTATTACCATTTAAAATTTGTTTTCTATGTGAATGTTTTAAAATGTAATTTTTTCCTGTGATCAAAGCTGAATTTTCAGCATAATTACTCCAATCTTCAGTGTCACATGATCCTTCAGAAATCATGCTGATTTGCTGCTCAAGAAACATTATCATTATCAGTGTTGATGGTCGTGCTGCTTAATGTTTTTGTGGAAACCATATGTTTCTTTCAGGATTTTTTTTTTTTTTTTGAGATGAATAGAAAGTTCAAAAGATACAGTAGAATTCTGTAAAAATGTTAGTTTTTTGTCACTTTTGATCAATTTAATGCATCCACCCAAGTATTAATTTCTTTAAAAAAAAAAAAATCTTACTGACCCCAAACTTTTAAATGGTACTGTATTTCAAAAGTAAAATGGTTTGCAAATGCTGTTCCATAACAGGGCTTTTCACATTTGAAATAAGCCGCGTTTCCACCGCAGGAACTTTCCCCAGGAACTAGGGACTTTGGGGTGGCACTCGGTGTGTTGCGACCGCAGGGACATGGGTTTAAATGAAGTTCAGGGTAAAAATTTCCCCCTCAAAAAGTCCCTGCTCACGAGGTAGTAATTTTTCAAAGTTCAGGAACTTTTGGGGGTGGATGCTGATTGGTTGAAACCATGTGCAAATTCATAAGTCAACACCATTGCTGAATATTTTCTCTTTAAAACTGGTTTGAAATCGCTGGTGTTTCTGATATCACAAACTACATTGTAACCAATCAACGTGCCGGCGGGCTTTAGCATATCATTAACTGACCGAACAAGGGAGTCTTAAACAGGTGTATGATGCATATTACGATGTTATGATGAACTATATGCCTTCCTCCACTGACATTCAGTGTTGTTTAAAGTGTTTGTAAGGATACTGATTGCAGCTGTCTGAGTCTGACATGGCAAACGGGAACATGGTTTGTGTAACATTAGCATCACATTATTAGCTGTTTGATAACGTAGTCAAGCAAAACGCTTATCATATTAATTAATGTCATGTGTCCGATGATGTAAAGAGCGATACCATTGTGCAGCGTTTACCTCAGTAAGTTTATTATCATATTCATAGATCTGTGTATATTAAATGAGGCAAGGGTGTAGAGTTACATTCAAGCTTTTTTAAGGCATTAAGAATTTTTTTTCACGGGAAAAAATGTTTAAATATGTAATTTTGGTGATCAAAGATGTTTTCAGGGATAAAATTATTGACTTCAGGGGGACTTTAAGCTTATATACGGAGGACGAAATCTAGTGGGAACTGGAAAGTTGCGCACAGTCCTGCATCACCGGACCAATTTGCCTAATCTTCACAGTACAGACCATGATGGAAACACAGAAAGCAACAGGTTTGGGGGAAAAAAGTTCCTGGGACTAATTGTTCCGGTAATTTCGGTGGAAACGAGGCTATAGTTAACCCTGGGTCATTCTAAACTCTGTGTAAATGGAATCCTGGGTTATCTTGCTTCACGTTTCACACTGCTAATAATTTACCCAGGGTTAACAATTAACCCTGGGTATTCGTAAGATGACGTTTCACAATGTACATACCTAAACCCTGGATTAATATTCTTATTTGCATATTTGCGGTGTCAGTGTCATTGATTGGATGAACGCAGTTTGTGACCTGTTTACAAAACAGCTCTAGCATTGCGCATTTGCATATTGCCAACTATAACAATCTAACACCGTATCGTTTCTCATTGTACAAGTTTGGCACCACAATGCGGGTTTGGAGCAGGGTTTCATAACCCCAGAAGTGGTGTTAAGATCGCTTCTAAATTACAAGTGTGAAATGCTCCTTTACCCAGGGTTAAAAGCAGTGTTTAGAATGATGATAACCTGGGGTAAAACGCAGTCTGAAAAGCTCTAATGACTTCAATCTAGCACATTTGATTCAGTACATTTCTCTAGATGGATTCAAGAGCTTTCCATTCTTAATGACTCCTAAAGACTGGATGGCTGTTGGATTGGAGCAACTCCTCTGGGAAAGCTCAGATACAATGTTTTGACTGTAAATGGAGTTTGAGCATGAGTGTGTGTGTGTGTGTTTGCGCATACATGTGGAGGTCAAGAACTGCGTGAGTCGAAGGGGCGTCTCAGTTTGGTGACAGTCTGGGAGCCGCTGCTCAAATCCTAACGGTTTCCTTTGGCTCTTAGCCTGGAGAGAATGATGGAAACGGGCTGCCGGCCAAGTGACTTCATAGCGCTGTACTGCAACTAAAAATCACCGTCTTTACAATCAGCACAAACTGGAGATTTTGGAGCTTTGCTCAGATTTAAGACAGAGATCTTGTGAACAAAAAAATGGTCCTGTAGGAACATAGCAACGTCAGGCACAGAAATTAGATTCAAAAAATGTCCCACTAACTGATTAACGTGTTCTTATCATGCCATAAATTTATTCCCAAAGCAGTTGCTTTTGTATCACAGCTTTTGTTCCCTCTGCATGCATCGAGAGCCAGCGCACAGTCTGTGCAATTTTAAACCAGATGTGTTTTTATTGGGTACACTTCTGAATGTCTGCTGGCACTGCCTGTTTGGTTTCTCCCCTAGCGCCGCAAATATGCAGTGAGAACGGCAGTGGTGCCAGATTCTGGAAAGGGACATTGGGCCATGTTTTGCTCTGAGCAGACTTCAGGGTTTGGGCCTGTGTTATAAGAGCAGTTTGAAACTGCAGAGATATGTGCAGTGTTTTTAGAGCATCATATAATATTGGGGCTGACATGCAGTTTGGAAAGCAAGTTTTCTATTTGATGTTACCATGTGATTTTTCTCCTTTGGATCAGATTGGAGAAAGACAGGAAATGCCTCAAACCTGCATTGCCTGCATGAGCACCACAGTGTGTCAGGAGCATGTTTGCTAACCGTTGCACCATAGTTCTGAAAGTTTGCCTTTTGCCGTTATTTATTATTTCATGTGCATTTTTCAGAAGGTGCATTATGAGTATTAGGATTAGTTCACTTTCAAATGAAAATTAGCCCAAGCTTTACTCACCCTCAAGCCATCCTATGTGTATATGACTTACTTCTTTCTGATGAAAAAAATCAGAGAAATATTAATAAATATCCTTATGCATCCAAGCTTTATAATGGCAGTGAACAGGGGTCACGAGTGTGAGCTGAAGAAAGTGTCACCCACATCTATCCATCATAAACGTACTCCACACGGCTCCAGAGGTTAATAAAGGCCTTCTGAAGTGAAGCAATGCATTTGTGTAGAAAAAATATCCATATTTAACAAGTTATGAAGTAAAATATCTAGCTTCCGCCAGACCGCCTTCTGTATTCAACGTACAAAGAAAGTGTTAAACTTTCACAGTTCAAAAAGCTTACGCTACATCCTATTATCGCAAGTTTAATTAAGTCCCTCTTTATCTTATATATTTGAATGCTATGTTCTTTTGTGGGTCTGTGGCAGTTAAAGAAGAAAATGTTTGATGTCTATTCACTGAGCTGCTATTTGAGACAGATTCTCTGCTACTGTACATACTGAATGTTTGCATTGCATTGGATTTTATATTTATCTCCAATTAAGTATTATATGTTACATATGCTGTTTTTCACTCAAAACGAAGTCTTCTTTTGCCAACTTTAATCAGTTTAGCTGTTTGTAGTTGGCTGCTCATTTCAAACTTTAACATTGAATCAGTATACATCTATTATGTCAAAAAGCTTTTACCACTTTTAAGGGAACAGCTTGTACCAGCGCAAAGCGTCTTTTAGTTTAAAAACTACTGTCAGGAAAGACGAGCAGTGAAAAATGAGTTCTGAAAAGGCATGAACAGGGTTATTTCTGTGGCTGACCTTATTGCATATGCATTTGTAGGAGTTTCCCTTTCAGAAACAAAATTTATGTGAGGAGAGTATTTAGATGAATCACCCAACGCAATTTACTAAGGTTTGTGCTCGTCAATTTACTGGTATTTGCGGCATTATTTACTGCCCCCAAAAAGCATGTCGTAAACTAGATGTTAATGTGCGCTGCTCTTGGTAGATTGCGTTTGTCATTATGGAAATGATCCGGCTGCGTCGGTGTTCTTTAATTTGCACGTCATCAGTAGATCAAGAGTTGAAATTTCCACTCCCATCTGTGCTTTTTTTTTTAGAATTGTGCTCTCATGCTAATTTGCTCTGTTTAGTAAATCTGGTCCTAAGCTTTTACCAGGTCAAAGTTTAGGGTCAGTTTAAAAAAAAAAAAAACTTTTATTCAGCAAAAATGTTATTATTAAATTCAATGACAGAAGATTTCTATTTCAAATAAATGCCATTCTTTTAAACCTTCTATTTATCAAAGAATCCAGAAAAAATATATATCATGGTTTTCACTAAAATATTAAGCAACACAACTGTTTTCAATATTTATAAGAATACAAAGTGTTTCTTGAGCAGCAAATCATCATATTAGAATGATTTCTGAAGGATCATGTGCATTGAAGACTGGAGTAACGATGCTGATGATTCAGCTCTAATCACAGAAATAAATTACAATTTAAAACATATTAGAATAGAAAATATTAACCTTAAATTGTAATAATATTTCACAATATTGCTGTTTTTTTTCAGAATTTTTATCAAATAATTGTAACCTTGGTTAGCATATAAGAGACTTTTTTCAAAAACATTAAAAATCTTACCAACTCCAAACTTTTGAATGATAGTGTGTGATAAAGGGCTGTGTTTTGTGCATAATTTATTATAATTTTGTTTTTGCTTATCATCTCGCAGTCCACATTTAATTTCTTTTTACTCCTGGACGAATACATAGGATTTTAGTGTGAGCAAATCTACAATCTAAAATCTCAAAAGCATCAATTCATCCAATGAAAGCATCTCGGACATTTTATAATTACACAAACCCTCAGTTTCTCATCTCATTTATAGTTCAACCACTATAATTGTCACCTATGCCTCAACAATACAGCTCTTTTCATTTATAATCTTTTTACGATCATAGTATTTGTTTTTCAGCTGCAGTAGATATGAGATATCATCACACTATGCTACAAATAACCCAAAGAGTGTGTGATTGTGCTCTCTGGCCTGTCTGTAGGCAGGGTCTGTGCTCGGGACAACAGACAGCAGTGTTCTCCGCACTTCCTGCCTTCCCAGAGGCACACAGTCGACAGTCAGAGGCCTGGCATGGACGTGCTCATCAATGGAGTGTTGTGCATTGTTAATTGCTTTAAAACTGTGCATGGCCACTTGGTTTTTGACAGGCTCAAAGGGTGTGAACATAATTAGTCCCAGGCCAGGATGGAAATGTGAGCTGCTCCTGGGTCAAATCAGAAGCGATTTATCTCGTTCGTCCTTTTTCTTCACGTTTTTCTCCTGTATTCCCTCCCTCTTGGTATCCTTTGTTGGCCATATTTCTCCCCCGTCTGATCACCTGTGTGACCCTGTCGCTGGATTATAACAAAGGCGAAAGAGCTTTTCACTGTGCTTTCCAGCCGAGTGAATAACCATCAGCGGTGCAGGTCGCTTTAATACAGGCTTTCTATTGTGGGAGATTTGTACAGGTTGCAGTTCAGTACCAGTACTGGCCGTAACATGAGATCTCTGTAAACATTTCCAATAGACTGTATGTATTCACCCTTTCAGTGTTTCAGATCAAAAGCTGACATATAGTAGGCAAGCAGGCATGACAGTGTTTGGGCCTTTTTAGTATAATACAGACTGAAACTGGAAGTACATTATACTAGATACACAAGAAATGCAAATACTGGCCCTGTTTACATCTGGTAGTAAGATGCGTTTTGGTCGATCGGATCACAAGTGGACGAGGGAGACACATTCCCGTTTACACCTGGTGTTTTAATCCGTCTCTTTTGTTCACTTTCAACCACTTCTGTCCTGATTTCTTCTATGGACGGGTTAATGTTTGGGCTTTTTCAGATCTTTGGATCTAATGGACAAAATAAGCTCAAGCAATTTACACATGAAAGCACCAGAGATAATGGAAAAAACTGAAAAAATACGGAGAGCATCAGCTTTCGTTTCTGCTCTGACAGCAGCAAGATCGTCCGAAAGCTGTGAGTGTGTGTTAGAAATCAGAAATGGTGAGAGAACATTGTGCTTAGTACATTTTCTACTCAAACCAAACTTGGGTCTTCAGCCGGCAAAGTTTAAATCCCGTCTGGCTCATAATGTTTATGCATTACATCAGTAGATGGTCTTTTGTGGCTGTTCGAACAATAGACTGTAAAAGATGGACAACGCACCTTCGCTCTCTTCCATTGTAGATAAGTGAAGCCACCAATGTCCGAGTATGGCGCTGACATCTTGAAACCCGAGTCTGCGCAGTAGTGAGCATGAAGTAAAGCTGCGGTATTAAGGTTCCGCCCACACTCCCGCAGAATCAGTTAATACAGTTTATTGCAGAACAACTCATTATATCGGTCTAAAATAAACAGTTATGGAAATGTAGAAGTTAAAGTTAAAGCTCTCCTTCCGAAAAAAGTCTGTTGGTGCTTCAGTGACTACTTCGCTTAGAGAAGCTGTCAATCCCAGAGTCCCGACTGTGAACCCGGGAAATCTCGCAAAATCTCTCGAGACTTCAGAATAAACATGACATACAATAGGCAGGGAGAAATTGCATTGATAGTGTTTGGAATGATTTTGGTATTTTTTTATAGGACACGTTGTGTAAACACTCATGCTGTTTCCACAAATCGACAAGCTGATACTCCATCTCTGCTGTCCAAATCCATTTAAGTTTGTGCTTCAGCTCACTTTATGATTGGATATTTTTTCGTTTCACGTGATAATCTCCAAGCGTGCGCGCATTTGTCCTCGGGGTTCCCCCCACACATCAGGATTTCTGATCATTCTGATCATTGATTTGTGATCCGGGCACCTCCGACGTTCTTCCGAGCAGATTCAGTCACTCTTAACACACCTCACACCACAGGAAAATCTTATAAGATAATCTGTACAACCATCAAGATAATTGGGACATTACCTAGATTGTCGGAAAGGGGAGAAATTGGCCCAAAATCAGCCCGATTATCTTGTGGTGTGTACCCAGCATAAGATTACATACAGAGGGCGGGGTTTATGAGCTATACTGGGACTAACCACCTGGGGGCAATTGAGGCGTATTGGCTTTTTAGGACTTGGTTGGTTAACATGCACTTTGGTAAATACAAGTGTAAAACATTTTGAGTTTGTCCACTTTCAACTACTTCCAGAGATAGTCTAAACCGCATTCGATCAGATTGCTTTCGTAGTGTAGACGCTCATGTGGTCGACTGCGGTTTAGACTATCTCTGGAAGTGGTCGAAAGTAAATAAGAAGCAAATATAGCTGAAAATATAATCATGATGACAATATAATCTTGGCGCCGGCGCGATCACTTGCACGTGAACTGGAGCGTGTCTTATAGGCAAAACTCAGCTGCTGCTTGCCTCACAGACATGAGAAATATATCTATAGAAAGCTTGTCTACTTTTAAACGAAATAATTCATAACGAAAAGAAATAGGCTACTCTCTAATTATGTAATCTAAATGAAATATCTATTTTCTCTCTAAGAGCGTCCGCAGAGATGATGAGAGTCAGCAATGTCAACTTCATCTTTGCAGCCGACACGGATTCAGAAAACATTAGTTTATTAATAAACAATTCAAATGTCTCCTTACTGTTTTTGTCACATTCATAATCATTACTTTTGCCAGTTCTTTATGGCAAGCTTTATGCGTGCACTTGAGTGCTATATAGCCTGTATTACGTAAACGCTTATTATTATGGTTTATTCTCTCTAGTATTTAAGAAATCAAATTAATATAAATGTGATTAGTCTAATGGCTTAAATGAACAACTACTATTCCAGCATGCACACCAGAGAAAAAACTTTGCAGGTCCTATGGCTGAGAGAGAGCCTACTAAAACCACTTCTGTGAGCACAATTATAGTAACGCGGCTTTTTTTTTTTTTTGTCAGTAATGGTAACGCCGTTGTAACAGGGAAAAAGTCATTCATTTGATTACTCGTTACTGAAAAAAGTAACGCCGTTTATTTATAACGCCATTATTCCCATCACTGAAAATGATCCACAATCAAAGCTTTTCAAAAGAGAGCACACCTGTGAATTCCATATAATTATGCCACTTTTTTAGCCTATAGTTAGTCTACATGCTAATGAACCATGTTACGTTTAATATGGTTCATTAGCATTAAGTTTTCTCCCACAGTTTTCTCTTTTTGTCTTTTAGCTCATAAACACGCATTTGCTGGGAACTAAGGCCATACAATGTCAAACGACAATGTAGTTTTTAACACATTTATACTGATACTTCCAAGACTATTTTTATTTATTTAGTTAGTTCGTTTTTTTTATTTATTTTATTATACTTAACTATGGATTAAGGCAGGGAATTCACAGTAGCGCACAACTTCTCTTGGCTTATTGCTTTATTTTACAACACACTCAATCATATCTTATCTTATTTGAGCTGAATCTGCTTTATATGCTGGGTTTTACCACTGCAGCCTTTCACTGCATTTTCTTCTATGTAACTGGATTGAATCCAACCAGCAGTATAGTTTGTTTGGATGTCTGGCTTGTGGGGACCATCTCAGCATTGGATCCTGATTGCTGCAGCCTCTGTTGTCCCTCGGGGCTTGTGTGGGGTGGTGTGTGGTCTATGATGAGCGAGATGCAGCTGTTATGGGGTCCACAAACCACAGACTGAGCTCAAACTTCATATATGTTGCAGTCTCTGAGCATATGTGAGCGAAGCTGCTGCTTCTGTTTCCCTGTTGCCTATGCATTCATTAGCACCTTTCACTGACCTTTTCAGCAATTAGAAAGAAATTGTGTGTGTGTGTGTTATTCTGCATCCAATGTTTATTTATTTGTTTTTTCAAGCAAGTTTTTTGTTTTTGTCAAGCAACTCTTTCCATTTAGACAGTCACATGCATAATACCATATCTTCCTCTTTCTGTCTCCAGATCCACAGAGACAAAGACGCATTGTGTTCCAGTGTGTCCCAGAAGAGACACAGCCTGTCCACAGGTAAGATCACACATCCCTGCTATCATATTGTCAATGGTGTAAAGCAATACTATTATTTACGTAGTTTTGGTCTCATTTTAGCTTGTGACTTTATATGGAATTATACAAATTACTCAGAAGATCATATTTTCATTTGTAATTTAACCCTGTAGATAAATAAGGCAACACTGAATGAGTCCAGAGAAATATCAACTATAAATATACACTACCATTTAAGAGTTTGGAATAATTCATATTTTCTTTTATGTTTTTGAAAAAAGTCTTTATGCTCACCAAGGCTGATCAAAAATACAGTAAAAACAGTAATATTATGAAATATTTTTAGAATTTAAAAGAACTGTTCTCTATGTGAATATATTTTAAAATATAATTTATTCCTGTTATCAAAGCTGAATTTCCAGCAGCATTACTCCAGTCTTCAGTGTCACATGATCCTTCAGAAATCATTCCAATATGTTGATTTGCTGCTCAAAAGTATATATTATACTAAAATGTTTTGACTTTTTGACTTAAAACAGTCTAATTTTATGATCTTAATGCTTTTTTATGCTTATGAAGTAAGCTTAGCAAAATGTTAACGTCATTTTCTATTTGAATCATTTGTGAGTCACATGGCTCATGCATTTCATGTGATGAGTGTTATTTTATGTGGCATGTGTGCTCACTTATGAGGTTCCATGACTGTCGGGGTGCTGTCTATGTAGGCAGAATACAGTAAGGCTGTAATGTTAGTCATAGTTCCTTGAAACAAAAACATTTCCACCATCTCTCTGAGCCTTAGAAATAAACAGACTGTTTTGACTTTTGTACCTTAAAGGCTTCTATACAATATGTATGGTTGGCTAGCTTCTTAGGAAAGCGGGAACTTTGCTTGGAAACATTGAAGTGCGTCTACACAGATTGAACTCTGTTAGGTCCCAAATGAAGTATGGAACAGAAAATAGGCAAGTGCTTGTGTAGATGACTTTTTATTTACTTGTACGTACTCTGACGACTGCTCACCTTCAATACACAAGCAGCTGCTGATATCTCCTATTTAATGAAAAGTGACAATGTTTCGTTTGTCCTGTTGTGAATATAAGTGACCTATAGCTCTTTTTTCCAGTTAGACTCCCCTGACTAGATTGTCATGAACACAACTTAGTTGGACTCACTGCTGTATTGTTATAAATGCAGGAAGCAGGATGAGACTTATTTATCACATGAAACTTTAACAGCGTTGCGGTTTCATCACAGTACAATGCTTTGAAAGCCATGCTAAAAATAAAATTATGTTTGGTGTTCCCGGTCAAAAATGACTGCTTGTAAATCATTTGTTTTCGGATTCAGTCTTTTTGTCAACTTGTTTTTTTTTTTTTTTTTTCAATTAGGACAGTTTTTTTTTTTTTTTTTTTTTTTTTTTTTTTTTTTTTGGGAACTGATTGATTGTAGGCCTCATTGATCTGAGGTTATGCATCTCAGTTTTTGAGTGAAAGCATTATTTGTGGATAATTTTATCAATATTGAACTAAATATTTTTAAAAAAGCACTGTTTATTAGGGATGCATGATATAAAAAATTTTGGCTGATACCCATAATTCTTTATATTTGAAAGCCGATAACTGAAATATTTACAGACAAATCTAAATCAAAGTTTTTATATAACTTTTTCCTGATTACAAAACAAACGCTTCACCATTAAAAGCCATATGTCACAGGCACACACTTATAATGTTCTCATTATAATATTATGTAGCCTATATGACAGACTTGCGCTGTACATTGAACTTAACTGTATTTTCCTTTTTGATTTTTAAATTATATTTCAAGCAATTCAAATCCATCATGGTGAACAGTGCACATCTAAAGTGTCTCAGCTGAAGGAAATAATCCCTTATTTATCGGCTTTAATATATCGGCCAAATTTTCTTATTGGGTCAATAATGATAACATTAAAAATGAACATATATCGGCTGATAGCAATATGGTGGCCGATATATCGTGCATCCCTACTGTTTATCAAACTAGTGTGCTCTAATGTTTAACCATTAAGTTTGTTTTGAAGTGCTTTTATTTTGTGCAAAATGGAACAAAGTCAAACTTGTGACTCTGAATTCTTTCAATTGGGACAGGTTTTGTGTTTCTTTTTGAAAATGATTGACCCGTAGGCCATCTCTCTGAAAAAGAAAGCCTGCAGTACTTAAAATAGTTTGTTTGTGTACATGAATGTGTGAGTTGTGTGTGTGGTAGGGCATTCACATGTCCAAGGCCTTTATCTTTGCAAGCATACATGTACATATATGAACAATGAACATGATGAACGTGCTCCTGAAAAATAAATGTTTCTCTGATTTTCAATCTCTATCCTGGATGGTCATTTTTGACCAATATAAGCTCAGATCAATGAGGCCTGTGTGACTTTTTTCCATTTTGCACAAGATAAAAGCATTTCAAAACAAAACTAAACATGTGTTTTAAACATTAAAACACTTGTGTGATAAACAGTGCATTTTTTTCATATTTTATTGAATGTTGACAAAATTATCCACAAATGTTTTTTTTTTTTTTTTTTTTTTTTTTTTTTCACTCAAAACTGAGGTGCATAAGCTCAAATCAATGAGGCCTATGACCAAAACCTCCAAAAATAAACACCAAACTAATCCTAATTGAAAGAAACCAAGTTGACAAAAAGATTGAATTGAATATTTGGTGATAATATAGCATAACGAGAGATTTATTAGCTATTTTTGTAGGCCGATCATTTTTGAACAGGAACATCACAAGTGTAACAAGGTGGAAAAAAAGTACCAAAAAAGTACACAAATCATCCCCAAAATTTTGGGAAGTAGTTACACCATGTGTAAACAAAGTCAGTAAGTTTTAGTCCAATGCAATAACATTCATGAAAAACAATTTTTTCATGATATATATATATTTCAAATATATATATATATATATATATATATATATATATATATATATATATTTTTAATATACATTTTTTTTTATTACCATGCTAAAAATATTTTAATTTAATTTCTTTTCAATGGTAAAAGCACTTTATTTTATTTTATTTTATTTTATTTTATTTTATTTTATTTTATTTTATTTTATTTTATTTTATTTTATTTTATTTTATTTTATTTTATTTTATTTTATTTTATTTTATTATTTTATTTTATTTTATTTTATTTTATTTTATTTTATTATTTTAAACAATGTTAAACAGCAAACACAGAGCCACATAGTTTACAGCTTCTTATTCTTTGTTATTTATTTTATTTTATTATTTTATTTCATTTCATTAACAATGTTAAACAGCAAACACAGAGCCACAGTGTTTACAATTTTCAATTTCCATTTTTTTTTAACATCTAAAAAATTGCATGCATCACCTTCAAATGAATCATGTCAAAAACATTCCGACAATACATTTGTCATTGACACTTAACTGTGATTATTCATAGATACTAAATGCTGACATTCTTCTCAGAGGCCTGTCGTGGCCTGCGTTTATGTTTTCAGTTGTTTGAAATGACGTTTGCTTTTACTACAGCATTCATTCATTAACAGCACACACACACACAGTGAGAACGGGCAGCTGTAGTGGTCCTAGAGAAACCCCTCCTTCACTTCCCAAGACATGGAGCCATCTGTGTGCAGTTAGACAGCTGACAAAGCTCACACTCTTGTGACAGATCTGCTAGTGTTGATCCCAGATCCTGTTCACTTACACTAAGCATACATAGAGAATGTGTTGCGCTTAAAAAAGGTAGAAGAAAGTGAAAGCGAGAGAGAGCGAAGGAAACAGGCGGTAATTTTTTCTAGGTGATGGAATCTGTTGAGGTTTGTCATGATGGTTTTGTCACCCACGTGATATGGTTTTGTTACCCACGCCATGGTATGGTACTGACAGATGCGTCAAACTTCTATCACGTTTGGCAGACTTTGCTGTCGTGAATACATGTGCTGTTGTACAAAGATCTGTTCTGAAGGGGAAATCTCACTTTTTTGTTTAAGAGGACATTGGGCTTGAGTAAGAGAACTTATTTGGAGGTTTTTATCATATACTTTAACTTTTTTTTTTTTTTTTTAGCACACAGCTTTTTAAAGTAGCTTTAAATTTGTCTATCATGGTGTAAATGTGTGTTTCTGTTTGTTGCAGAGAGTTCAGAGTATCCAGAGTTTCACACTTGCAATTCAGAAACAGTCACATTTCGAGACTCAGGCAGCGATACAGATGGATTTCTTAGTCCTGACACCGGAGAGGACAATGTCTTCAGAAAGGTGAGAGAAAGAAAAAAAAAAAAAACTAGATTTTTCTAGAGTGTTGTTTGCCACATAGGACATTATGTGGTTGTTCTGGGTAGTTGCTTGGACATTTGTGAGTGATTTTTTTTTATTTTTTTTTTTTTGGTCCTAAGATATAGCTTATGTATTTATTTATTTATTTTTGTAATTAATTAATATTTATTTATTTATAATTGATATTTATTTATTTGCAATTAATTAATACTTATTTATTTATTTGTAATTAATATTTATTTATTTGCAATATTTATTTATTTATTTTAATTAAAAAAATTCAAAGTTAGTGTCAGGCTGATTAAAAAAAAGAGCACAACAAGCTGTGCAATTAGAGGGTTAATTCATGTCTGTAGCACAAAATGCAGGATGCAAGTTTAATAATGAGGGTTAAGAGCTTTAAAAAAATCACATACCTCAGTATGAGGAATAGTAAAAGTGATGTCTTAGCACAGAGATTTTCAAACATTAGAGTACTGTTAGATTAGATATAAAACAATAGCTGTCAATAGGATAAAATAATTGTGAATTAATGTCATGGTTTTTAACCAGTCTTTTGAAGGCAGAATTAAATGGTGATGCTGTAAAATTCAGTGTTTTTTTCAAATTCAGAGTTTTTTCAGAGTTATGATACTGTGAATGATGCATATCCTTTGATCACAGAATTGGCCATTTTTTGTGATCATGTCACTACAGTTGTTTTTTTTTTTTTTTTTCCTTCTGATTTTTAGGACACCTAAATGTTAAAATGCACTGGAGGGTTTTATTTCCACTAGCTCACGTGGTTATAAGTTCTCTAGAACCCTTTTAAACCTCATGCACACAACCTTATAAACCACCCCCTCTGCTTCCTTGCACACATGCTCAATAGAAGCTATTTCAGGGGCCCGTGAATAGAGGGCTTTCATCCCCCACCCAGAGAACCAACAAAAAACTCAATGTGTGTCAAAAGCTCAAATCCTCTTCACCTTGTCTCTCACGCCACCAGTGCTTGGCACAATAAACTCATCAAAACCTCACACCAAGGAACTTCACGACTGCTTTAAGTTTAGGTGTAGGAGATCATAGGTTACTGTTTGAGTGAGTGAGTGAGTGAGTGAGTGAGTGAGTGAGTGAGTGAGTGAGTGAGTGAGTGAGTGAGTGAGTGAAGTAGGTGAGTGAGTGAGTGAATGAGTGAAGTAGGTGAGTGAGTGAGTGAATGAGTGAGTACATTTTGACCTCCAAAATAAACTCCAATGTTACTCAATCCTAAATAGAACCACTACATTGGCAAATTATCTATTAATGAAACAATTTAAAGAAAGACAAATCCTCTCCAAATACAGATTAAGTGACCATGATCTACAAATAGAGAGAGGAAGACGTAGACAAACATGGACAGCGAAAGAGCAGAGGATCTGTAGACGCTGATCTACAGCAAATAGAGGATGAGAAACACTTTCTACTCCTCTGTCCTAAATATCACGATGTAAGAGAAACATTTCTCTCCATATATGAAACATTGATTCCATCATTCATTGAACTGAGTGATACTGAGAAAATGTCCTTCATACTTGAAGATGATAGCACAGCTGCACTAGCTGCAAAATATGTGTTAGCCATTCATAATATTAAAGATGGATGACTCTCTAGAGATACCTGCTTTATTTATTCATTTACTTAGATGGATATGTTACATATGACATGATGTATACATATGTTTTGGTTGTTTGTTTTATTATTTATATATATGTTATGTTAATGCTTTGGCAACATTGTGATTCACAGTCATGCTAATAAAGCTCAATTGAAATTGAAAAAAAAATTGAGAGTGAGTGAATGAAGTGAGTGAATGAAGGGAATAGGGCTGCAACAACTAATCGATGATAATCTATAATGAAAATCATCAACAACGAATGTCATTATCGATTAGTTGCATCTGCCCAACTTGCAAGGAAAATTTCTGCCAGTCGCATCAAATTACAGCACTGAATAATGCATTTCTATGGTCAAAATGCATCTAAAGCTACCAAAAACATTAGAATTCTTTATTTTAAGCTTCGAGCTAATGCATCAGTGTAATGTTTAACATGGCTTGCCCTGTCAGGCGCTTTGACAGATGTGTGTTTTGTTTATTGTGTGATGCGTTTCCTCAGCGCAAAACTTTAATTTTACTGTTTTGTTCTTATCTGTAAGTGTTACAAATTTCACGCAAGTATTTCCATTTTGCATGAAGGCTCATCCTGACAGTCTGGGCTTTTTAAAACTGGGCTTTTTATCCATTTAATTGATTATTCAAAGAAATTATTGGCTAACTAATTGATTATCAAAATAATTGTTAGTTGAGTGAATGAGTGAGTCAGTGAGTGAGTATTGAGTGTTGAGAGTGTGTGAGTGAGTCGGTGTGAGTGAGTCGGTGTGAGTGAGTCGGTGTGAGTGAGTCGGTGTGAGTGAGTCGGTGTGAGTGAGTCGGTGTGAGTGAGTCGGTGTGAGTGAGTCGGTGTGAGTGAGTCGGTGTGAGTGAGTCGGTGTGAGTGAGTCGGTGTGAGTGAGTCGGTGTGAGTGAGTCGGTGTGAGTGAGTCGGTGTGAGTGAGTCGGTGTGAGTGAGTCGGTGTGAGTGAGTCGGTGTGAGTGAGTCGGTGTGAGTGAGTCGGTGTGAGTGAGTCGGTGTGAGTGAGTCCGTCAGTGAGTCAGTGAGTGAGTCAGTGAGTGAGTCAGTGAGTGAGTCAGTGAGTCAGTGAGTGAGTCAGTGAGTCAGTGAGTGAGTCAGTGAGTGTTGTGAGTGTGTGAGTGAGTGTTGTGAGTGTGTGAGTGAGTCGGTGTGACTCACTGACTCACTCACTGACGGACTCACTGACGGACTCACTCACTGACGGACTCACTCACTGACGGACTCACTCACACCGACTCACTCACACTCACTCACACTCACTGTGAGTGAGTCGGTGTGAGTGAGTCGGTGTGAGTGAGTCGGTGTGAGTGAGTCGGTGTGAGTGAGTCGGTGTGAGTGAGTCGGTGTGAGTGAGTCGGTGTGAGTGAGTCGGTGTGAGTGAGTCGGTGTGAGTGAGTCGGTGTGAGTGAGTCGGTGTGAGTGAGTCGGTGTGAGTGAGTCGGTGTGAGTGAGTCGGTGTGAGTGAGTCGGTGTGAGTGAGTCGGTGAGTCAGTCAGTGAGTGAGTCAGTCAGTGAGTGAGTCAGTCAGTGAGTCAGTCAGTGAGTGAGTCAGTCAGTGAGTCAGTGAGTGAGTGAGTCAGTGAGTGAGTGAGTCAGTGAGTGAGTGAGTGAGTCAGTGAGTGTTGTGAGTGAGTCGGTGTGAGTGAGTCGGTGTGAGTGAGTCGGTGTGAGTGAGTCGGTGTGAGTGAGTCGGTGTGAGTGAGTCGGTGTGAGTGAGTCGGTGTGAGTGAGTCGGTGTGAGTGAGTCGGTGTGAGTGAGTCGGTGTGAGTGAGTCGGTGTGAGTGAGTCAGTGAGTCAGTGAGTGAGTCAGTGAGTCAGTGAGTGAGTCAGTGAGTGAGTGAGTGAGTCAGTGAGTGAGTGAGTCAGTGAGTGAGTGAGTCAGTGAGTGAGTGAGTCAGTGAGTGAGTGAGTGAGTCAGTGAGTGAGTATTGAGTGTTGTGAGTGAGTCGGTGTGAGTGAGTCGGTGTGAGTGAGTCGGTGTGAGTGAGTCAGTCAGTGAGTGAGTCAGTCAGTGAGTGAGTCAGTCAGTGAGTGAGTGAGTCAGTGAGTGAGTGAGTGAGTCAGTGAGTCAGTGAGTCAGTGAGTCAGTGAGTGAGTCAGTGAGTGAGTGAGTGAGTCAGTGAGTGAGTGAGTCAGTCAGTGAGTCAGTCAGTGAGTGAGTCAGTCAGTGAGTCAGTGAGTGAGTGAGTGAGTGAGTGAGTCAGTGAGTGAGTGAGTCAGTGAGTGAGTGAGTGAGTCAGTGAGTGTTGTGAGTGAGTCGGTGTGAGTGAGTCGGTGTGAGTGAGTCGGTGTGAGTGAGTCGGTGTGAGTGAGTCGGTGTGAGTGAGTCGGTGTGAGTGAGTCGGTGTGAGTGAGTCGGTGTGAGTGAGTCGGTGTGAGTGAGTCGGTGTGAGTGAGTCGGTGTGAGTGAGTCGGTGTGAGTGAGTCGGTGTGAGTGAGTCGGTGTGAGTGAGTCGGTGTGAGTGAGTCAGTGAGTCAGTGAGTGAGTCAGTGAGTCAGTGAGTGAGTCAGTGAGTGAGTGAGTGAGTCAGTGAGTGAGTGAGTCAGTGAGTGAGTAGTGAGTGAGTCAGTGAGTGAGTGTCAGTGAGTGAGTGAGTGAGTCAGTGAGTGAGTATTGAGTGTTGTGAGTGAGTCGGTGTGAGTGAGTCGGTGTGAGTGAGTCGGTGTGAGTGAGTCAGTCAGTGAGTGAGTCAGTCAGTGAGTGAGTCAGTCAGTGAGTGAGTCAGTCAGTGAGTGAGTCAGTCAGTGAGTGAGTGAGTCAGTGAGTGAGTGAGTGAGTCAGTGAGTCAGTGAGTCAGTGAGTGAGTCAGTGAGTGAGTGAGTGAGTCAGTGAGTGAGTGAGTCAGTGAGTGAGTGAGTCAGTGAGTGAGTGAGTCAGTGAGTGAGTGAGTCAGTGAGTGAGTGAGTGAGTCAGTGAGTGAGTATTGAGTGTTGTGAGTGAGTCGGTGTGAGTGAGTCGGTGTGAGTGAGTCGGTGTGAGTGAGTCGGTGTGAGTGAGTCGGTGTGAGTGAGTCGTTGTGAGTGAGTCGGTGTGAGTGAGTCGGTGTGAGTGAGTCGGTGTGAGTGAGTCAGTGTGAGTGAGTCAGTGAGTATTGAGTGTTGTGAGTGAGTCGGAGTGAGTGAGTCGGAGTGAGTGAGTCGGAGTGAGTGAGTCGGAGTGAGTCAGTATGTAGATGTCTTGGCATCATATGGCCTAGCAGACTCATTTTGCCTTGGTTATGATCATTAAAGATTAAATTTGAAGGAAACACCTCTAAAAAAAAAAAAACAATTCAAATACTTTTGTCAATGCAAGCTTTTCAAACTTTAGTCTTCAGTCTTTTTCTTAAGTATTACATTTCCTATGTAATCAAATAGGTGAAGTGTTATATTTTTTGATGTTTTAATACCTTCTTCTAATTAGTCAATGGTGGTTTATTTTTCCAATATAAATTTGAGCATCCTGAACGGCTCAACCAATGGTGTGAACTTGGGGGTGTTTGACCGACTCTGTTTGACCGACCAATGACAAAGGGGGGAATTTTTTGGGGGGAATCCTGCTTATTTTTGCAAATCTGTTCAATGCCATGAGGTCAGGATCAGTGTTGTTATTGCTAACTAAAACTATTAAAAATAGTTTTCGTTATTTGAAATAAAGCTGAAATAAAATATAAATATAAAAAACTTTACAAAAGCACAAAGCAAAATCATAAAAATGTATTAATAGTCTATAAATAATACTAAGGGTGTGTTCACACTTGTTGTGTGTCAACACACCCTAAAATAAGACTGGTCGAGATAGAATGTTTAAAGAAAATCAACACAATGCTACTTTTTATTTACAAAAACAGAAGATAAAAACTTTTAGGATACCCCCCTCCATCATGATGTGAAACATTTAAAAAAAAAAAAATCACTTCAAATACCCTTAATAGCATTTTTGGCAGCATTAATGCTTGAGTTCTTTTAGTTGAACCATTTTTCTTTTGCACACTTTCTATTTATCATTGACAGATTATAGCCAGTCTTAATATGTGGTTATTTTTTTCATCTGTCTGAACAAAAAGACTCTTTGCTAATTGTTGTCTGACTGGCGTTTATTGCTCAGGGGCAGGAGGCAGTAGGGGGAGGTGACAGCACGAGTGAGGTGTCTGTCTCCTGCTCCTCCACAGACGACACAGCCAGCGTCGGGCATCCCAGCTCCTCGGCCGAGAGTTCTGAGGAGGTGCGGCAAGGAGGGGAGGCAGAAGAGGAGGCCAAAGACAGGTTAACTGAGGTGCCGCTCTCCGCCTCTCTCTTCCGGTCCAAAGTGCGATCGCCCTCTCCTTTCCGCAGACACAGCTGGGGTCCTGGGAAGAACCAGGCAGGGGAAGAAGAAATGAACCAGCGCAGGTACGTGAGATGATGTTGAGTACACTGAAGTGAAACTTGTTCTTAGGATCATTAATATTTATGTGGAAAAAGTGCTTTAAAAAAATATATTAATCCTCATGGTAGTATTTGTTGTACTGGCTTCAAATTATAATAATAAATAAAATAATTATTGATACAAAAATATTTTGCATTAAAATAATGTGAATTATAAAGTAAAATGTGCTTAATTGTCATGATATTGCAGTGCAAGAAATCTTATGAAATCAAATATATTCTAATGAAATATTTTTTCTCATAAAATTGCTGACAGACTACATTTCAAAACAAATAAGTCTCTTCTGCTCACCAAGGCTGCATTTATTTGATCAAAAATACAGTAAAAACAGCAATATTGTGAAATATTATTACTATTTTTAATTACTATTTTAATTTCTATTTTCTATTCTCTATCAAGAAACATTATATAACATTATACATGTCTTTACTGTCACTTTTGATCAGTTTAATGTATCCTTGCTGAATAAAAGTATTAATTAATTTTTAAGTGGAACTGCAATATGGTAACGGAATATAAAGAACATTTATATCTCACCACAGACACCAATTTGCCCAAAATGTATTTGGGTTTTTAGGTTTTGAAACGCTGAATACGATTCCACTCACACTGAATGCTAATGCATTAACGCCTTAAACACAACATCGCTCACACTTCTTGATCATGTGACACCCTCAAGCCTTTGCATGCTCCTTCAATCTTTCTCACTTCCCTCTTCCGTTTGTTACTGATTTGCATTCACTCTTTTCCATACTTTACTAGTTCCATAGGATAAAATATTATCCTTCAAATATCTTATTATACAGATATTTGAAGTCAGTCATAGTAAAAATCTCTCATATTTCCATGTCATCTCATACCTCATCTTTCCATTTCCAGTTCTGTACGAGGTACAGGAGGGGAAAGACCTGTATTTTACAGAAGAAGGTATCTTGTTTTCTTTTATATCCTTTAAGTATTTTGAGATCTGAAATCCTTATAGAGCGCAACAGTGTTTCCCATTTTTAGTATGCATAAAACAAATATGTTTTTGCCAAGTTTTTTTATGTGGAGAACATGAATATCATGTTTACTTCTGGAACCCTACTGTTGCGCTCTAATATCTTCTCTTAGAAAAACAGGTTCAGTGGGGTTCTATATAGAACTCAGGGTTCTTGACTAAACTTTAACCCTCTGGTGTTGTTCGGTCATTTTAGACCGAAAAAAAAAAATTGCTGCTACATAGAAATGGCACGAAACTCAGGGACTGTTATGGCAGTCGCTATGTGACCACAAAAAAAAAAAAACAAAAAAAAACATTTGGACTTTATTTGAAAAAGCTACATAGTCACACTTTTGTTGTTCGCGGCCATTGGAAATGAATGGGAAATACGAAAAATATGAAAAAAGAAAGCACATTTCGGTGGGTACAATCTACAAATAAGCCATAATGCTGACAATAGCACAAAGCAGTGAAGGGCTGACACTATAAAATATCAAAAGTGCAAAATAGACAAATAGACGTACTTCCCCATATCATAGACATTTTTATGTTATATGTAAGTTTGACTGTAGTAAAATTTATGCAAAAACTGACATTTCAAATCAACATTTCAAACTAAAAATACTAAAATTCAAACTAAAATACAGATGTTTTTCTTTTTTACTTTCACCAGATGGCACTAATTAGCCTTCAAAAATTGGATTTTAAAGGTGCCCTAGAACTTTTAAAAAAAAAGATGTAATATGACTATTTAGGTGTCCCCTGAATGTGTCTGTGAAGTTTCAGCTCAAAATACCCCATAGATTTTTTTTTAATTCATTTTTTTAACTGCCTATTTTGGGGCATCATTATAAATGAGCCGATTCAGGGCTACTGGCCCTTTAATTCTCGTGCTCCACGCCCACGGAGCTCGCGCTTGCCTTGAACAGTGCATAAACAAAGTTTACACAGCTAATATAACCCTCAAATGGATCTTTACAAAGTGTTCGTCATGCATGCGGCATGCATGCTTCGGATTATGTGAGTATTGTATACTGCTATATTGTTTATGTTTGATTCTGAATGAATTTGAGGCTGTGCTCCGTGGCTAACGGCTAATGCTACACTGTTGGAGAGATTTATAAAGAATGAAGTTGTGTTTATGAATTATACAGACTGCAAGTGTTTAAAAATGAAAATAGCGACGGCTCTTGTCTCCGTGAATACAGTAATAAATGATGGTAACTTTAACCACATTTAACAGTACATTAGCAACATGCTAACGAAACATTTAGAAAGACAATTTACAAATATCACTAAAAATATCATGATATCATGAATCATGTCAGTTATTATTGCTCCATCTGCCATTTTTCGCTATTGTTCTTGCTTGCTTACCTAGTCTGATGATTCAGCTGTGCACATCCAGACGTTAATACTGGCTGCCCTTGTGTAATGCCTTTCATAATGTTGGGAACATGGGCTGGCATATGCAAATATTGGGGGCGTACATATTAATGATCCCGACTGTTACGTAACAGTCGGTGTTATGTTGAGATTCGCCTGTTCTTCGGAGGTCTTTTAAACAAATGAGATTTATATAAGAAGGAGGAAACAATGGAGTTTGAGACTCACTGTATGTCATTTCCATGTACTGAACTCTTGTTATTTGACTATGCCAAGATAAATTTAATTTTTCATTCGAAGGCACCTTTAAAGGGCCCTATTTTAACGATCTAAGCGCATGGCGCAAGTGCACTTAGGGCGCGTCCGAATCCACTTTTGCTAGTTTAAGGATGGGGGAAAATGGTCTAAAAGGGTTGTCCCTATTCTCTTAATGAGTAATGGGTGTGTTTTGGGCGTAACGTGCAATCTCCCATTCCCATTAAAAGCCAATTGCGCTCGCGCCATGCTGGATTCGCTGTTTATATGATGGAATTTGCAAGCTGAAAAACTGAACGCTTCTCTAGTGAGAAAACGGATCTGCTCGTGCGCAAGGTTAAAGCGGGACAGACCATCTACGGGACAAGCCGGATTCTCTGTGTGAATAATAAGCAGAGTGTATGCACGCTGTGTACCCGCATATAGGAGCATTTTACTAACGCGCTCTTTAAATAACAAAAAATAAATAAATATTCAGGTGCATTGTTGGCGCATTGCTATTTTGAGGCAACTGAAATAAACTGTGCCATTGGCCAACTGAAATCTGGTCTAAAGTCAATGGCGCAGTCTATTTTAGTTGCCTCAAAATAGAAATGTGCCAACAATGCACCTGAACACACCTCGTTTTCAGACCAGCACGCCCGTGGGTGAACAGATGGGCGCAAATGCATTTGCTATTTAAATAATGTGGGTGCTAAACGTGAAAATGATAACTGCGTCAGGCTGAAACTAGCAAAAAACACTTGTATCGCGCCTGATGCCGCATTGTGCAGGGTGTATGATAGGGCCCTATGTCTCTATTTTAACATGAAATACAGCTTTAATTAAAAAAAAAAAAAAAAAAAAATATATATATATATATATAATATATATATATAATATATAAATATATATATAATATATATATATATATAAACTGTTAGAAATTTTTTTTTTTTTTTCAATGGGAAAAAATGATCATAATTATTACAAAATATTAATTAGTAACATAAAATTGTCTCAAAATACAAAATAAAAAGTAAAACTATTATTGAACAAAAATATATTAAATTGATTTTACTGAAAATAAAAAAGTTACATTTTCAGGTGTGCCATCACTTTTGACCACGAACAACACAAGTGTGACTCCCAAATGAACAATACCAGAGGGCTAAAGAAAACTTCATGCTAAAAAAGTCTTAAATTATTGCATAATATGTTCATGGGTCATTTATGGGTTATTTCAATTTGTTTTAGTGATAAAGTATGCTTACATGCTGCTTAATTCATAAAATTGAATCGAAATAAAAAGTGGATTAAAACGAAATTAATTAATTAAAACTAAATCCATAAACGAAAACCCCTTCTTTATATAGAACCTTTTCTTCTAAGAGTGGAGCACAATAATCAACCCTAACAAACTGTTTACTGATTAAGTGCTCGTTTTTCTACCCTACTACCCCCTCTAACTGGTTTGTGCCCACTGGCGCCCCCTATATTTTGCCCAGTCTGAGCTGGTGCCCCAGTGAGCCCTGTCGAGAGCTGGAAGAAATTAGAGAGCTCATCAGGTACAGAGTGTGTGTGACCGCGTTGTGTGCAAGCTTCCTGTAAGTCCAACCGAAGAGCCATCCCCTTTGACTAGCACAAAGAGCTTTTGCATCATCATTTGCATTACCTGTTTGTCTGAGAGTGAGGCGTTTGTTTAGGCCTTATTTTGTGCTACAGCTTGGATAAATGATGGCTTTTAAAAGTTAGAAGTGTTGCTGCTGAGATACTTACGGGGAGCTGCATTTTGCTGTGTAGTTTTTGTTGTGGCTTTTTTTTTTTTGTTGGTTGCATGATGACTAATATTGTTGTTCTCGTATCTGGCCCGAATGTCAGGTAAGAAGAAGTTTGTTACAAATATGTTTCATACTGTTGCACCAAAATGTGAAATATTATTTAATACAACTGATTTGACATGACTACAGTAGGTTACACCAATTAAATAAGCGTCATGTTGTCATTTAGAAATAATCTACATATTCACTTTTTTATGTTAAAATTGATTTGAGGTTTAATACAATTGTGATCTCTATATAATTCAGATATAGTCTGGAAACATTCTAGTCACCTTTAAAACAAGACCCTCATTTATTTCATATATACAGTGGTGCGATATGTACAGTGTAGGTTTATTCTTTATCTCTGTTAGGCTAGTACACTTTTATTTATCTTGAGGCTTGAATGTCAAATGCGCACTTCTCATTTAGCCTCAGGTTGTGCTTTTCGTTGCTGCTTTGAGCTTTACGTCTGTGGTGTCGCTTCTTTGATAAGACCTGGTGTCTCAGACTATCAGCAGCCATTCTGTTTTCATATACTAGACTGTAAAAACAGCTTTGCATAGTCCCAAAACCATTTTAATACTGCACTTTTAGTTCTTTTTTGTTGTCTAAAGTTATTTTTTTGTATTATTTAGTTTTAGTACTCAAGTAGTTGCATTGGAATATATCATAATGTAATTCCAATTTTTATATCATTGTATAATTAGTCATTTTTTTTAAGTGTGGATACGTCTGTGTTGGGTTTAGTGTAATATGAACATCCGCTTTGCATATTTTGCATCTGGTAGGTCAGTAGAACACCACACACGGGGACACCTTTTTGGGTGGAAAGGAAACCATGTAGATAGATGCCATAATTTCTAAAAAGTTGTGTGGGACAGATATTTATTTATTTTCTATTTATTTAGTTATTTTTTTCCTCTTTTTTTCTTGGCATAACTGAGCTGTTTGCGATGTGTTCTTTTGCAGTTATAGTCTGGAGGGTCTGACAGCAGGGATCGAGGATGGCAAACGTTGGATACCTCAGTCCGGAGGTCCATCCACGGATCAGCGCGGAGTGCAGAGGCAGGAAAGTGAAGAGAGGGGATCACTGATGTCTCTCACTGAAGAAGGTCCTGAGTCTGATTTGGGAGACAGCAGCAGTCCGGGTGGTCAGGTGAGATGAGAATGATCTTCCCCAAATCATGACATTTTGGTTAAAATAGAGTAACCTTTTAAAAAGGTTACTCGAAGCCAACATGAATCGGCCTGAGCAGCTGTTGTGCTTCCATAATGTGCTGTTTTACCTGAAAGAGCTTTAGAGAAGTTTATATTAGTCATAATGATCAACAACACAGACAAAACTGTGAACTTCACAGCTTTACTTTCATGTGTCACTTCAAATAAAGCAGCCACCCACTTACTTTTTTCTTTCTTTCTTTCTTTCTTTCTTTCTTTTTCTTTCTTTCTTTCTTTCTTTCTTTCTTTCTTTCTTTCTTTGCCCATTGTGTCAAGTATCCTCATAAGAGCAGTCTTAAATGACTTACAGTAAATAACGTCGTAAATGAACTTAAAGAGTTGTGAGAAATTGAGATGCATGTCAGATCCGCGTCACAGCAGGTCTTAAAGTGACAGCAGTCTAATAAACCAGTTGCTGTGATGTCTGTCATTAATGTTAATCAAAGAACAAAGGTAACAGTAGCTTTAATAAGGATTAATCTGTATTTATTTTATCATTTATGCAGTGAAGACTTATAATGTGTTTGATAACTTTATTCAATTTCTGTATATTTCCTCTACCTGTTAGACAGGCCACAAGTAAATATGACATTTATTATAGTGAGTTTATGTGAAGATTGTTTTAAGTTCACTTAAATTAATTGTTTTTTTTTAAAGCCTAATAAATGTTGAAATTGATACTGTTGAATGTTGAATGTCTATCATTAATGTTTAAAGAAATGAATTTCATAGAGACATCAGTAGCTATATTAGTGTCAGTGAGAGTGGCCTTCATTCACAAAAAGATGCCATATTTAAAATATACTGTATTTAGGTTCTAACTGTGAAATATGAAAATATTAGGTTACACTTTATTTTACAGTGCCGTAGTTACATTGTAATTACTCAAATAAGTACTGAGTACTATTAATTAACTACATGTACTTACTATAGAGTTATAGTTAGGGTTAGGGTTTGGGGTTGCACTTTATTTTACAGTACGTGCACTTACATGTACTTACCTAAGAAAGTACTGGGCAATATAAGGCAACTACATGGGTTAAGTTTAGGTTTAGGGGTAGGTTCAGGGTTAGTACCTAGTTATTACCCAGTTATTGCAATTACTATAATAAGTACATAGTATGTACATGGGGAACATGACTGTAAAATAAAGTGCTACCGGGTTTAGGATTAGTTACTTGTAATTATGCATAATTTACTGTTATTACTATAGTAAGTACATGTAGTAACATGTAACTACAGCACTGTAAAATAGTGTTACCAAATATTAAAAACTCCAATGAGTTTTTAATCCAGTAATCGTGATTAATCACAATTAATTGCAAAAAAAATGTGTGATTAATTAGTTTTAAAAAATGTAATCGATTGACAGCACTATTATTTATATATTCTTTTTTTTCTCTAACATATTTATTGGAAAAAACTTGCTATTTTTATAAGCAACTGATTGTGCTTACATAATATTGTTTTACCTGAAATAACTTTCGGTAGAAAATCGCATGCGATTGTCACGCGCATTTCGTCAGTAAAGCCGGTTCCCTGATTACCGCTAAAGCGCCATCACCTGCTTTCAAATGGAGCGCCATTTAATAGACAGAGCCGTAGATCACTGATAAGCCACGCAATATCGCTTTCATTACCGCAGATGAATCGCCTTCGATAATGAGTGCGATATTGCGTAGCTTGTCAGTGATCTACGGCTCTGTCTATTAAATGGCGCTCCATATGAAAGCAGGTGATGGCGATTTAGCAGTAAGCAGTGAACCGGCTTTACTGACGAAATGCATGTGACAATCGCATGCGATATATCGCCCAGCCCTAGTAGAAAAAGATGTTTAAGACTGTGCAACAATGTTCCTTTTTTTTTCTCTCTCTCTCGGGCAAAGCTTTTCTCTGTTAGACGGAAAATTTGGCCACCTGAGCAAAAATATTCTTTATACCAGACGGTTTGGGACAACCATAATGTTTATTTGTATGGTCAATTATTGACTACAGACAGCATTTATTCATGAAAATTAAATGTCTGTTTATTTCTCATGAATTCCCCTTGTGAGATAAATTATTTATTAGGCTTATATAATATAATATTTCTATGAAACCTGTAAACTGAATTCACCAGCCGGGGTATAAGAAGTGCGCATTTTAGAGGCAACATTGCTGTGCAATATCTTTCTGTGAACTTAAATTTAACACTAAGCATCTAAATTTGTGATTGCAGAAATCGAGGAAGCATCATCAGTTCAGACACCGCGGTCCATCTGTGACTCTCCCCCTCATGAAATCAGTCTCTATGCTCTCCATCAGCCAACGGGACATAGATGGTAAGTAAAGCTGCTTGATTTCCATCTCTTCTCTCAGTTTAGATTGATTTTATGCTAGAAACATCTTTTGCTTTCAGAATACCAGATATTTCTAATTAATTCCTTATTTTCAGAGGTTGTGCACGTGCAGGTTGTACTAGTATAGCGCAATTTGTTTTCTTCGTCTGGTTTGTGTTAGTTGTCCTCCACTCATTTCTCACACCCTCTAAATCATTTGCTTTAATAAGTACTCGCTCTGACTTTTCCATCCCCAATGCGACCGCCCAGCGATAGGACGAACTCGGCGAAAGAGGCGGATCTCTTTTACCTTCAACCTCTCACCGATCCTCCCCAAATCTAAAACTGTGTTTAATGTCACCTCTTCATCTAGTGATGAGGAGGACATCATAAGTAAGTTGCAGTAGGAGCTGGATAATGGCATCTTCAGCATAGTAATCTTTAGTGTCGTGTCACTAGATGATGTCCTGTGATTCACAGTAGATGTAGAGATGCTCCCAAATATGCTAGCCACCTTTGAAACCTGACCCTAATATAGATCAATCCATATTCTGGATCTTTACTGTAGAGCCCTGAATTATTGCAATTTCTTTTCTGACGATATTAAATGAGGGAACATCGTGTATATGCACTTTGTAACAATAGCTGTTCTATTCTAGATCAGTGGTTCCCAAAATGGGGTACGTGAGGTGACAGAAGGGGGTACGCGAACAAAATGCTGAGTCTTGCTGTTCATTTAATTCTACCTTACTAGATGCTGTAAATACATAAATTCCATAAATTACCTCATCTTTTGTGGTGAAAACTGACACACAAGCAGCGAGCATATGACATATTGCATGCAGAGTGTTGCTACCTTAGAAAATTGTGCTACATTACTGCCATTCTCGACACCTTTGTAAGTGGGGTTTTAGCACTTACTCACATGAAGAACAAATATAGACACAGTGGACTGAGATCGATTTAAGACTCAAACTTTCTTCGATACAAAAACATACCATGTGTGAGTTCTTGTATTTAATGTTGATAGAGAGCAAGAATGCAATTGTTCCCAAATATTCACATGATTGCAAATGTAACATTGATTATTATACAACAGGTCAACAAACAAAATTAAACAACACTGTCAGTATTTACTCTATTTTGCAACAAAATAATAATTCCAACGAAAACCACAGGAGATGGTACAGCTGGTGGTTTTAGTTTATTATGTAAAAGTATCACTTCATTTTTACCATCATTGCATATTTCTCTATTGAACATTATTTAAAACATTATTTATTTTATAAAGTTATTCATAAGGGTAAAAAATGCACTGGAAAATCAATGTAAGGGGCATATATTGTCCTTTAATGGAAAAGGTATGACTGCAGTGTAAGTGGAAGAGAGGGGGTACGCAGAAGGAAGGTAAACCCCTCAGGGGGTACAGCACTCTAAAAAGTTTGGGAACCACTTATCTAGATCATGTATTTTCATGGGGGGGCAAAAAAATCACACTTTTTCGAAGGCAAATGCAAAAATATCTATATATATTGAATAGCGTCACAATTTGGAAAAATATTGATTAATATATTTAGCTGTACCCAGCCTAATTGTACTTATGTCCTTTTTGGAATTTGACAGCTGCTTGTCACTAGTTTTCATTTTTAGGTGAATTAACCCAGTATACTTTTCCAAAATGTAGTTTGGAGGAGGTCACATTCTACCCCATCTT
This sequence comes from Ancherythroculter nigrocauda, assembly GCA_036281575.1. Lineage (NCBI taxonomy): Eukaryota > Metazoa > Chordata > Actinopteri > Cypriniformes > Xenocyprididae > Ancherythroculter > Ancherythroculter nigrocauda. The sequence goes on from VTFQ01000004.1 coordinate 54,718,514, forward strand.
TTTGCAGTTATGTACTATGGAGGCCCTAAAGGGAACTTTGCAAAAAATAAACAAAAATATACAGACTTTCTCGTGTGTACGAGAAACTATTGCATGCGCACGGGAATTTATAATTTCTATGGCCGTATGATTTCCGTGATGCAGAAAACGCAGACGGAAATGCGGAATCCAGTCTTAAAAATGGAATTTACTTTATAACGCAGAATGTCACAGAATTTGTCAGATTTTGAAACTCAAAGGTCTTCACCGCAATCTGTCAAAATAAAAGTTTGGCTTAACTTGAAAGAGTAATGACAGAAATGTATTACTGCTGTACAGTAGAATTTAGCTACCTCAATGTAATAATAATGCTAACACTAATAATAATAAATTATTATTAGATCTTTATTTTTTAAGGAATTTTTAAGGAATAATCAACAAATTGTTGTGCAGCACTTGAAAAAAAAAAGTTTAATTTCATATTTTTCATATTTCAAATATTTCATATTTTAATTTTCATATTCAAAGATAAATTCAATTAATGTTTTATGCCTTTATTTGATTGCCAGAAAAAAAAAAAAAAACATTTCATGAAATAATTTTGTTTTTAAAAAAATTAATGCATTTTGTTGTTTTTATGAATTCAATTAATTAGATATACTTTTTGATTAGTAAAATTTAATTTAACCATAAAAAAGGAATCCAGACAACTTAAAACAGAAAACTGTAATATTTGTTAAACTTTTAATAAACTGTTGTTAAATTGTACATTTATAAGTTTCATGATTTCAATTAATTAGACATGCTTTTTGATTACTAAAATTAATTTTAACCATTAATATGGAGTAAAAAAAAAAAGAATTTGGAAAAAAAATCAAATGTAATTTGGAAAAAATAAAACTGATTTCATAGGGCTCTAAATTTCTGGTTTATGTATATACTATAACCTATTCCTTTGTGCATCACTGCTATTTTACTATGAAGAAAAGAGAGTATGGATGCACGCGAATTAATAATGCTGCATTTTCTCTAAATTTGGCTTTTGTTTTTGCAGGATCCCTCTATGTCTTTATTTGTTTGTTTTTTTGTTTTTGTTTTTTTTAAGCATAAACCTCCCTTAATATCTAAAGTCCTTTGTGTCTATAGCTCTGCTTGCGATCAGCGTTGTTAGAATTGAATGAAGAAAATGTGTTATATTTGACAAAGTGGTTTAATAAAGGGGCTTTTGATCTTGTGAAATATGAAATTTTAGTACATTTTACTGTTCCAATATTTTTTTTTATGGGATAATATAAATACTGCCCTAATGAAATCCAAATTTTGTCATTTTTTGCTGTACAGAGCCGTATTGAGACATCAGCCCATTTAAGCAGACATAAGGCTGTGATATTAGAGGTACAGTGCCCTAAACAATGCCAAATTTAGAGCAAATAGATCTATATTAATTCATGCGCATCCATACTCTTGTTTTCTTCACAGTAAAATGGCAGTGACGCACAAAGGAAATGTTATTGACAGTATACATAAAATGGAAATTGTAACGCGTGAGCATGCAAGAAGTTTCTTTGACATTTAATGGAGAATACAGGGAAATTTCCCACAGTAATAACTAAATCTGATTTAATGATAAGAATATTCTATAATATGACTTTGAAATTTCTAGTCTTGCACATAGCATGTTCATGGCATAATGAGTCATTTTAATCTAGTCGAAATCCTAGACAAATCACGCACTCTGTTTGCAGACAGACAATTTTGCATGTATATGTAAATCAGGCTCTGCCGATGGAGGCTGTTTGTTGTTGTTATTGATGCCAATTCGACTCCATCGTTGTACTTGTAGGCATGACGTCATACACCAGTAACTCCGGTTCCATGGGATACAGGTAAGACGGCCATGAATATTTTTAGCTCAATTCATTTGGACATTTCTGGAAACACTCTTACAATTCATGTCTTTATATCTAGCATCACAGAGGAGGAACCCGGACCTTTAAGAGGAGATTTTGAAAAAAATACCACTAAAGTTGGCCGGACTTTCAGCTACCTGAAGAACAAAATGTACAAGAAAGCGAGAGTAAGTCAACGTTTGCAGTCAAGTCATTTTTATCAAGTAATTTCCTCTCCTCCAAGAATGTATTTGTAGATGAGATCATCGGATTCATTCATACTGATGACTGCGAATTATCAATGTGTCAGTCAAATGCAAGACAGGAATTTACCCTTGTACTGAAATGAATGGAGAAGTAGATTGTGTGAGGGGTTGGAAAAGCACTAGAGGAAATACAACGATAAGAAGAGGCACTATAATGTTTCATTCTTTACAGTTAGCTCAGCATTTAAAGGACCAGTACTTTATTTCCAAACTGCAGAGACCTAGAGATGGAAACTCAAGTGTCACACTTAAAGGGATAGTTCACCTAAAAATGAAAATTATCCCATGATTTACTCACCCTCAAGCCATTCTAGGTGTATATGACTATCTTCTTTCTGCCAAACACAACTGTAGATATATTAAAAAATATCCTGGCTCTTCCAAGCTTTATAATGGGAGTGAATGGGGCTCACGATTTTGAAGCCCAAAAAAGTGCATCCATCCATCATAAAAGTAATGTAGGAGGTTAATAAAGGCTTTCTGAAGTGAAGCAATGGGTTTTTTTAAGAAAAATCCTGGCTTCCGGCAATGGCCATATGCAAAGTGAACTCTGAACATATCTGCAAAGAACTAATGTGCACATGGAAAAACTTGATAGGAAACCTGTAAATAAATAGTTTTAGTTTAGCAACCAAATACTGACATTTCTTTGTAGATGCCACTTGGTTTGATGTTATTTTTTTTAATGCAATATACAGTGGTGGTCAGAATTATTGGCACCCTTGGTAAATATGATCAAAGATGACTGTAAAAATATATCTGCATTGTTTATCCTTTTGATCTTTAATTCATAAAATTAGCAAAAATCTAACCTTTCATTGAAGGAAAAGAATTGAAAGTGGGGGGAAAATCACATTATGAAATAAATGTTTTTCTCCAAAACACATTGGCTATAATTATTGGCACCCTTAGAATTTGTTATGAATAAAATATCTCTGAAGTATATTCCCACTCATATTTACATTTTTTAGCACACCAGGGTGATCATGAACATGAAATTGTCCAGCTGTTCCGCAGGAGTATAAACATGATGAAACACAAAGGCCAAATTCCCTTAATCATTCATCACAATGAGAAAAACCAAAGAATATAATTCTGATGTGCAGCAAAAGATTGTTGAGCTTCACAAAATAGAAAGTGGCTGTAAGAAAATAGCTAAAGCATTGAAAATCCCCATTTCCACTATCAGGGCAATAATTAAGAAGTTCCAATCAACTAAAGATGTTACAAATCAGCCTGGAAGAGGACGTGTCTAAATCGTCCTAATGCATGGTGAGGAGGAAAGTTTGAGTAGCCAAAGACTCTCCAAGGATCACAGCTGGAGAATTGCAGAGATTAGTTGAGTCTTGAGTCTCACAAAGCCTAAAAAAAATGATCAAACAGCACCTACATCCCCACAAGTTGTTCAGGAGGGTTTCCTCTGCTCTCATCCAGAAACAATCTCCAGCATATTCAGTTGTCAGACACAACTGGAACTTCAAATGGGACCGGCTTCTATGGTCAGATGAAACTAAAAGAGCTTTTTGGCAGCAAACCCACCAGATGGGTTTGGTGCACACATGGATAAAAAGTACCCCATGCCCACGGTTAAATATACTGCTGGATCTTTAATGTTGTGTGCCTGTTTTTCTGCTGGAGGTCCTGGACATCTTGTTCAGATACATGCTATCATGGATTCTATCAAATACTAACAGATAAAAATCAAAACTTGACCGCTTCTTCTAGAAATCCTATAATGGTCTGCGGTTGGATCTTCCATCAGGACAATGATCCAAAACAAACATCAAATCCAACACAAAAATGTGTCACTGAGCACAAAATGAAGCTTCTGCAATGACCATCTCAGTCCCCTGACCTGAACCCTAAAGAAAATGAGTGGAGTGAACTGAAGAGAAGAAGCACCAACATGGAGCTGGAATCTGAAGGATCTGGAGAGATTCTGCATGGAGGAATTGTCTCTGATCTCTTGTCAGGTTTTCTCCAAACTCATCAGGCATTATAGAAGATGACTCAGAGCTGTTATCTTGTCAAAAGGAAGTTGCAAAAAGTTTTGAATAAAAGGGTGCCAATAATTGTGGCCAAAGTGTTTTGGAGAAAAACATTTATTTCATAATGTGATTTTCCCCCCACTTTCAATTCTTTTCCTTCAATGAAAGGTTACATTTTTTTGCTAATTTTATGAATTAAAGATCAAAAGGATGAACAATGCAGATTTATTTTTACAGTCATCTTTGATCATATTTAGCAAGGGTGCCAATAATTCTGACCACCACTGTATTTTTTGTGGCTTAAATAATCTTTAGTGTTTCAATACATACATTATTTCTGAAGTAGCCTTGTATTAATGCTCCAAACTTCCTGAAAGTCACTCAAGATTTTATGGATTTTATAGTTTCACATGTATTTTCTCATGTTTCACACTGTAAAAACTAAACATTAAAATGAATCCGGCTACCACACACTGGAAACTTTGGAGTTAAATTAAAGTTTACATGCTAAATTTATAGTCTGAAAGGCTTGCAGCTCTACTGATTTGCTATAAAAGTTTTCATGAGGGCGTTTTTACACCAAAATGTTCAGATTTCATCAGCACTTCGTGGTTCTGAGACCAGCAGCGACAGTGTAGTAAAAAGAGGAAGTAAGAGTCACAGCACCTCCCATCTCGAGTTTGATCACTTCCTCCTGAATCTGAGGTGATGCTGAACGTTTTGACTCGGTTGAGAGTCTTGCAAAGGCTCTGCCTCCTACAGTAATGCTATATAGAAAGTTTTGCGAGGTGCAGGGCCGCTATCAGAGGAAGAGCTTGAAGGGAGAAGAGGTAGGCCAAATCTCAGTCACTGCCTCGCTTGAGGAAAGGGATGATTTGCCCCTGGGGTCTGTTCACTTTTTGTTGTGGTTTATCTTGTGCTTCTTTTTCTCTTCTCACTTCTTGATGTTCACAGTTTCTGAAATGGTAAACTCCTTAGTTGCTTAACAATGGATTCCATTGACTTTTTTTGCAGTACAGTATTTGATTTATGGTGCTTCAGCTATACATAATTGAATATTTCATGTTTAGAATAAGCCTGATAATTATTGTTACTTTAGCTTTAGAAAAAACGGTTGCTGTTTCTAAACAGTTGCTTAACTTGAGGCCTATAATTACAAGTAGGAAGCTGAACTTTGTTACAGGAGAACTTGACAACAATTGAGAGGATGTTTGTTCACAACTGTCTGAATCACAGTGAAAATGTCCTCAGTTTGAAATGATGTTTTTCATTTTTTTACAATAGGGCTGCCCACTAAGATCCTCTTTTAAATAGCATACTCATTAGCTCTGGATCCAGTGGCGCTCATCCATAAAAAATTGTCCCAAGTCCTGTAATTCCCGCACCTTGCTTTGTTTCATGTAAGGAGTTTGAAGATAGTGCAGTAAATAACTTGGCAGAAATTCCATTAAAGAAAATGATGAGCACTTTAATTTAATGGGTTTAAACTGAAGTAGCTGTGATGGGTCATTACAGTGCTCTGCAGGTGTTAACAGCTGTCACCTATTGTAATATTTCTCTTTCCTTTTCTGGCATAGGAAAAAGACAAGGAAAAAAATCGTGAGAAAGACAGAGAGGCAAAAGAGAGAGACAAGAAATCAGTGAATGGACACCTGTTCAGCACGTCGAGTTTGCTGCATCCGGCTTTGTGCCAGCAATGCAACAAAACCCTCAACACTAAAGATGCTGTCAACTGCACAAGTAAGAATCAGTTCATCATATTAGGTTTCAGTTACTTAACATCCATTTGATTTAGTTACTCCCCAATACTGGATTTCACACGAAAAGACACAGAACCTCTAGTATGTGCAGGAAAAATATATAATAGAAATTATTTTTTGTTTCTGTAAGTCCCCTTTTGCTATTTTAATAGTTCCTAATATTGTCTTGGCGGTCTCCTACAATAGGTTTACATGCATCCAAGGTCAAAAACGCTGTTCATAATTGGTCGGATGGCCCAGTCTGTTGTGATTTGTTGACTGCTTACAGAGTGTGTTGGAAACCAAACGCCCATTACGATATATGAATTTCAGCTCCAGATCTCTCTCAGCACTTGATACACAGTGATATGAACAGTAATAAGGGTGTCAGTTTACCTTATCAATTCTTCATTCCTCATTGTGTATTCGCAACACTGAAAATAGCATCTTCTTGACGTCTCAAAAATGCGAACCAAACTCTTCCAGAAAGAGTAGACGTTGTTTGTAGGCAGCCAATGAAGACCATAGGCTGGCATTATGCAAAGGTGTTACGTTGTTACATGGGTAGCTATATAACAGGAGGTAAGACTGGAATTGCTGATGACTTGTTCGAGAGAATCTGATTTTTCTTTTAGGAGACAATGACTATTTGTCACGCACTTTGATCTTTAAAACTTTTTAGGCCTTTTACTATATTTCACACTGCATAAAAGGTAGTATTTGAAAAAGCATAACAGTGCTTTAAGTATGGCGATAGAAAAGAAAAACACTTAAAATTGAAGGGTGATTTAAAAATGTCTGAACTATTGTGTCATTTATTTCAAAAGACTCTTTGTGCAAAAATAGGAAGGAGTTCTGGTAACATCATTCACTTCCTCATGGAGCTGCTGGAGAGAAAATCTTATTCATTCAGGGAGAAGTTTTTTGTTATGTTGTTGTTATACATATATATATATATATATATATATATATTAATCTCATGCTCATATTAAACTTTAAACTTCCCACTGAGTCTATTTTTCTGTCCATCTTTCCATAGTCTCATTGCCCAGCCCATTGGGAGTAATAGAAATATATAATATAAATCTATATAGAAACAATAAAAAAAAAAAAAAAAAAGTATTTAGTATTAGTATGTATTTAGAGTCTGCTCTTTACGAAACATCAGTATTTCTGGTGCTTGTTTGGCACGTTCTTGGGACTTCATTTGTGTACTTGGTGGAGTTTCCTGACTGGAAGAAATTCCTAACCCTAAGCCCAACTGTCTTTACCACTTTGACCATGAGCCAGAATAGCAAAAACAATGGCTTCCGTTACAAGTACATGATTAAATCCTTATGTTTGGTCATAGAGGTGCAATTTTCTGCTGTTTATGCTTTGGTAACAAACTGATATATAATGATGTACGCTTACAGCATCTACAGTATAGCATCTTTGTCAAAGAATTGAAAGATTGAAAACTTAAAGGTGCAGTAAGCAATTTCTGAGAAACACTGTTGATATTTGAAATCAACCCAAACAAACACACCCCTCCCTTCATTGCTCCGCCCCCAAAATGTTTGAACATGCAAGAGTCAATGTCTCCTCATCGTAGCGAAGCAAAATAATGCTTAGTGAAAAATAAAGTGAAGATGATGAACGAACAACAAGGAAGAACAAAATTACATAAGAGTATATACAAGCAAGAGTTCAATGTTGGTCACCAGCAGCACACCAGCTCGAGACATGACGCACAAAACAAATGTTACTCACGTACTGTTACTGTAGTACTCGCCCCCTACTGCTGATTGGCTCACTCTCTCCTCCCCCCTCATGAGTGGACACGCCCCCCTACTGCTGATTGGCTCACTCTCTCCTCCCCCATCATGATTGGACATGCCCCCTACTGCTGATTGGCTTTCTCTCTTCTCCCCATCATGAGTAGACACACCCCTTACTGCTGATTGGCTCACTCTCTCCTTCCCCATCATGAGTGGACACGCCCCCTACTGCTGATTGGCTTTCTCTCTTCTCCCCCATCATGATTGGACATGCCCCCTACTGCTGATTGGCTTTCTCTCTTCTCCCCATCATGAGTAGACACACCCCTACTGCTGATTGGCTTTCTCTCTTCTCCCCCATCATGAGTGGACATGCCCCCTACTGCTGATTAGCTCTCTCTCTTCTCCCCCATCATGAGTAGACACACCCCTACTGCTGATTGGCTTTCTCTCTTCTCCCCCATCATGATTGGACATGCCCCCTACTGCTGATTGGCTTTCTCTCTTCTCCCCATCATGAGTAGACACACCCCTACTGCTGATTGGCTTTCTCTCTTCTCCCCCATCATGAGTGGACATGCCCCCTACTGCTGATTAGCTCTCTCTCTTCTCCCCCATCATGAGTAGACACACCCCCTACTGCTGATTGGCTCACTCTCTCCTTCCCCATCATGAGTGGACATGCCCCCTACTGCTGATTGGCTCACTCTCTTCTCCCCCATCATGCATGGACATGCCCCCTTCTGCTGATTGGCTCACTCTCTTCTCCCCCATCATTGATGGACACACCCCCTACTGCTGATTGGCTCTCTCTCTTCTCCCCCATCATGAGTAGACACACCCCCTACTGCTGATTGGCTCTCTCTCTTCTCCCCCATCATGAGTAGACACACCCCCTACTGCTGATTGGCTCTCTCTCTTCTCCCCCATCATGAGTGGACACACCCCCTACTGCTGATTGGCTCACTCTCTTCTCCCCCATCACGAGTGGACACGCCCCCTACTGCTGATTGGCTCACTCTCTCATCCCCCATCATGCGTGGACACGCCCCCTTCTGCTGATTGGCTCACTCTCTTCTCCCCCATCATGAATGGACACACCCCCTACTGCTGATTGACTTTCTCTCCTCCCCCATCATGAGTAGACACACCCCCTAACAGTTGATTTGTCTATAGATAATCGTGCATTTGATATAATTGGAGCACAAGGTTATGAGATGTATTATGTGAATGTTTGGCTAAAGAGAAGTGTCTTTAGTCTAGATTTAAACTGGGATAGTGTCTCTAAGCCCCGAACATCATCAGGAAGGCTATTCCAGAGTTTAGGAGCCAAATGCGAAAACGCTCTTCCTCCTTTAGTGAACTTACAACCAAAAGTCCAGAGTTTTGTGACCTTAAAGACTGTGATGGATTTTAGGGCGATAGAAGATCAGTTAATACACAGAAGCTAAACCATTTGTGTATCATGTGTCATGAGTAAGCTGTTAAGTAAGCCAGCACTCTGTCTAGAGTGAACGTGGGCATGTCTCTTATAATAGCGTATAGCATCGAAGCATGACTTTTTTTAATCTTTGAAGCTCTAAATGCAGTAAATTTTGGCTAACACTTCTGTACCCAAAGCTGAATTTCTTATCTTATGTAACACATCAGCCATGGTTTAACACTGTTAAACAACCTCTGGCTCCGCCTGCTACAGTAGCCACGCCCCATTTGTATTTTAGAGAATGTAGAATGTATCGTAACAAAAAATCTTACATCACCTTTAAACTTAAAAAAAAAAAAAAACTTTTAAATTAGACGCATTACCTTGGCAACTAACTGAAAAAACTAAGTTAAAGTAATAAAATACTAAAACTTAATGGAAATAAAAATAAATATTTAAAATGATAAAAGCATATAAACTAATATATAATACTGTACACTTACAGCATTCACAATAGAGCATGTTTATCAAAAAAGTGAATCGTAAATGAGTACTTTGCATAAAATGTTTTTTTTTTGTTTTTTTGTTTTTTCAGATTGCAGTGTGAGAGTTCACAAGAGCTGTAGAGAAAACCTCCCCATTTGTCCCAAAAGCAGAATGAAGGTTTGAGTTGTTTTCATTCTAAACTCTGCCATATTCTTTCAGTCACACCTCAAGAAAAGTGTCTGCATTGTGGTGTTAAAAAGAAAACTCTTCCTTCTTTTCTGTTACATAAACAACAGTTTGCAATACCAGAGTCCACCACTATGCCTGTCGTCACTCTACGAACAAAATGTGAGTTAGTTTGTGGTTTGTTGTTTATATCTCTCTTTTCATTCTCTTATTTTGTATGTCAACTGATCTAAATGGTGTATGTATGTGTGATTTTGTGCATAGCATCCACACTGCGGGATCGTCCCTGGTCTGCTATCTTTTCTCCAGAAGAACATTCTGTGATTATTCCTTCCAGACGACCCACCAGTATTATGCCCTTCCACAGCAGCAACCTCTCAAAAAGCATGTCCATCAACAATATTGCAATGTTAGTGCCTAAACACACACACACCAACAAGTATTATCTGAAAATATAGTTCCTGAGTATGTTCAGAATGGAATGCAACTATACTGCCTACTGCATACTACACAGTATCAGTGTTGTTACTGATAACTAAAACAATAAAAAAAAATCATTAATTGAAATAAAGCTGAAATAAATCAAAAAATTTAGATTGAACACTTAACAAGTTTAAGATAAAGTATGAAAATTACTAAAACTAAACTGAAATAAAAAATAAATTAAAGCTAAATAGAAATATTAAAAAAGTACTTGGTTATAAAAGCACAACTAAAAATAAAAATATAATATCTAATTCAAAATATTAATAAAGACCATACTAAAAGATCACAGCACGTTATTTACTGTAGACTGACTACTATTTAAAAAAAGATGCATGTAAAATGAGAAATTATAAGTAACATTCTACATTAGCTCATTATGTTGCATGTTTACAATCAACAAGAGGTGTCCAATTAACATCTTAGCACTATGTTCATAAATTGCATTTGTAAATCCAAATTTGAGGTGAAGCATCCTAACATTTGGCAGTTCAATCAAATAATGAGTCTCAAAATAGACATAAAGATCGTGGTTGATGTTCCTTTGAACATTTTAATCCTAATAAAAAGGTCAAGTCTAGCTTGTTGCATTGTGGGATACAGTATCTAGAACAGTGTCCTTAACATTCTTCACATTTGGGCAAATATAACAGGTATAAATATAATAAGGTGCATATAAACACATTTCTTTATACTCTGCACAGCATGCATACAGCATTCTTAGTAGGAATAGTATGAAGTGCTTGGTTGATTACTTACAAATTCTGGTACTGATAACAAATTGCATGATGAACAAAGTAACTTACAGTTTATGTAATATGTAATTTAATCATGCTACTTTTTGATTACTTTTGACCTAATTCATTTATAACATTGATTTGCATAATATTTACTGCATATAAAAATACAAATAGGAAAAACTTGTGTTCCTGTGGAGTTAGAAATATGACAAAACTGTTTGAATTTGAATTGTGTAAATTTTAATTATAGACATGTCATTTAATAGAATTGAATATTAAGTGCCATTTTTTATAGTTTTGAATTATTTGAATTTTTGAAACTCGAATCCTGGTCATTTGATATTTAACAAAATTGGGAAATTTCTATGGCATTATTTTGTACATATATATTTTCAAACAGCGTATTTTTTTCTGAATCCTTAGACTGCAAATATCTACTTCTTAAACGCACTTTCGAGTTTTCAAGAAGAACAAATTCGAAACACCAAATTCAGTATTCTAAAGTTTCAAATGCAGGAATTCAGATTGTTCTGAAAGCAGGTCAGAGGTCCAACTTACGGGTTCCACAGGGAAGAGTAAAGGTTCTTGGAAAAGTAGAATGCCGCATTTTGGCCAATTGGACAATTAAATCGTGCCTGCTATGTTACACGTATCTGAATGAAGAATTCAGAACAAAAAATACAGAACAAAATAAGAATTCAGAACAAAAAATAAAAATTTGAAAATACATATGTAGAAAATTATGCCATAAAAATTTTACATTTTGTTAAATATCAAATATCCAGGATTCGAGTTTAAAAAATTCAAAACTATATAAAATGGCACTTAATATTAAGTTCTGTTAAATGACACTTGTCTATAATTCAAATTTACACAATTCAAATCCAAATAGTTTTGTCATATTTCTTGCTCCATATGTTCCATTCTTTGTCATCAACTACATGAATTACATTACGTTACATTGGGGTTTCCCAAACTGGGGTTTGTATGTTGATGAAAAGCATAAATTAGGAATAATTTGTTGCCATTATGTGAATAATATGTAATCATGTAATTAATAAAAAAAAGTAACTGCAGATTACAAATAATCAATTACTCTCCAGCACTGATATTATGGTATTACTCCATTCTCAACATACAACTTAACTGTTAACTCTTTAGCTAAAGAATCCTGACCCTCTGTCATAATCACACAACCTCATCACTTCCTGCAGGTTTGACGATATGCCTCTGAGAGGTATGCGGTATCTGTCGCAATCCACAGACTCCCTCCACAAGCCCAATAAGGTCACAGCGTCCACTGAGTCTCTAGATGAAGGTGAGCAGACATATGTCTTCCTGTATTACACCAGATGCAATGTCCTGCCCTTTTAAAAGCTTCAAAGTGAGTCCAACTGAAAATCTTTCAGGGAAGAATAGCGATGTCCAGCATGTTCCCTCTTCAGCATGAAAAGAATTAGTTCTTATCCTCTTAAAATCAAGTAATTAATTGTCAGAGCTGTAGCTTCATGATTTCTGTGTCTGTGAGACCTAGTTTTGAAACTGGCCTGTGTTTAGTTCCTTTTCCTTCCCATATGAATGAATAAACATTTTGTTGGTTGCTATAGGAACTGAGATGATTGACAGCCGGCTGATGGGGGAGTTTGAAGCAGATGTTAAAGAACTGGAGGCTGACTCCTGGAGCATTACTGTAGATAAGAAATGTCTGAAGCAACTCAAGAAGGACATCATTAAGAGGCAAGACGTCATCTATGGTAAGACTATGGTAGAATTGAATACATTTTTAATTTCTTTATGGTCAAAAGCATTTGCTGTTCTGAGATTTTATTTATAAACACTGACTAAATGATAGCCTCATAGCATAATTGCCCAGATCATATTTCAAAGGCAGATATCACAATTTGGCCAAAAAATGACTTTGGCAATTATGCTATGAGGCTAACGTTATGCACGTTGTAGTCTTTTGTTCAAAATGTTGCTTTTTTATGAAACTTGCCCACATTCAAGTGTCGATAAAAAAAAAATGCATGAATGCATGAAGCTAGAATAAAACTTTTTTTTTTTTTCTTGTTCTTTCTTTTGATATATTGCATGTTCAGATATTCATACAGCAAAATATTCTGGGGGCCATGAAATTTTAATGAAAATTATCATAAATGCTTGCACCTTTTTAAATAGATGTGGGCGGGGTAGGAGTTAAAGATGACAAAACACAACAAAATGACTAAAATGAAAACTTAAAATGCAAAAATATTTAAAAAACTATAATTGTATCTCAACGATACTAAAATAACATCAAAAACACATGCAAAAAAAGTAATTATCAGTGTTGACCTGCACTTGAAGCAGTTACTCTTCATTCCTTTTGTTAACAGTTGGTAAAAAGTAACAAATAACTGACTTAAATTCATTTAGATGTTAATTTACAATTAAAGAGAATAATTTAGAAGTAATTGGCAACTTTAACATGACAATCTCTTGCTGTTCAAAGAGTCTATTCACTGGCCCCAAAGCAGTAAGAATGCTAACTGCTGCTTTTCCAGATGTCTGGATCTAAACATCATCTTCCTTTATCAATCCAGAGCTGATCCAGACGGAGATGCATCACCTGCGGACGTTACGGATCATGTCTGATGTGTACAGTAAGGGCCTGCTGACAGATCTCCAGCTGGAGGTCCAGATGGCGGAGAAGATGTTTCCCATGCTGGACGATCTCCTGGAACTCCACACGTTCTTTTTCAGTGCACTGCTGGAGAGGAAGAAGGAAGCCAGGCTGGAAGGGACGAACGGCTTCATAATCAACAGAATAGGAGATGTGCTGGTCAACCAGGTGAGGATGTTTGATTCTACTTAAAGATCAAATTTGAGGTTTTCTCAGGGGCTGTTTACAATGGCATTTTCAACTAAAAACTGAAAACTTTTTATGCGTAGGTATTCGCGAGTACAACAATGGCTGTGTTTGTGCTGCTCAAGATACTGAGTTTATTAACGCTTCTTTATTAATGCAAAGTGTAGATTTACTGCACCACTACTACGCCCAGCGGAGACGCATTATTTACATACTAGGGCTGCCCCGTTAGTCGTCGAGAAGAGGCTTAATCGACCAAAATTCGTATTAGTCAGTTAGTCGCAGAAAAAAAAAAACTCCACAGGAAGTGCCGGAATCATGCAGTCTGTGATGGACAGATTGTTAACGGCAGGAAATCCAAACATTTGCCCGTCATTCATCAAACTCAAATATGGCTTATCACTTGAAACATGTAAGTAGTAGCAACTTTCCAAGTCCGCTCGCTCTAGTGTTAGCCTAGGTAAATGTGCGCTATTATTTGGCGCATATCCAAGAGTTTGTGTGGAGAGCGCGCTCACTGCATGACATGGAGGCGCCGGTGCGATCACTTGCATTTAACTTAAAATTCTCCATCATTTTTGGTCATACAGATAAGAATAATCCATCATTCGAAACTGTAAATTGTTTGCTTTTATTTCTGTGAACTCACAGTAACAACAAAACATTGTGCTTTTGTAAAATAATGAAAACAAACAGGATGCACTTTCTGCTATCTCGGTCTCAAGTGGACTTGAGTGCGTCACATAAACAAACTGAAACTCAGCATATTGCCTCACAGACATGAGAAATATATCTATGGAAAGCTTGAAATGTCTACTTTTAAATTAACCGATTCAAATCTAAAACAAATATTCTCAGATTATATCATCCGCATAAAATGTGCATATAGGCACGTCTTCTACTGCGGAGATCTCTACTTCATCTCTGCAGCCGAAAACACACAAAACACTAGTTAAAAAAATTATTAAAATATTTAGACAGTCTCCTTCTGTTTTTCATTCCACATTCATAATCGTTATGTTTGCCGGTGCATTGCTGCAAGCTTTATGCATGCGTTTGATCGCTGATTAGGCTATGTATTATTATATATATATATATATATATATATATATATATATATATATATATATATATATATATATATATATATATATATATATATATATATATATATATATATATATAATATATATATATATATAATACATAGCCTAATATATATATATATAGGTGATTAAAGGCTCACTATTATGATTTCTATGGCTTATTAATATACACACGCGATTAGTCGACTAATCGCTTAAATGAACGACTACTAGTCAAGGGCAGCCCTATTACATATGTAGAAGAAATGCGTTTGTGCGCAGGTGCGTAGTGTTTTTTACAAAGTGACATCGCCAAATACTGGCCTGACAGCAAAATACAGTTTTTTTTTTTACGGATCCATGTGAACAGGGATCATTTTGACAACGTTGACGTCTGTATGCAAAAGAAAAACCTTTCCGTTTTTAGTACATTGTTGTCGTGTAAACATAACCTCACACGGTTTGTGAATTGGTAAAAAACAAAATAATACACTTAGTAAAAAAAAATTTCACCTGCATGTTAAGTGCATACGTCAGCATCAATTATCAGCAGATTCATTGATCATATCCTAGCTCCTGTAATAATTTATCACATGATGTGCTTCAGTTCTCAGACTTCAATGCAGAAAGCATGAAGAGAATCTATGGCAAATTTTGCAGTCGACACAGTGAAGCAGTGAACTTCTACAAGGAGCTGCATGCCAGAGACAAACGCTTCCAGGCATTCATCAGGGTAAATACTTCAGTTCATTATTTTGGTCATTCTTCCCACTAAGTCCATGAAGATACCTAACGGTCTTCAATGTGGTCTTGTTTCCAGAAAAAAATGAGCAGCAGTGTTGTCCGGCGGCTGGGCATCCCAGAGTGCATTTTGCTGGTGACTCAGCGAATAACAAAGTACCCGGTGCTTTTACAGAGAATCCTGCAGCACACCAAAGGTGAGATTTACTGGTTTCTGTCATGAGCTGTGGTTCAGTTTTAATTCTTTCTTAAAAGAAATCAGTTAGTCAATTCTTAGCAATAATGTTTGGACTAAATGGATATTCAAGCATAAAATGCATATTTTGTTGGAGCTCTAATCCACCCCTCTCATTCCCAATAATTGCCCAATAAATAGACTAAATAAATAAATAAATAAAAGGAGCAAAGATGCATTAAAGAGGTAGTTCACCCAAAAATGAAAGTTATCCCATAATTTACTCACCCTCCAGCCATCCTAGCTGTATATCAAACACAATCAGAGTTATATTAAAATATATTCTGGCTCTTCTAAGCTTTATAATGCTAGTGAATAGTAACCAATATTTTTCTGACTTCCGTACACGAGTCGATTCCGGCAGAAGAGTGAACTTTGACCCGACACATGACATATTGATGAATGCGCAAACACAGAGGATAGAGCAAAACAAAACACCAGTTATGAATTAGAAGTCTAAAACAAGAAATGTTGGAGAAGATTGAGTTTGTTGCTCAGCCCTATTTGTTTGAACAAAGAGAGGCGTCTAATCTCACATAAGCTTACGCTATTCCTACATCCTACGTCATACGCCAGATCTCGACTGTTTCATGAACGTGCGGGCGGACGTTACTGGAAGCTAGTGGTTACAGTGTATAAAGTTATAAATATGGATATTTTTCTTACAAAATCGCATCGCTTCGCTTCAGAAGGCCTTTGTTAACCCGCTGGAGCCGTATGGATTACTTTTATAATGGATCGATGTGTTTTTTTAGACTTCAAAACCTCGGTTACTATTCACTCCTATAATAAAGCTTGGAAGAATTTTTTTTTTTAATATAACTCGGATTGTGTTTGACTGAAAGAAGAAAGTCATATTCACCTAGGATGGCTTGAGGGTGAGTAAATCATGGGAAAACTTTCATTTTTGGGTGAACTTTCCCTTTAAATTGATTAAAAGTAACAATATTTCATAAACAAATCCTCCAGTATTTCCACAAAAATATGAAGCAGCACAACTGTTTTCAACATTGTTAATAATAATCAGAAATGTTTCTTGCAGTAAATCATCATATTAGAATGATTTCTGAAGGATCATGTGACACTGAAGACTGGAGTAATGATGCTGAAAATTCAGCTTTGATCACAGGAATAAATTATTATTATTTTACATATTGTAATAATATTTCACAATACTACTGTTTTTGCTGTTTTTTTTGTCAGATAAATGCAGCCTTATAATAAAAGCAATAAAAACATTACAAAATATTACTGAACGGTAATGTAATTTATTTTATTTTTTTTTTTAAGAAAAAGAAAGTGCTTCTTTTGCAGGTGCTGTATATCATAGATTGAGACATCACAGCCCACTTTCAAAGGTTGTGAGCTACTCTGATTTTGCTGTGCTTAGTGTCATTTACAAATACACAGCTATGAGGAGATGACAAAACAAAAAAATGAAACCGACACTATAAAATTGGACTTGAGCCAAAAGCAAAGTCAAAACCTCAGTTCTCCAAACCCGTCAGTGTTTAAATAACACCCCAATATTTCACTCACAGTAAACACGGATCTCACAGACGGGCCCTCTGCCGCACACATGAGCCGCGACGTGTAAACATTCCACATTTACCGCAAATCACTTCCAACTGTTGCACAGCGAGCCTGAAAGGCTTTTTGGTCACGTTCCCAACAAAGAGATTTTAAAATGAATTAGAGCATCAAGTATAACAAATATCCTTTCAGGGGCAATTTGAGAAGGAGCTTATAGCTCTCAAGAGGATTTTATCCTGCCAGTCTAATACTATAATGAAACTAAATGGACTTGTTCATTGTTTATAGGAATTTATTACTATTCAATATCATATTATTAATCTGTGTGTGTGTGTTTGTGCAGAGAACGAGGAGGACTTTGAGGACTTGACGCAGGCGCTTCAGATGGTGAAAGACATCATTACTTCAGTGGACAATAAAGTAAATGAACATGAGAAGAAAAAAAAGTTGAAAGAGATCTACGGCCGTATGGACAGCAAGTCCATCAGTCGCATGAAGAGCGGCCAGATGTTTGCCCGAGAGGACCTGCTGCGCTGTCGGAAGCTTCTCCATGACGGTCCTCTGCAGCTGAAAAATGCTGCCGGGCGACTGAAGGGTAAAACTCTTTAATATTGTTACCACACAACTCATTGTAGACCAGGGACTGCATTCACAAAACATTTTATCTTACCACTAAGAGTTCTCCTAAATAGCAGTAAAAGTTCTTAGCTAAGAGTTTTATCTTAAAACCTATTCACAAAGCTGCTGAGACAAACTTTTACTAAGGAACAGAGAGAAGTCTTAAGCTAACACTAGTGCGTTTTCGTTTTAAAATGCTGTTTTAAAATGCCGTTTTAAAATGAAAACGATCCGCGTCTACACTGGCGTTTCCACAGCGTTTCAGAAACAATCTCCGTCTACACTACACGACTGAAAACGCATGTCACATGACCGTTCATGCACACTGGGCATGCGTGTACAAGTGTAAACAGTTGCCTCTTGTGCATGTAGGCAGCTGCAGTATTAAAAGTGCTTAATTTAACTGCACAAGGGCTGCTAAAAATGACAACAAAGCCAACAAAGATTGCAGTTCAGTCTCCATGATATTGTTTACACAGTCGTCAAGGATACGCAGAGCGAACGTGGGTAGCCACGCCATCCTTTTCAAAAGTCTCCGTTTTGGTCTGTTTACACTGAAATGCAACCCCGCTGTTTTCAAATTAAAACGGGGTCTGCACTTTCTCAGCTGGTTCCTATTCCCAGGATATATTTTGCCTTTTTATTATGATAGGACAGTTAGTAGACAGGAAGTGAAGTGGGAGAGAGAAAAGGGGGGGACGGGATCGGGAAAGGTTCATGAGCCGGAACGCAAACTCAGATCATGCGAGAAGCCCACAAGGCTATCAGTGCAGACGATAGGATATTATAGGATAACTTGACCGCAATGTTTTATCTTTCATCATTCAATACATTTTTCCTATACATAAATGAACCTTTATGTTATGTCATCGCAGATTAAAATCTATAAATCAAAATATTTCTTGCATTCATGAAGAAAAGTTTCAGTTCCCAAAGCTCTGTCGCCTATTGCCTCAATGCATACAGTGTCTTTGGGCGGACTGCTGAGGCGGATTGCCGGCAACAACCATTTTAGGATTGTTTGTGATTTGGTCTTAGTGACTTAGGAGTCCTCTTGACCAGTGTTGGGCAGTAACGCGTTACTGTAACGCAGTTACTTTTGACAGTAACTAATACTGTAACGCATTACTTTTTAAATAAATGAACTCCGTTACCATTACTATATGGTGCGTTGTACGTTACTTTTTTAAATTAATTAATTTTGGCTGAAGTGTAGCCTACAGCCTAACCTGTTTACAGCAGTGACGCATTGTAGGATTGGTGGATGCCAACCACTGTAAACACGAAGACGCACTGTGGACGTGTTTCCGTTTATTCAAGTATGTGCGGCAGTCATGGCGAGTCAAGGCGAGAGCAAGACGAGTTTCTTAAAGTGGAAATATGCTCATTATTTCACTTTAGTTGAGCATAAAGACAAAAACCTTTTAGTAAAATGTAAGATGTGTGTTTCTGGTTCGAAGGTCCTATCTACTGCGATAAACATGTGACATGCTGGATCGAAAATATGTGAAATAAGTTTTTCTAGTCGACTAGTAGTTGTTCATTGAAGCCATTAGTTGACTAATCACATTTATATTCATTTAATTTCTTAAATACTGGAGAGAACTAATAATGAGCGTTTATGTAATATAGGCCATGCACTCAAGCGCACGCATAACGCTTGCCATAAAGAACCGGCAAAAGTAATGATTATGAATATGACAAAAAACAGCAAGGAGACATTTTAATTGTTTATTAATAAAGTAATGTTTTCTGAATCAGTGTCGGCTGCGAAGATGAAGTTGACATTGCTGACTCTCGTCATCTCCTCATATACTGGACGCGCCTAGAGAGAAAATGCACATTTCATTTGGATTACATAATCAGAGTAGACTTTTAATTATTTTGTTTTAAAGTAGATATTTCAAGCTTTCTATATGTATATTTCTCATGTCTGTGAGGCAAGCAGCCTATACGCTGAGTTTCGGTTCATTCAGCCTATGAGTCACGCTTCAGTTCACACGCCGGTGATCGCGCCGGCGCATCCATGATTATATTGCCTGCTATATTTGCTTCTTATTTATTAAATCCAGGCAATTGGTTGATGAAACATTGATTAAAATTAAGATACAATTTTTACAAAACGAAATTCACTTTTATGAAAACTTAATGAAGTTGTCAAAATCATGTCTGACCCACTCCATGTCTCCCGATATATTGCGCATCTTATGATGCATCTTACTCATGCTGTTCACTTTTCATAATCAAGTAAATGAATTTAAAACATAGGACTATTTAAACATATATATGAAACTACATTTTCTTTAATGACAGTACAGAGAAATTTCATAAGCAAGAGCGGATCATGAGTCACGAGTCGGATCAAGAATTATTTATTCTTAGACTTATATTTAATAATGGGGGCATTCAAGTTATTTGACATATTTTAATTTTTTTTTTTTAAAGTAACGCAATAGTTACTTTCCCTGGTAATTAGTTACTTTTATAATGATGTAACTCAGTTACTAACTCAGTTACTATTTGTGAGAAGTAACTAGTAACTATAACTAATTACTTTTTTAAAGTAACGTGCCCAACACTGCTCTTGACTACTTTTCACTAACTTTTCACAGATTTAGGAGCTAGTTTAAGCGCTAAAATACTTTGTGAAATATTCTTAGAGCAAAAATTTTGGCTAAATTTGGACTAACACACCCATTATTTTTAAG
Organism: Ancherythroculter nigrocauda; assembly: GCA_036281575.1. Lineage (NCBI taxonomy): Eukaryota > Metazoa > Chordata > Actinopteri > Cypriniformes > Xenocyprididae > Ancherythroculter > Ancherythroculter nigrocauda. The sequence continues at coordinate 54,739,221 of VTFQ01000004.1, forward strand.
AGTTTCTCCTAAATCGGCAAGTTAGGAGCTACTTTTAGCTTTAAGACGTTTTGTGAATACGGCCCCTCATGTGTTCAACAAAACTGTTCAACTCTTAAATTATATTCTATTATTGAATTATATTATTATTTTATTCATTACACGGGGCATCAACCACGTAAACTATTTTATTTTTATTTTATTTTATCACTAAGGCGTAAGATTAAAATACACAATAAGGTTCACACAAACATATTTCACATGTCTACATAAAAAGTATTGCATTATTATTTGTGGTTCTAAATATAAAAATAGACATATTTTGGAAATTAATTTATTTATTTTTTATCCCTAGATGTCCATGCAGTTCTTCTTTCTGATGTCTTTGTGTTCCTCCAAGAAAAAGATCAAAAATATGTTTTTGCATCTTTGGTGAGTGATTTGATTTTTTTATTTTTTATTTTGACATGACCTACGATTAATAAATGCCATAGAAGTATTGTACTGTTCATTCTTAGTTCATGTTAACTAATGTTGTTAACTTAAACCTTATTATTAACCGAAACCTTATTTTGTGTGTGTGTGTGTGTGTGTATATATATATATATATATATATATATATATATATATATATATATATATATATATATATATATATATATATATATATATATATATATGTAATGCCCTTCTATCATGATTCTTAATTGCTTTCTTTTATTCATGATGTTTTTACTTTTTCTTTGGAAACTAGGAAATTTCTCGCTCTGTTCCATGATACAGTCAGGACATAAGAATCATCCACTGTTATTTCAGATATATGTATGCTTTGCATTTGGCAAAGAAAACATTTCATTTGACCTGATTTCTGAAGAAATAGTGTGTTGATTGTAAAATGTGGCCATATGGGGGAAAATCGAGAATGGGAATATAACAGGAAAAGCTGATTACTGATTTTTTTTTTCTCTGTTTTTCTCTCCTCCTCTATTTTCGTACTTTCCATCTCTCTTTCTCTCTGTGTGTGTTCGTTCCCCTTCACTCCACCCTCCTCATTCTGTGTCTCACGCTTCCTTTTCTCATCAACAGGACCAGCGAGCCACCGTTATCTCCCTGCAGAAGCTGATCGTGCGTGAGGTGGCCCACGAGGAACGCGGCCTCTTCCTCATCACGGCCGGCATCGCAAATCCCGAAATGGTGGAGGTTCACGCCAGTTCCCGAGAGGAACGCAACACCTGGATGCAGCTCATTCAGGACGCCATGCACTCAATGTGAGTACCTGATATTCTGATCCATCCCTCTCCATCGATGCCTTAAAATATATTAACAAATAAAAAATGTATTAGATAAAATAAAGTATGTAGTTGAAAAAATTAAGTGCTGGATGGTTGGTGTTTTACGGAGGAAATGTATATTCAGGGAATGAAAGAGTATTTGACAGCCTCTTGTGGGTTCACAGAGAAAAGGACGATGATGAGGGGATCCCGAGTGAAACGGAGGAAGACAAGAAGCTACTTGAAACCAAAACTAAAGAAATGAGAGGTGAGCAGCTTTCTCTCTGTTAGCTTTCAATGCCTCTTTGTCTATTTTTTTGTCTAGTTTTTTTCCCACCAAAATAGTAGTATTAGTGTGTGTGTGTGTGTGTGTGTGTATATATATATATATATATATATATATATATATACACACACACACACACACACACACACTAATACTACTATTTAATAAATAAATAAAATATATATATATATATATATATATATATATATATATATATATATATATATATTATTTATTTATTTATTTATATTTTTTTTTCTCAAATAAATGTTTTTACATGTTTGTGCACACACATATATTTTTTACATTTTTATAAAATATTAATAATATTAATATAATATTAACATTATTATTAAATATATTAATTATATTTTAATATATTAAAGAAAACACTGTCACTCTGTAGTGAAAACACCAACCATCCACCCCTCCATTTTTTTTCTATTATTTAAATGATTAAATATCTAATTTTATGTAATCTATTTATTTTTTTAATAAATAAATATTTTAATGTGTAATTTTATATCTGTGAAAACCTTTTTTTAGGCATCACAAAAGAGTTTAGCGTGGGACTACTAATCAAAAACAATATCTTTTAATAACTTAATGTTTTTTTATGATAGTACAAGCATTAAAGACAAAAAAAATAGTTTGAAACTGAGTCATTTTTGACTATTTTGTTAAAATGAACTGATTCAGACGAGTCATTTGCTTATGAATTGCTTTTTTACAGTATGTTTGTCAGCGAGGAACATGCACAATAGTTATCATCAATTTTATAATCTTTGTCATATTTCAGTTTTCTCATTACATTCAATTCAGACTTAATTAGTTAATTAAATCTGCACTCTAATTTCTTTTGACGTGATGTTGTTCATTTCATACGGTAGCAGCGCAGAACCACAAATAATGGTGAAGAAAAGGTTTTAGTTTTATAAAAAAAAAAAAAAAATCCAGCTTGCTAATTATGATAAACCTGCAAATGACAACTCCCCTATCTTTTTAGACATGCTCCAGAGGAAAGATGAACAGATCGTCTCACTCCTGCTGGAGAAGATGAAGCTTTTCCGTGAAATGTGCGGTTCATCCGACGACACCGCTTCGCCAGTCAAAATGCTCTTCAGGGCCAACAGCGAGGACGTACCCAAGGGGGAACCCATCATGATAGACGCTCTCAGAGAGGGTAAGAAACGCCACCAGCGTCTTCAGCTGTTCTCCACCTGTCGTCTTAAAACGGATGTGTTATTTATGAGTTATTTGTGTTTGGTGGCAGCTGTGGCAGCATCTCATTTCCAGCTCTAATGTTCTTCCAGGACTAGTAACTCACTTAATGTAATGCGGTTAGTGACGTGCATGTGTGTGTTTATGTGGCAGTGGAGATGTTGCAGGCGCTGGTGAACAGCACTCTGGGAGGGGCGGTCGGACAGCAGGTGGCCTGCGCTCAGGGGAACATGGGGCCCGTGTGTCTGCCACGCAGAGCCGAGACATTCGGAGGCTTTGACAGCCACCAGATGAACATCTGCAAACGTGAGACATTTAATGTACTCATCAGGAAATGTATTTTTTCTTTAAGAAAACAGTAACACTTTACAGTAAGGTCTCATTTGTTAACATTAGTTAAAGGGATAGTTCACCCCAAAATGAAAAATATCCCATGATTTACTCACCCTCAAGCTATCCTAGGTTTATATGAGTATCTTCTTTCAGATGAACACAATCAGAGTTATATTAAAAAATATTTTGGCTCTTTCAAGCTTTATAATGGGAGTGAATGGGGCTCGAGATTTTGAAGCCCAAAAAAGCACATCCATCCATAATAAAAGTAATCTATACGACTCCAGGGGGTTAATAAAGACCTTCTGAAGTGGAACGATGGGTTTTTTAAAGAAAAATATCCATTTTTAAAACTTTATAAACTATAATAACTAGCTTATGGCAGACGGCCATACGCCTACTGTGCAAGTCAACTTTGTGCCAAATTAGTAACTTCTGATGCGATGTATGACGCAGGATGTAGGAGTATTGTAAGCTCAGGTGATGTTAGACGCCTCTCGCGGTTCAAACTAATAGGTCTGGGCAACAGATTCAAGCTCCTCTTGTCTTATATTGAAATCCACTGACATTTCTCTTATTTATACTTCTAATTCGTGACCAGTGTTTTGTTTTGCTCGATCCTCTGTGCTTCCGCATTCATCAATACGTCATGAACTAGACTCACGTATGGCCGTTTGCCAGTTATTATAGTTTATAAAGTTTTAAATATGGCTATTTTTCTTACAAAAACACATCGCTTTGCTTCAGAAGGCCTTTATTAACCCCCTGGAGTCGTATGGATTACTTTTATTATAGATGGATGTGCTTTTTTGGGCTTCAAAATCAAGAGCGCTTTTCACTCCCATTATAAAGCTTGGAAGAGCCAGGATATTTTTAATATATCTCTGATTGTGTTTGTCTGAAAGAAGAAAGTCATATATGCCTAGGATGGCTTGAAATCATGGGATAATTTTCATTTTTTGGTGAACTAATCCTTTAATGCTTTAACTAACATGAACTGACAATGAGCGATCTATATTTACAGCATTTATTAAAGGGGACCTATTATGCCCTTTTTAAAATTTTTGATTTTGTTTTTGGGTCTACTAGAATAGGTTTTTATTCTTGAATTTTCAAGAAACATTATTTTTCACATATTCTCCATTGTTGCAGCTCCTCTCTTCCCAGTCTGTCAGTAACGCTCTGTTTAGTTCCTGACTCTATGAAGCCCCTTCTTCCAAAAAGAGCAATGTTCTCTGATTGGCCGGCTGGACCAGTGTGTTGTGATTGGTCAAGCGCTTTCAGCATGTTTTGGGAAATGTTCTGCTCGAGTTTCAACACTAACTCAACCAGGCCCCGCCCCTTTATTTTGCGTATGTCTTGAGCGGGAATTATTTAAATGAGGAATATTGTGACGTGTTCGTTCCTGGAAGAAAACTCAAGACTACATTGGAGGCGTTTCAGGGAGTTCAGAAACAGTGACACTGATATAGAGAATAACTCCCACTGGAGGGACTTTGTAACTTTGCAGACCTTTTTCACGCTCAAACAGCAACATTACACACTAAAGAAAGATGAACATGTAAAAAAACATAATAGGTCCTCTTTAACTTACAATAACAGTTTATTTTTGCAGCATTAATTACCTGTTAATGTTAGTTAATTTTTCTTGTTCATGTTAGTTCACAGTGCATTAACTAATGATAAAACTTGTATCTTAAAAATACATCAGTAAATAGATTAATTTAACTAAGATTAATAAATGCTGTAGAAGTTTTGTTAATTGTTAGTTCAGCTAATGTTAACAAATGAAACCTTATTGTAATGTGTCTCCAAGAAAACTTTACAAATCTTTTTTTATATAAAGCATGAATGATTGCTACGGAAGAGGATTAGGGCCAAGCAATAATAAAAAAATAAAACCATCTCGAGATTAAAGTTGTTAAATTTCGAGAAAAAACTTGTTAAATTTCAAGAAAAAAGTCGAGATAAAATGTTGAGAATAAAGTTGTTAAATTACGAGAAAAAAACTTGTTAAATTTTGAGAAAAAAGTCGAGATAAAATGTTGAGAATAAACTTGTTAAATTATGAGAATAAAGTCATTAAATTACGAGAAAAAAGTCGTTAAATTATGAGAACAAATTCGTTAAATTATAAGAAAAATGTCGTTAAATTTCGAGAAAAAAGTCAAGATAAAATGTTGAGAATAAACTCATTAAAATATGAGAATAAAGTCATTAAATTACGAGGAAAAAAGGTGTTATTTTCTCATTTTCTCGTAATTTAATGACTTTATTCTCAACATTTTATCTCGACTTTTTTCTCGAAATTTAACGAGTTTTTTCTCGTAATTTAACGACTTTATTCTCAACATTTTATCTCGACTTTTTTCTCGAAATTTAACGAGATTTTTCTTGTAATTTAACGAGTTTATTCTCAACATTTTATCTCGACTTTTTTCTCAAAATTTAATTATTTTTTTCTCGTAATTTAACGAGTTTATTCTCAACATTTTATCTTGACTTTTTTCTCGAAATTTAACAAGTTTTTTTTCTCGTAATTTAACGACTTTTCTCGTAATATGACTTTATTCTCAACATTTTATCTCGACTTTTTTCTCGGAATTTAACAAGTTTTTTTTCTCGTAATTTAACGACTTTTTTCTCGTAATATAACGACTTTATTCTCAACATTTTATCTTGACTTTTTTCTCGAAATTTAACAAGTTTTTTTTCTCGTAATTTAACAACTTTATTCTCAACATTTTATCTTGACTTTTTTCTCGAAATTTAACGAGTTTTTTCTCGTAATTTAATGACTTTATTCTCAACATTTTATCTTGACTTTTTTCTCGAAATTTAACGAGTTTTTTCTCGAAATTTAACAACTTTAATCTCGAGATGGTTTTATTTTTTTATTATTGCTTGGCCCTAATCCTCTTCCGTAGATTGCTGATTGGATCCTGCTCACGCTCGTTGTGTTTGTGTGACTGTAGATGGTGACAAAGAGGAAGCTGAAGATCTTCGGAGGACAGAATCTGACAGTGTACTAAAGAAGGTAGGAAGCCTGTGCTCCAGCCAATAGGAAAATAGCTGCGGTCCAAGCTAACACTATTTTAACCAGTCAGCATCTGAATTTATGTTAAAGTTTAAAACAGGAAATTATGTCTGTACAGTAAAACATCTTAAAATGAATGAATCCTCATATCCTCACATACCTGTAAACCAGAGCTGTAGGAACAATCTCAAAGGTGTCAGTGTCACACATTATATTACTTTAGTTATTTTAATGTTCTCCCATTAACTAGCATATTTGCTGACACAGTGTCAAATTGAAAAAAAAAAAAAAAAATATTTTGACTGTTTCCCAAAAATAGTAATTATGAAAGGGTATGCATTTTATCTGACTATATAAACTGAATCAAATTACCCATACTGCCCCCTAGTGTCATTTAGTTACTACACATACATGCGCTGTGATTATATCCTGTCAGGTTTTGTAGCTAATGGCAGTCATTAGTGCAGTGGGAGCTCAGTGAAGGGTGGAAAATGAATAAGCGTCCATTAGGAGTGGCCAGCATCGCCTGACTCTTTAATGTGCGTAATGAGCAGCGGTGAGCTGGGCTCAGGCCTGCGCTCTGGTAGGTGCTGGGCTGATTAAACACTCTCAGCTGGGCTCAGTAAAGCTGCAGTCTCTGCTTGTCTGCTCTACAGGGAGGAAATGCCAACCTGCTGCTCCTGCTGAAGAGAAACAGCGAGGTAAGAGAAGAGCATGCTTCTTTTAGAGTCGAGGGTGTTATCCTTCAGAGCTTCTTGGGCTTGTGGATGTTTTTAGCTCGTTGAACTGGCAAAGAATCAGTGCATTTGGATAACATGTAGAGATAATAACATCTGTTTTCTATGACATTCTTGAATAACTTTTAGATTTAATGTTTATACATTTTGTTGTTGTGAGACTTGACAAATGACAGTCTTTCCTGATGACTTGTGTTTCCTGACAGCAGGTCCTGACTAGTGTCACCCACCTCCATGAGCTCTTGACCTCACTTCAGGTGTGTATTTCAGAAACAGTGTGACTGGTGTTTGGAGCCTATAGAATGCAGTTATATGCACCTAAAATTTAAGATATCAGGGCAAAAATGCCCCTGTATGAGTTTTTATCTTACATTTATATCATGATATAGTTAAGCAATATCACACGAGTAACAGTATACCACAGTTCAATAAAAAAGGGTTAATATTGTGTTATATTTTTTTTAGACACGATATTGTCTGCACAAATATTATCTGTAAAGCCAGAGCAGAACTGTTGTGCATCTCCGAGCAACAGTTTTAATTTTGGAGTGAATGCACATTTTGAACAAATCAATCGTGTGAACCAATGCTTCAGTGGTCCATTCATAAAAGCTTCGTCTTATTTCGAAGGCTGCATCCTCCGGTGTTCGCATTTGAAGGCTGAAGACCTTCGTTCATCTTCGGAACACAAATTAAGATATTTTTGATAAAATCCAATGGCTCAGTGAGGCCTCTATTGAGAGCAAGTTAATTAACACTTTCAGTGCCCAGAAAGATACTAAAAACATATTTAAATCAGTTCATGTGAGTTCAGTGGTTCTGTCTTAGTATTATAAAGTGACAAGAATACTTTTTGTGCGCCAAAAAAACAAAATAACAACTTTTCAACAATATCTGTATGGGCCCATTTAAAAACACTGCTCCATGAAGCTTCTGAGCTTTATGAATCTTTTGTTTCAAATCAGTGATTCGGATCTCCTATCAAAAGGCTAAACTGCTGACTTTGGTGCTCCGATTCACTGATTCGATTCGTAAAGCTCTGAAGCAGTGTTTTGATATCAGACCATATAGATATTGATAAAGTCTTTTTGTTTTGTTTTTTTGGCACAGAAAGTCTTCTCGTAGCTTTATAATATTAATATTGAACCACTGTACTCACATGAACTGATTCAAATATGTTTTTAGTACCTTTATGGATCTTGAGAGTTTGAATGGCTTTGCTTTCAATAGAGGCTTCACTGAGCCGTCGGATTTCATCAACAATATCTTAATTTGTGTTCTGAAGATGACCGAAGGTGTTATAGCTGTAGAACGACATGATGGTGAATAATAAATTACATTATTTTCATTTTTTGGTCAACTAATCCTTTTAGTCTCTCCATAAGTGTCGACTCCGGTTTGAACAAAGTAAGGCTGTCACTAATAATCCTCATTTTGGCTGTGTAAGATTCTCCAGCTTTGTTGTTGTTGAGCAACCGACGTGTAAGCTGTTAAAGCTCCGCCCTCTTCTGGAAAAAAGGCCAGAAGCAGCAGCTCATTTGCATTTAAAGGGACACATAAAAACGGTGTGTTTTTGCGTATACCCAAATAGGGGTAAATTTGTCAAGCTATAATAAATGATCTGTGGGGGATTTTGAGCTGAAACTTCACAGACACATTCTGGGACACCAGAGACTTATATTACATCTTGTGAAAGGGGCGTAATAGGTCCCCTTTAAATAAGACATCCTTGATGACATATGCAGCCTTCAAGGAAGCTAAAGAGAGCCATTTACTTTATTCCTGAATGAATCAGCTGTTTGAACAAACCGAATGAATGAATGACTCAATGACTCACACATTTAGACATTTATTTATATATATATATATATATATATATATATATATATATATATATATTTAAAAAAGTTCACCGAAAAATGACAATTTTGTCATTTACACAGCAGCCATGAGGGTGAGTAAATGACAAAATTTTCATTTGTCTGTGAACTTTTTTAAATATATATATATATACTCAATGACTCACACATTCAGACATTTATATTTATATATATATATATATATATATTATTTATTTATTTATTTTAACTAAACTCTTTTTTTAAATATATATAAAATAAATATATATATATATTATATATATATATATATATATATATATATATATATATATATATATATATATATTTATATATATATATATATATATATATATATATATATATATATATATATATATATATATATATTTATTTATGTATTTATTTTTAACTAAACTCTTTTTTTTTAAATATATATAAATATATATATATATATAAAAAAGTTCACCGAAAAATGAAATTTTGTCATTTACTCACCCTCATGGCTGCTGTGTAATAAATTCTATGTTGAATCAAATATTTTTTTTTTTCTAAAGCTACTTTTTGTAATGTCCATTTCATGCTTTTCTCATAACACAATAATGACTTTAAATTATGTTTTGGGGGTAATTTCTCAGCCAAATTTGATGTGTGATTAATCAGATTAATTGATCGCCACATTGTTTAATTAATTAGATTAAATATTTTAATCGCTTGACAATTTTCAAATATAACAATTTAAATTAGACTTGTATACTTGTTATATTTTTTTCCTTGTTTACTCTTACTAGCCACATTGTGTGTTTATATATAATGTCTTGTGTTAAATGGTTTCTATGTGAATCTTGTTTACAGGCTGTGGTGCTGCAGCAGGACACTTTTATCGAGGACCAGCGTCAGGCCCTGAGCGAGCGCACCCCGTCCCGCTCCTCTCGTCCCCCCTCGCTGGTGGAGCAGGAGAAACAGCGCAGCTTGGAGCGGCACCGACAGGAAGCCGCCGCTCTACAGCGCCAGCAGGCTGCCCACGCCGAAGAGAAGCGACGCAAGGAAAAGGAGTGGGATGTGAAGGAACGGGAACTGACGGACCGGGAGGTGCTGCTGCACGTGAGGGAGGAGGAGATGCGGAGGAGGAACAAGGAGTTGGAGGATGCGCAGCAGGAGCTGCTGGGAAGGAAGGAGGATTATCAGAAGGATCTAGAGAGACTGAGGGACGCTCAGAGGAGGCTGGAGAGGGAGAAGGAGCAGATGCAGAAGGAGCTGGAGAGAGTGGAGCACCTCCGGGAGGTGGAGGTGAGGCTTGAACTGCACATTCAAGCAGGTTTTTTGCACCCATTTCATCTGCACATTACTCATCATAAACTATTTATTATATTAAATCACTCCGGATAAAGATCTGCATCTCATTTCTTTCTGCAGAATTTTATTGAAAATTCTTCTTTTTTTCTGGTGTTTGAGAGCAACCAAAAATATTAGTTTTGAGGAGCTGTTTGTGACACGGTCATTTGAGAAATTCCAAAAATTTGACTGTGGTGCATGACTGAATAAAATTGAATGAATTAAAGAGTTAGTTCACCCAAAAATGAAAATTCTGTCATTAATTTCTCACCCTCATGTCGTTCCACACCCGTAAGACCTTCGTTCATCTTCGGAACACAAATTAAGATATTTTGATGAAATCCGAGAGCTCTCTGACTCCTCAATAGACAGCAATTTAACCACCACTTTCAAGGTCCAGAAAGGTAGTAAAGACCATTAAAACAGTCGACGTGACTGCAGTGGTTCAACCTTAATTTTATGAAGTGACAAGAATACTTTTTGTGCATAAAAATAAAAACAAAAATCTTTCTCTTATGTTGTTTACATCCAGCGCTTCCAGGTTCTACATCGCCAGCTCCTGTGACAGCATCACACGCATGCGTCGTGCTGCTCATGTGAACAGCATTGGCCAATAATGAGCCTGCGTTCTGACGTTGAACCTGGAAGCGCTGGACATAAACACCATATGAGAATGACACAGAAGAGAAGATATTGTTGAACAAAGTTTTTGTTTTGTTTTTGCGCACAAAAAGTATTCTCGTCGCTTTATAACATTAAAGGATTACTCCACTTTTAAATAAACTTTTGCTGATAGTTTACTCACCCCTATGTCATCCAAGATGTCCATGTCTTTCTTTCTTCAGTCGAAAAGAAATTAAGGTTTTTGATGTAAACATTCTAGGATTTTTCTCCATATCATTCATTTCAATGGGCACCAAACGGTTGAAGGTCCAAATGGCAGTTTCAGTGCAGCTTCAAAGGGCTTTAAACGACACCAGACGATACCAGACGATGAATAAGGGTCTTATCTAGCGAAACGATCGGTCAATTAAAAAATAAATAAAAAAGTTTAAGTTTTATAAGCACAAATGCTGGCCTTGCTCTTTTCTCCGATGCGCGTTCGTGACGTCACGTAATACGCAATTACGTTGAAAAGGTCACGGTTGACGTAGGCGGAAGTATCGAGTCAGTGTTTACATTACAAATGTGCGGAAGGAGGGTCGTATACACATATTCAAATGTCTTTGTGTCAGTTTATTGTTTAATCCTTTGAGCGGTACGTTCCCACATATGGGATGTTTATTTCTGTGCCCCTGGGCGTACGGTTCCACATATGGGATTTAGAATGTTCAGCGACGTCACATAACTGCTAGATTCAAACTGTGCTTTCGCGCTCTGGCTGCGAGACGGACGCGCGCTCTCTTGTCATCACAGCTATGCAGTGTTTTCAGCCACATAATGTTTCTTTTAAGGTTTCAGACATTTAAATACGCATAAGCACCATTAAACAATACATTTGGAGTTTATAAAATACACACATACCCCTTTTCCACCAGCACGAACCAGGTGCTAGTTCAGAGCTAGTGCTAGTGCCAGTTCGGAGTTGGTTCAACTGACGAGCCTTCTAAGAACCAGTTTGCCTTTCCACAGGCTAGAGAGCCAGCACAGAGCCAGGTGTTACGTCACTGTACATGTCTCATATTTCACAGCAAAGCTAGCGCCGCAGCGCCAAACACAAATAACGTTACACCAGGCTCGTTTGAGATGCATCGGCTTTTCGCAAAGCGATCGGCGCATGACATCAAAGCTCCGCGAGAACGATCCAAAAGTACAAGGAGTCGTATGCTCTACAAATGCTCCCGCGGCACCCGAATCGGTCCGCGCTGCTCCGATGCATCTCGAACAAGCCTTCTATCAACAATCGCGGATGTTTCACTACTGTTGATGCTCATGGCTTTGCGAACCTACATCGGTATCCAAACACGGCTCGCCGTAATTTGTATATAGACGGAGATTACGATCGAGCTGCTATTAGCTCGATTAGCTGCTATTTCAAAAATGGCGGTCGCAAGTTTCTTGTTGGTCACGGTAACCCCGCCCCCAGCCCCTGACGCAAGCGGTTCTTACTTCTAGCCCAGCAACGTTTTGGTGCTACTTACGAACCACTTTTTCTGGTTCGGAGCTGGTGCTTTGTGTGTCGAAAGACAAAGAACTGATTTAAAACTAGGCTCTGGCTCCGAACCAGCACTCAAACTGCCTTGGTGGAAAAGGGGTAACTGATGTCAGACGTCAGTGGAAGCATCAATAAACAGTGAATTCAAATATAATTTGCCGACATTTATTCATATCAGACACACATAATGGGTCTAAGTAACTATAAAGTTTACTCTCTTATTCTTCCAGTTCACCAGCCACTTACTTGCATATATTTCAGGAGAAACTGATGTATTCACCTGCTGTAAATCAGACTGACAGAACTCAGTGAACTGCAGTGCAAACTAAGATGGCGGCGCCCATCTCGCATTATAAATCAAGATAAAGATCATTTATAAAGGTTTTTAAACGACAAAACACACTCACTCACACATATTTGAGAATCGGAATATCATATAATTGAAGACATGTAAGCAAGTTTGCGAATATTTTAAATAAAAAAGGAAAAACAAAATAATAGTGATCCATCTCTCATACAGTGTTATTGTGGCTACGTTCAGCGCCCGTGACACGCACGCGTCGCCATGGAAACAATAAGGGCAAACGTTCTAAAATAAGGATCGCCTTAAAAAAAAAACTCACTCTGGCGGTCAGTTAGAATATTTTAAACTCACGCTTGAAAGGTGTGCGTATCCTGGGTGTTTTAATATTAGAAAGCCTAAAAGAACATTTTTGTCAGGACAGAAATTTGTGACTTTTCAGAGATTCCCTATACACAATCCTTAGCCAATGAAACTGTGGTTGCTACGCCTACGTCAACCGTGACCTTTTCAACGTAATTGCGTATTACGTGACGTCACGAACACGCATCGGAGAAAAGAGCAAAGCCAGCATTTGTGCTTATAAAACTTAAACTTTTTAATTTTTTTTTTTTAAATGACCGATCGTTTCGCTAGATAAGACCCTTATTCATCGTCTGGTGTCGTTTAAAGCCCTTTGAAGCTGCACTGAAACTGCCATTTGGACCTTCAACCGTTTGGTGCCCATTGAAATGAATGATATGGAGAAAAATCCTAGAATGTTTACATCAAAAACCTTAATTTCTTTTCGACTGAAGAAAGAAAGACATGGACATCTTGGATGACATGGGGGTGAGTAAATTATCAGCAAAAGTTTATTTAAAAGTGAACTAATCCTTTAAGGTTGAAAAACTGCAGACATGTGGACTGTTTTAACAATGTCTTTATATATATATATATATATATATATATATATATATATATATATATATATATATATATATATATATATAAAATTATATTTATTTGATCAAAATTACAGTAAAGGCAGTAGTATTGTGCAATATTATATAGATTTATACAACACTATACAAATGTAGCATCATTCCTGCTGTTGAATTGTATACTACATACATATTAATACTGCGGCAAATTCAAGAGTGCTCTCTCTGGATCTCTCAGCGCTGTCTAGTAGGCTAACTGTGTCAAGACCATATGTGAATGTTATAATGCCGGGAGAGCCGGAATCGAGGCTCCGTCGGGACAGCGTTCTTGCATGAAGAAGCACAATTACACAACATTTTGGTTTTCAACTACAGTAACTAATGTGCTCACTCACAGAATCAGACACTACTGCCTTTTATATAATACATTTCCCATTATATCTTTATGATTTCTTTGGTCTGTTGGGTCGGATTTCTCTCACATCTCAAGCGAAATGCTCCAGAGTTCGTTTGAAAGTGTAGGAGGTCTTGGTACGCTGCTTTGGTCTGCTTTTAGTGTGCATCGAAGTGTGATTGCTGCTTTCACACCTGCCCAAACTAACCACTCCAGGGGCAACGAAGTCTAGTGCGATTCAGCTGAACTAAATGAGGCGGGTGTGAAAGCACACCCTCAGACTGTCACTTTTGACCAATTTAGGTCCCTCCTTGCTATTTGTGTGATATCTGTGCTATCTATCTATCTATCTATATACAGTACAGTCCAAAAGTTTGGAACCACTAAGATTTTTAATGTTTTTAAAAGAAGTTTCGTCTGCTCACCAAGGCTACATTTATTTAATTAAAAATACAGTAAAAACAGTAATATTGTGAAATATTATTACAATTTAAAATAACTGTTTTCTATTTGAATATATTTCACAAAGTAATTTATTCCTGTGATCAAAGCTGAATTTTCAGCATCATTACTCCAGTCTTCAGTGTCACATGATCCTTCAGAAATCATTCTAATATGCTGATCTGCTGCTCAAGAAACATTTAATGTGTACAATTGTACAAAATATTTGTGTACAATATTTTTTTTCAGGATTATTTGATGAATAGAAAGTTCAAAAGAACAGTGTTTATCTGAAATCTAATCTTTTGTAACATTATAAATGTCTTTACTGCCACTTTTGATTGATTTAATGCATCCTTGCTGAATAAAAGTATTCATTTCTTTAATTTCTTTAAAAAAAAATAAAAATAAAAATTCTTACTGACCCCAAACTTTTGAACGGTAGTGTATAATGCTACAGAAGCTTTGTATTTCAGATAAATGCTGTTCTTTTGAACTTTCTATTCATCAAGGAATCCTGAAAAAAAAAAAGTACACAACTGTTTTCAACATTGAAAATAATCATAAATGTTTATTGAGCAGCAAATCAGCATATTAGAATGATTTCTGAAGGATCATGTGACACTGAAGACTGGAGTAACGATGCTGAAAATTCAGCTTTGCATCACAGGAATAAATTACTTTGTCAAATATATTTAAATAGTACACAGTTATTTTAAATTGTAATAATATTTCACAATATTACTGTTCTACTGTTTTACTGTATTTTTAATTAAATAAATGTAGCCTTGGTGAGCAGATGAAACTTCTTTTAAAAACATTAAAAATCTTAGTGGTTCCAAACTTTTGGACTGTACTGTACTGTACTGTATATATATATATATATATATATATATATATATATATATATATATATATATATATATATATATATATATATATATATATATCTTTCAGAAAACTCTTACTGACCCCAAGTATATATAATATTATTTATATAATAATATTGGTGAGTCTGTTGTTCAAATCATAAATTGAAATATTATTATAATATATAATATATTATGCATAATTACAAGCTATTTTTGCACCTTAACATTTTTTTTGTTGTTTTGTTTTTGTAAACATGACTTGTCAGACTTCAAATACTTCTGCGCTCTGACTAACAGAAGTTATGTAAAGCCAGTCAGTCAGTTTGGAGCTTGCTGTTGCGAGTTCTTTCCTCTCCAAACCGTCTAGCAAATAGCATGCACGCTTTGACACGTTGACCTGTGATGCTTGTGATTGAGCTCATGTCATTTCCTGATTTGAGTTTGAACTCATAACCTATCATTTATTCCACAGGCTCGTCTTCAGCGCACCCCGTCCAGCACATCGGAGGACTCCCTGAAGCTCCAGAGCAGCAGCTCCATCGAGCGAGAGATCTGGGAGGGCGAGTTATCGTCCAGCCCCAGGAAGAACTCTCTGTCCAGGATGGACTCCAAACAGAAGGGCCGCAGCCTCTTCTCCCTGGGCGGCAAAACACAGAGCATAGAGGGTCAAAACCAGATGCCCACACGACTGCTTCAGCTGGCTACATCTAAGGAGAAAAAGGACAAAAAGAAGAAGAAGAGCAAAAACCAGCCTCCTCAGGATGCAGGTGAACACTGTGAACTCACAGGCACTAATTCAATAGAGATAATGAGAAAGAATTAATTCAGTTAGCCTGCAAATCACAATCTCCGTGTCCGTTCTCTGATGCAGAACGTCACACATTTCCATTTAAATTGCAAGAGGAGGAAGATCTTTGCACATACTGAAGAAGTGAATGCATTAATGTCCGTTACACTGAGAATGATGACTCTATTGTGGTTCAGTCTAGATGAATCATCTTCTCAAATCCTGATGTTTTTTGTCTACAGCATCACATCTGTTGCCCCTGGCGGAGCCTCCTATGGACGGAGAGATCTTCTTCTGCTGATTTACCCATCATCCCTTCTGTCCACATCATTCCCTCTCATGGACTTTCTATCAAGTCGTGTAGGAAGTCTTCCAAAGTGCCCTAATATCGCAGTTATGGTTTGGCAATATTTCTAAAATATGATAAATCACACAAAACATATCCAAGTCATATTATATCACAAAATAAAATATTACATTTTGCTTAAACCAAATGAAGACCATTTTAGGATTGTTTTAATATATATATTTTTTTTTTACATTATGACCTTTTAATAACAATTTATGACATTTACCCCCAAATTCTTATTACTGTAATGTATAAACAGTAATGATATATTATTTAAGTTGTATTTATATAGCATGGTAAATGTTTCTTTTATATAATATTTTATTACAGTATTTTTGCTGTGATAAAGTTAAAAACGCTGTATTACAGTAAGAATAACTTTACAAAAACAGAAAAGTGTGTGTGTGTGTGTGTGTATATATATATATATATATATATATATATATATATATACACTAAAAACAAAACAAATTTACACAATAAAATACAGTTTTTCATTGAAACGGTAACATACCGTAAAAACAATGCATTTTGGGTAATATTATTTATCATTTTCCAGAAAGTATCCTATAGGTTACTTTCTCGAAAATAACAAATATTACCCAGAACACACTGTTTTTACAGTATATTACTTTTGTATATCACATTATAATGCATTCTGGGTAATATATGTTGTTTTCAAGAAAGTCGCCTATAGTCCTCTTTTCTTAAAATGACAAACATTACCCAGAATGCATTGTTTTGTGGTATATTACTGTTTCAATGGAAAACAGTATTTTACTGTGTAAATTTGTTTCTTTTTTTACAGTTATTTTTTAGTGTATATATTAATTTTTTATTTTTTTAATAAAATTTGGATATAATTTGAATATAATTTTTATATATATATATATATATATATATATATATATATATATATATATATATATATATATAATTATTATTATTATTATTATTATTATTATTATTATTACTTTATTTTGGGGATAAATGTGACATGGACATGTTTGCTGTGAGAACTACACATCAATCTTAAGATTTGCACTTGCTTTCAAATGTTTATCAGACAAATCCCATCTTTCCATAAATTGTTAAAAAATACAGATTTCTGTATTTCAGTGTCTTTGAGTTAACAAATCATTTGTTCCACCAAAAGGTTTAGAAAACGCAAAAAATAAAATCAATAGTAGCTCCCTCTATTGGTCAACTTTTTAGGAAGAGAAATCATTTTGGCGTATTGCACACAAGAATGATCATTTAAAATTTAATCACAGTTTTAACATTTAAACGGATTAGGGCAGAGAGGTGGTTTTCCATTTGCCCCCATGTCTTCTATTTTAGGTTCCCGAAGGAATGTCCCATCTTTGAAATGCCACCGAGCACTTTAACACCCTTCACATGTTACCCCGAAAATGACAATCAATTTTTCATTAGCATTCCAAAGATAATGCCCTAAGGACAGTTTTTGGGGCCTGTTGTATAACATGCCAAGGCATTTGATGCTAGTTTGAGATTCTCTAATCCATCTGTGTTTAATACTTCATGACTTCAGCAGGACAGATGAGCTGTAAATACTGTATGAATCGTAGACTCCTGGAGGATATTTAAAGCTACCTGCTGGACAGGTAACAAAGATAATCATCCACACAGGATAGTGTACTTGGCCTATACGTTCACCCTTATGGATCGAATGCACCGTATCATATCTAAATGTCAATAATAATGCATTTAACACCCCGATTTTTGCACACAAAGTGTCCACTTATTTCATCATACATGAATATTCACCCTACAAGCATACAGGCTTTTGTTCAGCTAGAGGTTCTGTTGGCCTGATTTTGTTAGGAGTTATTTATTGGTCCAAGAACATTTGTTATTTTTATTTGAATTCCGTTTTTTTAAGCAGTACATGCTCTTAAAGTCCTACTTGTGCAGGTTTGTGCTGCACTGACTTAACACCACCATGAGGGTGCAGCAGAGAAGCATTTTATATTGGAAAGCTCCTCTATGGATTTACATAACTTGATGTCAGAGGAGACACAGTGACGCAGTGCAGGAATTATTATTTCGTCACACGCACAAAGGGAACTATTGGTTTGTAATTTAAGGAGAACGGTGCCTATGGCCTTACAGAACTGTCAGTCACACTTTTGTCCTCAGGAACAAAGCGACAGGGAAAACTCAATTCAGGCAGAATATTGTTGAAATGTCTCATGCATAAACGTAAACTGAAGTTGCTTAGCCTTAAAGAAATGATGGCGTGCACTAAAATATAACCCAGCAATTTCTCAGGAGTATAGTTTCATGTTTTTTTTTTTTTTGCTTGTTTGTTTGTTTTTTTCCATCATTGACAGTAAGGTTTCATTTGTACATTGAGGTACATGTTTTCTTGCGAAATAAAAAGGAAGAACTAATATGTAAATATTGTGTAACATGTTGAAATGTAAAATTCTGAAAATGTTTAATTTGTGATTAATTTTGTAAGATGTTGTGTTTGAGACGTAATGCTTTATTTATCATTGATCCCTTTGTGTTGAAGCAGAAGACGCAATATTTTCCTCACATTAAAAGCTATTGCAAATTTCCTCGTTTTTGATCTGTTCATTGTGCTGGAGGAGGTTATTGTATGTTTCGTTCAAATTCACAAGTGACTGAACAAACAGATCAAGGTCACCTTTTTCTTTTAAAAAGATTAAAGAAATTGCCACTGTACAAAGACTCGCATATAAACAGAGCCTTTCATCTATTTCATGCTTAAAAAAAAAAAAAAAAACTCCTGATAAATCAAATTCCAGTGACACCATTAACCTGTCATTGATGGCCAGAGATTATATATGAGGTGGGTCATTTCTACTTACCAGTATTTTCATGTCCCAATCATCATCATCATCATCATCATCATCATCATCAAAAAACTAAATTTTAAAGAAGTCATTTGCTTCACAATTAATGGATACATTTGGATGTGAGAATGTTTGAGCAGAAGTTGCCATTTTTTGTCATGTTCCTGGGTTCTTAAAATATTGAGATAACATAACAAGGAAACAAAAATAATACAAAATTGTATTCTTACAAAACTTTTTTTTTTTTTTTGTAAGTTTTCAGTAGTTTTCAATAGTTCTTCAGAATATTTAAGAAATATTATGTGGTTTTGTCTTTACAAAACAAAATTGTTTTAGAAGTATATAATTCAGTTTAAGAGAGGGAAAAGATAATAGGTTTGTGCAGACCGATCGGCGCATGACATCAAAGTACCGCGAGAGCGTACGACTCCTTATGCTTTTGAATCGCTCTCGCGGTACTTTGATGTCATGCGCCGATCGGTCTGTGCAGCGGCGATGCGTCTCGAACAAGCTTTATGACATCGTCATCCAGGATGCAACACCATTTTGGAGGGAAAACAACAATATAAACATCGGTGAGTATTATCAGTGGATTTGTGAGTTCTGTGGTAGTGATGGGCAAATGAAGCCTCATGAAGCACTGAGGCTTTTCCCTCATTGTTTCGGGAAAAGATTCAAAGCTTCGAGAGTGTCGAAAACAGCGCCATTTGGTGTTAAGTAAAAAATAAAGCAGCTAAAACCCTGTGAAACAAGCTTCGTCGGACGAAGCAGCCACCACACAGTTTCATGTTACGCGCTCAGATAAAAGCCTAATAGTGCGCGCAGGTGTGTGTTGAATTTATCTCAATGATAAATTAATGTACCCATTAAACTATGGCATTTAATGCCAGAATGATTATCAATATGATGTAACAGAGGAATAAATGTACACAAATGAATTTCAGATGGCAAATATTTTATTTTCCTGAAATAATTTGTATTCTTAATGTTACTTGTATAACTGGGTATCTTAAAATTTAATTGAATTTGTCTGAATGAAAAACTACTCATAAAGTAAGTTCTGGGGGTTGAGCATTCCAATATGCAAAGTGAATCGCGCACGTGATTGGACAGAAAGTGAGGCTTCGTTTGTCATTGGTCACGTGTTTTCTACGTTACCGACACAAGCCTCGAATCGAGGCTTCATCTGGCACGCCCATTTATGCTCGACACAAGCTCCGAAGCCTTGATTCAAATGTCACATCACTAGTGGTGATAGCTGGTTTGTTTCACTCCAAATCAGTTATAATGTGTGATAAAAATTTCAGTCATTGTGATAGTGTTTCAAAATATATCAATCAAGCATCCTTATGTTAGAAAATACTTAGTAGTTAGTTTTAGCTAGCGATGGAGAAACATCTCTTTTCGAAGCTCTTAAATCAGCTGAACCAATTGCTTTGTAAAAGATTTACTGTTTTGAAAGCTTGTTTTATTCATTTGTCATCTTTGTTTTGTGTGTTAAGCCCAGAACAAACCAAGCGGGCAGTCGGCCGTCGGGCAGTTTTTGTTCATCGGCCGACTAAGTTTTCTCAGTGTGTTCCGCACCATCGGCTGAAGTTGGTCCTGGCTGGCTTTTTTTTTTCGGCTGATTCGACATGTTGAATCGGCGTCGGAGCTCGTCGGTCCGTCGGGCCATCTCATCATTCTGGTTGGCTGTTCAGCTACTGCCACCTGCTGGTACGGAAAGGAATTTCATCCTATACAGGCGCAGAATGGACGTGCTACTCGGGGGTCAGTTTGGTGTGTCAGGCGAAGAAAAAAAACGCTCTTTTCGAAGCTCTTAAATCAACTGAACCAATTGCTTTGTAGGCTTGTTTTATTAATTTGTAGTCCTTGTTTTGTGCGTTAAGCCCGGAACACACCAAGCCGATAATCAGTCGTGGGGCAGTTTTTGTTCGTCGGCCAAGTTTTCTCAGTGTGTTCCGCACCGTCGGCTGAAGTTGGTCCTGGCCAATTCCACATGTTGAATCGCGTCGGAGCTCATCGGTCCATCGGGCCATCTGATCATTCTGATTGGCTATTCACCTACTGCCACCTGCTGGTACGGAAAGGCATTTCATCTTACGCAGAACAGACGAGCTACTTGGCCGTCGGTTTGGTGTGTCAGGCCAACTTTGGACCCAGACGCTGCCGACGTGAGCCAACCCTGCAGTCTGCTTTCATCGCCACTAGTTCATCGGCGTCGGCTTGGTGTGTTCCTGCCTTTAGAGGCATGTGTTTGACTTGATCTGTCCGCTTCAATTCGAGCTCACCTACTGGTATGAAACTAAGTGCAATGTACTGTTTTCAAAAATATCAATTTTTCGATACATATCGATACTGAAATATCTGAAACGCTTCCAATGCTCATTTTCCGCAGAATAGATACACAATACCAGCTGCTCTTTATCTCTCTCTCATCTCTCCGACAGCTTGTAAGTGACTCACAATCTCTGGATGAATATTGTTGGTGTTACAGGGCTTGAATTTTGGCGTGGGATTGCGCGTATTGTGTATAATTTTACTCATTCCTGCAGATTTTGTTCTCACACCTAAAGTGTGTGCGCATAAAGCTGCTTCTCAGTACTAAATTGAGTTGTTTTTCGCTGCTTATTACACTTAAACAATGCCAGTCTTGGTGAGTATTCTCGTAAACACAGTCAGTTATGTTTCAAGTGAATGTAAACAGTTGAGAAAGAAAACGCATGTGTAACAGTTTAATGGATGAGTGTGTCAGGTCTTAAATATACCTGCTGCCAAATTATTAGATAATATTAAAAATATCTAAAATATATTTTAAATATATGTTGAATAAATGTTGTACACAGTGAAGCTCAATTAAATATATTTTTGAAATTAAAAATATTTTTCGTTTCAACATTCATATACTGAAATATATTTCAAAATATATATTCAGTGAAAAGAAAATACATATACATATATTGAAATATATGGAGGGCAAAATAGATTTTATATATATAATGCTTTTATATAATGTGCATGCATTAAGGCATTGATGACAGAGTCCATTATCAGACTGTGTGTAAATTCTCTTCCACAGCCTGTCCTGTGTGTGTTTCCCAACAGCCATTAGCTCCATGGCAGTGATGCAGGTTGCCAACTGTTGGTTGCAATGCTGTGAAACCTGTTGCTAAGGTAACAAACAGTCCAAGTAGGCTATATTGCAGGAGGAGAGAATGATTGCATGCATGCAGGGATCACTGAATGTCATCAAGATTTATTGAATGAATGATTTTTAGTCAGAGATGTTTGCTACAACCCACTAAGAGTTAGGTTAAAGGCAACAGGCATTTTCTGTATTTTTACAACTGGCTCAGTCATGTGTGATTTTCTGCTAGATTGCTTCAATTCTGTGTGAGGCTGCTGGATTCTGGCTTCTTTGAAAATATAAAAAAATAGGCTGGTATATAATGGTACCACTGCTTCTTTATTATTAAGAATACACTGTTGTTCACAAGGTGTGGAGCTCAAGTCAACATGAAAAGTGTTTGCAAACCATATTACTTAATATTACATATTAAGTTAAAAAGTTAATTGCAACTTTCAATCTTGCAATTCTGAAGTCAGAAATGTGAGATGTAAACTCGCAATTGCAACACATCAGAATTGTGAGATAAAAAGTCACAGTTACCTGTTTTATTTTATTCCATGGCAAAAAAAAAAAAAAACAGAATTGTTTATAAGTTTATACCTTGCAAATGTGTGATATAACCCAAGTTACTGTATAAGGACTACAACAGTTGTCTGAAATTAATTCACATAAACCTCACATCTTGTAATAGTTTTACAAAACGATTATACATGTTTACGACTGTCCCTGAGGCAGAGTCTCTCAGAAGTAAAGATGAACAGAGGCTTTCCAATCTGTGAAAGAGTGCGTAAAAAGATTGTGGAAAACAATGTTCCTCAATGTCAAATTGCAAAGGCACAATCTGCCGTGCCATCTGCAGATGCCAACTAAAGCTCTATCTTGCATAAAGGAAGCCATATGTGAACATGGTCCAGCAGTGCCACTGTGTCCTGTGAGCCAAGGCTCATTTAAAATGGATTGTTTCAAAGTGGAAAAGTCTATTTCATGTCTATTTCAGGGAAGGCCTTGTGTATGTCAGCAGGACAACGCAAAACCACATACTGCAGCTATTACAACAGCATGGCTTCGTCGTAGAAGAGTCCGGGTGCTGAATTGGCCTGCCTGCAGTCCAGATCTTTTACCTATAGAGAACATTTGCTGCATTGTTAAACGAAAAATACATCAAAGTCGACCACAATCTCTTCAGCAGCTGGAAATCTATATCAGGCAAGAATGGGACCAAATTCCAACACCAGAAACTCATAACCTCGATGCCCAGACTTTTTGAAAAGAAGAGGAGATGCTACACCATGGTAAACATCTAATCCCAACTATTTTGAGACCTGTAGCAGGCATCAAATTTGAAATGAGCTCATTTTGTGCATTACATTGTAAAATTTCTGTTTGTTGAAGATTGTGAGCTGTTTCAGTACTATGTTTAGATCTAAAGAGCGACTGAAAGTGCTCAAAGAGGTCATTAATTTGCAAATGTAATTCATTGCTACTGTTCTTGAAGTTCTAGCGAGGTGTGAAAAAAGATCCTTCAGAAATCATTCTAATATGCTGATTTGATGCTCAAGACACATTTGTTATTAATACCAATGTTGAAAACAGTTGAAACCATGATACATTATATTCCAGGTTTTTGCTGAATAGAAAGTTCAAAAAGTTTAATTTAATTTAATGCATCCTTGCTGAATTAAAATATTAATTTCAGTCAAAAACAAGTCAAGTCAAGTGACCTTTATTTATATAGCGCTTTTTACATTGTAGATTGTGTCAAAGCAGCTTTACAGTGATAACTGGAACATTATTTTGGCTGCACAGCAGCTCTTAAAGAATAGTGTCAATGCAGGCAGATCAAAGCACTGCAAAACAAAAATCTTACTGACCCTGAGCTTTTGAACAGTAGGATCTATATAATGGCAATGCTAGCTATTGCTTTAGTAAGACAGTTTAGAATGCTATTAAACAAACGTGGTGGAAGTGACACATCCGGGAAAAGGGAAAAGTGAAATTAAACTTTTTTTTTTTTTCTAAAAGGCCAAAATTGTCCATAGTTAAAGAAACCGTTACTGTTTTATATATATATATATATATATATAATTGGTAGCATTCTCAATAGTGGAGAGAGAATCTATGCTCTCAGAAGTGAACTTGTTTGAATGTTATATCACTCATGGTGATCATTTCTCCTAATAGTTTATCAGTCATCATGAAAGCACTGTACCAGTAACACATAAAATAATGCAGATCTATAATCGCATTTCAGGATGTGAAAGGCTTTCGGCTTTGACATTTACATCTATCCAACCGACTAAAAACTTGAAATGGGATGTCGAGAAACAGTATTGATCAATATCAATACACTGATAATATCATAATTTGATAGAAGCAGCACTGGCCTAAAAGCATTCTGATGTCACTCAATGTTTTTTTTTTTTTTTTTTTAAAGATAATTAAATGCTGTTGTATTCATGGAGCTTTTAAAGGTGAAGTACATACCAGCGTCAACCGAAAATGCAAAACATTTTCAAGTCTGTCATTAGTCTTAAAACATAATCCTGTAGTGCTTTACAGTCTTTACATTTTTCAGAGGAATCAGCCTAACTACTTGCCAATATTTGACTTCATATTAATCTGGGGTATGAAAAAACATTTTAACAAGTGTGGGAAAAAATTACACACTTCAGCTTTGAGGACAGGAATGCATTATTTTTCCATAACATAACTTATTTACATCAAAACGTTCCCATTTAATATCATAGACATGCCATGGTTTCTACAGAGTGTGAATTTCATCTGTAACACTATAAACAGATTTGTCATTTCGTTCAGTGTATTATAATACAATCTAGTCTATAATGAGCATAAATCATTTGTCTTAATATGAGACAGTGGGGTCTACTTGAATGAATTGCAGATCCATAACTGTCCTCAGGGGAGCAAAACCTGAGCCTTCTCTTCAAGCCGTGTCGTTCTCTAACTTTTCATTTGAGTGTGGCCTTTGGAACAAGTGTCCTTGGGGCAGTTGAGCTCGCATGAACCTGCATTTATTAAAACTTTCCAGGTCCTATTTGCATAAACAGAAACGGGTTAGTTCAGACTTAATTGAGTTCATCACAGTGGGTGGTAAAGGGTCTAAGTGTTTCTCAGAATTCCAGTCATGCTCATATCCTCGACTTTTGTGCTTAATCACTGTCATTAAAAGTCAAAGACAAACACCTCTCCAAACTCCACTCTTCAAGCCTGAGTGTAGGATCACACTCGAAGAGTTCAACAGCAATGTACATTGCTTATTTTAGCCTACAGGATAAATGTGATGATTCAGATTGTGTGCTTTTTTCTATTTGAGACTAGATGCCTTTCTCCCAGTGCTAGGTGGTTGCCAAGGTGTTGCTGTGGTTGCTACCTGTTCTGAATGATTTTTAGCACATTTCCTTGCAGTTGCTAGAGAGAAATGTCCACTGAGTGGTGCTAAAAGAAAGTACACTTTTCTTTAAAACAGAAGAACGTGACTATGGCTGAGGCTGCGGTTTAATTATATGAATATACACCGATCAGGCATAACATTATGAGCACTGACAGGTGAAGTGAATAACACTGATTATCTCTTCATCACGGCACCTGCTAGTGGGTGGGATATATTAGGCAGCAAGTGAACATTTTGTCCTCAAAATTGATGGGTTAGAAGCAGGAAAAATGGGCAAGCGTAAAGATTTGAGTTTGACAAGGGCCAAATTGTGACGGCTAGATGACTGGGTCAGAGCATCTCCAAAACTGCAGCTCTTGTGGGGTGTTCCCGGTCTGCAGTGCTCAGTATCTATCAAAAGTGCTCCAAGGAAGGAACAGTGGTGAACCGGAGACAGGGTCATGGGCGGCCGAGACTCATTGATGCACGTGGGGAGCGAAGGCTGGCCCGTGTGGTCCGATCCAACAGACGAGCTACTGTAGCTCAAATTGCTCAAGAAGTTAATGCTGGTTCTGATAGAAAGGTGTCAGAATACACAGTTCATCACAGTTTGTTGCATATGGGGCTGCATAGCTGCAGACCAGTCAGGGTGCCCATGCTGACCCCTGTCCACCGCCGAAAGAGCCAACAGTGGACACGTGAGCTTCAGAACTGGACCACGGAGCAATGGAAGAAGGTGGTCTGGTCTGATGAATCACGTTTTCTTTTACATCACATGGATGGCCGGGTGAGTCACTTACCTGGGGAACACATGCCACCAGGATGCACTATGGGAAGAAGGCAAGCCGGTGGAGGCAATGTGATGCTTTGGGCAATGATCTGCTGGGAAACCCTGGGTCCTGCCATCCATGTGGATGTGACACGTACCACCTACCTAAGCGTTGTTGCAGACCATGTACACCCTTTCATGGAAACGGTATTCCCTGGTTGCCCTCTTTAGCAGGATGTGACGACTGAGACAAATCAGACACAATTATTTGTTATATTTAACAAATAATTGTTCAAAACTTACTCTGGGGTCTGTCCCCATCCAGCCTTAGTTTTATTGCCCTGAATTATGTGTGTGTTGCCACGTGGAAAAGGAGAGACAAAGAGACACACAGAAAACCTGCATCTTTCCCACAGAAAACAGACTTTTCTGCATTAATCTAAAGACAGACTGCTCTATAAATGATCATGCATATTCCCAGGAGCTGGTATCCATTATTACTGTGGTATTGTACTCAGTATTGTATTCATATGTTTTATGATGCATTTAATGTAACTTCGGGTTTGTAAATGCTTGTGTATGCGATATGTCGATACCTGTGCAACACATCAGTATTACAAGAATCTTTAATAGTTCTTCTTCAACAACTCAGCCAGTTAATCTTGCTCGGTCATAAAAGCTCTGACAGGAGGAATGTTTTCGCCTGGAAATACAACCTTCTCATTGGTCAGGTCAACCCTAAGAGGTGGGACTTTGACCAGAAGTTAAAAGCCAGCGCACAACACCCCTCCCTCTCTCTCTTGTTGATCTGACCGAAACTGCATCAGTGGGGGGGTTCTGCCTAGGCTGCAAGGCCTAGGCCTCGGCCTGCCCTGCACCCAGCCATGTGCTTGACTAGGAGAGAAAAGAACTTTTTCCTACTACGAGATTCAAACCATGCTTCCGGTCTCCTGAGATACTTTCATCAGATCGATTTCTGAATCGAATTCTATCATATGACATTTTTAAGTACAAATAGTGTGAGTAGTGCATTCACACAGAAAATTCCAAAAAGAAAAAGTGCACTTTAAACACCCAGATGATGCACTAAATTAACGGAAAAAATGAAGTGTGGAATGTTGGGCACTTCATGCACTCAACTGTCACAGATATAATTACGTAGCGGAGGGGGAGGGGGCATCAGACTCCTTTGTTAAATGACAAAATACCCTTATACAATTCATGCACTACATGGATGAGTACATATTGCATAAGTACATAGTGTATAAGTGCATAGTGTATAGTGCGTCATTTGGGATGCAACTTGTGAATTCGGACATACTACTCTGTTCGCATACTGTTTTTCGCATACTATATAGTAGAGAAGTATTCGATTGGTGGTCAGTTTGTTTGTAAATGTATGTTTTTGACCACCAAAGTTTTCCACTTCTGATGTCATTTCTATCAAGAAATTACTATTTTAGTTTTCACCAAAGCTCTGTTTTGCTGTAGATCATTAAATCATTACGCTATTTCTATTGTTAGCTACTTTCTGCCACATGCATAAAAGGCAATTAATTAAAAGTTTGTACAGCACAGTATTGTTATTGCAATTGTAATATATTTATTGATTACATTTTTATTATTTGAAAAATTATAAAATAAAAATATTTTGAATTATTACCTGCTAAATGCTTAAAAGTAGTGCTGTCAAATCGTGATTAATTGCATCTAACATAAAAGTTTGTGTATATATATATATATATATATATATATGTATATGTGTGTGTGTGTGTGTGTGTGTGTGTGTGTGTAGGTGTGTGTGCGCGCGTGTACTGATACAAACTTTTATGTTAGATGCAATTAATTGAGATTAATCGATTTGACAGCACTAAAGAATAAATTATGAAATACTCTGTTTTTAACATTACTGTACACTAATATTATTGCAATAGTAATATTTCTTTATTGATTTAATTTTTATAAAGTAATAATAAAATAAAAATAATAATATTTTGAATTATTATTATTGTATAGTCCTATTAACTGGAGAAAAACAAGTTTCTATCTTTTTTGTCCTTAGCTGATCATTGATGATTTTTATTTTGTTTTTATAACCCTAATTGAAAATAATACTGCTAGAGCAGCACCATTGCCTCAAGACCATGTGCTGTTTCTAATCAAAAGATGATGTCTATTTCCCAGAGAAACACAAACCCTGTCAAAGCCTTTGACAAATATTATAATTAAATGGGTTTAGTTAAGAAATTAGTTTATAAGCTGTTTAAACAGTGTAGAGTGAAACTCAATAGAACTGCAGTGTGTTGTATTGAGTGGGTTCTGATACTATTTCAGTCAATCCACTTTTTAGCTCTATGAAATCATTTCCTCCACCGCCAGTGAAATGACTCATTTACTAACTCGCTCATTACTACCAAACTCAATTTCTCTGCTTCCCACTGGCAACAGAAAGCCTACACTTTTCTTCCCATTAAATCAGTGAATTCAGGTTATTTCTATTATGGAGCTAAGATGATGTATTGTACGTCGATATTTGTTTGGAGCAGAATTGCCTTGCGTCGCTTGGTGAAATTATCCCCTGTAAGAAAAGCTCAATTTTGCTTTGACGGAATGCAGTGTGAGCAGCAGAATATTCCTCGTTTGATCAATGTTAAGCATTTATCCCAACATTGCTCTGGCTGTATAACACTGCCGCAGCTCTGATATTTGTTCATGTATTAAGAATCAATTCTTGGGTATTAGATAACCAGAAGTTACCAGAAGCAAAAGATAACGTCATCCCATGATGCATCCTAATCCAAGTGCTGGAAGTGTCTGGAGTCAGTGTAGTTATTGTTAGGTAAAATTATTATATATAATATAAAATAAATTATTTATAAATTATAAATATATATATAAATTATAAATATATAAATTTTGTTAATTGAAATGAGGCTTGAAAATAATAAAATATAAAATATGAATATAAATAAAACAAATACATAAATAAAAACTTACATTTATATAAAATAAAGTACTAAAATGAATAAAACTAAAAGTGAAATAAAACTAAATTAAACAAATAATAAAAAATATATAAAATAAAAACGACAAAAGCACAAAAATTATACTAAACTTGAAATAAAAACAAAAACTGAAAATATTAAATATTTAAATAATAAAACGCTAATTTAATATATCAATAAATACTACAATAGTATATAATTAATGCTAAAATAACACTGTCTGCATCTGATCTTTTACCTTGGGTGAGATAAAAATACAATTAAATGTAATTTAAAAAATAATTAAAAGAGTTTAATCGTACATGTACAGTTTCACATCAGATGGAAACGCTGTTGAATTTTCTGTTTTGGTCCATATAATAATAGGTCAAACCAAACACAAACATTTTTCTTGCAGGAAATCTTGTCTAACATTATTTACATGTGGACTTGACAGAATAAAATGCACCATGGTCACCATGTAAATGGAGCAGAGCCTTTCACGCGGATGTGCTGTTTTTACAGTTCCTCATCTATATTCTTCTCAGCTGAGCCGCAGTCAATAGATTTGTCAGCATTAATAATTCCTAGGGACTCATTTCTCTGACTCATTTGTAATGTCTAGCTAGTGACTGCAGTGAATCAATCATGGAACAAAAATCCCTGTTGCCCAGGCAACTTCTCTGACATCTGTCATATTTTTGCGCTTTTCTGATGCCATGAGGTGCTCTTGACTTCAGCTGCTCTTTGAAGCATTTGAATCACAGCTAGTATGACAATTTCAAGTTAATGAATGCAATTAATGAGACATACAATATATCATCAAGAAACCAATGCTTATAGTAACTTATGGATTGTCGTTTACATATTTAAAGCACATATGTGCTGCACATGTGATAATACACTAAGGTACTGTAGCTATTGAGAAGCAAACATGTGATTTTCCCAGAAGCTCCTTAATGATATAGAACTAATGACCCAATAGAGTTTCGTTCAACACACCCAGCAGAGGTTCATAAATATTGTCAAAAATAATGTTCATGTACAAAATGAATACGCTTTCATGTGATCTAGCTGTTTTACAACTACAAACCGCATATGAAATATATGAGCAATTATTTCACATCTGTACAGGCATGAATGTTTGAATATCTCTTCCACTGCATTTCATAACAAAATCTCAAGACTGTGCATTTTGAATTCTAAAGACTCACCATCTGAAAACCTCTTTAGTAGGAATTACATAAAGCAAATTAAAGGGACAGTTCACCCAAAAAGGAAGATTATCCCATGATTTACTCACCTTCAAGCCATTCTAGGTGTATATGACTTTCTTCTTTCAGACTCTTCCAAGCTTTATAATGGGAGTGAATGGTAACCACGATTTTGAAGCCCAAAAAAGCACATCCATCCTTCATAAAAGTAATCAATACTAATACAGTAATCAGTTTTTGTATGAAAAATATCCATACTTAAAACTTTATAATCTAAAATTACTAGCTTCCGCCAGACAGCCATATGCAAGACTAGTTCCGGCCAAAGAGTGACCTCTGACCCAACGCATGACGTCGAAGTAACGTAAGCTTAGTAACTTTCGCGGTTCAAACAAATAGGGCTGGGCAACAAACTCAAGCTCATCTTCTCTTATATCGAAATCTTCCAGTATTTCTCTTTAAAACATATCGTTTAAGACTTCTAATTCTTGACTGGTGTTTTGTTTTGCTCAATCCTCTATGCTTCCGCATTTCATCAATGCGTCATGCTTCGGCTCGGGGGTCATTCTTTTGGCGTAAGTCGACTTGCGTAGGCCGCCTTCCGGGAACTAGTTATTTTAGTATGAGTATTAAAATTATTAAAATGATCTTTCATCAAGCTGTTCTTTTCACTTTTCTTACTTCAGTTTGCACACAATAGAGGTGTAGTGCTTCTACACATAAAACATTCTGCACAACAGGGATGCTGGTTGGTTTTTGCTCTATTCAGAAAGTAAAAATGCTCTTTCTTTGTATAATCTGTAGCTGGAAGCATTACACCAAGGTTTTCAGCTCATACATTTGACATCTGGCTTGTGCGCATTAGAACCCTGCAGTGCCAGTTGCCGTTGGCTGCTTTTCTAAACCGAGCGCTAACACATACGAGAGTTTGTGGAGAGCTTAATAACATCATTGCATAAACAAATTGATTCTGCCCTTATTAAGAATATTACTGCCATGCACTGTGCAATTTAGGTTTAAAAAGAAATAAAAATTGTGAATTTATATGGTCAGCACTTAGCCTTTGTTTAGGTGATGGGCAGAGCATTACAAGTAACGTGAGTTACATAATCAGATTACTTTTTTTCAAGTAACTAGTAAAGTAACACATTACTTTTAAATTTACAACAAAATATCTGAGTTACTTTTTCAAATAAGAAATGCACATTTTTTGACCGACAGCTCTCTTGTCGCCATGTTGAGAGAAATCGAGTGCAGAGATGTTGTGTGCGCTGTGTGATCTTGATGCTTATTGTCATACACTATAGAGTTGTGTAGGGTGGGGGTAAAAAAAACGCAATCTTATATGTCCACTAGTGCGCTCTTGAGGCATTGTGATTCTTAAGCACATTATCTGCATGTTATGTTACATGACAGTGGAGAATTTTAAACACTCTGAAACACAAGAGATACTGTATCTGTTTGTCTATATCCACTTCTCTTTCTGTTATGCCTAGATATGGCTGAGACCTCAAGGGGTTCGGAGTCTGAACCTGCCATCAGTGTATGGGATTGTTGTTTTATCAGCCTCTAGGCGAAAATCAGAAGTCAGATAGAAAAGAAATAGCACACCCCTCCTGTGTAAGCTCATTGATTTGAGGCATCATTCAAGACTAGAATAAACACGATGAGTTATGAGCCAAAGTTTAATACTTGAGCCATGAGCAATAGTATTGCATGCCTTAGCAATTACCACTGTTTCAGAGGGGAAGGTATATAATATTTGTATCTTATATATATATATATATATATATATATATACACCGATCAGGCATAACATTATGACCACCTTCCTAATATTGTGTTGGTCCCCCTTTTGCTGCCAAAACAGCCCTGACCCGTCGAGGCATGGACTCCTCTAGACCCCTGAAGGTGTGCTGTGGTATCTGACACCAAGATGTTAGCAGCAGATCCTTTAAGTCCTGTAAGTTGTGAGGTGGAGCCTCCATGGATCGGACTTGTTTGTTCAGCATATATAGACAAATTACCTAAATTAATAACTATTGATTTTTACAATGGAATGGATCAATACTGACAACCACAGATGGTTGATTTGTTTGATATCTGGGGAATTTGGAGGCCAAGTCAATACCTTAAACTCGTTGTTGTTCTCCTCAAACCATTCCTGAACAATTTTTGCTTTGTGGCAGGAGCATTATCCTGCTGAAAGAGGCCACAGCCACCAGGGAATACCGTTTCCATGAAAGGGTGTATATGGTCTGCAACAATGCTTAGGTAGGTGGTACGTGTCAAAGTAACATCCACATGGATGGCAGGACCCAAGGTTTCCCAGCAGATCATTGCCCAAAGCATCACACTGCCTCCACCGGCTTGCCTTCTTCCCATAGTGCATCCTGGTGCCATGTGTTCCCCAGGTGACGCACCCGGCCATCCACGTGATGTAAAAGAAAACGTGATTCATCAGACCAGACCACCTTCTTCCATTGCTCTGTAGTCCAGTTCTGATGCTCACGTGTCCACTGTTGGCGCTTTCGGCAGTGGACAGGGGTCAGCATGGGCACCCCCATACGCAACAAACTGTGATGCACTGTGTATTCTGACACCTTTCTATCAGAACCAGCATTAACTTCTTGAGCAATCTGAGCTACAGCAGCTCGTCTGTTGGATCGGACCACACAGGCCAGCATTCGCTCCCTATGTGCATCAATGAGCCGCCCATGACCCTGTTGCCGGTTCACCACCGTTCCGTCCTTGGAGCACTTTTGATAGATACTGACCACTGCAGACCATGAACACCCCACAAGAGCTGCAGTTTTGGAGATGCTCTGACCCAGTCGTCTAGCCATCACAATTTGGCCCTTGTCAAACTCGCTCAAATCCCCCTTTTCCTTCTTCTAACACATCAACTTTGAGGATAAAATGTTCACTTGCTGCCTAATATATCCCACCCACTAACGCACAAATCCATTATACTGTTACACATTTGTTTTCTTCCTCCACTGTTTACATTCACTTAAAACATAACTGACTGTGTTTACGTGAATACTCACCAAGACCAGCATTTTGGCATTATTTTGTGTGTTATTTGACTGTTTAAGAGTATTTGAGTGAACTATTCCTTTAGTCTCTCTTGCACTTCACGCAGATGTTATCCCGTAGATCTTTGCATGAAAAATCTCTTAAAGGTATTAAAGGCAGCACATTGAGTTGTTGACATATACTGTATGCCAGTCAGAGAGAATGGATCTTTACCTAAGGTTCCCCACAGCTCTGCCACACTGCCATCATTTAACACTGCTTACACTTTGGCACAGCAGATGGTCACTGACAGTGAGAAAACAAGCATGGAAATATCAGCAGAGACGGTGATGAAAGGGACAGACACCCTAAGGTTTTAAACTGTCCATCAGTAATGTCCTGTCCTCTGACCTCACTGCTTACAAAGAAATTGTATACTGAATCACTTTATCTCATAAAGAAATGAACAGAAATCATGTTTATTGATGCAGTCAAATTGAAGTTGTGCAGTGGCGTGTAGACCTACCTTCATCATGGTAACATAGTGACACTAAAACATTAAAGGGGTCATGACATGAGAAATCAAATTTGCCTTGATGTTTTTCACATACAAGAGGTCAAGTTTCATAACTTAAAACGTCCTCCTCATAAACAAAGCATTTCTTTAATCAAGCTCCAAAAACTGCTTGTTTTGATATTGTGTGACCTGTGATGTCACATGGTCAAATATATTTGCATATGCCTACCTTCAGAGCAAGACATTGACGAATAGTTATACATCATCACACCATAGGCCCACTGGCATTCAGTCACTTAACGGTTGACATTTGCCTACACTGGATTGTGTTGCGACAAAAGCAAATAGAAGCCATTATAATCACTGACGCTGTCTACACTGGATACAGTATAGTCAAGTCAAGTCACCTTTATTTACATAGCACTTTTTGCAATGCAGATTGTGTCAAAGCAGCTTTACAGTGATAACTGGCAAATCATTTTGGCTGCACAGCTGCTCCAGAAGAAAATGGTATCACTGTCCAGTTTAAATAAATTCAGTATTGATCCATTCCATTGTAAAAATCAATAGTTATTAATTTAGGTAATTTGTCTATATATCAGCACTGGAGAAAACAGTGATGTCATCGTCCAGCTCAGGGGTGTGTTTACCGAAAGCATCGTTAGTCAACTATGGTCGTAAATCCCCTTTAGAACTCTATTGGTAACGACGGAACTTGTGACCATAGTTCGCTTTGGGAAACGCACCCCAGTTCAGTTCGCATACAATGGTGTCAATGCAGGCAGATCAAAAACATTGTTGACTATCAAGTGTCCCCAGCTAACCAAGCCAAAGGCGAAGGCGACAGCGGCAAGAAACCCAAACTCCAACAGGTGACAAAAATGGAGAAAAAAACCTTGGGAGAAACCAGGCTCAGTCGGGGGGCCAGTTCTCCTCTGGCCAACAGCGAACAGTGCATGATTATGATTCAGGCAGCTTTACAGGTCATAAGTCCGATTGGGATTGCAACAGTCAAAATATTTCATCCAATTCCATCTGGTTGAAGATCGTATTCATCACACCGGCAGGTATACATATACGCGTTCAGTTTCTGACATACTCCACACACTTAAGTCTGTCGACAATAGGACTAATGGAAGAGTGAAAGAACATTTGCTTTACAGCTGAATTGCTTCTCTGTACAGACTTCAGAAGGATCCCAGCGTCAGAAACAAGTGGATAGTGTATTTTAATGGCATCACGGATTTGGTCAGTGTTTGTTCTGAGCATTTTGTTTTGTAAACGAGGCACAGTGTAATGGAGAGCTTGCAAAGAAACTTCTGTTGAAAGATGAAGCAGCCGACTGTATTGAATCTGACAGCATCTGCATCACAAACCGCAAGTAAATGATTTTATAATGCTTTGTAATGACGGTTTTATATGGAAAATGTTTTCAAAACACTTACTCATGTGCAATAGCGAGAGGGTGTTGATACTGTTTCCTATGCAGTGACATTAGCCAATCATAAGAGTGGCCGTTAACTGACAAGCCTTAAAGGAGCCGCCCCTTAAAAACTGATCATTTCAGACAGAGGGTCATAATGAGGGTTGAAAATAACCATTTTTCTGCTTATATATGTAAGACTTGATTTTCCTGCTAAGACAAAAGCTGAGATCAAGCGCCCTGCAATAAAGCAATAAAACTCATCTGGAGAGAAGATCTCAATGCCTTGCCCAAACTCTCCTCAGAAATCTATACATTATCTACACATAATTGGCTTCTAATTGTTTAAATGTGTAATTGGCTGACAAATAAATGTTAAAGGTGCCCTAGAATTAAAAATTGAATTTGTCTTGGCATAGTTAAATAGTTAAGACATACAGTGAGTCTCAAACTCCATTGTTTCCTCCTTCTTATATAAATCTCATTTGTTTAAAAGACCTCCGAAGAACAGGCGAATCTCAACATAACACCGACTGTTACGTGACAGTCGGGGTGTACGCCCCCAATATTTGCATATGCCAGCCCATGTTCAAGGCATTACACAAGGGCAGCCAGTATTAACATCTGGATCTGTGCACAGCTGAATCATCAGACTAGGTAAGCAAGCAAGGACAACAGTGAAAAATGGCAGATGGAGCAATAATAATTGACATGATCCATGATAACATGATATTTTTAGTGATATTTGTAAATTGTCTTTCTAAATGTTTTGTTAGCATGTTGCTAATGTACTGTTAAATGTGGTTAAAGTTACCATCGTTTCTTACTGTATTCACGGAGACAAGAGCCATCGCTATTTTCATTTTTAAACACTTGCAGTCTGTATAATTCATAAACACAACTTCATTCTTTATAAATCTCTCCAACAGTGTGTAATGTTAGCTTTAGCCACGGAGCATACTATCAAACTCGTTCAGAATCAAATGTAAACATCTAAATAAATACAATACTCACATGATCCGACGCATGCATGCAGTATGCATGATGAACACTTTGTAAAGATCCATTTTGAGGGTTATATTAGCTGTGTAAACTTTGTTTATGCACTGTTTAAGGCAAGTGCGAGCTCTGGGGGTCGAGAGCGCGAGCATTTAAAGGGGCCGCAGCATGAATCGGCGCATTTCTAATTATGCCCCAAAATAGGCAGTTAAAAAAATTAATAAAAAAAAATCTATGGGGTATTTTGAGCTGAAACTTCACAGACACATTCAGGGGACACCTTAGACTTATATTACATCTTGTAAAAAAACGTTCGATGGCACCTTTAAATTTTGATTTATTCTGGACTCTCCTGAAATCATTATGGCCAGATGATTATTGGAGGCTGATGCTACCGTAAAACTGTGTCCAGGATAAAACAAACTGAAAGCTCATGAATAAATGGAGCAGTAGGCACGTCATCTGAAGACCTTTTGATTTTTGTCTATCACTGATTTAGCAAGATGAATGGAAGTGGCTAAATTAAATACACTTTTTGTATGAGTGAGCAGTAGGCAACTGACTAAAAGGTATTAGCTTAACTTATTACACCCTCTGACGAAGATCAGACTGGCGAGTTTGCATGCGTGAGTTTACCGCAAACCCGGGGTGTGTATCTCTGAGCGGCATTGGGTCAGTAATGAATGAATAATTGAAAGTATGGGATACCCAGAATTCCAAATTTTAAATTTTAAATTGAAGTCTATGGAATCCCATTTCCGCCACAAAAAAAAAAAAAAGATTGTGACTTTTTATCTCAGAACTCTGACTTTATATCACGCAATTGCGACTTTATATCTCAGAATTCTGACTTTATAACTCGCAATTGCGACTTTATATCTTTGAATTCTGACTTTATAACTCACAATTGCGACTTTATATCTTTGAATTCTGACTTTATAACTCACAATTGCGACTTTATATCTCAGAATTCTGACTTTATATCGCGCAATTGTGAGATAAAACTATCGAGTTAAAAAGTCAGAATTCTGAGATAAAAAGTCGCAATTAATCTTTTTTTTTTTTTTTTTTTAATGGTGGAAACGGGCTTTCATAGGAGTCAGATTAAGTGCACAGCTAAGTAAAATTGAAACTAAATTCTAAAAATTAAGTGAACTTCACAGGGGTGCTGAAAAGACATGCATTATACTTTCGCCCAGGTCGTCGGAATCCGTTTTTGGGCTGACGGGTGGTTCTTACATACATACATATATATATATATATATATATATATAGAGAGAGAGAGAGAGAGAGAGAGAGAGAGAGAGAGAAAGAGAGAGAAAGAGATAGATAGATAGAAAGATAGATAGATAGATAGATAGATAGATTACAGTTTGCAAAAACTTTAACTTCAAGGAACATATTATAATAAAAACAAAAATCCATGTCATGACCCTTTTTAATTAACAACATAAGATGTAATATTAAATGTTAATGTATGTAACTGATAACAAAAAACTGAGAAGAAACAATTACTAAAATTAAAAACCATCAAATGTATGCTGTCACACTGGGAATTCTGTGAATATCAGTTTATGGCTTTGAATTGTTCTTTTTTACTTCCAAAAACGGTACATTTAACCGTATTTAACATTATATTTATTTCACATTAAATATAATGTTAGATCCATACAGTTTCCCTCTGTATAGTAAAAGAACTTGCTGTTAACCAGTTATGTTTTTTCCTGTATTATCTTTTACAGTCTTTTACAGTAAAAATTACAGTAATCTTTACAGTGTATCTTCAGTATACTCACTTTGGACAGTTTGCTCATGACATTGCAGTTGCACACTTACATTGGCTTGGTTAAAAAGTAAAGATTTGAGAATTTGAGAACAAGAATTTGCCTCTTCCAAGGACGTACCATTGAACAGGTAATGACCCACTCAACATTTCAATAAATGTTTAAATACACACACACATATAAACCTTTAATATCATTTGTATTAAAGATACATTCCATATAAAAATGCTAATCACGTATAACAAAGTACAATACCTCAAATGACTGACACTTTTTACCCTTCCCGTCATTCCCTCTATACAAAAAAACACAAATGGTTCCGTCAGACTTTGAGTGCAGTGCGATGGCTATTCATTCAAGAATCAAGGAGAAATTCAGCCCATAGTCAACAAGACAGATTTCTGTGATTTTTTTGGAAGAAAGCAGGACAAGTTGACCCTGCTGTTCTAGACTGAAGGTGTTGTCATTGGGCTTGTCATTAGTGTTGCACCAGGGATCCCTTCACCCCTTTTCCCATCCTGCTTTATTCCCCTTATTAGCAGTGAGCCTGACCATCTGCACCGATCTCCCCAATGAAAGGACGGGCATATGGCGCACAGAACTGGCACGAGGTGCATTATCATATCAAACTCACTCTCTCTGCTCCAGGGAATCGGCCACGCACCCACTGCTTCTTAAACGGACTCCATTACATCGATCAAACACCTTGACGGCACCTCGCACTCGCTCTCTCTCCTGTCTGTGAGAGGAATGTGTGCTTTCATAAATATTTGACTGCCTCTCCTTGTTTGAGTCTTTCATCTCTCGCTTCTTTCTGGCCATTGGGCACAATCGGCACAGGATCTAAAGCCTGAGATGGCAAACAGTGGCCACTGATGGGAAGACTTGTGTTCTTTCACATTCGTGCATGTGTTTGTTAAAGATGAGACAAATAAGATGGTTGAATTGAAATCATTTTCACATTAAATATTTAAATGGTTTGTTTATATGTTCATTTAAACTATCATTGCTTTTAAAAAGTTATAATTCATATTTCTGTGATGGAGTTTCATATTTTAAAGTGCCCCTTTAAAGGTTTCTAATTTTGTTCTGGAGTCTCCTATGATAGCTTTCAGCACATGTTGGAAATTAAATGCCCCATTACCATATCTGAATTTCAGCTCTGGATATTCCTCAGCACTTGATACACAGTGATATGAACGATGGAGTCGGTTTTACCGTATCAATTTGAGCCAGAGTCCTCATCCTTTGGAAGTGCATGCAAAGTGGATTTACTTTGGGATCTCAAAAAACATTGTCTTCTCGATATGTCAACAACATGAACCAAACTCTTCCAGTCCTCAGCTACAACTACAGTTTTTGAGGGCAGGTCAAAGGAGACATTGTTCACAGGCAGCCAATGAAGACCATAGGCTGGCATTATGCAAATTTGTTACAAACCTACATAGGTTTGTGCAAGAAGTGAGACTGGAATT
This sequence comes from Ancherythroculter nigrocauda, assembly GCA_036281575.1. Classification (NCBI taxonomy): domain Eukaryota; kingdom Metazoa; phylum Chordata; class Actinopteri; order Cypriniformes; family Xenocyprididae; genus Ancherythroculter; species Ancherythroculter nigrocauda. The sequence continues at coordinate 54,779,048 of VTFQ01000004.1, forward strand.
ATCGACAACTCGTTTCAGGCAGTTCAGAATCGGTTCCTTCTTTAGGAGACAATAAGTTCATTTATCATGCATTTTGATCTTTGAAACTTTGCAGACCTTACGAACAGCTATATTACACACCACATGAAAGATAATATCTGAAAAACTTTTAACAAGGCTATGTATATTTCAAAAGTCAGAAAAAAAGGTTAAAAAAATGTTAAAAAGATTCTCTATGACAGTTTTAATGTGACCTTTTTAAAATTAAAAGCAAGAACATGATTCTCAGACCATTAGTGTTAAACAGGTTGCTACTGCACTTCAGAGTTATTATTGATAACTAAAACCATAAAAAAAAAATCATTACTATATTTATAGAATAAACATTAACTGAAACAAAATACAAAAACAAAAAACTTTATTTCAGCTAGTTGCAATGGCAACATTTCTCATTAACGAAAATTTCTCACTACCTAAATTACAAAGAAAACAAAGTATAAAAATAAAATCGAATTCAAAATATTAACAAAACTATAATGGTATATCAATCATAACACTTCTGCACTTTTTAGACTTCTACATCATCTAAAACTTATGGGTTATGATTTTCTAACCTTTGCAAACATCTTAGGTCACAATTTTGTTCATAGCATACAGAGCAAATTGAACTTTCTTACATGAATTCAGTCTTTTATTGTCAAACATGCTTAGTAGTCACCATTTCATCTAATAGGTTTTATAATGTATCACAGGGTTGATCTTTAGTTCTCCAGATGCCATATACAACAGTATACATAGCGACTACAAATGAGTTCCTCTGGATCTTCTGTACACAGAACAAGCTCAAAATTTAGTGCCGTTACCTCTGAGTTGCTGCCAAAGCAACTTCAGCAGGAACAGAGGAGATTAATCTTTAATCTCATTCCAAGTTTCTTAGCTCTCCTCAGAGGAGACGAGATATTGTGTTTACCTTTTTGTTTCCTAAGGGTTTGCAAATTCTTTTTAGTTTTTTCTTATTACATTTGGCCAAATATGCATTTCATATCAATGCACTATAAATATAAATACACAATTAAATCGCATTTATTAATATGGGTATTCACATAGTTAAGTCACTATGCAAGTCTTGCTTCAGAGTAGATGTAATTTTAGCATCTTCTTTACAACAATAAATGTATTTATTTATGCACATAAATAACATCTTGGTTACTGTTGTATCCCTCAGTTCCCTGATGGAGGGAATGGAGACATAACGTCAGTGACTGACAAATGGGGTCTCAGTTGGGAGCCCCAATCACGTCTGAGTATAAAAATCTGCCAATGGAATTTGCATGCCAAGCCTCTCCCTCGTACATACAGGTATATAAGATGGTGGCTTACATCCACTCATTCAGGATTTTGCTGAGGAGCCAAGACATGGTCCCAGCCATTCAGCCGGGTGGTTCAGGGTTTTGGCAGGAGGGACATAATGTCTCTGTTCCCTCCATTAGGGAATGATGGAGTCACCAAGACATTCCCTATATCTGTCAGTCAAATTCAACATTATGTTGATAACTGACAAATGGGGACCCATGCCACAACCACTGAACTGTGTTGGAGATGCAGATGCTGGCAAACTGAACGTGCCCTTTTGGCAACTGCTCTCTTTGAGTTGTAACCTATCCAGCCCCCCACGTAAGTCGTCAGTGATAGTTTTCCAACCAACGGGGTGGAAGGGACAGTGCTTACCCTAGAGAAGGTCATAGCTACTGTTCCTTAGACATGTTACTTTATGGAACGAGTGCATCGGCTTTCTTTTTAGCAATGATGACCAGTGTTGTTAACGCTGGGGAAGTATATAGAGACCACATTCTACCTGTAGGGAGGAAATGTGGAGATACACATATAGAAAAGAACTCTGCCGTAGGTCCTACCTATAAGGGACTGAATAGGGCAGAGTAGAACCTGCCCAGGGAAAGACACAGGTTTATCATCAGGGAAGCCTTACCGTGGAAAGTACACATATAGGATTACCAAGCGGAATCACAGCATATGGGGCATCTAGCCCAGTACAAGGACTGAACGACCAGGCGTGCATCTCAAGTACTGGGCCACGTTGGACTGCTGATGGATGCTCAGAGAAACTCGATCTGTTGTTTGCCAGCTGGGGAACGCACCTGAAGAGCATAGAAGGCACTTGCACCCCCTCCTTGGAGGAGAATGGCACTGCAAGCGAGACACAGAACCAGTCTTCCTGCACATTAACTGTTTGTACCAAACACACTGGAAGAAACCGGCTCAACCCGGAGATGTAGAATCTCACAAAGATATTAGGTGTCGGCCATCCCGCAGCTCTGCAGATGTCTGCAAGAGAGATGTCGTGCGCCAGTGCCCAGGAGGAGGCAACACTCCTTCTAGAGGCTCGCCTTGGGACTGGTACGCCAAGGCAATGGCATCCAGTATCCAGTTGGCCAACCTCTGCTTGGAGACAGCCTTTCCCTTCTGCTGTCCTCCAAAACAGACAATGAGCTGCTTAGAGCTTCTGAAGCTCTGCACACGGTCCATGTAAACACACAGGCCACAAACAGGACACAGCAATGCAAAGGTTGGGTCTGCCTCCTCCAGGGGAAGCACTTACAAGTTCAAGTTTTGACATTACGTTACTACTAAATGTACTTAAAGGGTTAGTTGACCCAAAAATTAGAGAAAGCAACATAATTACTGTCATTCAAGGTCCAGAAAAGTAGTAAAAACATGGTTAAAATAGTCAACGTGACTACAGTGGTTCAACCTTAATGTTATTAAGTGATGAGAATACTTTTTGTGCGCAAAAACAAAACAAAAACAATGACTTTATTCAACAATATCTTCTGTCCCCTGCCTTTCTGCTATGCTGTTTACATCCAGCGCTTCCAGGTTCTACGTCTGAACGCCGACTCAGTATTAGTAAGTATTTTCCATCTAATTACAAACAATTATATCAAAATGAAACAATTTATTATTATTATCACAATGTTGTTGGAAATTATGGAAATGCATTCTTATTGCAGCCTTTGAACTGTTAGAGGAGATGAAAAACATGGGTCATAAGAGGCGCTCTTATCCATCAGTCCTTGAATTAGCATGATTTTTCAAGCACTGAATAATGAACAAACTATTGGTGTATGTTATCTACATTGCATTAACATCTACATTTAAGAAAAAATATATCAGGATCTTGCAACATAAATATTATCCTTAAATGATACTATTCCAATGTCCCAGTCACTTTCCCCATCATTTAACTAAACTGTTTTTAAATGATCGTGTTATAAAGTAAAAGTAATTCCCTGAAATATTTTATTTTTTTCTCTGTATCTCGGGGCAAATGAACTGAAAACTGAAAACACCGAACAGGTGAGTTCACAAAGTGGCACTAAATCGCAGCAGAGATCTTAATGAGACATGTTTAATGTGCTTTTCTCCTCATGTGCTGGCCTGAATGAGTGCAGTTGAGCGGTTCACCCCCTGTGGATGCTGTTATCTCAAACCCACATACAGCACTTAACAATCACTGTCTTATATATCACTGTGCCCAATCAGATATTAAACAGAGTGTAGGTGAGAAGAGAGTAAAATAAATCCCTCTTCACCACAAGAACCATTAATGCAGAAAAATCCAGCTCGAGCAGGCGATTTCTTCTGGAGACAAGCACAAGCTCCTTTTAAAATGTTTTTGCAGAAAAATCATGTATGCTTTAATATATATTGTATGTTAAGGACACAGTAGGTTTTGTGGGTGGTTGACAGGCTGTGGTTCTCAATCAGGGGGCAGCAGCAAACTTTAAAGGGTGCTTCAAAATGATTAAAATAAGACAAAACAAGCCATAAAATAAGCCAAACAACTAAAAGGAGGTCTAATTTTAAAGGTGCCCAAGAATGCTTTTTCACAAGATGTAATATAAGTCTAAGGTGTCTCCTGAATGTGTCTGTGAAGTTTCAGCTCAAAATACCCCATAGAATTTTTTTAATTAATTTTTTTAACTGCCTATTTTGGGGCATCATTAACTATACACTGATTTTGGCAGCGCGCCGCCCCTTTAATTCGCCTGCTCCCTGCCACACGAGCTCTCGACTATATTACAGTGCATTTACAAAGTTCACACAGCTAATATAACCCTCAAATGGATCTTTACAAGATGTTCGTCATGCATGCTTCGAATTATGTGAGTAAAGTATTTATTTTGATGTTTACGTTTGATTCTGTATGAGTTTGAGGCTATGCTCTGTGGCTAACGGCTAATGCTACACTGTTGGAGAGATTTATAAAGAATGAAGTTGTGTTTATGAATTATACAGACTGCACATGTTTAAAAATGAAAATAGCGACGGCTCTTGTCCCTGTGAATACAGTAAGAAACAATGGTAACTTTAACCACATTTAACAGTACATTGTTTCATGCTAATGAAACATTTAGAAAGACAATTTACAAATATCACTAAAAATATCATGATATCATGGATCATGTCAGTTATTATTGCTCCATCTGCCATTTTTCGCTGTTGTTCTTGCTTGCTTACCTAGTCTGATGATTCAGCTGTGCACAGATCCAGATGTTAATACTGGCTGCCCTTGTGTAATGCCTTGAACATGAGCTGGCATATGCAAATATTGGGGGCGTACATATTAATGATCCCGACTGTTACGTAACAGTCGGTGTTATGTTGAGATTCGCCTGTTCTTCTGAGGTTTTTTAAACAAATGAGATTTACATAAGAAGGAGGAAACAATGGAGTTTGAAACTCAGTGTATGTCTTTTCCATGTACTGAACTCTTGTTATTTGACTATGCCGAGGTAAATTCAAATTTTGATTCTAGGGCACCTTTAAAAGTGCGATTTGTAGACCTGGAAAAGTAAATTAATAGCACTTTATTTTACAGTCCTGATCGGATGTACACGCTCTAAAAAATGCTGGGTTAAAAACAACCCAAGCTGATTAAATGTTTGACCCAACCTCCTGGGTAGTTTTATTTAACTCAACTAAAAAAATTGTTTTAATTACTGTATTGCTTTCTTTAAATGAACCCAAACTATGTTGTAAATTAACATTTCTTAATAAGTTTAATGAATAAACAATAAACATTTATTACATTTCTTATTAATAAATGTTCATCTTTTCATTATTATTGTTGCCTCTAGTAATTATGTGTCTGATTTTTAATTTCCAAACTTATTTTGGGTTCATTTTAAGCCAGCCCTACAGTAATCTTTAAACAATAGTTGGGTTACTGCCCAGCAGGTTAGGCAAACATTTAACCCAACCGCTGGGTATGACCATTTTCAACCCAACTTGGGTTGTTTTTAACCCAGCATTATTTAGAGAATACTATATACTATATATGTAGTAATTACAATAACTGGGTAATAACTAAGTATTAGTCCTGAACCTACACCTAAAGCTAATCTTAACCCATGTAGTTACCTTATATTATTCAGTACTTTATTGTAAGTACATTGAAAGTGCATGTACTGTGAAATAAAGTGCAACCAACAAATAAAATTGTAAATCTTCATGTGCATTTTATAATGAATATACATTTTTCTAGCTATAATCTAAAATATTTTATGGGGTAAAAACTTATTGTTATCTTGCCTTCGCATGCTATCGAAAATGTCCTACTTCCCACTTCTGAAGTCGTGATTACGAGCTCATCACATTTAATGGGATAGTTCACCCAAAAATGAAAATTTGATGTTTATCTGTTAACCCCTAGGGCATCCAAGATGACTTTGTTTCTTCAGTAGAACACAAATGATGATTTTTAACTCCAACCGTTGCTGTCTGTCAGTCGTATAATGTATGTCAATGGGAACTCCATCTATAATAATCAAAAAAACATGCACAGACAAATCCAAATGAAACCCTGCGGCTCGTGACGACACATTGATGTCCTAAGACACGAAACGATTGATTTGTGCGAGAAACCGAACAGTATTTATATCATTTTTTACCTCTAAAACACCACTATGTCCAACTGCCCTGGGCATCCGGTTAGTGAGGTCTGAACGTGCTCTGACAACAGAAGTGATTGCTCGCACTCATTGAAGCAAAGCGCGAGAGATCACAACGCGTTTTCTGACCTGACCAACCGGATGCCCAGGGCAGTTGGACATAGTGGTGTTTTGATACACCACTACTCACTACACACCCGACTGTACACATGCGGTAGCATACACGAAAAAAGTATACTTTGGACTTTAGGATTAAGGGTTAGCAAAGACTAGTTAGCCCCTGCTTGTACATGTTGTAACTGCAACTTCTGGTTCTTAATAGCCAATAAAAAAACACTTAAAGGGTCAGTTCACCCAAAAATGAAAATTCTGCCATTAATTACTCATCCTCATGTCGTTCCACACCCGTAAGACCTTCGTTCATCTTCAGAACACAAATTAAAATATTTTGATAAAATCCAATGGCTCAGTAAAGGCCTGCATCACCAGCAATAACACTCCCTTTTTCAATGTCCAGAAAGCTACAAAAAACATATTTAAAACAGTTCATGTGGCTACAGTGGTTCAACTTTAATATTATAAAGCGACAAAAATACTTTTTGTGTGCCAAAAATAACAAAATAGAGACTTTATTCAACAATATGTTGTGATGGGCGATTTCAAAACACTGCTTCATGAAGCTTCGAAGCTTTACGAATCATTTGTTTTGAATCAGTGGTTCAGAGCACCAAAATCACATGATTTCAGTAAACGAGGCTTTGTTATGTCATAAGTGTTTTGAAGCTTCAATAGTTCACATGACTTTGGCAGTTTGACACGCGCTCTGAGCCATGATTCGAAACAAATGATTCGTAAAGCTTCGAAGCTTCATGAAGCAGTGTTTTGAAATCGCCCATCACTAGATATTGTTGAATAAAGTCGCTATTTTGTTATTTTTGGAGCACAAAAAGTATTCTCGTCCCTTTATAATATTAAAGTTGAACCACTGTAGTCATTTAATCAGGTTTAAATATGTTTTTAGTAGCTTTCTGGACATTGAAAAAGGGAGTGTTATTATGCATGCCTCACTGAGCCATTGGATTTTATCAAAATATCTCAATTTGAGTTCTGAAGATGAACAAAGATCTTACAGGTGTGGAACTACATGAGGGTGAGTAATTAATGACATCATTTTTCATTTTTGGGTGATTTAACCCTTTAATTGCCAATAAAAAATGGACTAAAGTTTCTAAAAGCATGGAATGGACATTGGTTAATCTTCTGATTGAGAATGTTAACATTAATGGACAGCTTTCTACAGGTTTATGACTCCTGCCAGGCTCAGGTCAAAATAGTCAAAGTCTTTATAATATTTTACAATATGTTGTCCCTAATATGTTTTACGACATTCCTTTAGAGTAAGTTTATGGGATTTTACCAGTTGCCAGGTGAAAATTGTCTGATCGCTATGTCTGACCATTTCCCTAAAATAACTGTAATCAAGTAAAAGTCTGTTAGCCAAAAATGCTTCAAATAAATCCTGGGTAAAAGCTGTTCAAGTACATTAATTTTGCTATCATCACAAATGTCTGCAATTGAGTGCTAATAATATTCATCCGAGCCGTCTAAGAAATGCGAAGCGCGTAATCCTGCAGCCTATTGTTTGATGTAAGCTGATCAGATAGAGACAAAAGCACCACTCCATTCAAGTATCACAGCATTAAAGATTCAAGCATGAATAATGCCTGTATATGAGGTACAGAATAAGACAGAGAAAACACATTCTCTTTAATTATTCATGGCTGAAAGAGAGATCATAATGCGGTGGAGAAATCATAGATATTAATCATGAGAAAATGTAAAAATAATGTTCTGTGTTCGTTTTGATCACCTTTTGTTCAGGGGGGTCAGAAGTGTGTTTACTGATACAGTGTCTGGAATGAGTAAATTCACACAGAACTAAACAAGGACTTTTCCTCTGTCAAGGCCGAGGTTGGATATGAAAAGCTAAGCAGCAGCTCGCCATACAAATACATAAGATGTTCCCATTAAAATGGGCTCTACATCACAATGTCAGCCAAATCACTAGCTATTTTAGAGGAAAGCATGAAGATTCAACACCAGACAATGTGCATATTCATCAGCCAGAGATCAGTGTTTCATCCATAGACTGTAAAAGCAGAAGTAATACAAGAAGATCAAAAGATCACAACTTCAAAAAACCAAAGCCTTCTTTGCCTTTATGATTTATTTTAGTTTCCTCTGATCTCAGTCTTGCCTTGGAAAAGCTCTCTCAGGTTTTTTGCATTGTTGTTCATGTTTGTTTCTTTTATTGATAATTGATTTGCCTGGTTTGTCTTCACATTGGCCATTAAAACATGTTTAGATCAAGCATCTCAATCATGAGACCAACACATTAGTCTATGGAATGTAGGAAACACAACACTATGTTCTTGTTAGCTTGTTGTTATATGTGGTTGCTGGATCAACATATTTTATTGATCCTGGAACAACATTTCTGTCTGAAAATTAAGTCCTATCCTATCCCTACATCTAAACCTAACCTACCCATAACTTATCCCTATAAATCAGAAGGAAATGCACCTAACCCTTGTTGTGAGCCTAAACTTGACACAGACTGTAAACTCGTCTCTCCAGACATGGGGACTTGTGACTTGGGGACTTGGACTCGAGTCGACTCGAGTCACTATTTTTATGACTTGTGACTTGACTTGACAAAAAATAAAATACTTGAGACTTGACTCGGACTTGGAAGTTAAAGACTCGGGACTTGACTTGACTTGAGACACGATGACTTGAATGACTTGAGTGTTAAATCACATCATGTTTTCAGTTTGAATATAAAATATATACATACTGCATACAGGCATCCATTCACCGGCAGCGCTTTCTCCCTCTTCTCTCCAACAGCGAGTTCACGCACACCGCAGTTAAACACAGACACGCCTCCTGTCATTCACTCAGCGCAGCGGCAGGCCTCGAGACTCTCGTTCGGTCCGGTTGAAGGGTTTTTGTTATGATATGAAATGTTAAAGGTCCCGTTCTTCGTGATCCCATGTTTCAAACTTTAGTTAGTGTGTAATGTTGTTGTTAGAGTATAAATAAAATCTGTAAAATTTTAAAGCTCAAAGTTCAATGCCAAGCGAGATATTTTATTTAACAGAAGTCGCCTACATCGAACGGCCAGTTTGGACTACATCCCTCTACTTCCTTCTTTAATGACGTCACTAAAACAGTTTTTTGACTAACCTCCGCCCACAGGAATACACAAGAGTTGCGTTTGTAGAGTGTGTTTGTCGCCATGTCGTCGAAACGCTGTTATTTTCATCCCGTAGTCCAATCACCGGGTCTGATTCCGGCTCAAATTGATAGGGTAAAATTAAAGACATGTTTACAATAACACTGAGCGCATGCATCTCCACGTTATGGTAAGAGGCGTGACCTTTCCGGGCAAGGTTCGCTAAGCTGCTGTCGAATCACAACACAGGAACCGCTGGCACAATCAGAACTCGTTACGTATTTCTGAAGGAGGGACTTCATAGAACAAGGAAGTCATCAGCCCGTTTTTATGACAGTGGATACAGCGGTATACAGATAAGTAAATTATGTGAAAAATACTGTGTTTTTTTACACGCGAAACATGAACACATGTTATATTGCACACTATAAACACAATCAAAGCTTCAAAAAAACACGAAAAACGGGACCTTTAATATCAATATAACACGCAGTGACGCAGCGACATCTCTGCATCGGGACCCCTCTCTCGTTATTACGCTGTTTATGCTTTTGCCGCCGCATTCAAACTGGCGCAGCGCTTACTTACATTAAAATGCCTAATTCAATTTATTAAACATGAAGAGGACATATACGTCTGGCAGGCAAAAGCGAAAAAGAAAGCATGAAGAAGCATGAAGATTAAACAAAGAGCGCCATTATCATGATTACAAAAGTGATATTGATTTTATTCAGCGTACAGTTTAATGAACTAGAACGTAATATCAAGTGACTTAGATTTTAGACACCAAATCGCTTGTTTCGCTCTATTTCACCAACGAAAATAGTTCCAAAGTCCACAGAATTGTTTTGCGTCTCTGAGCAACACTTCCTGAATGATTCAGCCGCTTGAATGAATCGGTTGAATCTCAATGATTCACTCATTAACAGTGATTCGCTGCCACCTACTGGCGGGTTTAATTTCACATTTGAAGTGTCTTAATAGACCTTTTTCACAAGAATCGGAAATCACGTGACGACGGGTAAAGTTAGTTCCGCTGTGCGTCTACGGCTATTAGATTGATATGCTTTTTCTCAAATATCGCTTCTTACCTTTTCTGTTTTCCAACCTGCTGTTGTATAATCTATAAAGAAATTATTTTCTACTGGTTTGTAGCTTATACGGCCACTCAGACCGTTGCTCGTATTTACCGGCAGGTGGATTTATATCACCAGCTGTCATACAGTAAAGGCTACCCAGATAACACACATACGTCGGGCCGATGTTGTCTCGATGGACAAAGTTCTATCGCCGGGACGTAGCTCACGGAGCGTTTGCTCATCGGGAAAATGTCGCCGAGACGTCGGCCTCTGATCGCGAATGCTCTCTGGCCGATGCGTGGACGATGCAAAGCTGTAAATACTGGCCGCTGTGCAGGGGCTTTATATGGCCTTTATTTATTTAGGCTGAACCTTTCAGGCTACACCGAGACAGCACATTGACACAGAATCAACCTAGAATCGATGTTTCTCACGACATCAAAGACCAACGTCACACACGCCATTCAAAACTAACGGAAAATCGACGCGGATCGTTTGCTTACCTTATGCTGAAACGATGCTGATTTCAGCTGGGCTAAAATTTACACAGTTAACACATTTTCGTTTTTAAAAATCTCAAATACTTAATACTAATAGATAAATGAGCATGCTTATGTAATAATCACACATGACATTCAGTTAACATTGTTTTAATATTTACAAAATACAGTTACATATAGCCTGCATGTTTAGAGCATACATCCTCCTATACAAACCGTCAATATGACTAATAGAGAAGGCATTTACATTCAAATACAGAGGATTACATGACAATTACAGGCTTAACAGTTTCAAGTTAAAAAATTAAAAACAATATTTACTCATGAACAAAACTGGTCATGTTCTTTTGTACATGTTATTTTTATTGGAGCACAAAAGGAAATGTAAGGCAGAACATCAAGAGACTGACAGTCTCAGTCATAATTCACTATCAGTTTCTTTTCTAATGGTGACTGAGGCTGTGACTCTCTCCTTTTGTGTTCCACAAAAATAAGACATATGGGTGAGTAGATGGTTTATAAAGAAATCTTACCCTTGAAAACGGAGGACAGAAGAATATAGCAGATGAATTGGTTTTCCTTTGTAATTAAAATGTAAGTTCCTCGCTCTTGTATTGCCAGGAATGTAAACTCCTTGGGTGAAAAAGGTGACAAAGATGTAACCCACAATTTCAATAGCATAGACAAAACTATTTTTAATTACTTAAAAAAAAAACATATTATGGGTCAAAAAAGAGGTTTAACCCACACTGAAAAGTCATTAAATGCCCATGAGAAGGATGCAATACTAGAGAAACCGGAAAATTAAAGTATGACCATTGGACGAGAAATACTGATTAGGTCAGCAGGGTCCAGCCAATCCCTCATTAACAATTAAATATCACTTGTTTATATATTGATTATACACAAAAGGAACAGTAGTTAATAAGATAGACGTGGTTTGTCATTGTTAAAATGAGACTGGAAATTTAATCAGGATATTGTCTCAAATTATGCAATTATGTATTATTGTAGCAAAACTGAGCACCTGTGACAGTGGAATCTGTAGAGAATATTTCAGTAAAGTCACTGCAAAAAGTTTGGTTTGGAACTCTGACCTGCGAATTCACATCACAAGACTATGTGTAAAGAGTACAAAATCGCTACAAGAAGGTGTGACCTAATGGCTAAATTTAAAAAAAAAATTTTAGTAAAGTCGAGTAGACTGTATATTTTTATATTTTGAATATACTATTTGTTCAATGTTGAATTCATGTTTATAAAAAGACTCTGCAGACGTCATATCACGCCAGTTGCAGTGTCCGAAGAAATTTCACATGCTCAAAGTAATGTATCCGCAGCTTAAATGTGAGCATATGAATATCTTAATTTCTGTTTCGTAGAATAGGACTTGTGCACCACCAGAAAAGAGTTTGAAAAGGTTTAACTGTTGTGTTGTTTGTAAGAGAGAAAGGTTTGCAACATCTAAAAAACATTGTGTGATTATTCTTTACAACTAGAAATCCCAGTGTCACAGGTGCTCAGTTTTGCTATAGTAATACCCTCACAGAACATGGTAGTAATCAGCCATCCATGCAAAAGCAGAGGTCGGTGTGGTGTACTGTTGGTACATCTGTCCAGGCCAAGATCTGATGTCTTCATGCCTTCAGCTGGGGATCCCAGAGACCCTGCAATAAAAATAGTAGAGTTCAAAATCCATTGTACATGCCCATTACTAAGTATCGCATCTGGTAACATAAATCACCATTCCAGGTTCAATTTAACTTTAGCTCAATAGACGATATTTGTAGCATAATATTGCCCAAAAGAAACTGTTTTGACTTGCACTCTGAATATTCCTTTAATATGGCATTTTGTGAGAGGCCTTGTCACATTTTCTTCTACAAGTAATTTTTATTCAAAATTAATGATTAATGTAAAATATAAAGAATTCATGCATTTACAAACCTCATTTGGATAAATATGATGGTTTACACAGGAAAGCCTGTCAGTGATGGGCTGTAATGAAAAAGAAAAGACACATTACATATATACCTATCAAAATAGACTAATACAGATTGAAGTTGTGACCAGTCTCTTGCTTTTGGGGAAACTCACCATCTTCATGGCATCAAGGCCACGTCCTGAAGAATCTCAGCGCCAAACGCTGGCGATCATATCTCATCTGGTAACAAGAGCACAGCCATAATTGTAAGAACTCTAATGACATCTTTACCCCCTGATATTGTATTGGTGATTTAATTCAAACATTTTAGAGGCCGAGTATGAGCAGTGTGTAAGCTGACCAGATTTATGTGAAAAATAACTTGAATGCCTAAAGTTGTCGACCCCCCTGAACCAGTCAGCATTTAAAGTATTTAAGTATTTGGTAACACTTTACAATAAGGTCCATTAGTTAACATTAGATACTAATACATTATTAAAATCTTGTTAACATTAGTTAAAGTACTGTGAACTAACATGAACAAACAATGAACAACTGTATTTTCATTAACTAACATTAACGAAGATTAGTAAATACAGCAAATGTATTGCTCATAGTTAGTTCATGTTAGTTAATAATGTTTAACAAATGAAACTTCTTGTAAAGAGTTACCAAATATTTAGTAAAACGTATTTAAGAATGTATCAGTAAAAATACATATAAATAAATAACTCAAAAAAGACCTAGAGAAAATATATTAATGACCATAACATCCTGTTATCATAAGTTTATCATAACTACAACCACTAAGACTCATTTCGCTGATTATTTTATGCTAAGGGCTTTTTTCACAGACACTCTCACTGAAACAACCAGGGGTTAAAGGGTTAGTTCATCCAAAAATAAAAATTCTGTTATTAATTACTCACCCTCATGTCGTTCCACACCCGTAAGACCTTCATTCATCTTCTGAACACAAATTAAGATATTTTTGTTGAAATCTGATGGCTCAGTGAGACCTGCATAGCCAGCAATGACATTTCCTCTCTCAAGATCCATTAATGTACTAAAAACATATTTAAATCAGTTCATGTGAGTACAGTGGTTCAAAATTAATATTATAAAGCGACGAGAATATTTTTGGTGTGCCAAAAAACAAAATAACGACTTATATAGTGATGGCCGATTTCAAAACACTATATAGTGATGGCCGATTTCAAAACACTGCTTCAGGAAGCTTCGGAGCGGAGCCACGAGAATATTTTTGGTGCGCCAAAAAAACAAAATAACGACTTATATAGTGATGGCCGATTTCAAAACACTGCTTCAGGAAGCATCAGAGCATAATGAATCAGCGTATCGAATCAGCGGTTCGAAGCGACAAAGTCACGTGATTTCAGCAGTTTGACACGAAACATGATTCGATACGCTGATTCATAACGCTCCGAAGCTTCCTGAAGCAGTGTTTTGAAATCGGCCATCACTATATAAGTCGTTATTTTGTTTTTTGGCACACCAAAAATATTCTCGTCGCTTTATAATATTAATTTTGAACCACTGTACTCACATGAACTGATTTAAATATGTTTTTAGTACATTAATGGATCTTGAGAGAGGAAATGTCATTGCTGGCTATGCAGGCCTCACTGAGCCATTGGATTTCAACAAAAATATCTTAATTTGTGTTCCGAAGATTAACGAAGATCTTGCGGGTGTGGAACGACATGAGGGTGAGTAATTAATAACGTTATTTTCATTTTTGGCTAAACTACTAACCCTTTAATGATTTTAAAATGTGATTTTTTTTTTTTTTTTTTTTCAAAAACAAACAAAAAAAATCTTACAGACCCCAAACTTTTGAACAGTAGTGTATTGTGGCGAGGGGGGCGTGGTTTAGCGGGGTCTGCAACAGGAGGGAGTGTCTGGGGATGTGCGGTGATTGAACGGGTTGAATGTAAATCACGAACACCTGTTTCTCGTTCCAGTAATTGGCGTGGAGACAGGATAAAACGCCAGGAGAAGCAGGAGCGTGTGAGAGAGAGAGGGACTGCTGACAGTCGGACTGAGTGAGCTGTGCTCGTTTCGTGGAGTGAAGCCCGTCCTTGGATGTGGAATTATTGAGTGTGCGTTGCACCGTCTTTTTGTTTATGTGTTTGATATTTTTCTCTGGTGAAAATAAAGACTGTCAGCAGCCCAAAGCCGATCCCTGTCCTCTTCCTTCCTTCGATACAAGAACTTTATTACATGTATGTTTGAGGATTTGCTTACTGGTTATATGGTTTTTAGCCTGAGATTTTCTTGGACAGGAGTGCAGGCCATCAGCATGGAATAATCTAGAAACATAACAAACAGTTTATCACAGAGCCTATATAATGTCAGGTTCATTAGAATCAAAACAGCTACAGCAGAGGTGAAATGCAGGTAAGAGAAAGTAGAATAAACAGAATATATAAACAAAAATTTATTAACAAAATTTGTTTTAGGCTTACTTCATTTTATATATATATATATATATATATATATATATATATATTGTGTTACTTACGTTTGGATGTCAGAACCTTACAAACTGTAATATTAAAAAATAATTTTGCAAAAGAAAATAACATGCATGGTGATATAGGCAAAATATTTTGTGGGGCAACACTTTGGAATGGAAAACATATTTACTATTAAAGGCAGTGTAGGTAAAAAAATTTTTAACAACTTTCTTCCAAATTTGTTTAAACTTTCTATATATTTCAATGCATAATTAAAATGTAAGTACTCTGATAAAAAGAGTATAAAAATCGATTGACTCTAGACCGTTTAATCTGTATTAAACACAGCTCATTATTTCCATTCGGGACGAAACATAGGATTGGCTTAGGCGGCTGTCACTCTCTCGCAACCATGGCAACCACCCTTTTGCCACACATGACCTGCCCACTTGCGCGCGCACGTTTGATTTGGGGAATTCAAGAGGAATAACGTACCAAACAATGGCAGAGAAACATCAAGCAGAATTCTCTGTACCGGCCTATGCAGTTACTGAAGGCAAACCGGGCAAAAAAAGGAAGACGGTAACAATACAAGAAAAGGCAAGGAACAAAAACATTTTGGATAAACAAAGAAATAAAACAAGAGTTAATATCGGCGTGGCTTTCCAGCGATGGCGAGAACTGAGGGAACTCAAGGGGCTGAAAAGTGACTCGTTGATGGCCTTATTTCTGCTGGACAGGTAAATCTTTCTTTTTGTATTTTAATCGTACATATTTTTTTGTTTATTTTTTCATGAAGCATGTGTCATTAGCACACGTAGCTGCGTAATATAGCTAACATAACATTACTTAGCGAGCCGTAGTAGAGACGATAAATAATCTATAGGCCTAGCTCAAGATGATGGCTATAGTGTTGAATTGTGCATAATTTTGCTTTAGATAACTAAACACATGTTTAACAGATAGTAGGCCTAACGTTACTCCGCATCTAGGAACTTTTCTTAGAACTATATTTACCCTCTGTCTAACTCTTTTACCATGTTCACTTGTAAGTTTACCTGCACGTTTTTTTCGCCTTTGTTTTGTTTTTATATTCTCTACCTATGTTTACTGATGTCTTTATCTTGTATCTGTGTGTGTTGTACACACTTTGTTGTATGTGTGTGTTATTATTTTGTGTCTGCAATGCAGTTGTGAGTTGATATTTGAGTGTAGTCCTCATCAGAGTCAACAATGCTTTCATCATGGAAACTCTTACATGCAGAACAACGTATATGTTATGAATCTTACACGAAATTCATCTTCATCACAGTGTAAATGATGGTAATGGAAAAACGTGTATCATGCAACCTGTTTTTAGCTTTGCCTTCTACATAACTAGCTCGTTAGCGATTCAAAAAAATATATATTTTAAACTTTACCAATATCAATATGCTAGCTTGATTAGTGAGTACTAAAATACATCTTGTTTGTTTATCTTCATAATTATAAAGTTATTTTTATTACATGTGATTCTGACATGATGTCATGCACTGTGCTCCTTCCTCTCCGCTCGTCTCAGGTAAATAATGCGTCTTCCAGCTCAGTGGTCGGAGTCGCGCGTTCATGTGTTTTGGGGGCGTGGCTTTGGAAGGAGCCCAGAAGGGAGGGGGTGGAGTGAATAGAAATAATGAGCTGTCTTTAAAACAGTCGTGAGAGGTCTACAGACACTCGATTTTTATACTTTCTTTTTCAGAGTACTTACATTTTAATTATGTATTGATATATAAATAAAGTTTAAACACATTTTAAAAAAAAAATTTTCATACAGTTCTTACCTACCCTACCTTTAACTTTTGCCTCAAACTCTTAATATACTGCTTATTAATAGACCGTAAGGTAGTTACAGCATTTAAGGGTGGATATCAGGTGTGATTTAGGGATGTTGTAGAATAAGGTCATGCAGAATAAGGCATTGATATCTGTAATAACAGCCAATATGCAAGCTAATAAGCAACTAGTTTAAAGTGAGAATTGTTCCCCATACTAAAGTGTTACCCTTTGTGGAAAAAATGCGTATGAAGTTATTTAATGAGCTTTCTCAGTTCACCTGAGTTTCCTAAAGTTACTCCTGTCAGCAGCTCTTCCTCCTCCGGTGTTGTAGATTTGTTCACTCCTGAAATCACAGAACATTTTTTCTTCAATGTGATTGGTATTAAATGATTAAACATTAAATGTAATCGAGGTAATTTGTTTACCATGAGAGATCATTTCATTTCGTTTCATTTGATTTTCGCGCTTCCTGTAAGTGATGTCATATAGCAGTTTATATAAATTAGCTCACTTTCAATTACCCATTGACAGATTACCAACAAAACCTTAGCAAAACTATGAAAGCCTCTCTTCTGAACATAAAGATGTGATTAAAAACGCAAACTTTCATAAGAGCTCAGTATATTAGCCAAACAGTTCTGAAAACGGTTATGCTAACGGACTTTTTCCGAAGAAAATAAACTATTTCAATAAAGTAAATATTCGACAGAAGCGTGTCAATTACAGGTAAGAAATGTATCCAGAACAGTTTTATATCATTTATGTGATTTTAGGGACTAAACTCACCCGAAAGCAGAGAAAGCAACAGCGAGAGACGGAGATTTTGCAGCTTACTGAGGTTCACCGTTACCATGGTAACTTCTCCAGTGTTTGAACGTTCAAAGTCAAAGTCACGCAGCATTTTAAACATCTAACATTACCAGTTTAATGACTTGATCCGTTTTTTTGCAGAGGACGGGATATGTTCAGATAATTTGGCTACTTAGAAAAACTTTTCTGAACTAAACAAGCTGGGCTAACCTCGCATTCCGCTGCTCATCTGCCTTTCGCCTCCGAGAAATTGAGATTACAAACTGCCTGTAGTAAACCGAGTGCCTTAGTAAGTTTTAAGTGTCACAGAATTATAAAAAGATTTTTCTAATTTACTTAAAGTGAAAACTTACCTGAAAACCACAGATGTCGCCGGAGTCGCCATTTCTCTCGTCGGTTGCAGAGATGAATGGTCACGCGCAAACAGAAAAGCGCGGCATATCGGCCTGCAGTCGTGATCCGACTCAAAGCCGACGAGCTGGACATAGAGCTTTGACTGAAGACACGCGCCTATGCCTGGCCGATCCTTATTAGATGTTACAGATATGAGGCCGACGTTCCGCTCTGCGGCCGACGTCGGCCACATGTATGTGTGCTATCTGGGTACACAGCTACTCATTCAGCAATTTCCCCGATCGTATCACGTACGACGAACATTATTTATATAATTTATTCATTAAAAAAAAAAAAATCCCAATAGGCTGTACTTCAGTGGGGGATATAAAGTCGAGATACATAATATTGTCGTTTAATATGTTTTAAAAATATATAGCATGTAATCTCATATGGCATCACATCCCACATTCAAGCATATGTTATAATTAATCCTGATCGATTAAAATGATTAAACTAAGACATAATTAATTTCCAACACCACACTGTACAACTATCAGTCTTTGCATTAATGTTGCAACAGCACAATACTGTGCATAATACACACTTTATGATGATGACGACAGGGAAATACGAGTGTTTATATCCAGAAATATCAGGGTGCGAGCGGTCCTGTTTCATGAATCAGAGGATCAGGCTTGTGTGATAAGGGCTGCCAGCTGATCATTTCCCCAGCACGTCGCTAAAAACAATCTATATAGCTTACATCCCAATGTGCATATCCAACCTAAACAGTACTGAATATTACTAATGTCACATAGACTACTATTTAGGATGGATAGTATGCACGTTGAGAAGCAGGCACTGTCTTTACAGCACATGGAGCGCGATAATGCACAGCCGCGCCAAACAGACACGAATAATTTAACCAGTTTAACCGCCATCACTTTGAATTATTTATTAAATGTAGCTCTTAATGAGAGCTCTGTAGTCTCACCAATAATTCACCAAGAACGTTCAAACATTTTCATGGCATTTAATTCGTAAAACGACTTTGATTCCCGAGCTGGTTCTGAACAAGGCTATCTATCACTGCAACCGGAAAAACTTTTACACGGCGAGGGCCATTCCGGAAGCCAAAAACCCGGAAGTGTGAAAAAGGTCTATTTTTTTTTAATAATTTCAAATAACAGTAGGCTATTTAACGTTTTATATTTTCAACATTAAAACATTTTTATGCATCTGTAACTGCTCTTGACCGATTAACTTTAATAAATCTTAATCTATTCTATAATTCTATAGTTATACATTAGATTACAATTTCTGTACCTGAAAATCTCCTGTTTAAACCTACATGAAAAACTTGAAAAGCACCATTTATTTAATTTATATGTTTGTTCTGTTGTATTTATTTGTGCTATTACTCGTAATTTGATTATTTGTTACTCTTGTATTACTTACTGTTTATTTGTCTAACAATATTTATAATATAAATGAATCTAGTAGCTTTTGGTGTCATAACCCTATTTATTTAGGTTAAATGTAACAAAGACAACGGAAACAATAAATATGCTTATTTTATAGGCCCATTTTCTTGTCTTTTACTTTTATTAATTTTTTGGTTGTGAGGCCAGTAAAAATTTGAACCACTGGCCCGACCGAGCCAGTAGAAAAAAATCCTTAGCGTTGAGCTAAGGATTGAGCCCTGCCTAGTTTATCCAGCTCGCATTAATATAAATAAATATCAATACATTTATTTAGTTCACATTACTTAATTAGTAAGATTTGTTGATGAATTTTGTAAATTAAAAACAATTTGTTCTGTTATGTGTTTTGACTGTGTTATATGTTGTATAATTACGTCACTAGGTAACAAAGATATTTTAACTATAAAATCTTTTAGAAGGGCCTCATTTATGAATTTTGCCTGGGGCTCCCACTTAGTGTCGGTGCACCTCTGCAGCTGATATTACAACTTTAGCACATTTGTCAGCTAAACATTCATTCAGTGTTTCCCAATGACCCTGTGCCGCCACCACCGTTTCATCATAAACCAAAAATTTAAAACATAGGCCTACAAAGCTTAAATGGTCTCTAAGTTGTATTTTAACAACAAACTAAAATCGAAACCGTGATATGCCAAATACAGTGCCAAATAATGTACATTTTCTGAACAACAATACTACAACAAAAGCTCCTTTCATGTCAGTAAAGCTGTTGTGAGAGAGAGAGAGGAGAAATGTAACAAAGTTTAATGTTGTATGTAAACTGTGTTTGAGAGAGAGAGGGAGGTGTTCAGAGAGGAGTCTGTTGGATGTTAAGCTGTTATTTGTTTTATGGACTCAATGTTGAAAATGTAAAACATTTCAAACACTGTTGGCAGAAGTGAAAAATAAATAATTTTATGAAGTTACAATTTTGTTTGATTCCATGATGTATTTTACTGAACATGAGTATTTACAATGCAAATCCAAATTATTTTCATTTACTGACAGTTACTTATATCTTGTCTTATCACTTTATTAAGATCAGATTCTGCAGGTAAAATTACAATAATAAGGTGACTTGACTTGGACTTGACTTGACCTACTACAGGACTTGACTTGACTTGACTTGACATAGCTTGTGACTTGACTTGACTTGACTTGACTTGCCCAAGAAAAAAATACTTGGGACTTACTTGAGACTTGAAGGTTAAGACTTGAGACTTACTTGAGACTTGCACATGCACATGTGTGACTTGGTCCCATCTCTGCGTCTCTCCAATCTGATTGGTTGATTGGAATGTTGTTTCTGGATCAACAGGAACAAGTTGTGGTGGTCAGGTCCTGCTGATTCTCTCCTTTATTAAAATGTAAATGGGATGTTTTTTTCCTGTAGCCTATTATTGTTTATTGTTTGCAAAGTAAATTGTTATCCAATCACTTACAAAAGTAATAGCTCACCTATCTACAAGTCACATGATTTGAGTCTTTCCACGAAACCGGTACGATTTGAGTCCCTCTGACTGTTTTCAGTGTATTTTATCTATTGGGTCACCAAAATATATATTTAAAAGCTTTTTGTATGAATTGAAATGTCTCCTTTAATAAAACATGACATACATTTTATCTTTATATTAGAAATTATTTTGTTTTTTTCAGCTGACACCACCTGTTTTGTCATGTCCCTCAAGGCCTTCTATGAAAGTGTACTTGGGATATGAATAATAAAATGAGAATATTTTATACATACATTTTGCCATTCCCATAAATATCCATCTGTGCTTTTTTGCTGGTAATGTTTTTTTTTCTAAGTAAATTCATGATTATTCATTAAAATCACATTATTTAGTAACCCCTCAACCCCGTTACACAAACCACTCTCCCCTATAAAAATAATGAACTGATACTTATGTGACACCATTAAAAGGAAGTGACATCATAGAAGTCTTCTGAAGAACATTGTGAGCAGACATAGGCAAGTTACCACCTTCTTTAATAATTATGACTAAATTATGTTGCGAAATTGTGTTTGTCAAGCTTAACGACTCAACCCCCTTTACATCAATTAAAGATAGAAAACTATTACTTGTGAAAATGATCTTTGTTATTTCAACATTATTCATGATTTCTTAATATCATGCATGCCATGCGCTCTCCATTTATTCACTAGATTTAAAGCAGTGGACAATTTGGGCAAAAAATCACAACCCCGTCACACTCAACCCCGTCACACCTATATTTTTATTTTTTATTTTTTTTTGTTAAGTTCATGAAAAAGTAATTTAAGGTTTGTTGAATTCTGTCTGAAATGTTCAATCATAAGAATACTGATTTGAGTTCAAATTCTGAAATTAAGCCTTTGATCAGAAATGATGAGGTTTCTGTCACAAAAAGTGCCCATTTCAGGCTTTATAGCAAAAGTGTGAGATTTTATGTAACTTTTATATTTGCAATTACTGAATTAGTGTGAGAGACATCTGATTAATAGGAAAATGTTGATTTGATCACAAATACATTTTATAATAATATTCAGAGAGCTCCCATAGTGTCCATAACTTAAAATAATGACCAATAATAATAATGATTTGATGCCTGAGATGGGAAAATATGTTTTTCTGGAAGTTAAATATGTCATTAATGTTGAGGGGTGTTCAGAAAATTAATACATTTTGGTAAAAAAATCTAAAAATGTGTAAGTCCAAATCGTACCGGTTTCATGGAATGACTCATTTGAGGTTAAATTAGCTTTTATTTTTATATTTTCAGCTGTTCATTTTAATTTTAGCTTCAGTTTTAGTAATTGTATGTGCTTTTGATGTTTTTATTATATATATATATATATATATATATATATATATATATATATATATATATATATATATATATATATATATATATTTCTAACCTTTCTAATATAATTCTAACCTTTTAATTTATTTTTCTTTCAGATTTAGTTTTTCAGATTTCGTAATTAGTTTTAGTAATTTCAAACTTATTTTATGTCAGTTAGTTAAGGCAACATTTTTTTTTTTTTAATTTTCATTTAAGTTTTTCCATCTAATATTTAAATTATATTATATTATCTTTATTTTTCATTAAATAATTTATTAAATTATATTCTAAATATAATATACACATTTTAAACATTATTTTAATATTAGTATTTAACAAGAACAACCCTGTCATGAACTAACTACAAACAACATGTTTTACATTTTCCATAATACTTTAATATTAATTTATGCAATGTAAAGTATTAGTATACTGTATGTAGAAACATTGATTATAACATGCTGTAAACAAATTTTTCATTGTTATTTTATCATACCTAATTCCTTGAATAATGTTAATGAATCAAAATTATATAGTCCCACTTTTTTATTGAAAAATCAAATAAACATAAATTAAGCATTCAGAGGGCTCTATTTTAATAATCTTAGCACATGGTCTAAAGAGCATGGTGCAGGTGCACTTAGGGCTTGTCTGAAACCACTTTTGCTATTTTATCGACGGGTAAAATGGTCGCACACCTGGCGCACGGCGAAGCAGTTGAGAAATCACAACACACTGGTCCAGCTGACCAATCAGAGCACATTGTGCTTTTCAGAAGGAGGGGCTTCATTGAGACAGGAACTAAACAGAGCGTTACTGACCGACTTGGAAGAGAGGAGCTGCAACAATGGAGAATATGTGAAAAATAATGTGTTTTTTGAAGACCTATTCTAGTAGACCCCCAAAACAAAATCAAGATTTTGTAAAAAAGCATAATAGATTTCCCTTTAAAGGCTTTCTCACTGTTTTAACATACAACAGCTTTGCTAATGTAGTCTCAAGTTACATAAAAAAAAAAAAAAAACATGAATAACAACCAACTGTGTCCATTTGACCTTACCCCTAAGCTAAGAACATACTGAGGAAAAAGGAAAGAAAAACATGAGCTGTCCAGTATTCTTTTATTTAGTGCTGGAAGGAGAAAAATGACTCTATAAAAGCAGAAGGATCTGGAGAGCTGAGCGTTGCTGAGATGGGGTGATGCATTGAGGGCATCCGCCCGGCGACAGTGACATATTGTGAGCTCTCTGCGGCTGAGGCGAGGCAGGTGTATGACAAATGGCACAGCCAATCAGGAAACATCTGTTATTCATCATGCCTCCACGCCCTGGCACTGCCCCTCAAGCTCTACCTGCAGCGAGGTGCCATGGGCGCCAGCCAGGCTTAAAGACGCCAATCATGCCCGTCGAGAGCTTCGGGCAGACAGTTTAACCTGAGAAAGACGGGTCACGATTGCTGGCATGTGGCTTAGTGACAGCTTGCACAATAGTGTGGAGTAAATCTTAAAAGAACAAAACAAGCAAAAAAAGAAGAGGTGGACTATAATCTGTTTTAAATGGAGTTTCTGTTTACTGAACCTTTAGACCTTAAAGTAAAGTTTGCATATGTGTTTTTTGTTGTGTAACATATTTGATACATCACACTCTAATGACTCTTAGAGTATGATATAGCGAGAATACGGATCTCATACTCAAAGAGGAAAAAACAGCCCACAAAATTGTGCAATTTGATGCAGTTGCTGATATTTATATGGCCAGAAATTAAGATAAAAATCTGATATCTTGTTTTTATTCTAAATACGTAAAATGCATGCAGTGGTTACATTACTTGTTTTTGTAACATCTGCTCATAACTTGTTAAATTATTCACAAAGTTCTACACATAACTGCCTGCATATTCTTTGATTTAATATTTTAGTGAATTTCATACTTTCAGCTACAGTACCAATAAGAATGTAATGCTCTCAGGTCCATTTAACATATTTTATCATGTTTAAATGAATTGCCCAAAATCAGCACAGAAAATCAAAAGAACATAAATGAGAATCTGTTTGATCTGTAATTATTTAACTTCACTTAACATGAAACCCCTGGGGACTGTAAAATAACATGACATCTTAGGTATGGAACTGAGGGTGTCCAGTGTGCATCTGTGCTAGATCTTTTGTATTGTCATGGATTATTCTATCAATGCATCTTTATGGAATCATTTCGTCTTTGGCTTCCGTACAACCAAATTCAATTGACTTCAGTTGACACCTCATGGCTGCACATTTCCAATCCTCCTGGGGAGGTTGAACCCATTTATTTCACATTTAGTGTCAAGGCAAAAACATAGCTCTGCAATAATTCAAAACTGAAAAAATAGGAGCCTCAGTTTATACAGTAGGATTTTATTTGATTCTTTGTGGATTCTTAGAAGATCCTTATTTGATCCTGTTAGATTCCTTTAGAATTGGTTCAAAAATTCATATAGGAATTCTATTAGCAATCCTATATAGATCATTCAGGATTTTTTGACCAGTGTAGGGCTGCACATTTTTTTCCAAAATAAAATGCATAAAAATTTAATTATGGCCAGAAGACTGTGATTTAATTAATTGGCCCTAGTCTGAGCACATGGTCTGAAGCACACGGCGCAGTTGCACTTAGGGTGTGTCCGAATCCACTTTTGCTATTTTAATGACGAAAAAAATGGTTGTTGCGCCAGGTGTGTGGTCCAAAAGGGATGTACCTAGTCTCTTAATGAGTCATGGGTGTGTTTTGGCGTAACGTACAATAAACCAATTAGAGTCTCATCTCCTATTCCCTTTAAAAGCCAGTTGCACTCTCGCCATTGCAGATTCACTATTTACATAGACACCCTCAACCTGACGAGTCAGTTTAAAGCTGCAGTCTGTAAGTTTTGCCTCTTTGACACCATCTCTGTTTGAAACCTGCAATTGCAGTTATTTGCGGAATTATCATCTTTACGCGGGTTGTGCCTCGGCACGACTCCTCAGCGCGGATGAATCTAATGTTTGCCGCACCACTGTGGATACTGTACTTCAGAATCACAGATTCTACGTCTTGGATGTATGACCAAAATAAGAATTTTCACTGGAAAATGTCATCTGAACAAGTAAGTAACATGTCTGCCACTTTTGTTCTGACTAACTGAGAAAAAAGCATTAGGCCTACAGTAAATCGCTCTACCAATGGTGATTAAATCTAAGGATCGCTTATCTCAGATCACATCAAACCATGCAAATTATTAGTAATAATATTCAGATGCGCCTGAACACACCTCGGGCCTTATCATACACCTGGCACCAGGCACGACTCAAGTGTTTTTTGCTAGTTTCAGCCTGACGCAGTTATCACTTTCACATCCTGCGCCACGTTGTTTAAATAGCAAATGCATTTGCGCCCATCTGTGCGCCCATGAGCGTGCTGGTCTGAAAACGAGGTGTGTTCAGGCGCATTGTTGGCGTGTTGCTATTTTGAGGCAACTGAAAATGACTGCACCATTGACCAACTGAAACCTGGTCTAAAGTCAATGGCACAATATTTGTTTTGTTATTTAAAGAGCGCATTAGTAATATGTGTCTATAGGTACACTCTGCTTATTACACACACAGGGACGCACAGCAGCACACAAACATTTTTAAATATTAAAAATACAAGGATTCCTCTCTGGAGAAGCGTTCAGCTTTTCCACTTGCAAATTCCGCAATGCAAAAAGCAATCCGCTGTGGTGCAAGGCAAGCACAACTGGCTTTTGAAGGGAATGGGAGATGACACTCTGATTGGTTTATTGCACGTTACGCCCAAAACACACTCGGAGAGAAAGAAAGAGTGTGAGACTAGGTACATGGGCATGGGTGTGAAAATGATAACAGCGTCGGGCTGAATCTAGCAAAAAACATGTCACGTCTGGCGTCGCGTTGCGCCGGGTGTATGATAGGGCGCATAGTCTGCATGTATGCTTTTTCAATGGGATTTTACCCAGCTAATAGGGAATGTTCTAACAGAACTTTAACTAACATTCTGGCAAGGTTCTCTCAAAGTCATGAACAAACATTCTTACAATGTTAATAGAGTGCTCGTCTTTAATGGTAATTAATAATGTTCTCAAAACATTATTTATACATTGTTTATGGAACCTTTTATCGAACCTGAAACATTTGAGTTGAATGAACACTTTTTTAAATGTTAGTGTTCCAGAGAACATTTAAAAGTAGTGTTCCCATAATGTTTGTGAAATTATAAAATGGAATGTTCCCTTAACGTTCGTATAATTAAAAAAAAAAAAAAAAAAAACATTTACAATTCTAGATGTTTTGAACATTCAGAAATAACATTTTCATAAATTAATGGGAATGTTAGCAAAACGTTTTTAGAACATTTTTTTTTGGTTAGCTGAGTTTGACTTTATGTTCTTTTAGCCTTGATATTTAGGCAGGAGCAATATGAGATGTGAAATGTTTGTCATGTTACAGTTCAAAGCACAATATTTGTCAGTATATTAGAAAAATGCCTGGCACTTTAGGAAGCTGTTTCACACAGTAATTGGGACTGACAGTTTTGTACGTTTATGATAGTCATAATTGAGCACATACAGAAAGAGGCAAACGTGTTCATGCAAAGTGGAGGCGGTTACATGAGCTCATCACATCACAGATTCATTTCAATGAGTTACTAAACGAAATCTATGACCATGTGACTCATTTTGCGTGAAGTTGTGATTGTTCAGCTGATCGTACCCACTTGTTTTTTCCCCCTTCATCAGCCTGCATGCCTACAGTGCTCAACAAGCGGTGTTCAAATACTCAAGGTCATTTCAGTTTGAGTGCCTTTTTAAACCACCATCAAAGTCAGGCAATATTTCAGCAATGTTACAATGTGTAAACAACTCTCTGTTCCACAGTGAACTCAATCATAATATCCAGCCCTCCCTTATTCCGCAGATAATGCATAAATATTTCACTCTTAACAGCCACATTGTTCAATTATTCAGTATGATGCATGCAGTACTCCTGGAGCAGAGATGTTTTTGGCATTCCTTATTTGAATATGAGACATGTTATCTGTTGAAATTAAAATGATAAGCATACGCCTTAAGATTAGGCTATAACTTATTACACAGCTCTCTGGAATACACAAAGCTAATTGGTAAATTGAAGCATTATTTATTTATTTTTTTCATTTATTCATCATATGCTTTTATCCAAAATGACTTGAATCGACTCGTCTGGGTGAATCGACTTGAATCAACTACCTGCTTGGCAGGTAATTGTAATTTAATGTCTCTCAATTCACTCTGTGGCCTGCATCCGATTCTTATTGGTCATGTCAATCATAGTGCTGGTTGTCTACACAACGCTAAAACAAATAGACCGTTTGGGTGTTTGCAAACATTGATGATGTGTTTTGTGGGCGGAGTCTATATATGGTGGCTATGGAAGCCACGGAATAAAAGAATAAAAAAGGTTCAAGTTTATATTCCCCCTCAGAATTGTGATATAAACTTGCAATTGTGAGAAAAAGTCAGAATTGTGAGATAAAAATGTTTAGGTCTAAATGTTATAGGTTTAAAACTATTTTATGCTGTAACTGTAGGGCTAATATATTATGCCCCTATGAAATGCATATGTGAGTGTAGATCTATTGTTTACATGTAATATATGTTTTAATAGTAGGATAATCATTACAATTTTCATCAGTTTACTCTGTCCGTTTAATGTCTTGCATCTTCAAAGATGGTATTCTATAAAATGTAAACCATCGCTGTGTCCGAAATTAAATACTTCCCTACTATATAGAATGAGAAAAATAGTACACCAATAGAGTAGTATATCCAAATTCATAGTATTCGAAAAACAGTAGGCAAAAAGTCCCTGGATGATTCTGAAATGTGCATTCGATGGACACTTTATCCTATCAGGCCACAGGAGAGGATTTATGAATGGCAGTAAAGTGACAACTGACGCTAGGTCACGATTATGACAACATGGTGAATGTAGTAAGTCCGAATTTCATTCATACTACACTTATTCATACTATATAGAACATGCTTTTTTAACGATAGCCAAGTAAGTTCAAATTCAAACGTAGTGCCTACTCAGACAACACGTGATTTCAGACGCACCGCATCTTTTTTTTTTTTGCATTCCAAATTTGACATCCAAATGCCCAAGACTACATTTCTTCTCTTACTGCCCGTTTTCCTCCACTTGTTGCCACTGTGTTTCTGCCACCACAAGCTGCGTGCCACCACAACTCCAGTGACGTAACTGACGTCTGCTCCCAAATGATCTATACCACTAACCTACACCCTAGTATAGCGATGATTTTGAAGTCTGACTGAAGTCTGAACTCTGAACTGAATCTATGAAGTCTGAACATTTCTTGACAGGTCAGTGTGTGTTTTAGTTGACTAATAAAATCATCTGTGGGACAGGGTTTATGCTTAACTGGTTTAGGAAAAAAATCGCATTGCTCATTTCATAATAATGCAAATTATTAATATTGCTGTAATATTGCTGAACGCACATTGGGAGATTAATATTTTTCAAATAAAGTGGTGAACTATGTTTTTTTTTTTTTTTGTGCAAACAAAGCATCACTTCTTTAAATTGAGGTTAAACCACTGGAGTCACACGGATTACTTTAATGATGTCTTTACTACCTTTCTGGGGCTTGAAAGTGGCAGTTTCTTAGACTGTCACTGGAGGGACAAAAAGCTCTCAGATTTCTTTAAAAGGATCTTCATTTGTGTTCCAAAGATGGATGAACGAAAGTCTTGCGGATGTGGAACGACATGAGGGTGAGTAATTAATGACAGAAATTTCATTTTTGGGTGAACTAAACCTTTAAATATGGCTCTACCCTGATTAAGGTCTACAAACCCGATTCCAAAAAAGTTGGGACACTGTACAAATTGTGAATAAAAAAGGAATGCAATAATTTACAAATCTCATAAACTTATATTTTTTTCACAATAGAATATAGATAACATATCAAATGTTGAAAGTGAGACATTTTGAAATGTCATGCCAAATATTGGCTCATTTTGGATTTCATGAGAGCTACACATTCCAAAAACGTTGGGACAGGTAGCAATAAGAGGCCGGAAAAGTTAAATGTAGATATAAGGAACAGCTGGAGGACCAATCTGCAACTTATTAGGTCAGTTGGCAACATGATTGGGTATAAAAAGAGCCTCTCAGAGTGGCAGTGTCTCTCAGAAGTCAAGATGGGCAGAGGATCACCAATTCCCCCAATGCTGCGGCCAAAAATAGTGGAGTAATATCAGAAAGGAGTTTCTCAGAGAAAAATTGCAAAGTGTTTGAAGTTATCATCATCTACACACCCTGACAAAAGTCTTGTCACCTATCCAAGTTGTAGGAACAACAAATAATATCTTGACTTCTAGTTGATCATTTGGAATCAGAAGTGGCTTATATGAAAGGCAAAGGCCTCTAGATTGTTTATTTTATCAAAATAAAATCTTATCATGCCTTGATTTTTAATTATTTAATTAGGACAGAAAGGTCAGACTTTGCTTAGACAAAAGTCTTGTCACTTATACAAATAATGTACAGTACAGAACATAAAGTCATGGTGCAGTGGAAAAAGAATTAATATTGTGTATGACTCCCATGAGCTTGGAGGACTGCATACATACATCTTGGCAATGGCTCAAATAACTTATTAATAAAGTTATCATCTGGAATGGCAAAGAAAGCATTCTTGCAGGACTCCCAGTGTTCATCAAGATTCTTTGGTTTCATCTTCAGTGCCTCCTCCTTCATCATACCCCAGACATGCTCAATGTTCATGTCTGGTGACTGGGCTGGCCTTGACCTTCTTTGCTTTCAGGAACATTGATGTGGAGGCTGAAGTATGAGAAGGAGCACCATCCTGCTGAAGAATTTGCCCTCTCCTGTGGTTTGGACTTTAATGGGCAGCAAGAATGTCTTGATACCTCAGGCTGTTGATGTTGCCATCCACTATGCAGATCTCTTGCACGCCCCCATACTGAATGTAACCCCAAACCATGATTTTTCCTCCACCGAACTTGACTGTTTTCTGTGTGAATCTTGGGTCCATGCGGGGTCTTCTGCGGTATTTGCGATGATTGGGATGCAGTTCAATAGATGATTCATTGGAAAAAATCAAGCTGTGGGCCTTGGCAAATGCAACACGATTTTTTAGTTGTCTTCTGTTTAATGCTGGTTTCTTAGCACTAATTCGGCCATTGAGACCACTGCGTGACAGAATTCGACAAACTGTTCTTGTAGATACAGGGGTTTCTGGTGACCAGTCGTTATGTAGCTCTGCTGCAGTTGAAAAAGGGCTGGCCCTGGACTGTCGAACCAGCAAACGATCCTCTCGAACAGTTGTCTTACGGGGTCTGCCTGACCTGGGCCTGTCATGAACCAGTTTCTTCAAATCTTTTTCTTATCCTCTCCACTTGACGTTTAGATACATTAAAGATGTTTGCCACCTCAGCAGGAGACTTGGTCTTCAGGCTCTTGATGAGCACCTTGGTCTGTGGTTGAATCTTTGGCATGCTATCAGAGGTCAGGATGCATTTCAAATGAAGGTTGGGTGTGCTGGGGTTCTTCTTCTACACACCTGGAAATGTGTTAATTACAGTATTTGTCACAGTCGACGCTCTAATCTGTGATTGGTTGAATCCTTTAAAGATGTGACAAGACTTTTGTCTAAGCAAAGTCTGACCTTTCTGTCCTAATTAAATAATTAAAAATCAAGGCATGATAAGATTTTATTTTGATAAAATAAGCATAATCTAGAGGCCTTTGCCTTTCATATAAGCCACTTCTGTTTCCAAATGATCAACTAGAAGTCAAGTTATTATTTGTTGTTCCTACAACTTGGATAGGCAACAAGACTTTTGTCAGGGTGTGTACAGTGCATAATATCATCCAAAGATTCAGAGAATCTGGAACAATCTCTGTGCGTAAGGGTCAAGGTCAGAAAACGATACTGGATGCCCGTGATCTTCGGGCCCTTAGACGGCACTGCATCACATACAGGAATGCTACTGTAATGGAAATCACAACATGGGCTCAGGAATACTTCCAGAAAACATTGTCGGTGAACACAATCCACTGTGCCATTCGCCGTTGCCGGCTAAAACTCTATAGGTCAAAAAAGAAGCCATATCTAAACATGATCCAGAAGCGCAGGTGTTTTCTCTGGGCCAAGGCTCATTTAAAATTGACTGTGGCAAAGTGGAAAACTGTTCTGTTGTCAGACGAATCAAAATTTGAAGTTCTTTTTGGAAAACTGGGACGCCATGTCATCCGGACTAAAGAGGACAATGACAACCCAAGTTGTTATCAGCGCTCAGTTCAGAAGCCTGCATCTCTGATGGTATGGGGTTGCATGAGTACGTGTGGCATGGGCAGCTTACACATCTGGAAAGGCACCATCAATGCTGAAAGGTATATCCAAGTTCTAGAACAACATATGCTCCCATCCAGACGTCGTCTCTTTCAGGGAAGACCTTGCATTTTCCAACATGACAATGCCAGACCACATACTGCATCAATTACAACATCATGGCTTTCGTAGAAGAAGGATCCGGGTACTGAAATGGCCAGCCTGCAGTCCAGATCTTTCACCCATAGAAAACATTTGGTGCATCATAAAGAGGAAGATGCGACAAAGAAGACCTAAAACAGTTGAGCAACTAGAAGCCTGTATTAGACAAGAATGGGACAACATTCCTATTCCTAAACTTGAGCAACTTGTCTCCTCAGTCCCCAGACGTTTGCAGACTGTTATAAAAAGAAGAGGGGATGCCACACAGTGGTGAACATGGCCTTGTCCCAACTTTTTTGAGATGTGTTGATGCCATGAAATTTAAAATCAACTTATTTTTCCCTTAAAATTATACATTTTCTCAGTTTAAACATTTGATACAGTATGTCATCTATGTTGTATTCTGAATAAAATATTGAAATTTGAAACTTCCACATCATTGCATTCTGTTTTTATTCACAATTTGTACAGTGTCCCAACTTTTTTGGAAATGTATAATGACCATCTGAAGGTCATTATATGTCAAGAAAATTGTATAAAATATTATATTTAGTGTATAATATAATATTTAGTGTAACATAAAATAGTGTAATATGAATGTATTCTAATATAATATTTATTGTCATTTCTCCGTCATCAAATGGAATTGTCAAACAGGTTCAGACTCCTCAAATCTGGTAGAAACAATCAGAGAGTCCCGTCCCAAACTTACATCATTTGTAGAGCCAATGTTCGTATCTGCATATTAAGCTGATATAGAAGAAACTAAAAAAAAAAAAAAAAACACAAATACAAAAACTTCTTCAGTGAATATGAAGAAAATGTGATTGATCCTAGAAAATACCCATTCCACATGTTTACTTCCCCTCACTAATGCACTTCTGTCCATTATCACTGCACAGCTTGCAGGTTTTAAAGAGAGATATTTCCCGGTGAGGGATAAAAGGCCATATTTGATAATTTTGAAAAAATAGAAACCGGAGGAAATTGCAATGCATTTAATAACCAAACTATTTTCAAGCTATTTCCAACCCTAACAGGAAGAACTCCTCCTACAAGCCCACTGGACTTGCTTGGACACATATAACACCATTCATTTACATCAGATTTAAAGCCTAAATTGACCCTATTTACCGCCTTCATAGCTGTTCCCCATCCCTGATTCATCCCAGTGCACTGTTTTTCAAAGACAAATTGTGTTGATTGCCAAATTTGTGTTGGCAAACAAAATAACTTGCTCTTCCCTTATTGGCTGACATCTTTCAGGCAATATGGGTGGTGAAAATAAAAGCTATGTAGGCATTAGTTTATTAAGGTATTGTGGTAGATAACACAACCTTTAAAGTGACAGTATTTAGCACAGTAATTTAATGCAAGTTAAGCATTATCATTAGGATATGATGAGCTGCTCTCAAGGGTGAACTTGACCTTTATTCTCCACCCCCCCATCAACCATCTTTGTTCCCAGCTGGTAGAGGCTAAATGTCATGAATGTGGCTCCCTCGTCTCATCCTCCGGACCGCCGGAGGGAGCCATCACCGGAATACTGAATCTCATTCGGACTCCATTACCCATAGGCCCTCATTCCTGGGACTGATTGCACACACACCTGCACGGCATCACACACACCCTATATAACACACACACTTGCATTCATACATCGCGAAGTCTTGATTTGCTACGGTGGTCATTTCTGAGCGTTATTCCCTGGACTGTTATTTCGTTGTTACTTGGACTGTTACTCTCTGCTGAACCTTTGCTGCCTACCCCGATCTCTGCCTGTGCCCTGGACTGTGTTTGTTTGCCGCCTGTCTTGATCTCTGCCTGTGACCCGACTCTGATTCTCTGCTGCCAGCCTCGACCCCTGCCTGTCCCTGTTCACGGTACTGCTCTGCCCTTGTTTGTAAACACTGCTGTGTTTTAATAAAAAGCTGCAAATGGATCCACACTCTGTTGACCCTTCATTACAGAAGACTTCGCCACCCAGTGATCCAGCAGCTCTAATGCAAATTTCTTCCGAGCTCTCAGCTCAAGCCAACCAGCTAGCGATGCATCATCATCAGCTGAGTCGACTAACTTCATTAACGGAGGAACTAGTAAAGACTCTACAGGGCCTACGGCTCAATCCCACCGAGGTCGCCACGCCGCCTCCCATGGCGTCTGCCACACCAACACTCCCGTCTCCTCCCGCTGTCAATCCCCGCCTGGCCCTTCCCGAGAAGTTTGACGGTACCCCGGCCAAGTGTAAGGGCTTTCTGCTACAGTGCTCCCTGTATGTTAACCAACAGCCCTCTCTGTATACCACCGAGATGAGTAGAATATCATTTGTCTGCTCTTTACTGACGGGTAAGGCTTTGGACTGGGCTACCGCTGTTTGGAGGAATGACAGCTCGATATTCCCCACTTTCACTGAGTTTCTGCAACAATTCAGAGAGGTGTTCGAACATCCTGCCGGCGGTCAGAGTCCAGGTGACCAGTTAATCTCTCTCACGCAAGGTAAAACAACTGCCTCTGAATATGCCCTGCAATTCCGCACTCTAGCAGCTCAAACTAACTGGGTGGAGGATACACTGAAACTGCTGTTTCGTCGAGGGTTATCGCTGGAATTACAAGCAGAACTCGCTTGCCGCGATGAGGGAAGCTCACTAAACACATTTATCGAACTTGCTATTCACATTGATAATCTCCTTCGTACCAGGCGTCCTGCACGGAGTCCCAGCGCAACCAACATTGCCCCTGAAGCCATGCAAATCGGATACACTCCACTTCTGCCGGAGGAAAGAGAGAGGAGGCGGCAGATGCATCTCTGTCTGTACTGCGGCCAGGCTGGCCACGTCAAGGCTAACTGTCCAGTTCGACCTACATCAACCAGCTCCCGGGCGGTGAGTTCCCCTCTTACCTCTGATTACGCATCTAACTGCCTCAAAATTCCTGTCCAGATCACCTTTCATGAACGGAACATACTCACTCACGCCCTGCTGGATTCTGGAGCTGCGGGAAACTTCATGTCTGACACGTTCATTAAAGATCACCATATCCCCTTAACTGACTGCCACTTTCCCTTAACAGTGGAGGCGCTAGACGGGAAACCTATTGGAGGAGGAAAGATCGCTCATATCACCGACGAACTTAAACTCCAAGTAGGAATCCTTCATCAAGAACCCATCCGCTTCTACGTCATCCACTCACCTAACAACCCCATCATCCTTGGTATACCATGGCTTCGTACCCATAACCCGCATATCTCCTGGAAGGAGGGTCAAATCCTGCAGTGGGACACTCTTTGCCATCAGAACTGTTTAAAACACGTCACTCCTTTACCCATTCGCTCTGTGGAAATACAGGAAACCATCCCTGGACAGCTTGACATCCCAGCTGAGTACACAGACCTGGCCATAGCCTTTAGCAAACAAAAAGCTACAGAGTTACCACCTCACCGACCTGGAGACTGCGCTATAGACTTGCTACCCGACACCTCGCCTCCCAAAGGCAGAATTTTTCCCCTGTCACAACCAGAGTCCGCGGCCATGAAAGCTTACATTGAGGAGGAACTAGCCAAAGGTTTTATTCGACCATCCACGTCCCCAGCATCATCAGGGTTCTTCTTTGTTAAAAAAAAAGATGGAGGTCTGAGACCCTGCATTGACTATCGAGGTCTGAACGAGATCACAGTCAAGTTTCGCTACCCATTACCATTAGTACCTGCCGCTCTGGAGCAACTAAGACAAGCCAGATACTTCACGAAACTCGACCTCCGCTGCGCCTACAACCTCATTCGGATACGTGAGGGGGACGAATGGAAGACGGCATTCTCCACAACCACCGGTCACTATGAAACCCTTGTTATGCCGTTCGGGCTCTCCAACAGTCCATCCGTCTTCCAATCCTACATTAATGATGTGTTCAGAGACATGTTGAACCGTTGGGTTATCGTCTACATCGACGACATCCTCATATATTCCAATACACTGGAGGAACACATACAACATGTTCGGGCCGTGCTACAAAGACTCATCCAACACCAGTTATACGCAAAAGCAGAGAAGTGTGAGTTCCACCAGACTTCAACCTCCTTCTTGGGGTATGTTATCAGTCAGGACGGCATCGCAATGGATGACACGAAGGTGAAAGCCGT
The DNA here is from genome assembly GCA_036281575.1 of Ancherythroculter nigrocauda. NCBI lineage: Eukaryota > Metazoa > Chordata > Actinopteri > Cypriniformes > Xenocyprididae > Ancherythroculter > Ancherythroculter nigrocauda. The sequence goes on from VTFQ01000004.1 coordinate 54,815,180, forward strand.
ACTGGACTGGCCGAAACCACGCACGCTAAAGGAACTACAGAGATTCCTGGGCTTCGCTAATTTCTACAGACGGTTTATACGAGGCTTCAGCAGCGTTGCAGCCCCTTTAACTTCCATGACTAAGCGCCACACATCTCGGCTGCACTGGTCCCCAGAGGCAGAGGCGGCTTTTAAAGGATTGAAGGAACGGTTCACTACAGCTCCCATACTTCGTCATCCTGATCCTGAAAGGCCCTTCATAGTAGAGGTTGATGCCTCCAGCACGGGCATTGGTGCCATTCTCTCCCAACGCCAAGGTACCCCAGAGAAAATGTTTCCTTGTGCTTTTTACTCCAGAAAGTTATCCGCGGCTGAACGTAATTATGATGTGGGAGATCGTGAATTGCTGGCAATGAAGGCGGCGCTGGAAGAATGGCGTCATTGGTTGGAGGGAGCCCAGCATCCGTTCACGGTACTCACGGACCATAAAAATCTAGAGTACCTCCGCTCAGCCAAACGACTTAACCCTCGCCAGGCTCGGTGGGCAATGTTCTTTACTCGCTTCCAGTTCAAGGTGACATACAGACCTGGGTCCAAGAACACGAAAGCCGATGCACTATCCCGGCAAGCTGAACACCTAGAACGTACCGAACACGCAGAACATATCATTCCTGACACTCTGCTTCTCGCACCCATCCAGTGGGATGTAATATCCGAGATCACACAGGCCAACGAACAGTCTGCTCCTCCAACTACATGTCCCCCTAACCGTCTGTTCGTACCAGTTGCTCTGAGGGAGAGGCTCCTGCATCACGTTCACGATCTGCCCAGCTCTGGACACCCAGGAATCACCGCCACTCATCACCTCCTGCAAAACCGGTTCTGGTGGGACACCATGCTCCGTGACGTCACCCAGTTCATCCACCACTGCACCGCTTGTCAGACATCCAAGACACCACATCAATCTCCTGCTGGCCTGCTTCAGCCACTACCCATTCCACAACGTCCCTGGTCACACATAGCCATAGACTTCGTAACCGATCTACCACTGTCACAGGGCAACACCACAATACTCACGGTTGTTGACCGATTCTCCAAAGCCTGCCGCCTCATTCCCCTTCCTAAACTTCCTACTGCCTTCGAGACTGCGGAACTATTATGCAACTTCGTGTTCAGGTTCTATGGGCTGCCTGAGGATATCGTATCAGATAGGGGACCACAGTTTACCTCTCGTGTGTGGGCAGCGTTCTTTAAACAACTGAACGTCAATATCAGCCTGACATCGGGCTACCACCCAGAATCTAATGGCCAGACTGAACGGTTAAACCAGGAGATCACACGGTTCCTTCGCACCTACTGTCAGCAGAACCAAGCTGAATGGAGCCGGTATCTGATGTGGGCGGAGTATGCCCAGAATTCTCTGAGAAAACCGGCCACGGGTATCACTCCCTTCCAATGTGTCTTAGGATTTCAACCACCAATGTTCCCGTGGTCTGGTGAACCCTCCGACCTGCCCTCTGTCAACGAATGGTTACAAAGGAGTGAGGAGACTTGGAACTTGGCTCATCACCACCTGCAACGGGCAGTTCGGCGACAGGAGATACAGGCCAACCGACACCGACGCCCCAATCCCCAGTACACCGTGGGTCAATGGGTCTGGCTCTCCACGAGAGACCTCCGACTAAGACTTCCATCCAAGAAACTCAGTCCCAGGTTTGTAGGGCCTTTCCAAATTGTTAAACAGATCACTCCTGTCTCTTTTCGGTTAAGTTTACCTGCTAACTATCGTGTTTCTCCCACTTTCCATGTTTCGCTGCTGAAACCCTCCGGGGGTCCGAGAGGAGAGCCGGAGGGAGCCGAGGGCCGTCATCCCCCACCGCTGGTAATTGAGGGCGAGGAGGCTTACGGAGTTCGGGAACTGCTCGATTCCAGGCGTCGGGGTCCGAGACTACAATACCTGGTCGACTGGGAGGGGTACGGACCGGAGGAGCGATCCTGGGTCAACCGGGATGATATCCTAGACCCCACACTCATGGAGGAATTCCATCGGACGCACCCGGAGAGGCCGGCCCCTCGACCACGTGGTAGACCCCGGCGTCCGCCTCCTCGCGTCTGGAGCCGCTCGCAGGGTGGGGGCTCTGTCATGAATGTGGCTCCCTCGTCTCATCCTCCGGACCGCCGGAGGGAGCCATCACCGGAATACTGAATCTCATTCGGACTCCATTACCCATAGGCCCTCATTCCTGGGACTGATTGCACACACACCTGCACGGCATCACACACACCCTATATAACACACACACTTGCATTCATACATCGCGAAGTCTTGATTTGCTACGGTGGTCATTTCTGAGCGTTATTCCCTGGACTGTTATTTCGTTGTTACTTGGACTGTTACTCTCTGCTGAACCTTTGCTGCCTACCCCGATCTCTGCCTGTGCCCTGGACTGTGTTTGTTTGCCGCCTGTCTTGATCTCTGCCTGTGACCCGACTCTGATTCTCTGCTGCCAGCCTCGACCCCTGCCTGTCCCTGTTCACGGTACTGCTCTGCCCTTGTTTGTAAACACTGCTGTGTTTTAATAAAAAGCTGCAAATGGATCCACACTCTGTTGACCCTTCATTACACTAAAACAAATATGAACTGATTCCTTTTTAATCCTTTCCCAGGTATGAAACAGACCCTTTTCACAGTCAGTTCCCAGTGGAATGGTCCCCCCATTTTTTCCCCTCAGTGAATATTTAGTTTCCCTCATGAATACATCACATTATGTTGCTGTTTCATGTTTTCCGTTGTCTCATGGTGTCTGATTACATTTTTGTGTGTGAATGTGTGATGATGCATCATCTATTATGTAATATGTATGCACGCAGATACCCACATGTCCACAGTCCAGTGATGTTTACACAGCAAATGTCAAAGTAGATCACAATACCATCAGGAAATCTGCATAAGCTTTGGGTGTCATGTGTATTTCACAAATTAGACATAATAAAGACGAGGAATTAGGTCACTGTAGGCTTTACTTTTTGCTCAGTACAAAGATAGAGTCTCTCGTAAGAAACATTATAAACAGATTTGAAGGTTTCTCCCATATCAGATACCCTCCTGTTGTATTCCACATGGTCTCTGTGTTTTTAAATATATTCACTTCATTATAATTTCTCTCTGCTTTGAACAGCTGTAAGATGTCATTGTGTGAATTAGAGAGAGAATCTGAGGCGTTACTAATAAGACATCAAAGGTCAGAGATGGATCTAAAATTCTACCTTTAAAGAGGTCACGAAATGTATTCTGCTCATCACGTAGTTCAACACAATGAAAAACGAATACAATTTCCATTTCATTAAACTGTGTTGCAGTTAGTGTGTTTTAGCCTCTCATGGCTTTAAACTGTATTCAGAAGTGCATTTTGCCAAAACAGAACAGATTACCATATTCAAATATTGAGATCGACAGTGATTGGTTGGCAGTGAATGGTTATCTCATTCATATTATTCAGCAGTGAGGCTTTTTATTCATTTATACATTTTCTTTAATGACAAACTCTGTACCAATAGCTCATTAGTCACATCACGCATCATTTTCAACAATGTACACCAGAAGCGAACACTTCGTAATTGGAAGCTCTGGGGCTTTGGGTCAAAGTTTGGGTCAAAATTTCTGAAACCTCATTAAGCAGAAAGACTCCAAATAATTAAATACATTTTCTTGTTAAGTCCACAAAAATATTATTCAAATGCATATCAAAGACAAAATTGTGAATACATTTGGTGACCTTTAAAATTATTAAAAAAAATAAATAAAAAATAAGTCAAGACAAACAATATGTCTGTCATTTTGTTTGCCCTTCGGTTGGATTTCAAATTAATATTGACACTCATTTTGAATAAATATAATATGCATAATGTATTTAAATTATGCACAGTGATGTTGTCTCCTGGTTTTGCTTTAGGACACAGATTTGACATTGGACATCAAACACAATGCAAATGTGAATTTGTTATTGCACAGAACTCTTTAAGTAATATGCTAAAGGATATGAAACGATAATTAAATGTGCAATAGTACATTTTCAGAGAGGCTAGCAATAGCGAGCAAGCTTTCAAATCATAACATCCCACCTTTACTTCACATCGCTCTCCAAAGCCACGCCTCCTCCCAAAAAATATATACATACATTTATTTAACATCTTTTGTTGTTTTATTAACATTAATGACATACAAATATTTAAATAGGCTACTGTCCCTTTAAGACCGAATCCATGGACGTAATATACTGACACATATCCTTTTCCAGGTTTTCACCCACCTGTTTACATCCACTTAAGCCATAACCGATTGTATTTACGTGAGATACTCCACACAATGGACATTTTGACAACTATGTGTGCATTTGACCACTCAGGCGCAAGGAGAACTGATCGCGCGCTCTCTGAGAGAACTGGGATCGTGCGCAATAAAGAGAGAGAGAGCGCGCGCGAGAGAGAGCGTTTCTGGTCTGTGTCATTCAGCATGATTCCGCCTATCCTGCCTTCATTAATTGATAACGAATTGTGATTAGGTGGTAATTTTGTTCTATGACGAATTGATTGGGCTGTTTTTGCATGATAGAACACTACTACTTGTTCTATGATCACCTAGGTGTAACGAAAGTTTAGGAAATATGAAATACGGGACAAAACATGATTTTTTCTCAATAAGTCGGGACACTAAAAATAGAGCTGAAACACAGGACTGTCCCAGGAAAAACGGGACGTCTGGTCACCCTACTTGTACCTGACTGCTGCAGATTCATTTTGGTGTTGATGCTGTTAACATGTAAACGCAAAATAGGCATACACTGTAAAAAAAGATGGACGACACAACGCAGCTTTCTTCCATTGTAATGAACTGAACGTAAAACATTCGACGATGGGCGTTGACATGTTACGCAAAAATGTCAGTTTGTAGCCTGGGCATGCGCAGAAGGAATCGTCAGTGGAGCCCGGAGGCGGAGTCGCGGTATCAAACTGTCAGTATCCATCTAAAGTAAATTCAGTATTGATTCATTCCGATGTAAGAATCAATAGTTATTAATTTAGTTAATTTATCTATATCAACACTGATGTCATCACTGTCACTGATGTCATCAGTAAACAGTGATGTCATCATCCAGCTCAGTTCAGTTCGCATACAATGGTGTCAATGCAGGCAGATCAAAACACTGTTGAATTGCAAATGTCAAGTGTCCCCAACTAAGCAAGCCAAAGGCGACAGTGGCAAGGAACCCAAACTCCAACAGGTGGCAAACAGGTGTTAAAATGGAGAAAAAAACCTTGGGAGAAATCAGGCTTAGTCGGGGGCCAGTTCTCCTCTAGCGAACAGTGATTTATGATTGAGGCAGCTATCATAAGACCAATGGGATCGCAACAGTCAAAGTATTTATTTATTTAGTGCAATTTATTTTTTTATTTTGACTCAAGTCCCGTTCTTTTGCATGGAGCAGGCGGGGATTATGGCCTGTACTGCATCCAGCCACCAGGGGGCAACCAAAGAGCCCGCAGTTTCACTTTTCAGGACGTATGAGGCACACCCGAAAATAGGCCTTTATCACACTTTCTATTTCCGGTAAGCGAAGCAGTGTCATTCTTAATAATAAATAAATGTATCTCCCAACTAACCTGCTGCAGTTCAGTGTTCGTCTTTTATTAAGTGTTTTTCTCTTACTGATCTTATTTCATACCTGTTCAATTTACATTTTTAAATGAATTTGGCTGATGAGCTCCCTTATGAAAATTACCCCTTAATTTAATTATAGAAAAAATGTAGTAACCATGTTTTTTTTTGTTTGTTTTTTTTTTCATGGGTTGATTACCACACAGTTTTATTACAAATGCCATAGTTGATTTGTGGTTACCATGGATTAACTATAACCATTGTTTTTTGGTTTTACTTGTAAAACCATGGTTAATTTTCATAAGAGCAGTAGCCTATTAAAAAAGATGAATGAATGCACCTTAACTGCCTTAAAGAAATTTAATGATGTGTTAAGTAATCTTAATCAGAAATGCGTTGACAGCACAACTGCTTTGAACATTTTGACAAATGTTGTGAATTGCATACAGTGAAATGATTGTCAATGAAAAATGATGCAGAATAATGACAAATATTTAATTCAAATAAATAAATATGTTCATTCTAATCTGATCTCATTCATCAAGTCTCACACACAGTGCAGCGTTGCGTTACTAGTTAAGATGAGCACTGACACCATGTGATGAAATAATCATTACGAGCCACGGCTTTCTCAGATAAATTCTGTACACAGCAATCATCAGAATATCTGTTCTCCTGTCTCTGAAAATGGCCAGATTTTTAAATTATCCCACGGATGCTTATTTTCAGAGTTGTTAATTCAAATAGGTGTTGACAGCACATTGAAAATATACATAACAGAAAGAATCGATGCACTGCTTCGATGAGCACTTCTGGTAATCAGTTCCGCTGTGATAAAGGTCTATTCAGTCTGAGGACATGAACAGCTCTGGTTAGAACATCACGGGTTGCCATCTCTTAATTACGGTAGTTATGGCGTGAATGCAGCATAAGCTCGTTGTTTTGATTCGGTAGGAAGTTAGGAACTGTAAAAGGTGGCTGCTGTTTGTTTGCGGTGCTCTGTGACTGACGTCTGTCTACATAAACTCTGCATAGCATGAAACGCACTGATGACGTATGAGGTCTGCACAAACAGGGTTTGTAAAAACAGACACTGACAGGCAGGTAGGTAGGACATCATATTATTTAATTCGGACTATAAAGATTGGATGAACATTTTATGATCCTACGCCTTCTAAATGTATAAAAATACATTTAGACCGTTTAAAATAGTCATTGCTATGACAGGACACTTTCAACCAGTATAACAAAAAATATTTCTGTAGAGAATTACTTATTGCATCTTTAACATGTTTAGTTAGGGCCCGAGCACCGATGGTGTGAGGACCCTATTGGAATTGCTCAGCCAATTATTCTTCTTCTCCAAAATGAATCACATTTTTGAGGGCCTAAACGTTCTCAAAAACTCATGAAACTTTGCACACGCGTCGGATGTGGTGAAAATTTACATCTGATATGGGTTTCAGAATTAGGTGTGGCAAAATGGCTCGATAGCGCCACCTACAAAATTTCAATTAAGCGCCCTTCGTGCTACGTTTCACGTACAGTCATGGAATTCGGTAGACAGATGTAACAGCCCAATACCTACAAAAAAGCCCCTGGGTGCAAAGTTTGTAAACCCAACAGGAAGTGAGATATTTTGAATTTTCTCTACAAACTTTTGGCAGTTTTTGCCATTTCCACATGTTGTACTTTAACGAACTCCTCCTAGAGCTTTTATCAGATCAATGTCATATTTGGTCAGTGTAACAAAGACAGTAGTGTGCCAACTGCAACAAGGCCCCAAAGATGTTTGGACAGCAGCAGCACCACTGCTTTGTATGTACCGGCAGATGGAGGCGTAAAAATGATGTGACGTGGTAATACAGCCAAAAGTTCAGTGTTTATTCCAAGTGAAGCAAAAATAAAGGTTTTCCAGTGGTGCGTCCATGGTATTTACAGTGATAGTCCAAAAAAAATATACACAAAAAAAACAAAAAAAAAAACAAATAAAATTAAATCTGTTCAAAAGTTATACTAACAAACAAACTTTTGGCTATGCCAATAAATTGACCCAAAAGACCGCAGTTTCACTCAAACTCACTCTACAAGCTACCAGACAACTCTGAGAGGCCATCTTAAAAAGACCAAGCCCCTCCTAATTGGCCTAAACCATTTAGAAATTAAAAGGTAATAAAGAATCTGAAATATATATATATAAATGTGATTTAACAGTAACAAAGAGATAAACTGTTATAATAATACAAAAATACATAAGCATTTAGAACAAAACAAACTCAATTTACAATTAATGTTTAACAATGCCCAACCAAGAATTATCAGATCACCAATCTCCCCCTCACACCTGAGAATAATGGACTGTGCCATCTATTGGCGGGAATGTAATCCTCAAAATGGTGGCTTTTACTGTGACCGGGTTTGTCTGTTTGGGATGGGAAAATGTTCCAGTACGTAAGTATGACTATTTATGATATGTAAGTGATAATATAAAACAATAAACATTTACATTAACATAACCGGTCTTGTTTTACTTCTTAACATAACACAACACAACACAAATCAACATAGAAGGAATGGCATGATAAGACGTGAACAACACATGATCAGTGATACCAACATATCTGTGTTAACTGATGTTCCATATGCGCAAAACAGATAAGTGTGTGTGATGTTACAAAAGTGTATGCATGTATGCGTTTTCACAGTCCATTGTCAAAATAAAAGTCCTTTTATAATTCAAGTCTCTAGTCACAGGGCCTCACTGTGACAGTCAGTCTAATCTAAAGGCCTTTAAGACGTTAAATTGCGAAGATCTAGAGTTTTCGCTGAAGGGCGTGTCCGTGGCGGCCTGGCAAAGTTCGATGTTTCGCCATGAAACAGGAAGTTGTTGTAACTCGGGCATACAATGTCTGATCTGCCCCAAACTTCACATGTTTTATTAGAGTCCTGACCTGAAGACATCTATATGACAATATTCAGTTACAGTCATAGCGCCACCTGGGGGCAACAGGAAATTACATGTTTTACACTGTGATTAACTCCTCATAGAGATTAAACCAGAAGCACATCATATATGGCCAGTCTAATCTTAAGGCCTTTGAGATGTTAAATATCAAAGATCTTGAGTTTTTGTTGAAGGGCGTGTCCGTGGTGGACTGACAAAGTCTGATGTTTCGCCATGAAAGAGGAAGCTGTTGTAACTCAGGCATACTGTGTCTGATCTGGCCCCAAACTTCACATGAGTGATAAAAGTCCTGGCCTAAAGACATCTACAATATTCAGTTAGCTATAGCGCCACCTGTTGGCAACAGGAAGTGTGGCACTTTTACATGATTTTGCTATAATTCTCCTTTATTTACTCGCTTACATGCATGTCGCCCACTTTTCACTGTTTTCCTGAGGCCAACAGGTGGCGGTTAGCCCAGGTGCGAGGGCCCTTTCATCGCTGCTTGCAGCTTTAATTTCTAAATGTCTTTTGAATGATATTTTATCGTTACAACTTTGGAGAAACAGAAATCCTTCCACTGCCCTTGTTTGTCAACAGATCAAGAATCACTCGTTAGATTTACATGAATTCTTCACTCCAAAAGAGACAACAGAAGCGTAAAGGATCAAGCTACTGCAGACACAGCTCCGCCCCAGTCTCATCTCTCCAAGCACCATTTTCTGGGGCCAGTGCACTGAGAGAATTCCGTCAAACGGGGCCTGAAATGCTTTGGCACAGAACAAGAGACGAAGAACAACTTGAGCGTTGCAGCGCTGCCTGGCGTGTGTCAGAGAACATGGTGCTCCACGAGTCCACTGAGTGCTGCATAAAACACCTGCCAACAATGACAAATCACCCGTAATACCATGCCATGTGCTTCCAAGGGAGGAACAGACAGAACATTACCTTCATTTCTAGATGTCAAAAGAGGTGCCGGCGCTTTATTTTGATGGATCTTGCCAAAGTGGTGGCAGAATGTGTAGCATAAAGTCATACACATGAGTAACTGACAGCGCTTTGAGCAACCACGCTCACCCACAACCCCCATTTATTGCATGTTTTGCTTTCCTTGTCTACAAACGTGCAAAAGTACATGACAGCTGACAGAGCATCAGGGTTACGTATAATAAACTGTAATGTAACATCATATTTCTAAGCAAAACAATTGTCTTCTCAACAATTCTCATTGTCTTGTTAGTGTTTCAAGACTGAATAGCAATAGACCCTTTTCATGGACCTGTGATGACGCATTTTCATCAGCATCGTAAATCTTTTTAATATTTACTTCTTTTTTTTTAAATGTAAGTACATTAATAACACTATACTTAGTATTATATTAATTTTGCATCAAATTACAACAAACTAGTTAAAGCTGCTGTGAGGGTTGTGGCTATGGGAGTGACGGTAAAATTTAATCTTTTTCTCTTCTGACTGCCATTATCAATCTCTCTCTATTTTTCCCCCTGCTTTTGAAAGTTGTAAAAAACCACTGTTGTAGAGTTTTTTTTATTATTATTATTTATTTATTTTTGCTGTTTGAGCAAATGGGAACACACACACACAAAAAATATATATATATATATTTAATGTATTCTCTCATTCACCGCTATGGAAGTTTACCCAACTATGATGACTTCCGCTTCTGAGAAACCTGGAAATGTGGAGAAATAATTCAATATTAGGCTATTTTTAGGGCCCGAGCACCGATGGTGTGAGGACCCTATTGGAATTGCTCAGACAATTATTCTTCTTCTCCAAAATGAATCGCATTTTTAAGGGCCTAAACCTTCTCAAAAACTCATGAAACTTTGCACACGCGTCAGAAGTGGTGAAAATTTACATCTGATATGGGTTTCATGGCAAAATGGCTCGATAGCGCCACCTACAAATTTTCAACTAAGCGCCCTTCGTGCTACGTTTCACGTACAGGAAATGACTGTGATTAACTCCTCATAGAGATTAAACCAGAAGCACATCATATATGGCCAATCTAATCTTAAGGCCTTTGAGATATTAAATTGCAAAGATCTTGAGTTTTCGTTGAAGGGCGTGTCCGTGGTGACCGTCAAAGTCTGATGTTTCGCCATGTAAGGTGAATGACTTTTTTGAGGGCCGAAACATACTCGAAAACTCATGAAACTTTGCAGATGCGTCAGAAGTGGTGAAAATTTACGTATGATATGGGTTTCAGAATTAAGTGTGGCAAAATGGCTCGATAGCGCCACCTAAAAAATTTCAACGAAGTGCCCCTGACACTACGTTTCACGTACAGGTATAAAATTTGGTACACACATCTAACAGCCCAATACCTACAAAAAAGTCTGGAGTGAAATCTGAAAAGACATCTATATGACAATATTCAGTTACAGTCATAGCGCCACCTGGGGGCAACAGGAAATTACATGTTTTACACTGTGATTAACTCCTCAAAGACATTTAATAATAACAACATCATATATGGTCAGTCTAATCTTAAGGCCTTAGCGACATTTAATTGCAAAGATCTTGAGTTTTCGTTAAAGGGTGTGTACGTGGCAGCCTGACAATTTCTGATGTTTCGCCATGAATGATGAAGCTCAAGCATACAATGTCCGATCTGCTCCAAACTTCACATGTGTGATAAGAGTCCTGGCCTAAAGACATCTATATGCCAATATTCAGTTAGTCATAGCGCCACCTGCTGGCAACAGGAAATGGTATGCTTTACACTTTAGTTCACTCTCAGAAAAACATTTTAATATGCCATGATGTACCAAACATACTAGAAATAGGAAGTTCTAGTAAGAAACAGGAAGTTCTAGTAACTCAGGCATACAATGTCCGATCTGCTCCAAACTTCACATGTTTGATAATAGTCCTGGCCTGAGGACATCTACATGGCAATATTCTGGTCAATGCGCCACCTGTTGGCAGCAGGAAGTGTGGCACTTTGAAATGACTTGGCTATATTTCTCCTGTATTTACTCGCTTGCATCCATGTCACCCACTGTTCACTGTTTTCCTGATGCCAACGGGTGGCGGTTAGCCCGGGTGCGAGGGCCCTTTCATCGCTGCTTGCAGCTTTAATTATTATTATTATTTCACTCTAATAGTGACACTGCAAGACAATTACTATCTAAATGAACAAAATTGTAAATATCGTGCAGAAACATTTTTTTTTCACAAATCATCAACCTTTACCTCTGTCTCTGGGTTTTGCAAATATTTAACCAGTGAAAAAGAGCTTGTGATTGAACCGTGTATCTCCATTGGATCCTGAAACTGTCAGTCAAACATCATAACTCCACCCACCTCAAGCTTGAATGAAGTGCCGCACACGTCTCTTCTTTTTGCATTGCAGGGGTAAAAGAAGTACTGTTTCTTTGAATAAGTACAGCATTTCTTTATTCAAGAAACACTTTATATAAAGGTTAATGTTTTATGTATTTGAGGAGTGGTGAAGAGTGTCTTAGTTTAGCATTTGCCATCGAGTCAGCAAATAGAGAAACGTGAGTGCAGCCATCTTTAGAATTGTGTCTTTGAACTTCCGTTTTTGCGGTAGCTCGTATATTTCTATGACATCGCTGTCGAAGTGGATTTGTAGAGTTAACAAAAGTTATCATGAGCATTGTAATGTTTAAAGCAGATGACTTAAAGGTGCTATGGAGGATGTTTTGTTTTATACATTTTTGCAATATTACTTGAAAGTGTCTTTACTAACTGATAAAAGACTATTTATTAGGTGCACTGAAAGGAATAATATCAATATACATCATCTGTGCACGAGGTACGGCCTTAAAAACATCAGCCAATTGTTTGTGTGATTATCGCCCACATGGAGCTTCAATAAACTTTATAACCTATAAGTTGATAAAAACGTAATGCGATGCACTTACTGTCTCAGATGTAGCCGTACTATGGTGGACAAAAACATATGTGACAGTGGACCACAAAACCAGTCATAAAAAAAAACAAAAAAAAACTTTTATACATCATCTGATAGCTGAATAAATAATCTTTCCATTGATGTATGTGGCTGAGATAAAACTATTTGAAAATCTGGAATCTGAGGGTGCAAAAAAATAAATAAATAAATATTGAGAAAATCGCAAAATCGTCCAAATGAAGTCTTAGTAATGCATATTCCCTCACAAAAATAATTTTTTGATAAATTTACGGTAGGCAATTTACAAAATATCTTCATGGAACATGATCTTTACTTAATATCCTAATGATTTTTGGCATAAAAGAAAAATTGGTAATTTTGACCCAAACAGTGTGTTGTTGGCTATTGCTACAAAAATACCCATGCGACTTATGACTGGTTTTGTGGTCCAGGGTCACATATATGTTCAACATTCTCTGAAATTCGCTGGTCAAAAACCTAGTAACTCCATTTGTGGGGTTTGGGCTTTGGGCTTGTGTGATGAGGTAAACGGCCCTGAGTATAAGTAAGTTAACTATATAAATATTATCCAACTTTATCCACATACATATAGCATATTTGCATAGGGTAATATATACTAGCAAATCCTAATTGCTTGATTGATTGTATTGTTGTATGTAAACAATGTGCATCATGAAAAGCACTATATAAATAAATATGACTTTACTAGAGTGTTACAAAACGCACATGGTGCTGTATGGCAGCACTCTGATCCAAGTCATAAAATGTAATTTCCTCTCTTAAATGTTATGGCAGTTTTCTTAGCCACTGATTTTTAAGAAACCTTGACCTTTCACAACCCTTTTAACTTGAATAATGTGACATGTTTTCAAGTGAAATAGGAGAATCAGTAAGAAATTAATGATTTTTTAATCCATTGGGAACTGATTGTGAAAATGTGTTTCTTACCAGAATACAGGATGATTGTGGAGGAACAGCCTTTCTGAAACAATGCTGGCATTTTCAAGGAGGCTGGAGTGTGGAGGTTAAAGGTAAATGTTCTTTAAAAAGAAAACAAAAATCAATTATTTGATCTGATTTATTATTGCGGTAAAGTACCACTTAAATTATTGTGTTAACTATTGGAAAAACAGAAAGGTTAAAATGCCTACAACAGTAGCAATTTCCAAAACAGCAATTTGTCCAATGGCTAACAATTTCCAGTCTGTGTGGCCTACAGTAATTAAAGTCTCATGAAACCCCCCATGTTTTAGCCTGGTCATTCACACCTCCGAGTTGAAAACATCTCAAGAAATTGCAGTGTAAAGCACTAGAAAAGTGGGAGAGTTAGAGGGTGGGAAAAGAGGAGAAAACAACCAATAAAACACACACCTGCAAAACACTCATTATACAGTCACTTGAATATTAAAGTATGACCACAGAGGAAAAAAACATACACAAAAAAACCAGAGTTGAGGGCACCTTGATGTGTTTTAAATTTGTAAACCTATATGACAAGAAACTCCCAAGAATTAGAGAGAAACCTGGAAGAACATTTAACCCTCTGGAGTCTGAGGCTGATTTGGGGCTTGGAGAAGTTTTGACATGCCCTGACATTTGTGCTTTTTTCAGTTGTTCATAAACATATTAATGACACAAGTGTCATTACACTGTATTCAGCACAAACTAGTCTACCATAATATGTGAGGAACATGTATGTACATGTTTGTATTTTTGAAGGAATAATGTTTATGCATGGTTATTGAAAAAACAAAAAAACTTAAGTCACTGAAATAAGGCCAAAAAAAGTATATTAAATCTGTGTTCACAAGACTTCTGGGTATTGGAGGTTGTAGACTAGAGTTTTTGCTTCAGAATTATGTAAAAATTATGCTGCCTACTCCTTCATATAAAACAATATATTGATTTAGTTTTTGTAAGACACTTTTTGTCAAGAAACACAGTATGCGTGGAGGCGTGAATCATCATGAATAATGGGTCATTTACACCTGAGAATACAAAAGAATCACATAATAATGACCTGAAATGACTTGCATATTAATGAGGCCTTTCAGTCAGGTAGGCTGTGAAAAAACCCTCTGTAATCATGTCTCAGCTCATCATAAACAGCAATATTGTGAAATATTATTACAATTTAAAATAATGGTATTCTATTATATTCTTTAAAATATAATGTATTTCTGTGATGCAAAGTGTCTGAACAATTATGTTACCTCTATGGCATTTCATATAGGCGTTTAGCTTAAAAGCATGCACATTTGGAGAAATATTGATGGATTCTTATATATTTATGTCAATTTTCTATACTGAGGAGTAATATTTATTCAATATTTATTGTCATCACTATGAGTGCTGGATACTGTGTTTTCAGTTCATACTTGCAGCCAGAGGGCGTTATGTACACCTTCAGGCCACAAATTCATATAAAGAAGAAAAGGAACCAGGAACTAACGGCATGTCTTCTAGAGATCGCTAACCATGGCCTTAACATCCAAATAAACACTTTTGAAGACAATAAATACACGATTGAGACGGTGAATGCATGCATTGCCTCAGAATTTGTGTCTGAATAGCGTTCCCTCCGTGGGCGTGGCCGCATTAGCAGATAATGAGCTGAATCACGGACTTCTGACATGGCTCTCTTTTCATACAGATTACATAAACACAGAATGTTTGTTTTCGATTTGACTTGCATGATTTAAAACCTGACATTTCAACGTTTCTTTAGACATAAGTGTCATTTTTTTTGTCATTAGTATTCATAAGTTACAGTTCATTTTCTGAGAACTATCAGATTGGACTTCGTTCAGAGGGAGACGAGAGATCACACATCATGTTAGTTTTCTTTATTTTACAAAAAGCACAATGTTGTGTTTTTACTCTGAGTGTACACAAATAAAAGAAGACATTCTATATAAATAAATATGACTTTACTAGAGTGTTACAAAACACACATGGTGCTGTATGGCAGCACTCTGAACCAAGTCATAAAATGTAATTTCCTCTCTTAAATGTTATGGCAGTTTTCTTAGCCACTGATTTTTAAGTCACCTTGACCTTTCACAACCCTTTTAACTTGAATAATGTGACATGTTTTCAAGTGAAATAGGAGAATCAGTAAGAAATTAATGATTTTTAATCCATTGGGAACTGATTGTGAAAATGTGTTTCTTACCAGAATACAGGATGATTGTGGAGGAACAGCCTTTCTGAAACGATGCTGGCATTTTCAAGGAGGCTGGAGTGTGGAGGTTAAAGGTAAATGTTCTTTAAAAAGAAAACAAAAATCAATTATTTGATCTGATTTATTATTGTGGTAAAGTACCACTTAAATTATTGTGTTAACTATTGGAAAAACAGAAAGGTTAAAATGCCTACAACAGTAGCAATTTCCAAAATAGCAATTTGTCCAATGGCTAACAATTTCCAGTCTGTGTGGCCTACAGTAATTAAAGTGTCATGAAACCCCCCCATGTTTTAGCCTGGTCATTCACACCTCTGAGTTGAAAAAGTCTCAAGAAATTGCAGTGTAAAGCACTGGAAAAGTGGGAGAGTTAGAGGGTGGGAAAAGAGGAGAAAACAACCAATAAAACACATACCGGCACCTTTCCCCACAAACTCCTCTGACAATCTAATCCTTCCTGCATAGTAATGTCTGTTGTTGCAGTATATTATTCTTTCATAATGCATCCCATAATTTATTTTGACCTTTGTCGAATACCGTTACTAAACCTACTGAAAGTTTCATTTTGCTGTCTGGTGAACCTTTATTGTAGATGTTGATCAACTTTTTGTGTAAAATAATAGTTGGTGGTGCAAGTACTGCTGCCATTCCATCCGATGTAAAAATAAAATAACAGAACGAGCACCTGTAGCAGAATCAGATATGATTTCCTTCAATTATACACACATATATAAATATAAAACACATATAAGTCTCATTTATTTTACTTAACAGATGTCCTCTGTTAGTAATTGTAACATAAACGTAATTTGAAAAATAAATCCTGTCAAAAAAGTGCCTTAGATTGGGCTGTGTGAAGATCATTTCCAAATGATCCTGTCCACAAGCTCTTTCCTTCCTTCTCTCTCTCTCTCACCCACTTCAATCAGGGTGATCAGGGTACCATCCATCTCTCTTAAGCAGCCATAAGGCCTTATTGTCGCTTACTCTGTGTCTCTTGCTCCATTTCTCCCCCTCTCTGCCCCTTTCTGAGCTGATATTGTTTGATGTGGTGTGATAAATCATAGTATTCCACAATCGGGTGTAAAGTGATTCGAGTCACAATCAGAAGGTGTGTAATCAATAATGTGTGCCACACACTGTCTCACGGGGGTCAGCCAGCTGAAAACTTCATTGCTGAAGTCTGCACTTAGACTAGCAGTCACTGCAGTGCAAACACATTGCCGGATAACCACCACATCAATTTTTGTGTAGTACTCCTGCGTTCAATATAACCACCATTACATCATTTTCTTGCACGGCTATGTCCGCTTAAGGTTCTGTGTGTAACTGCAACACCTCTACCATCCTTAGCAACATAAACAATCAATATAGTTCCATTTATTATGTATTTCAGCAAAATAAACTGTTTATTATTTATGTAATGAATTATGAGTGACCCCTGCGTCATTCACCTTTAATTTTGAGGCCACGCTCTTCCCGCTGTCAAAGACTCTCGTCATATGAGAGATACGTTGATGTGTGCGTGTGTCTGTGTTTCAGACATGCAGAGATAATATTACTGTATTTAATAGTTTTCTGTTTCATGTGTGGTACTGTATGTTCATCAGTTTACACTGTAATGACGCTTGCAAACTCACCCTGTGCCACGAATCGGTCCAGTTTAAACTAAAAGAAGGAAAACAGATGTTTTCTAATGCTGAGAGATAAGCAGATGTACATATGTGTGAGAAAATATCATTTATGTGTTAAAATAAATGACAGCAAATGAGACGATCAATTTAATGAAATTGAAATGAAAATATAACTAATTTACAATTAATAATTTATAATTAATTTACAACAAAACATTGCATTTTTATTTTTTATCAGATAAAATGCTACACAACAGAACTGTATAAATTAAAACATGGGTGAAAAATATCTTTTTTTTTAATAAAAGTAACTTATATTATGTTTATGTATACAATATTAATATATATTTATGTTCTTCAAGTTAAACTGCACTTTTATATTGATGGTTTGTTGGTCAATTTCAGCATGTATTTGATGGTAGTTTTTCTCAAACGAAATGGTAAAAAGCTTGTGAATTTTCTCTAGTCATCCCAGCCAGAGACTACAATAATTTACTGTGAATTAAATGGAAATCAAATTTAAAGGTGCTAAAGAGGATGTTTTGTTTTATACATTTTTGCAATATTACTTGAAACTGTCCTTTACTAACTGATAAAAGACTATTTATTAGGTGCACTGAAAGGAATAATATTAATATACATCATCTGTGCACAAGGTAGGGCCTTAAAAACATCAGCCATTCGGCCATTTGGCCCTCTGGCTTGTCAATCACTGCCATGACGTTCCTTGTGAAAGACGTGCGCGGCTGCGCACTCCAGTAACTTTCCTCAGTCCACAGGCGCCGCATGCAATGTTTTTGTCAGGAGACAGGAGTAACAACTGCAGATTATGAGTTACCTGCGGTGAGTCCGACATAATGAATCCAAAAACACGACACAGAGAATGCCGGTGGTAAACATTCGTGTTCCAATACTCGTGCATGAGTTTTGGGAGGCGTTCCCTCGAAATGAGCTGTGAAGGAGGGGGGTTGTTCTTACGCATGCGCTCATTTCAAAAACTCACTAACAGTCTTTGGTTTCTCAGTCGACGAAAAGTTCCTCTTTAGCACCTTTAATACAATTTATTGTGAAACCAAAATACCAATAATGCCCAGAAGAAAAAAAAAAAAAAAAAAAAAAAACTTCGTATGTGACTTTTAATTATAAACAAGCCTGAAATACACCGGGACTCTTATTTTGAAATGTCTATATTATTGCGGGCTGATCCTGTCATGATTGACTACAGGAAGCAAATGCAAGTAACGTCGTTTATTCAACAACAAGCAGTAACAGAAACACAGTCAATGAAAACGGGCAGGCTTCAGGTGGCGCAGGGACTGAGATGGTCGGCTGGTGACGTGACGTGGTGACAGAAGAGTGGCGGTGAGATGATTCCAGGTTCCAGACAGTAGACAAGGCACGAAGACAGTAATCCACAGATAGACGACGAACAACTGGGACTCCGGTCAGGAACAGACAAGACAATCACGAACAGGACACCAAACAACGATCTGACAAAGGAGAGATGAACGAGGTGAGTATAAAAAGACTGAGGTGATGAGCAGCAGGTGGGGAGAGTGATGAGTGGCAGCTGGGTCCACTGATCACCCACGTGGCCTGGGCACACCCACAAACACACTCGCACACAAACACAAACACACCCACTGCTGTCATAACACAGAGCACGCGACAAGAAGGAAACAATGCATCTGCGAACCGTGACAGTACCCCTCCTCCTAGGAATGCCTCCTGGCATTCCCCGACTCCCTTACCTGTCGATTGTAATCCTCGATAAGGGTGTGATCCAGAATGTCCCTGGCAGGAACCCAACTCCTCTCCTCCGGACCGTAACCTTCCCAGTCCACCAAGTACTGAAATCCGCGTCCCCTCCGCCTAGAGTCCAGAATACGAGTTACCGAATAAGCTGGCTCCCCATCTACGAGACGCGGCGGTGGGGGAACCGGGGCTGGCGGGTTAATCTCAGAATGAAAAACAGGTTTAATTTTGGAGACATGGAAGACGGAATGAATCCTCCTGTACACTGGAGGAAGTTTAAGGCGGACTGCCACCGGACTAATGATCTTGGTGACAGTGAACGGGCCAATAACTTTAGGAGCAAGCTTCTTAGAAACGGATCGGAGAGGAATGTCCTTGGTAGAAAGCCACACTTTTTGACCGACGACGTAAACCGGAGGCCTTGACCGGTGGCGATCGGCCTTGGCCTTGGTGCGTTCCCTCACTTGGAGGAGAGTCTCTCGGGCTCTCGTCCAAGTTCGGTGGCACCTCTGGACAAAGGCGTGGGCAGAGGGGACCGCGACCTCGGATTCCAGACTGGGAAAAATAGGTGGCTGGTAACCTACACTGCATTCAAACGGAGATAGGCCCGTGGAAGACACTGGTAAAGTATTGTGTGCGTACTCCACCATTGAGAGTTGCTGACTCCAAGAGGAAGGATTCTTGGAGACCATACATCGCAACGTTCGCTCCAAATCCTGATTGGCTCTCTCAGTCTGACCATTGCTCTGGGGGTGAAACCCAGATGACAGACTAACAGTCGCCCCCAGCAATCTACAGAATTCCTGCCAAAATTTGGAAACGAATTGGGGACCCCTGTCAGAGACCACGTCTACCGGGAGGCCATGAATCCGAAAGACGTGATCAATGACCGTAACCGCTGTCTCCTTGGCTGAGGGTAATTTGGGCAAGGGAATAAAATGAGCCGCCTTCGAGAACCGGTCCACTACGGTTAAAACAACCGTGTTCCCTTGGGAGGGTGGGAGGGTGGTCACAAAATCTAGCGAGATATGGGACCAGGGTCTCGAAGGGACTGACAGCGGTTGAAGTAACCCATCTGGGGCACGATTGGAAGTCTTACCAACGGCGCAGACTGAGCAAGCCAAGACAAAATCGCGAACGTCACGAGCCATGAGAGGCCACCAGAATCGTTGCTTAACCAAAAAATTAGTTCGACTGACTCCTGGATGACATGCCACGTTGGAACAATGACCCCACTGAATGACCATGGACCGTAATCCCTCCGGCACAAATAATCGGTTTGGTGGGCACTCGGGCGGAGGCGTTACCCCTTCTAGAGCCGACTTGACTCTCGATTCGACCTCCCATATGAGTGTGGAGATAACTAATCTCTCGGGAAAAATGCACTCGGGAGTAGACGGGCGTTCGGAACGGTCAAAAATACGAGACAAAGAGTCGGGTTTGATGTTTTTGGAACCCGGGCGGTACGAGAGAGTAAAATCAAAACGTCCGAAAAAAAAGTGCCCACCGAGCCTGCCTGGAGTTCAATCTTTTGGCAGTTCTGATGTATTCTAGGTTCTTATGATCGGTCCAGACGATAAAGGGTACCCCAGAGCCCTCTAACCAGTGGCGCCATTCTTCCAACGCTAACTTGACTGCCAGCAACTCCCGATTACCAATGTCGTAGTTACTTTCGGCGGGAGATAAGCGATGTGAAAAAAACGCGCACGGATGCATCTTATCGTCTGCGGAAGAACGCTGGGACAACACTGCACCTACCCCCACCTCTGATGCGTCGACCTCCACCACAAACTGCCGTGATGGATCAGGGGCAACGAGAATAGGGGCTGAAACAAAGCGAGCCTTCAGTTTGGCAAACGCAGCTTCCGCTGCGTCTGACCACCTGAACGTAGTTTTGGGGGAGGTCAAGGCGATCAGAGGTGAGGCTAGTTGGCTGAAGTTGCGAATGAAACGCCGGTAAAAATTGGCGAACCCCAGAAACCTCTGTAGGGCCTTACGGGAATCTGGATTTGGCCAATCTACCACAGCCTTAACCTTCTCAGGGTCCATGCGTACTCCCTCAGTCGACACGATGTATCCTAGGAAAGGAACAGACTGTGCATGAAAAACGCATTTCTCCGCCTTGACAAAAAGCCCATTCACTAGCAACCTCTGAAGCACTCGTCGAACGTGCTGTACGTGTTCCTGGAGAGATGAGGAAAAAATCAATATGTCATCCAGGTAGACATATAAGAACTGATCGACCATATCTCTCAGCACGTCATTGACGAGTGCCTGGAAGACCGCTGGGGAGTTGAAAAGCCCGAACGGCATGACCAAATATTCAAAGTGCCCCCTAGGGGTGTTAAAGGCGGTCTTCCATTCATCACCCTCCCTGATGCGGACCAAATGATAAGCATTTCTTAAATCCAATTTCGTGAAGACGGATGCTCCCTGCAACCTCTCGAAGGCTGAAGACATTAACGGCAAAGGATAGGTATTCTTTACCGTAATGTTGTTCAACCCCCGGTAATCAATACAAGGTCGCAGGGAACCATCCTTCTTCCCCACAAAAAAGAACCCCGCCCCCGCTGGAGAAGAGGAATGGCGAATGAACCCGGCTGCTAGTGAATCAGAAATATATTTCTCCATAGCCTCTCTTTCGGGAACCGAAAGTGAATATAACTTGCCTTTAGGCGGAGACTTCCCTGGTACTAGATCTATGGCACAGTCGTAGGGACGATGCGGAGGAAGAGAAGCAGCCCTGGACTTACTGAACACCTCCTTCAGGTCCTGGTACTCAACGGGCACGGTAGACAGATCCACTGCTTCCTCCTGTAAGACAGAACCAGAAACAGACGAACAAGCAGAGACAAGACAAGACTTATGACACTCCTCACTCCAGGCCACAATGCAGTTCTGGACCCAGTCTACCCGGGGGTTGTGTCTGGTGAACCAAGGATGACCAAGGACGACGGGGGTGTGAGGGGAATCAAAAATAAAAAATGTAATCCGTTCAGAATGGTTGCCAGCGGTGATCAGGGTGATATCTTCAGTGATGTGAGAAATGGTGGGAAGACTCTGTCCATTGAGTGCGTGAACAGCGATTCTGTCGGTGAGTGGTCTGAAAGGAATGTGGAACTTGGTGGCGAAAGATTGGTCCATGAAGTTACCTTCTGCCCCGGAATCCAGAAGTGCGTTGCAGTTGTGAAGGTGATGTGACCATCCCAATCTCACCGGGAGGAGGGTGGATGTGGTTCAGGACTTTCCAGCGGAGATCCCACCCGACAGTAGCCTCAAACTTACTGCCGGGCTTGCCCTTTTAACGGGCAGTTGTAAGCGAAATGTCCCGCCTTGCCACAATATAAACAAAGTCCTTGGGACCTCCGCCTCTCCCGCTCCTCCCGGGAAAGCCGAGCTCGACCTACCTGCATGGGCTCATGATCTTGAATGGGACTGACCGTGTCCCCGCCGCTGGACCTCCGGACTTCCTCACTCCTGTGGGCTGGACTTCTCCGCTCGGCCCTGGTCAGCCGAGCCTCCACCCGGAGCGCCAGGTCGACGAGACCATTAAACGTGGTGGGGAGGTCCAGCGCGTAGATCTCCCTTTGAACACGGTCAGCCAACCCATGCAGGAACATGTCCTACTGCGCCTCCTCGTTCCAGTGACACTCTGCCGCCAATGTACGAAATTCGATGGAATAATCAGACACCGACTTCTCTCCTTGGCGTAGTTCCGCCAACTGTCTGGCGGCTTCTCTCCCCGCGACTGAGCGGTCGAACACTCTCTTCATTTCTGCGGAGAGTGACTGGAACGAGGTACAGCAGGGGTCTTGGTTCTCCCACACCGCCGTTCCCCAGAGCGACGCCTTCCCCGTCAAAAGCGTCAGTACGAAAGCCACTCTGCTTTGTTCGGTGCTGAAAGTGCGGGGCTGCAGAGCAAAGTGCATGGTACAATGTGTCAGAAAAGCTCTACAAAATCCTGGTTCACCTGAATAAGCTTCGGGTACTGGAAGACGAGGCTCCGAAGCGGCGAGAACACGAAGCAGCTGGACTTGCTGGGTGAGCTCGGATACCTGCGCCACGAGAGCCTGCACGGCTCTTCCCGTCTCGTTAAGATTTCTCTCCTGTGACTCCATTCGACGAATGCTGCTGTTGACGAAATCCTCCAGTGAAGACTGCTGAGTGCTTGCTGCTTCCGCTCCTTGGTCAGATCGTTCTGTCATGATTGACTACAGGAAGCAAATGCAAGTAACGTCGTTTATTCAACAACAAGCAGTAACAGAAACACTGTCAATGAAAACGGGCAGGCTTCAGGTGGCGCAGGGACTGAGATGGTCGGCTGGTGACGTGACGTGGTGACAGAAGAGTGGCGGTGAGATGATTCCAGGTTCCAGACAGTAGACAAGGCACAAAGACAGTAATCCACAGATAGACGACGAACAACTGGGACTCCGGTCAGGAACAGACAAGACAATCACGAACAGGACACCAAACAACGATCTGACAAAGGAGAGATGAACGAGGTGAGTATAAAAAGACTGCGGTGATGAGCAGCAGGTGGGGAGAGTGATGAGTGGCAGCTGGGTCCACTGATCACCCACGTGGCCTGGGCACACCCACAAACACACTCGCACACAAACACAAACACACCCACTGCTGTCGTAACACAGAGCACGCGACAAGAAGGAAACAATGCATCTGTGAACCGTGACAGATCCTTCAGATGAGAGAGATAAAATATGCCTTCTTACAGCGATCTATACATAAAGGCCATAAAGTAGACATTGTCATAATTCATCAACTCGAGTTCATTAGCAGTCGCTTGGTATAAATGTGTGCTGTTAATTGATTGAGAATCACTTTGAAGCAGTCTGAAGCACAATTGTGCGAGTCTGTAGAACGCATCTTCCTAATCACGAACCCTGTCTTTGTGAAATATCCAATGTCAGCGGGAGTAAACAGTTGTCGCGCACACATAATGAGCAGATACAAAACGTGTAGGGCGAGGGGAGATTTTCCCACTAGTTAATCGATTGCGGATGGTTTCATTTTCTATACAAAAGAGGATAAAAGGATAAAAATAATAAAAGCAAAAATGTGTCTCCAAAAATACTTGGGCGGTCATTAATATACCTGGGCAGCCCACCCAAGTAAAGTCTATGTGTGGGGAAACACTGACTGATATATATATACACTGATTGATTGATATATCAATCAGTGTTTCCCCACACATAGACTTTGATGTTGTAACTATATAATATACTGTATATACACTCACCCATCAGGCAGAACATTATGACCACCTTCCTAATATTGTGTTGGTCCCACTTTTGCTGACAAAACAGCCCTGACCCGTCGAGGCATGGACTCCACTAGACCTCTGAAGGTGTGCTGTGGTATCTGACACCAAGATATTAGCAGCAGATCCTTTAAGTCCTGTAAGTTGTGAGGTGGAGCCTTCATGGATCGGACTTGTTTGTTCAGCACATCCCACAGATTGTTGATTTGTTTGATATCTGGGGAATTTGGAGGCCAAGTCAACACCTCAAACTCGTTGCTGTGCTCCTCAAACCATTCCTGAACCATTTTTGCTTTGTGGCAGGTTGCATTATCCTGCTGAAAGAGGCCACAGCCACCAGGGAATACTGTTTCCATGAAAGGGTGTATATGGCTTGCCTTCTTCTCATAGTGCATCCTGGTGCCATGTGTTCCTCAGGTAAGCGATGCACATGCACCCGACCATCCACATGATGTAAAAGAAAACGTGATTCATCAGACCAGGCCACCTTCTTCCATTGCTCCGTGGTCCAGTTCTGATGCTCACGTGTCCACTGTTGGCTCTTTCGGCGGTGGACAGGGGTCAGCATGGAGCTATGTAGCTCCATACGCAACAAACTGTGATTCACTGTGTATTCTGACACCTTTCTATCAGAACCAGCATTAACTGGGAACACCCCACAAGAGCTGCAGTTTTGGAAATGCTCTGATCCAGTCATCTAGCATCACAATTTGGCCCTTGTCAAACTCGCTCAAATCCTTATGCTTGCCCATTTTTCCTGCTTCTAATACATTAACTTTGTGGACAAAATATATCCCACCCACTAACAGGTGCCGTGATGAAGAGATAATCAGTGTTATTCACTTCATCTCTCAGTGCTCATGATGTTATGCCTGATTGTTATATATATATATATATATATATATATATATATATATAGTTACAGCATCAAGTAACAAGCTCAACCAACCATCCGTTGAGTCTGTTGCAGAACTATTTGTGTGGACAACTAATGGCAAACATGTTGGTAAATCTATCTGAAGTAGTGAAGAATTTTTATTTATTTTATTTAAGAAAAAAGGACAAAAGTAAGAATGAGTTGCCTGAGGAAACTGAATGGGATTCCTCATGTGGTAGGTATTGTGATAGAGTTTCATAAACAGGTGTCTAGCTAACCCTGTGGCATTGCTTTATTGATCAGAATGGCAGCTGAGTCAGAGTTGAGGATTCTGGTGCAACTACATGTACTGCCACTTCCATAGACCTCAAGAGCTCATGGCCTGCCACAGAGAGTCATTTGTTCTAGCACTGCCTACGGCCAGTTAGAAGGCCCTGTCATCTCCATGGCCTGAGGGGGAAAGGTATTGCAAAAAAAAAAAAAAAAATCTTACATAACAGACATATATAATGAAAAAGTTGTTTCAGTCAGAAAGGTGATTTTGCCAAAGGGTTGAGTTCAAAATTCATACGGAATTGTTCCACTTCATTGACAACCCCTCATCAAGCATTTATCATCTACATCAAGACGACAGTACTCCAAACCTGCTTTTCACACTCAAACTTTTTGGGACTTTTTTAGATTTTACCACCAAGGAACAGTTGACCTCATGCCACAATTTACTTTAGTCCCTTTCTGAGTAGAAATATGCACTTTTAAAAAGGTAGTTTTCTACTAATACTTATAAAAGTACTATGTAAGGGCTACTTTTGAGTAATTAAAGTACAGCACACTCTTGCATAAAAATCTCTATATGCTTCAAAAGCATAATAAAAAAAGCAATAACAAAAATAATATATAGCCTAATAATTATTAAAAAAAAAAAATTGCATTCAATTCACAGCATAAAAAGACCACATAGTATTAGCGGTTGTGAAAAACGTGATGTTTTATAATAAACATTGCAATGAGGTCACCACACTGTGAAGCTCTGCAGTGCTACGCTAACCCCGTATCACTGTGGTAATGTCTCCAGGTGTGCTGCACCGCTAACAAGACACACTGGGACTTATTTAGCAGATTCAGTGTAGTGTGAAAACACAGTCTGTTTGAGGGTATGGAGTCTTGAGTATGGAGGCAAAAAATTAAAACTATTTAGTCTCTCTCATGTGAGTATAACTGTACTTCTACCATAAAGCACAACATTAAATTTTTTATGCAAGGACAGTTCAGATCGAGTCCATACAACTCCTGTGCTATAGTAAGTCTTCTGATGCCACATAATAGCTTTGTCTGAGAAGCATTCAATACATCTGAACTAGAATATCTTGTTGTATTGTGCTACAAAACATTCAAGAACAAATGGTTTGACATTACTGACTTGAGGTTTGAGGTTTACTGACTAAACCTGGTGTTATATTTCTGTGCTACCTCTTAAATCTGATAGACGAGTTGAATTTCAGCGTGTTAGCGAAAGGGGAAGACTTAAAGGGTTAGTTCATCCAAAAATGAAAATTATCCCATAATTTACTCATCATCAAGCCATCCTAGGTGTATATGACTTTCTTCTTTCAGCCAAACACATTCGGAGTTATATTAAAAAATATTCTGGCTCTTCCAAGCTTTATAATGGGAGTGAATAGTAACCACGATTTTGAAGCCCAAAAAAGAGCATCCATCCATCATAAAAGTAATCCATATGGCTCTAGGGGTTAATAATGGCCTTCTGAAGCAAAGTGATGGGTTTTTGTAAGAAAAATATCCAAATTTAATAAACTGTAATCACTTGCTTCTGGTAACAGAGAGTGTCAAGTTCTGGCGTATGACATATGATGTTGGAGTAACGTAAGCTTAGGTGAGAGTAGACGCCTCTCGCGGTTCAAACAGATAGGATTAGGCAACAAACTCATGCTCTTGTGTCTTGTGTTACATAGGGACTACTGAAGTTTATTTTATATTAAAAAAACAAAATGTGTAAATAAAGCTCTATATAAACTTGCATTTTGCAACACTATAAGTGTGTCTCATTGGGTTATCAAAAGTTCTACACACACTTGCAGTCTTCACGCCCACTTACAAATACGTCACGCAAGTAGACAAGTGGTCAAGTGCAAAGTGTGGCTATTTGGACAGGCCCAGTGTTTTTGAACGAATCGAATGATTCAATGACTCACTTTAATTCCATTTCCTGATTAAATCTGTCCCTGCGTTCCAATGTCCATACTATCCATCCTAAATAATATGTGAGATTAAAATAAGTGTGTCCCAAAGCATAGTATGTTGAAAAGAGTATGCCAAAAGTCCCCGGATGGTCTACTATTTCCGATAGATTAGGCTAATATTGCCCACAACCCATTGCGCGTTGGACGAGGATTCAGTTCAGAACTACAAACACGAGTAAAAAGTGTTAAAAAACTACAAAACATGGCGGATATGCGCGATCGACGCTGAGAGGTATGAGTGACTAATAATCAGTTCAACCTGATAGAAACTATTTATTTAATGTTATCTGTGTTATTTTTCATCTACAAATACCAATGTGGACTTTTATAAAGATCCGATTGGCAATTAACTTTTAAATGCATTATGCATCATTATGCATTAATATGAGGAGAGTTCTCCACATGAAAGACCCGCGACTGCGGATCAACGGTCTGCATTTCTCTCCGATACGGTAGGAAAAGAGCTAAATGAAATGTGGAGGATGTAAGATGATTGACAGGCCAGTTTACGGTGACAAGATGCGACAGAGAGCAAAGACGCAATTGTATGACGTGATAATATGTCCCAAAGCTTGTCTACTCTTTTGCTACACACTCAAAACTAAGTACTTTTTGTTCACAGAAAGAGTACATGCTTTTAGGGTGTAGTATAACTGGGACGCAGCATGTGTTTTTGAACAAAGCGTTGGCCTGAATGATTCAGTGACTCATGAAGTAACTTTATTATGAAATTACTTTTCACCCAAAAATGAAAATAATGTCATTTATTACTAACCCTCATGCCGTTCCACACCTGTAAGACCTCTGTTAATCTTCGGAACACAAATTAAGATATTTTTGTTGAAATCTGATGGCTCAGTGAGGCCTCCATAGCCAGCAATTGACATTTCCTCTCTCAAGATACATTAATGTACTAAAAACATATTTAAATCAGTTCATGTGAGTACAGTGGTTCAAAATTAACATTATAAAGCGACAAGAATAAAGCTTTGAAGCATTATGAATCTTTTGTGTCGAATCAGCGGTTCGGAGCACAAAGTCACGTGATTTCAGCAGTCTGGTGGTTTGACACTCCATCCGAATCATGATTCGACACAAAAGATTCATAATGCTCCGAAGCTTCATGAAGCAGTGTTTTGAAATCGGCATCACTAAATAAGTCATTATTTTGTTTTGTTTTGTTTTGATTAATGTGTAAACTTTTTTTTTTTTTTTTTAAATATAATGTGAAATGTATTAGCCTAAATGTAATTTGTAAAATATAATGATAAAGTAAAGCTTCACTCTAAAAAATGCTGGGTTAAAAACAACCCAAGTTGGGTTGAAAATGGACAAACCCAGCAATTGGGTTGTTTTAACCCAGCGGTAGGGTTAAATGTTTGCCCAACCTGCTGGGTAGTTTTATTTAACTCAACTATTGTTTAAAAATTACTGTATTGCTTAATTAAAATTTACCCAAAGTATGTTGGAAATGAACATTTATTAATGTTCAATGAATAATTATTAAACAATAAACATTTAGTAAATTGCTTATTAATAAATTTATATTAATAAACTATTAAACTATTAAATTTATATTAATAAAATATTAAAGCTTATTAATAAACATTCACCTTTTGTCTATTATTGTTGCCTCTAATTGCATCTGGTTTTTAATTTCCCAACTATTTTGGGTTCATTTTAAGCTAGCCATATAGCAATTTTTAAACAATAGTTGGTTTAAATAAAACTGCCCAGCATGTTGGGCAAACATTTAACCCAACCGCTGGGTTAAAACAACCCAATCGCTGGGTTTGTCCATTTTCAACCCAACTTGGGTTGTTTTTAACCCAGCATTTTTTAGAATGTTCTTATCTGGATACAAGTTGGAGAGAGATAAGATAAGGTCTGATCTTTTAAAATGTTAGAATCTATTAGATGTTCCATGCCAGGTTTTTGTTGTTGTTGTTGTTGTTCTTCTTGTTGCTCTAGCCCCACTTTTGCTGTAAATTACACTTGAAATCATAGGTTAATAATGTTTAAGGACCTGGGTTGTGTTATTAAGTGCAGGTCAAGGTTAATAAGTGCAGAAAATGAGATCATATTTACACTGTAAAATCACAAGAATATTACGCCCTTCAGCCAGTCACTTAACCCTGTGACACTGTACCTGCAATTAATGCCCTGTAAATTGATTTAAATTTACATTCATTTGTCAATGTGATTATGCAATTATTAATTAGAGATGTGCTCTGGCAACTAGAATGTTGAAAGTCTTGATCTTCAGTCTGACCTTTAGTACATGAAGATGAGGAGGAAGGTGCATCCTGCGTATACTGCTTGAGTAACTCCCATAAAACCATCATAATAATTTATTATCATCAACCCTTGATAATCCTTTTCTTTATGAGGTGTTCATCAAATTGTATAGTTTGAGAGCATGCAGAAATGCCCGCACAGCTTTTGATGAAAGATATTTGCTGATAAATTCATACCGTTATGCAACCACACCACAGGATTTGTCCTAGTTTTTTTTTTTTTTTTAAACAGCATTTTTGAAAAACAGAAATGAAGTTCACAAAACTTTTTTTCCCCCCACTATGTACTCTGTGGTGCGTCTGCTTTGAATTATATATTTAACCCAGATGAGAGAGATGCCCGTGTATTCTGAGCTACACAACCACTTTAGTATAACTTATTGAAGACATAGAGGCTGAAGAACCATTAACGGTTACCGTTGCAAGGTGCTCTTTGGGTACCTCTATGTTTACACGTTGTCACTCAGAGATGTCTCTGATTTCAATGCTATTGAAAATATTATTCAATGTTATTAAGTGTATGTTTACATGACAGTGATGTACTAAAAACAGAAAAAGTTTTTCCTTTGCGTTTTTCGCCGTTGTCAAAATGATCCCTTCACACGGATCCACGAAAACAACTAAAAATGCTGTATTATTCATGCCAGGCCAGTAGTTGGCGATGTCACTTTGTGAAAAAAACCCACTAAGCTCCTATATACTTAACACATAACATGCATGTGCATGATGTCACAGTTTTCACAAATTCATGTTTTTGTAGTTTACACAGAGATGGTAACGGTATTGTTTTCAAAAACTTGCACTTTGAAACCCGTTTTCAAAAGTTTGCATTTTCAGGCCTCCAAAACGTCACTGTCATGTAAATGAACAGCTAAAATGCATAAAAAGTTTACCATTTTTAGTTGAAAATGGTGTCATGTAAACGGCCCCTAAGATGGTTAGACAGTCTGATTGATTAACTGATTGGTTGCTTGATTGACAAACTTCTTAGAAAAAGCACTTTTTACTGCTGTAAAGTCTTCAGAACTCTTAGTTCAGTATAGAACTTTCTCATCCAACCATGAAGTATTTTAAGATCAAATGCATTTATCAAACGTCATTTGTGCTTGGAAAAAAATCTTTCTGTAGTTCTCTAGAAATGTATTTCTTCATCAGCATGTCGAAGTTTGATCGATCGCAATTCTAACTCTAACTCTAAAACAAATGCACCTTTGCAGGGACAAAAACATTTCAGATGATGAAAATGTCAGCTTTTTCAACTTAGGAACATACACATGATAAAATGAGAAATCTGAGAAAGAAAATGTAAAAAATGTTAGAGAGAGAATGATAAGGTCTTGCATATGCAGATTTAGTTTTTACTTTATGTATTTTAACTTTCCAGGAGCATTGTGGTGAAGATAATGAGTTTTCACTGAGGATTGTTTCGTTGATGGGTGAGTTTAAACAAATACATTGACTTTGATTAAATATTACCAAGATAAACTTTTATCTTGCTACAATAAGAACTTGGATTTAGGGCTGGCTTTCCTGATATCAGTGCAGTCAAATACGTTAAAGGGGGTGATGTATCGTGAAGTTCTGTTTCAAAGTTTTTGTCTCGCACATTCTGAATGTGACATGAATGATTGCAGCCAACAGATTAAAGGGTTAGTTCACCCAAAACTGAAATTTCTGTCATTAATTACTCACCCTCATGTAGTTCCAAACCCGCAAGACCTTTGTTCTCCTTCGGAACACAAATTAAGATGTTTTTGATGAAATCCGAGAGGTTTTTTATCTCCCATAGAAAGCAATGAAATTACTACATTCATGGTCCAGAAAAGTAGTAAAGACATCGTTAAAATAGTTTGTGTGACTACAGTGGTTCAGTGTTAATGTTATGAAAAGACGAGAATACTTTTTGTGTGCAAAAACAAAACAAAAATAATGACTTTACTCAACAGTTTTTTCTCTACTTTGTCAGTCTTCTACGCAGTTGACACAATGCAGAGCTTCCGTGTTCACGTCCTAACGCCAGCTCAGGATTGTCCAACGCTGATGACATGTACAGCACGCGTGTGATGCTGATGCGGAGCCGGACGATACTTAGTCGTAGAACACAGAAGCTCTGCAGTGTCTCTTTAGTAGCCACATTTCCACTGCCGGGCCAAAGGCGGGCATGCTAGTGCGTGCCAGGGCCGGTCGCGTTTCCACTGTCACTTCCGGGGCTTGATCGTGCCTCTTCGGTGCTTCCTTGGTGCCAAAGGCACGGGTTTTTCGACCCGCCGAAAACCTTGGTCCAACGCGGGCCAGCTGGGGCTTGAGGCGTGGTCGAGGTGAAAGGCGGAGCTAATCGTAGTCAGGTGATGGTCTACATGCTGAAATGGGTTGGGTTGTGTGACGTTTGATCAAGGGAGGTGTGTTTAAGGGCGGTTTTTAGATCAGCGCTGCAGAGCTAGCGGACCGACAGTGGAAACGCGACTTGATTTTGACCTCGTTGCCTAAGGTCTGTGGCCATAGGCCCAGCCCGGCATGCTGTTAGCCCTGGCTCGCACTGGCCCGACAGTGGAAAAGTGGCTAGTGTAAACTGCATAGTAAAATAACAGGGTAAAGTGGAAATTGTTGAATAAAATCATTATTTTTGTTTTAATTTTTGCTCCCAAAAAGTATTCTTGTCACTTCATAACATTAAGGTTGAACCACTGTAGTCACATGGACTATTTTAAGGATGTCTTTACTACTTTTGTGGACCTTGAATGTGGTAATTTCGATTTCTATAGGAGATAAAAAAAAACCTCTTGGATTTCATCAAAATGCCTTAAAGGATTAGTTCACTTTCAAATTAAAATTTCCTGATAATTTACTCACCCCCATGTCATCCAAGATGTTCATGTCTTTTGTTCTTCAGTCGAAAAGAAATTAAGGTTTTTGATGAAAACATTCCAGGATTTTTCTCCATATAGTGGACTTCAATGGACCCCAAACGGTTGAAGGTCATAATTACAGTTTCAGTGCAGCTTCAAAGCGTTCTACGCGATCCCAGACGAGAAATAAGGGTCTTATCTAGAGAAACTATCGCTAATTTTCTAAAAAAAATAAATAAAAATTTTATACATTTTAACCATAAATGCTCATCTTGAACTAGCTCTCTTCTTCTTCTTTATTTGAATTCCGGCAGTGTAGACGCTGCTATGTGTATTACTGCCCTCCACAGGTCAAAGTTTGAACTAAATTTCATATATAATATGCTAGTGCAAGTATATAACAATTAGTTCAAACTTTGACCTGTGGAGGGCAGTAATAAATAATACGTTTTAAAATTATTTCCATGCCATTTATCAACACAAGCCATCCAGCATTTAATATGATATTCTAAAATCGATCTATCTTACAGCAGTGTGTAACAGTGTCTCACAGCAGCCGCCGAGCGAACGCACAGAGTAATGTTATAACATAATTTTCAACACTCTCAAATTTATCTAATATGATAAACAGAGCTGCGTTACCTCATACTCATGACCGGAAATGTCATTTACATATTTTAGTTTGTCAAGAGATTTTAAGCACCGTTTTTAAAAAGTGCGCATGTGCGTAAGTGCTCTGGTAAGAACGAGCCTATGATTGAATCTGGAAATATAGCAAAATAACTGAAATTTTTTTTTAATTATTTGTGACGTTTGAGGTGGGGAGGCTCAACACGCGAAAGGTGCATTTGCAAAATATGCTTTATTTTTATAACTCTGCTTTGTGAAACTAGTGTAGCAGAAACTATACTTCACCTTTAAGATTTCATCTGAAATGCTCACATTTCCCATCTAGAAATGGTCTTAACATATGCTGTCCTTTTTCTTCTGGAATATAAATATTGTTGCCTCTGTGTGGCCTCTGACATACAGGAACGGAACCAATCTGCAAATTGGATTAAGCCAAAAAATACACTTTCATTAATCTTGTGCTCATCTTGGTGTGAAATTAGTGGGAAAAATGTAATCACTGATGAATCCACCACAGGTCAATTAGTTGAGTACCTCTTTGACATTAAAGACATTTAGTCGATTAGTTACAGTGTAAGGTGGCTGGGGTGACCGATTGGGTGGTAACAGATGACTGATATTGACTGTGCAAAGGAAGCACTAGGATTCAGCCACAGGTCTAATTAAGAGAGTCAGTCAGGGGTGCTCTTCTGAATACTGATAACCAACACATGACAATAACACATTAATGTCTGGGATAATGCAGTGTTATGTCATCATTTAAATGAGTTTGCACTAAAAAATGTTTTGCATAAGGAGGTTCAGCTACTGAGACACTAAACTGGTCATGGTAAGAGATTATACAGTATACGTGTCTTTTTGTTTCCAGACTTTTTTTCTTTTTTCTTTCTTTTTTTTTTTTTTGACAAGTGTTTTGCATAAGGAGGTTCAGCTACTGAGACACTAAACTGGTCATGGTCAGAGATTATACAGTATACATGTCTTTTTGTTTCCAGACTTTTTTTTTTTTTTTTTTTTGACAGACCATAGAGAGGGGATAGGAAATTATTGGGAGAGAGAATGCAGGATTTCACGAGTCTCAGTTTTCTATGGGAACCGGAGCTTCTAACGGCAGATACAGTAACGCAATGACTTTATCAATCAGCGATTGGCTCTTTTACTTAGAAGGTGGGACATATTCCGCAATATTGCCTGTTGCAGTTTCTCCCATTCATACGTAACTAATAGGAGTGAACTGCCTTTCTATATCTATAGTCTTTGACGTGATTCAATGCCCCGATATACTCACGGCGAAGTTCTTTTTCATTCTTCACTTTGAAGCAAAAAGAATTTGGAAATGCCTTTGCAGCAATATACTGTTAATGAACATCTAGACGCTGCTGAGAGCGACGTTTAGATGAATATGTGTTGCTCGCTTTCCTCTCAATAACAAAATAAACACAATATGACAGGGGTGAGAAAACAGCCATGATGAAAGCATCTGATCATAGCAATATGGATATGTTTGCACCAGCTCTGCAATTCACCACCATCATGTCGACAGATGAGGTAATTAATATTACATTGTTATGACAGTTTGAAGTATATTTGAGTCTATAGACTATATAGATCTGGCTCTGTGAGACTAAAGTTTGAATTATTCCTTTTTCTTTGCATGACACATTGACATTACAGCTCAGAATGGCTCTTTCGATATTATCCTGAACATTGTATAAGCATTCGTTTCATGTGTCACTGAAAAGAAGAGAGGCTGTATGGAGTGCTTAAACGTCACATCCTTTGGATTTTCCCGGGTCCTTCACACATAAATGAGTCTACAGTCTTTCATATACAGCATAGGGAGTCGGGGAAGGTCTCGATTTTTTTGTTTCGTTACAAGCTGTTCACATATTGGCAATACAAAAAGCGATTAATGCATTAAAATTATTACATATAGCCCCTAATATGACAATTTTATAAACCTGAAGATAATATTAATTTAAAGTAATTTATAGACACAGTTTATGCAGTTGCTTAATCTGTTTTTGTCAATGAAAATATTACCAAACAAAACCACAGGAATCATTGCGCTCTAAACACAGTAGTGTTTCGCTTCCACCATAAACCGGTGTTTGAACTAATCAGTTCAGTGAATGATTCAATAATTCATTACTGGAGTAACGATTTAACTGTAACATGTAGAAAAAGTGACTGTAATCACCATGTATGTATTGCACATACATACAGTCTGTAACACGCAAACACACTAGTGGAGTGATATAAGTAAAGTCCCAGTGCTGTTGTATATTTAGAAATAATTAAAATTTCTCTCACCTCTTTAACCAGCTTGGTGCGACGCATTCTGTATGTTATGTTGCCTTTAGATTTTGGCCAAAAGGAGGTATCTTAGGAAGCGTTGATGTTATATTTTTTTATTGTAAAGAAGAAACATCATTGTGTTTTAAATACAAAGAACTTTTAAAGGAAAAGGGAAGGATAAAATAGGCTATATAAACAGGTAAACAACGGAAACCTCAACCAGGGATAAGAAAGAAAGATAAGATCATAGTCTATTGTTATGGTTATGAGTTTAAGAGATTTTACAGTATGTGAAATTTCAGCAAGAATGACATAAAATCTAGGCAAAGTGTCCAAACCGGTTCATGGGTTGGAACTGTCCTGCAGAGTTCAGCTCTGACTTGCCTCAACACACCTGCTTGGAAGTTTTAGTATGTCTGATAAGACCTTGATTAGCTGGTGCAGGTGTGTTTAATTAGGTAAATTATGCAGGATAGTGTTCCTCCAGGAGCAGGATTGGACACCATTGGTTTAGATTCTTTTTTTTATTTTTTTTTATGAATATCACAATCTGGACATTCTACTAAGACATTCTACTAACATTCTACTAACTTTGCAACTTCATCTAGTAACTTTGCAACTACAACTAACTTTGCAACTAACTCTCATTAAAGTATTAGTTACTGTTAGGTTAGGTTTCAGTGTTAGGGTTAGTAGAATAAGTTGACGTAGTTGCAAAGTTACTTATAGTCAGTAGAATGTCTAAAGTGGACCATCGAAATAAAGTGTTACCCAACTAGCAGACTGGGAAGAATAGTTTGCTTTTAAGAGCCCTCCAGAAAATTAGGCCTTAGCAAAACATTTGATATAATGAAACGCTTATCATTTATACAGGATGCTGCCTACAACTGAATTGAAAAATTTGCTTTTGCCCCCAGATAGTGTATGGCATATTCCAGCAAGACCATTGTAATAAGCCAAACTCTGATCCCCTTTGATTGTCCCTATAATAAACTCATAGCACTGTTATGATGACATCATGTGAAAGTCATGGAAATGAATTCTACTGGCCAGGCTTGTGTGGCAATAAATACAATTTTACATGCTAATTATTAGGTCATGGCTCTGACAGGTTTTATGACTGTTTGATATCAACATTATGCAATCATAATGATGCAATGCTTGAACAATGCATTATCAAGGTGATGCAATGCATAATCAATGCATGATCAAAGTTTCTAAACTTTTTCTCTTCCCCATTCTGTGATTACCTTTAGTTACCCCACACCTCTGTACTAAAAGGCTAAGTTAGCTCACCGCCACTGCCACCATGCATTTGCAGCTCTCCGTATTACTATTCATGCTCTGATGAAAATAGAAAAGCGCATTTTTATTAGTATGAATGTCTTTGTGCTGGTATCATTTATTCAGGTTTTTCCTCTGAGAAAGAACATGAAAAGTGCTTTAGCTCCAAGCCCTTACTTTAACCCCATCAAAGGATGCACATATTCCCACAGTAGCTACAATGAAAGTGACTTACGAGAGAGAACTGCATGTGTATATGAAAGAATGCCTTTAATGTCGTCTAATGACAGTGCTGCACATTGACCTTTCGAGTTTCAAGGTGAAAGGCCTCTGCCAGCTGAACCGTCTCTTCTGCTCGTCTCACCGCCTCTGACAGCTCCGAGAGTGAGCTACAGAGAAGATCTACGGGAATCGGATGTTGCTCTGTTATCCAAACAACCATTGTGGCACGTCGCCCTGTTCTGTTTGTCAAAGATACAGTGCTTTTGACAGAAATCCAAGGAAATGCTTAAAAGGACTTTGGTGCATTGAAAGCCGTGTTGTCATTCACACCAGTGCAGAAGTGGGCGTGCAGGAAACCACTGACTTTGTACAACAGTCTTATTAATTTGAGTATTTGAAATGTGGGGACAGAGTTAGTATGCAATATACTGTGTAAGGCTAAAGCTTACGCTGCTATTTTGAACCAATAATCGGAAACAAAAAGCAGTTGAAGGATGACGTGCATAATTCAGTTATTTATCTGACTCCAATATAATTAATCTGACTCCATTAAAGTTGTTATTTTTTACCTCTTATTCATTAAAGGTAAAAGTCTTTCTTAGAGCTGATAGGAAAACATAGGATTTAACCTGAACATTTAGATAACGAAAGTTACAATCAATTTAGCTTTCAACATTATCAGTTACAAAAGGAAAGATTCTCAAAACATTTAAAGCAGGCAAAGTTATTTATTAAGTTACATGTTTAAATATACAGACAGTAGAATGGAACAACATACTGTATAGAAAACTTAGTTGTAACGAATAATGCACTGCTGTGCAGAAGAGGCCTTAAAAGCCTTTCTTGTATTAAGAGGTTACGCATCGATGTGTGGGAGTGGCAGGGTTGAAGCCTTTCTCCCCAAAATGTCAGTTACCTTTCCTTCTTATACCCTGAGCAAAGCATTGTTATACATGAGTGGAATACCAACACCAAAACCAACTGACAGAAAACCAAAAGATATGGCAAATGGGTGGCAATCAAGAGGGGGAGAAGTACATTAGCATATTCTCCTCAATGCTTGTTTAAGCAATACCCAGATTGTACATTAGGATACTTTAATGTCTCTATTAAGTACACTACCATTCAGTTAAGTTTATAAGCTGTCAGATGAGACCAAACATGACATAGTTAGTTAGAAAACACTAATAGATAAATAGCATGTAGTTGAAAGCATATATGTCCTGATAATTTACTCACCCCCATGCCATTCAAGATGTTTATGTCTTTCTTCAGTCGAAAAGAAATTAAGGTTTTTGAAGAAAACATTCCAGGATTTTTCTCCATGTAATGGACTTCACTGGGGTTCAACGGGTTGAAGGTCCAAATGTCACCTTCAAAGAGCTCTACATGATCCAAGACGAGGAATAAGGGTCTTATCTAGAGAAACCATCGGCCATTTTCTTGCACTGCTGTGCGATGCACCACGTATTACGTAATCACGTTGTAAGGGTCACGTGTGACAGAGGTGGAATACAGTGTCTACAAAGTGAACATGTAAAGACTAAGTCAAACGGCCTTTACAAAAAAAAAAAGTAAAACAACGATGTCAGACGATTTTGAAGTTGGAGGAGAAAATGAGATGAAGCGTTTCACCCTACCGCGGTACTTCTGCCTATGTCACGTGACCTTTCCAACGTGATGACGTAATGTGTGGCTCATCACAGAGCAGTGCAAGATGAGCATTTGTGGTTAAAAAGTATATACATTTTTATTTATTTTAGAAAATGATCGATTGTTTCTCTAGTTAAGACCCTTATTCCTCGTCTGGGATCATGTAGAGCCCTTTGAAACTGCATTTGGACCTTCAACCCAATGAACCCCAGTGAAGTCCATTATATGGAGAAAAATCCTGGAATGTTTTACTCAAAACCTTAATTCCTTTTTGACTGAAGAAAGAAAGACAAACATCTTGGATGACATGGGGGTGAGTAAATTATCAGGAAATTGTAATTCTCAAGTGAACTAATCCTTTAAAGTAAACATCGCCTAAAAAGGAAGTCTAAAAAGGAAGAAGGCAAGAACCAATTTATCTTACATCAGAATTTTAAAACATGCATAATAAATGTGAAAAATGTTTCGGAGGCATATGCTGCAGTTGTTTACATGCTTGTCTGTCTGCTTCCACCTCTGTAGGAGAACTTGACCTTCACACGGTGTCCTGCGATTGACAGGCAACATAAAGTCAAGCCCAGCTAATTATATTAAGAAACATAGATCCGTACAGGCAGTGGATGTGACAGGCACATTGATCAATCTGCTATGCATCCCTGTGAGATACTCTGCATTCAGGGATTATATAAAGCACAGAATTGGCTGTTTGAAGACGATGTTGTAATTGGATGCAATTAGTCAAGTTTGAATGTATGTGTATAGATAACGGGTATGCATAGGAATCCAGCATTGTGATCTGCTCTGCAGACTGAACAGGTTACTGATACCTGACAGAAGCCTATTGCAATACGCTGGGGATGAGAGCTCACTTTCACACTATATATAAAGCATTTTATGTAAGCTGCTCTGAATAAAAACATCAGCTTAATGCTTTAAATGTAAACACCGTTCAGATAAGTATATGTAAATTTAAAGATCGCAGCAGGTACTGTGAGAATGTAATAAAGCTGCGATACAGGTATTTTTATCTTTAAATGACAGTTTAAAGACACAGACAAGATATGTCATGTTTCAAGATAAGGTTCAGTTTTTCAAAGTTAAGCTATTGCTCATGCCGAACAGTATGTGAGAATCCTACTTAGGAGCAAAAACAGCTGAGGATATTTCAGATGCATGACTCTTCATAATATATTATTAACAAGGCACCATTGCTATTGCTCATAATTCTTATTAAATAAATAATGTATATTTCAAATTTCATTAAAATATGATTCATTAACATATACTTATGTCTGCATGTACATGAACTATTGATGTATTTTATTATAATGCTTTTTACGGTTACATACAGGGCTTGGAATGAACACTTGCCAAGCACCGAATGACACAGTAAGTGTTGGCGAGTATATGAAACAGTGTCAATTGCCAGTCGGTCTGTAATATTTTTATGAATTCTAACAATGCAATGAGAGTGAAAACATGAACGTAAACAAACGTGAACGACGCTCAGGACAGTTGACGGGACAGTGCCGCCTGTCACGAAAGTTTAGCCTTGGCATTTTAAATACTCAAGCGCAAGAAGATGTGAAAGGGAACTTAATTCATTACTCACACGCTGCGTGGGAAGTTTTCTGTGTGCAAACATCCGAAGCGTGCAAAAACTGAATTGAGCTCTCTTTTTTACAACTTGCACTTGAAAAAAATAAATTCACAAAAAGTATGTTAGTAAACATAGTCAGTTATGTCTTAAGTGAACATAAGAAAACGCATGTGTACAGTATCAGTAGCTGATATTGGATCTGTGCAGGACCTAAAAACCTGATTCTCTCTGTTTTTAATGTTAATCAAACAACAAAAGACAAAGAGAAACTTTGTCTATGTGAATTTTCACTGGTACCTAAAATTTTGCTGTCATAACTACCTGTTTTTGCAAAAGGAGTTTAATGGCCAGTAAAAAATACTTATGGTCAGTAATGGCAGGTGTGGCAAAAAGTTAGTTTTAAAGGTGCAATGTGTACATTTTAGCGGTGAGATTGCGAACTGCAACTAACAGTGCACACCTCTTGCACCCCTCCCTTTCTGAGAAGCTATGGTGGCCGTCTGGCCGACATAAGACAAAGATGTCATTGTCTGAGACAGCAAGAGAGCAGCCTGTGTGAAGCAATGAGGTTTCTTCTTACTTCTAATAAAGAACAATCTCTGCTTCTAATAAACCAGACGACTACTACTACTATTACTACTACTACTTTGTGTGTATTCAACTTAGTGACAATGCAAGTTGCCTCTAAAAACATGAACGATTTAGAAGAAGAAAAACATAGTGACTAAACGCGCTCTGTAGAGTGTTGTAGAAACATGCTGGCCCATAAAGGCGACTTGACACCCGCGGTGTACGTGATAGAAATGGCTCATTCCAAGGTAATAAAAACATAACGGTTCATTAAGTAAGGTCTTTATGCACCACTTAGAACATAGTTATTTACATTATATTGCATTTCTGTCAATAGATCCTCCCAAATTGAACACATTG
This sequence comes from Ancherythroculter nigrocauda, assembly GCA_036281575.1. Taxonomy (NCBI): domain Eukaryota; kingdom Metazoa; phylum Chordata; class Actinopteri; order Cypriniformes; family Xenocyprididae; genus Ancherythroculter; species Ancherythroculter nigrocauda. The sequence continues at coordinate 54,856,439 of VTFQ01000004.1, forward strand.
CACCTTTAAGCCGTGGTTACATAATGTATAGGCTTTTGAAATATGATAAAATAGGACTGTACATGTTTTTTGTAGCTTTTGAAATAACTCCATCTGTCAGTTAGATATGTTACAGCATAATATACTTAAAAAGCAAACATAAAAGCATTATAACATGGAATAAAGAAAGTGTAGCTTTTAAGCACATAATTCATCCCTGGTGCGTAATTGATGGAAAGTAGTCCATGATAGCCTTGAAGAACTTTTAGATGAAATGACTGGAATGTTTGCTTTCCGCTCTTATCACAAGGCCAATTAAGCAATCCGTAGTGAGTATAAATTGTTTGTGGAGTTCAAATGTAAAGGGCACCATGCGTCTGCCTGACAACTAATCATTGTATTTCCAATCTGAATTAAGCTGTGATACATCATTTGTCCAGGGCTAGGATGCAGCAAAAACTGTTTCCAAACCCATCAGGCCAAATTTTCATATGATATTTGTAGGAAAATGTATGTAGGAAAATTACAACCCTGAATGGCTAATAGCAGAACAACACCAAAACACTTTGCTAGTGACTATCCTAAGATGCGATGTCAAAGGCAGCAGACATGGGGAAAAAAGGCGATTTCACCCTTTTAGGAACCCTCCAAAAACAACTAATCACTGGACAGACATCTACTATACAATAATAAAATATTTGCAATGCTTGCAAAAAAGTTAATTTTGTTGGAAAACATGGCCAATGTGAAATGGAGAAAAATGCTCAACATCTACCAGAGGCCAAAACACCCGGGAAAACATTGACCCCTTGCTGGTCACCAGCTATCAACCGCAAGTAGCAAATCACATTCACGGCTGTGACATGCTAAATGGTGCTAAATGCACTGAAATAGTATTTAAATTAAGTCATTGTCATTCTTTTCAGCACAAACACAAATCTTATGTAAATTAGACTCATTACAGATCGTGTCCCATTCACAGAACTCAGCGCTATTTGTCTTGCACAATTAGCATCATATTGTTGCCCACGGAAAGCAGGCAGTAAATGAAATGTAATATTTATGTTTTCTATTGATCATAGCAGCAGGAATTCATCAAAAGATCAAAATGACAGAGAAGAGCACGAGAACTGATTGTAAATCCACATTTTCGGCATTTTAAAGAGCCGAGTGACTCCGAACTGAACACCAAGAACTGCGTTGTGCAAATTGCATTCAAATTTTGTGAATTGTGTGATTGCAAACATTGTGTGCAAACACAAAGCTATTGGTGATACAATTCATTGTTAGTAATTTGAGTGTTTTCCAATGGACCATTTTCACAGAAGCCAAATTTATTCTTTTTTTCTGATTGCTGAAATTAATATCTTTTATATTTTTCCCTCTTTTGGAAAGTCATGGAAATGCTATCTTTTATTATATGCATTAGACTTATATGCATCAGATGTTCAGCCAGCGGTCCGTGGGTGTGACGTCTGAGGCTTAGATTACTTAAACAGATGGCAGAGCATTGAATAATATTACTACATAAAACAAAAAAGGAAAGTTTTAAGAATACAGACAAGTTACCGTGATACCACCACCAAACATAAATGTGACTGTGAAACAGACTGTCCTTACCTAAAATGTTGCTATAGTAGCCTAATATCAATTCTAGAAATCCTATGCACTTGGCAAAAAAAACTAAAAATCTATTCTATTTCATCAATAAAATCCATTTTCATAGTCCAGGTGAGGGGTGATGCTACCCCCACCAGAATTGTATAGATAAATTAGAGAGAGTTTGAATTTAAAACCCTTTTTTCTCATTTTAAATCAAATTTAAGGGTGAGCAAAAGTGTGCACATGAAAGGACAACAGGGTTGACGAACACTGCACGGTGTATGCCTGTGTGTGCAGTAATGCGATGTTACCACAGTCCACACGTCCTCTTTTAGATGGTACACACTCACACTCAGACATGTAGTCGAGCTGTCAGACACACACAGCAGGCAAAGCCCCTGAGGGTTACAGCCCTGGAGTAGAGCTCCCATCCCCAGTGCATTCTAATAAGCTCTCGGCAGCCTGGCTCTCTGCAAACCAAGGTTAATCTAGGTGTCAACACCTGTCGTCGGAATTGGATATTGCTCTAGGGTGACATGAGCAAGCACCACAAATACGTACAGTTCCTCAACGTGACTCTCCCTTTGTTCCCATTTTCCATATTTGGATCAGTCACTGGCTTTGCTTGGTTTGATTCAAAGAAAATTCCGAGATCTTCCCCACCCCCCTTTTTTATTTACCAAAAATCGGAAAGAGAGTTACACTGAATAAATTTAACACTTGATTATGGTGCAACAGTGCACAATAATTCATAATATTCTGTCATCACTTCTCTAGATATACTGTTTTCTAAATAGGCCTGTTCTCTTGGGAGTAATTTTCACCTGCCAAACTAAGCATTTAATATGGTCGTAATGTGCATCGGCTGGTTACTTCTGCCAAACATTGTGCTCTAAAACTTTTAACACTGTGTCTATGATTGTGAGGTTTAAGTGCAGACTATTAGTTTTCAGTATCACTCAATATTTAGCATCAGTATTCAACAGTTTTACAGAAAAACAGATTTACAACTACATCTACAAGCATTTTGTTAGGTTTGTCAGATATCATTCTTGATAGTCTTTCCCTTTGTCACAGAATGTTTTTGACTATGATATCTTTTAATTTCTGGTGAAAACGTGAGTTTGACTGTATAGAAGTTGCTTACTGGCAAGTCAAAAGATCTGCCTCCAATTCGTGCCTTAATACTGGTTTCATACCTGTCATTATTTCATGAATGCTAATCTAATACTGTAGAATAATAACTCTAAAATGTATTGCAGTCCACATTTTGTTGCACTTGTGAAGGCAATAGGGAATGTACAGGGGTTGGACACTGAAACTGAAACACTTGGTTTTAGACCACAATAATTTATTAGTATGGTGTAGGACCTTCTTCTGTGGCCAATACAGCATCAATTCTTCTTGGGAATGACAGATATAGGTCCTTCACAGTGGCCGGAGGGATTTTGAGCCATTCCTCTTCCAGAACAGTGTCCAGGTCACTGTGTGATGCTGGTCAAGGAAAACATTTTCTGACTTGCTCCTCCAAAATACCCCAAAGTGGCTCAATAATATTCAGATCTGGTGATTGTGCAGGCTTTGTGAGATGTTCAACTTCACATTCATGTTCATCAAACCATTCTGTCACAAGTCTTGCTGTGTGTATTGGTGTATTATCATGCTGATACATGGCACCCCTTTCAAGGAACAATGATTAAACGTTTAGGTTCACATGGTCCTCCGGAATAGTTTGGTAGACCTTTGCACCTGGCAGCCCATCAAGCACAGTGGGGAATGCCATGATATTTCAGCCCAAACCATCATTGAATCCACCCTGTTCTTCACTCTGGGCAGCAACAGTCCGGGTGTTGAGCCTCTTTGGGGCTTCTCCACATCGTAACTCCCACAGATGTGGGAAAGACAGTAAAGGTGGACTCATCAGAGAACAATACATGTCTCACACTGTCCACAGCCCAAGATTTGCACTATTGGCACCAATGAAACCAACATTTGACACTGGCATGAGTGACCAAAGGTTTGGCTATAGCAGCCCGACCTTGAATATTGACTCTGTGGAGCTCCCGACAGACGGTTTTGGTGGAAACAGGAGAATCGAGGTGCGCATTTAATTCTGCAGTGATTTGGGCAGCTGTGATTTTATGTTTGTTTGGATACAATCCAGGTTAGTACCTGGATACTCATTTGGCGCATGTCGACTTGCGCATTCTGCGTACGGTTGTCTGCAGTACCTGGACATCCCTTTCAGACAGCTTTCTCTTGCGTCCACAGTTACTCCTGTTGGATGTGGTTCAGCCTTCATGGTGGTATGCCAATATAACCCTGGATAACATAGCCTTCGATACATCACAAAGACTTGCTGTCCTGGTCACAGATGAGGCAGCGAGATGCGCACCAACAATTTGTCCTCTTTTGAACTCTGATATGTCTCCCATTATGTTGTGTGGATTGCAATATTTTATGTACAGTTGTGCTATTACTCTGATAATTCAACCTTCACATTCTACTCTTACTGATAGAATGTAAAATCAGTGAAGATTGGCCACAAGGCCGTGCATTTAGGCCTGAAAACTCCAACTCTATAAGGTCTTTCGCAATGATTAGTCCTAGGAACTCCGTTATAGGAACTAGCCACTAGGATAGTTCACTGAGAACTAATTTCTCCCCCGGGCCATGTTCCTGGTTGCATTCGCACTGGAAATAGGAACTGTGAAGCGGCCAACAGTGGCGTCTTTAAGCGTGGCATTTACAGACGCTAAAAACCGGTGGATGGAAGACGCCGTGATTAGAGCTGTGTTTGTTGGGGATGGGATGTAAATGCATAATTTATGCAACTAAAAGAGCAAAAATTGGGGCTAAGAGATGAAATCTCCAATGACAACATTCAGTATTACATATCATCAAAGCGGAGAAAAGAACACAACCCTGAAGACAGCAGGTAAATGCTGTTATAACTGTTTTCCATGTTCATGAAGTAAATATGTTTACACGGCTTTTTAAAAATGCCGGGTGCCGGTGTTTGACATGTGTTTGACCAATCAAAGTACACTTACGTCACTGATAGTTCCTATAGTGCTGTTTAAGACCCTACTCTGAAGTAGGAGCTAATTTAGTTCCCCCAAAAGGAGTTCTTAGAGCTAAAATCGTTCTTAGTTCCTACGGTGCGAACACAAAAAAATTTGGTACTTCAGCCAGTAGTTCTAGGAACTATGAAAAGGTTCGGTGCGAAAGCCCCTTATATTGGCTAGTGTTTCAGATTCATTGTGCAACCCCTGTAGGGTTAGTGCTCAGTCTGTGCACCCTTAAAGTGTCATGAAATCCCCTTACTTTAGCCTGGTCTTTAACACCTCAGAGCTGGAAAAAGTCCCAATAAATGGGCGTGTAAAGCTGTGGAAAAGTGGGACTGTAGAGGGGGGAAGAGGGTAGACAACAACCAATGAAACACATACCTGCAACACACTCATTATACAGAATAATGAATATTAATGTATGAGAGGAGGAACTTGATGTGTTTTAAAAATACAATCATATGACAACAAACAAGGGACAAACATGGAGGAGTCTAATATTTTCATCATGTATACGAGTACTACAGTCTCTGAACGGACAACACACGTCAGTTTAACACAAAGGCATAGTTACTTTTTTGTCCATTATTCTTTGAATTTGCGTTCTACATGGTCTTCTGTCTATCAGAATAATTCATCATGTCATTGTGATTATCAGATGTAAGGCTGAATCAGTGTCCATTTGCATATATTTCATTTGAAGACATGATGAAATGTGCGCATACACGGTGCTGGTTAATGAGCAATAGATTATATGAAATATGTCTATAAAAACTTGAAACATGCTTACTTCAGTCCGTATATAATCTATGTTCCACTAGACGAATGTTGTTAAACCACTCTCATGAGCACGCCGTGTTCTTACATATTAAATATTACAGTGATATTTCCCATGTGTTTGTAGTCAAACTGCAGCTCTAAATGCATTGCGGGGAAAAAGCAAACAGCACTTTTGTGTTACTGAGGAAATGCACACTTATATGTGCCTGAAGGACAACAAAGCAGTTGAACAGGCAAGAAGTGAATTTCAACGTCATTTGAACTCTCCGCTGTAATACTATCTCATTTGTAATACAGTGTTTGGTTTAAAGGTGCCATAGAATTGAAAAATGAATTTACCTTGGCATAGTTGAATAACAAGAGTTCAGTACATGGAAATGACATACAGTGAGTCTCAAACATCATTGTTTCCCCCTTCTTATATAAATCTCATTTCTTTAAAAGACCTCTGAAGAACAGGCGAATCTCAACATAACACCGACTGTTACATAACAGTCGGGATCATTAATATGTACGCCCCCAATATTTGCATATGCCAGCTCATGTTCAAGGCATTACACAAGGGCAGCCAGTATTAACGTCTGGATCTGTGCACAGCTGAATCATCAGACTAGGTAAGCAAGCAAGGACAATAGCGAAAAAATGGAGCAATAATAACTGACATGATCCATGAAATTTTTTGTGATATTTGTAAATTGTCTTTCTAAATGTGTCATTAGCATGTTGCTAATGTACTGTTAAATGTGGTTAAAGTTACCATCGTTTTTTACTATATTCACGGAGACAAGGCTGTCGTTATTTTAATTTTTTAAACACTTGCAGTCTGTATAATGCACAAACACAACTTCATTCTTTATAAATCTCTCCAACAGTGTGTAATGTTAGCTTTAGCCACGGAGCACCATCAAACTCATTCAGAATCAAATGTAAACATCCAAATAAATACCATACTTACGTGATTAGACATGTTGCATGACGAAGATTTTGTAAAGATCCATTTTGAGGGTTATATTAGCTGTGTGAACTTTGTTTATGCTGTTTGAAGGCAGTCGAGAGCTCAGGGCGGGGAGCACAAGAATTTAAAGGGGCCGCAGCCTGAATCGGCGCATATTTAATGATGCCCCAAAATAGGCAGTCAAAAAAAATTAAATAAAAAAAATCTATGGGGTATTTTGAGCTGAAACTTCACAGACACATTCAGGGGACACCTTAGACTTATATTATCTTTTGAAAACGCATTCTACGGCACCTTTAAAAAAGTTCATTCTCATAAATAGAATTAATGAGCTCTTTGTCATGAATAAATGCAGAGAAATGCTCAGAAATGGCTGACGTCCAACCCCCATTCGTCCAACCACGACTGGAGCCCTGGCAGCTAATCACCACTCAGAATCTTGCTGGTATTACGCATTGACGTCAAAAGCCAGTGATGTTGCTCTGACTTTGCTTTTCAAACTGGAAAACAGAAATTCCTATAAAAAATGCAAAAATAACTACAAACCCGATTCCAAAAAAGTTGGGACACTGTACAAATTGTGAATAAAAACAAAATGCAAAGATGTGGAAGTTTCAAATTTCAATATTTTATTCAGAATACAACATAGATGACATATCAAATGTTTAACCTGAGAAAATGTATCATTTTAAGGGAAAAATAAATTGATTTTAAATTTCATGGTATCAACACATCTCAAAAAAGTTGGGACAAGGCCATGTTTACCACTGTGTGGCATCCCCTCTTCTTTTTATAACAGTCTGCAAACGTCTGGGGACTGAGGAGACAAGTTGCTCAAGTTTAGGAATAGGAATGTTGTCCCATTCTTGTCTAATACAGGCTTCTAGTTGCTCAACTGTCTTAGGTTTTCTTTGTCGCATCTTCGTCTTTATGATGCGTCTTTCTATGGGTGAAAGATCTGGACTGCAGGCTGGCCATTTCAGTACCCGGATCCTTCTTCTACGCAGCCGTGATGTTGTAATTGATGCAGTATGTGGTCTGGCATTGTCATGTTGGAAAATGCAAGGTCTTCCCTGAAAGAGACGACGTCTGGATGGGAGCATATGTTGTTCTAGAACTTGGATATACCTTTCAGCATTGATGGTGCCTTTCCAGATGTGTAAGCTGCCCATGCCACACGCACTCATGCAACCCCATACCATCAGAGATGCAGGCTTCTGAACTGAGCGCTGATAACAACTTGGGTTGTCCTTGTCCTCTTTAGTCCAGATGACATGGCGTCTCAGTTTTTCAAAATAAACTTAAAATTTTGATTCATCTGACCACAGAACAGTTTTCCACTTTTCCACAGTCCATTTTAAATGAGCCTTGGCCCAGAGAAAACGCCTGCGCTTCTGGATCATTTTTTGATATGGCTTCTTTTTTGACCTATAGAGTTTTAGCCGGCAACGGCGAATGGCACAGTGGATTGTGTTCACTGACAATGTTTTCTGGAAGTATTCCTGAGCCCATGTTGTGATTTCCATTACAGTAGCATTCCTGTATGTGATGCAGTGCCATCTAAGGGCCCGAAGATCACGGGCATCCAGTATGGTTTTCCGGCCTTGACCCTTACGCACAGAGATTGTTCCCAATTCTCTGAATCTTTGGATGATATTATGCACTGTAGATGATGATAACTTCAAACTCTTTGCAGTTTTTCTCTGAGAAACTCCTTTGTGATATTGCTCCACTATTTTTCGCCGCAGCATTGGGGGAATTGGTGATCCTCTGCCCATCTTGACTTCTGAGAGACACTGCCACTCTGAGAGGCTCTTTTTATACCCAATCATGTTGCCAATTGACCTAATAAGTTGCAAATTGGTCCTCCAGCTGTTCCTTATATGTACATTTAACTTTTCCGGCCTCTTATTGCTACCTGTCCCAACTTTTTTGGAATGTGTAGCTCTCATGAAATCCAAAATGAGCCAATATTTGGCATGACATTTCAAAATGTCTCACTTTCAACATTTGATATGTTATCTATATTCTATTGTGAATAAAATATAAGTTTATGAGATTTGTAAATTATTGCATTCCTTTTTTATTCACAATTTGTACAGTGTCCCAACCTTTTTTGGAATCAGGTTTGTAATTTTCACTTATAAATAAACTAAACAAATACCTTTAGTGTTTTCAATGATGTGCAGTCTGTACATACAGTATATTCACATCTCAAAAAATGTGTTTTGGGGTTTCATGACCCTTTCAGAGACTCAATAGTGACACTGAAACAGCTGGAAACCCCTTCTTTATGATAACACCATTGACAGGGAACATCTTCATCTGTCTGAAGCAATCACATCTAAGCTTGAAGAGATAGTTCACCCAAAAATGAAAATTATCCCATGATTTACTCACCCTCAAGCCATGCTAGGTGTATATGATTATCTTCTTTCAGACGAACACAATCTGAGATGTATTTATTTTTAAAAGAAAAGAATCCATATCCATCCATAAATATCCATATTTAAAACTTTATAAATTCAAATAATTGGCTTCCGGTGGACAACTGTACACATACCGGGTGGAAGAGCAACCTTTGACCCCATGCAATGACGAACACGGAGGCACAGAGGATAGAGCAAAACAAAACACCCTTCAAGAATTAGAAGTCTAAAATGAGAAATTTTAAAGAGAAATGTCGGAGGATTTCGATATAAAAGAAGAGGAGCTTGAGTTTGTTGCCCAGCCCTATTTGTTTTAACCACAAGAGGCGTCTAAGCTTATGCTACTCCTACATCCTCCGTCATACATCTCGTCACGGGTTACTTATTTGGCGCAAGTCGACTTGCGCATTCTGCGTACGGTTGTCCGCCAGAAGCTAGTTATTCAAACTTGAAGTTTTAAATAGAGATATTTTTCTTACAAAAATGCATACCTTTGCTTCAAAAGACCTTTATTAACTCTCTGGAGTCGTATGGATTCTTTTTTTTTTTTATGGATGGATGCTTCTTTTTTTTTTTTGGGTTCCCATTCACAACCATTATAAACCTTGGAGGAGTAAGGATATTTTTAAATATATCTCAGATTGTGTTCGTCTCTAGTTATCCATTGGAAACTGTGATGCTTAAATTATTTCAGAACCAGGACACCATATTTGCAGACTAAGTCACTTTGTCATGCTCCTTATCTATACTGTCCATGTATGAGATGTCCAGCCCAAAATAAATAAATATTTTCTTTATGCAAAACATTATGTAAAGCCTTAAGATGCTGAAAATGAACCAAATATTGATAGTTTCCATTGTGACATTTTCATGACAAAATAAATTCTCATTTCTTTTGTAATTCTCAGTGATTCCCATTAAATCAGATAGTGTATCAGGATATATTAAAATCAACGTAACATACTATGATGTATAAATGCATTACAACATTTTTTTCTACGTCTCACATTATATTAATCGCATGTGTGTAATTGTCAAAATATTACAATGGTATTTCAAATATCCCACTGGACCTAAAATTAAGCAAATTTTTTAAAGCAAAATATAGTTTATTATTTCTTTCTTGTTATTTTTGAGTGAAATATAACCTGGGCATGTTTGTAGATGTCCATGTTAAAGGATTAGTCCACTTTCAAATAAAATTTTCCTGATAATTTACTCACCCCCATGTCATCCAAAATGTTCATGTCTTTCTTTTGTCAGTCGAAAAGAAATTAAGTTTTTTGATGAAAACATTCCAGGATTATTCTTATAGTGGACTTCAATGGCCTCCAGATGGTTGAAGGTCAAAATTACAGTTTCAGTGCAGCTTCAACAGGCTTTAAACGATACCAGACGAGGAATAAGGGTCTTATCTAGCGAAACGATCGGTCATTTTCGAAAAAAAATACAACAGTATATGCTTTATAAACACAAATGATCGCCTTGAACGTGCTTCCGCTTTCAGTATTCTTCAAAGAGCTTACGCTGAATGTCCTATATATATAGCATACAATGTTTCCATCACAGGCATACAAGAATATTTTGCATCTAATGGTTTAATCATGTGATTTTGGTTAATTGTTAAGCCTGACAGTCATTGTGAATGGCACTGCTGAATACATATGATTTGCTCATTCTACTCTGCGTATTTTAAAATGTCTGTTTTATTACAAGGAGTTATGTTATTAAAATCTTTTAAAGAAATGGCCGCATTAAAATATGTTAGGACCCACAGGCTTTTTCCTCAGATAACTGCCAGCCAGCAAGGCACTGCATCAGTTGTGCATCAGCCTACCAAAGGCTGTTATTCAAACACATTTCCTCATGCTTATGGTGGCCACAACCAATTCGATTCCTCTCCACTTTGCCTCAAGAGCAGAAGTCCAGGCATGACAATGACAAAGGCACTACAGACAAAACTAGGTTATGCCACAAATCTTTGAACAAACAAAAGATGGCCTAAACACAACAAACAAAAAAGACTTAATTTGACAAGGTTCTGATATTTATTTAATACTTATTCTAAACATACATTTTAATATGTTGTTTGCAAATATCTGTGGTACTGCAAAGAGGCGAGAGAAACCGTTGACACCGAAATCCTGATGTCCAAAAGATTTGGTGTCGTATCGACAAACATCTCAGAGAAACAGCCCCTGGAATACCATAGAACTGTTTAGCTACAGACAACAACATGAAATCGTTAACTTTAGATGCGATGGCGAAACATTAATTCAAACATGTGTCATTTTAGGATCTCAGTGACAGCGAACCTGCAGTTTAGTTCTAGTTTTACCACATTCAGTTTGGTGATCATAAAAATACGGTAGCATGGTTACAGACCGTGATGTGTTTTCCCTCGAACAGTATTAGAGACCCTGTATTAATAATGAGCCGCCAAGTGCTCATTTTAAGATACTGTGTGATATTTATGTTCTCTCCTGGCTGACCCTTTCTAAAGAGTAAGTCACAAAATAACCCTTGTGTCAAAAAAGAAATCAAAACACATAAAAATAAGTTAACAGGTTGACAAGAATATAAATGTACAGTATATACAATCACGTATGATGAAAATATATCAACGCTTTAGTATTCTAAAGGTTCCGAGTTGCCCGCTTAAGAGCTATAGATCATCAAATCAAAGTTGCAGAAACAAAAAATAAAAGAGAAAGATGCTGACCGCAACAGCGGGAAAATAATCAAAACGTAATAAGGCTTTCCTCACGACATCCCAGCTGTTAAAGCAGAGCAGAACCAAAGAGCAGCCGTCTTGAAAAGATAATATATCAACAGCACTAAACATGACAGGCACCCATACTTCACCTTCAAAATGAAACAAAATAAATAAAAATATATCCATATATGTGTATATATGCTTATAAAATGAAACACTGAAAATCATTTCTCAAACACAGTGCCGCCACATCGAAGGCAACATTCTGCTTTCACCGCCACCTCTTAGGAAACATTTTTTTGTCTTTGTAGAATAATTCTGTACACTATATACTGTACCAGTAAGTAAACAAAATGTAAAAGTTTGTTTTTAAATATTTTTTACTTTTTTATGTATACCCAGTGTATCGAAAAAAGTGTTGCAGGCACTTAAAGTCCATCTCCGACGTGTTGGTGTTTTTACAGTGGAGCGCCGACGCGGGAAAAGGGCTTGTTTGGTTATTCCTGGATTGTGTTGGATTCTGGTGAGAGACGTTGCACCAGTCTCAGCCGAGGATGTCCAAGTAGACAGGCGTGGCTTTTCCCAGAGCGTAAAGGACTTTCTGAATGTCTTTGATGTTCAGTCGTTGTTGCGGCTCTCTTTGCCAGCAGCCTAACATGAGGTCGTACACTTCCTTAGGACACAGGCGAGGCCTGTCTAGAACCCGACCTTGGGTAATGCATTCAATGACCTGCAAAAACAAGAGAGACAGAAATGAGCAAATGTGTGGAATTGATTTAGAGATGATGTGTGCAATTTGTTTACGCTATTTCATATGCAGAGTCAAATGTAAGTAATGTTACACACTATGGGCCCTATAATACACCCGGCGCAATGCGACGCAAGGCGCAGCGCAAGTGTGTTTGCTAGTTTGCGTCTGGCGTCGTTCGCGTTTTCCCGTTCAGCGCCACGTCCTTAAATTAGTAAATGCATTTGCGCCAGTGAGTGCGCCCATGGGCGAGCTGGTCTAAAAAAGAGGTGTGTTCAGGCGCATTGCCGGCGCATTGCTATTTTAAGGAGCTGAAAATAGACTGCGCCATAGACCAACTCAAACCTGGTCTAAAGTCTAAAGTCAATGGCGCAATATTTTTTTGTTAGAGCGCGTTGGTAGAAACTGCGCCTCTGGGCGCGTCCACAGTGCGCATTGACTTTGCTTATTACACACAGGGATGCGCATCACACAAACATGCCAAATATTAAAAACAAAAGGATTACAGTGTAAAAGAATATTATTGTGTAGGCTACATAAATATAAAAATGTAATGATGAATAGTCATTGCGTGTATTAGAATTAGGCTACCTATTTTCAATTCAGCCTATTACTACTTATAATGATGAACGAAATTGGCTAATTAATTGAACAATCGTGCCAATACACACACATATATATTAACTGACTCATCGCGCGGAGCTATTTGAAAGCCTGCATTTGCAAGCCCGCTTTAACTTTGCGCACGAGCAGATCGGTTTCTTCGCTTGAAAAGCGTTCAGCTTTTCCGCCAACAAATTCCGCCATGTAAATAGCAATCCGCCATGGCGCGAGCGCATCTCGCTCTTAAAGGGAATGGGAGATGACACTCTGATTGGTTTATTGAACGTTACGCCCATTACTCATTAAGAGAATAGGGACAACCCATTTCAAAAATGCGCCCTGGCGCACGGACCGTTTTTCCGTCGTTAAAATAGCAAAAGTGGATTTGGACACGCCCTGAGTGCACCTGCGCCGTGCACTTTACACTTTGCGTTTAGTTCGTTTGATAGGGCTGTAACGATATGCGATATGAAACCGAAATCGCGATACGCAGGTCCACGAACCTGTATCGCGATGTGAGAAAGCAGAATCGCGACACACCCCTTCCAACTCCCAGAGTTATCCTTCCTGTCCAGATCCAATGCTACCACATTTTTAAATTACTATAAGTATTAGGGGTGTAACGATTTATCGTAGATGGTGTGTCTCAATCAGCTCTCTAGTTCAGTAAGTGTTTCGGGCACACATTGAATCTTGCAAGCAGGTTTAAACGTTTCTCATGTCAGTCTCTTGCATGGTCGCGTGAGAAAAGTCGTGGCTTTCTTTCACCGCAGTGCACAGCAACAGCTGTGCTCACAGAAAAGCAAAAGACACTTGCGATGCTTTGCTTTAAGAAGTTATGTGGGGCCGTTCACATATTGCGTCTTTTCCGCGTGCAAGTCAGTTATTATTTTCAAATGTAGCCGCGCGGCAGGCGCGCTCATAATGGGATCAACGCGGTCGCGACGCGCATGCAATTCTCAACTTCTCAGAATGCCGCAAGCGCACCGCAGGTCGTGTGACAAGAATCAACCGATCAGCTATGGCCTTTCCGTAACAAAACATCAAAAGCTCAGCCGAACAGCTGATCATAGCTGTACATGGTGGTTTTTATATCTTATCTCCATCAATATATCTCGTAGTAAAACTAATGCAAGGGCCAGAAATCATTTATCCTTTGCAGAAACATCCTGATCCTCTTGGAGAGCTCAGTTCATGGTTGCATAGCAACGACCGACGCCACGGGAGCGCAAGCGCTTTGGAAAGAAGGAGAAGCGGTGCGGCCGCGCCTTCCACGCGTTTTTAGACGCGATATGTGAACGGCCCCTATTCATAATTCTAAGTTCATGTTAAATTTAACATTTTTTTTCAGTGACAGACAGCCCTATTGAACTGTTAATTTGAATACAGAAGGTTTTTATTAAAATTTTATATTTATTTATTTTATTGAAATGTGATCTTGTATGTACAACAAGGAAAATTATTGAAATTTGTTCATGTTTTTTTAATAAATCTTGTTTGAATTTCAGTTTCATTTTGTTCAAAATATCGTGATACGTATCGTATCGTGAACTCCGTATCGAGATACGTACCGTATCGAGATACGTACCGTATCGTGACCTGAGCGTATCGTTACACCCCTATCGTTTGAGCATCCCGACCAGCCCGATACAGCAAAATTGGATGAAACAATGGTGAGATTTGAGACAAACTCTCTGTTTGTACCATTCCCATAATTCACTCACAATAAACCCCTGATAGAGTTAGTCATTGTTGGGGAATTGCGTTATTTTCTTACTTTTTATGAAAAGTTATACGTTACATTACTTTTGCTTCACTCTTTCTTACCTGGGTTGGGCTTGCTTGTTTGTTTGTTTTTTAATAACAACAAAAAAGTTCTATTTTTGGCAAATGTTAAGGCCCTTTCACACCAACAGTGAAATGAATAAGCCTCAGGTTGAAGGAAATGCATATTTACATCTGTACAGTAGAGGGCGCAGCTCAAACAAACCTTTCAGCTGTGCTGCCATTCTGGATTAAAGAAGAATAGGATACAGGAGGAGGAAGTTCAACACTCTATTTCTAAATCTAATCTAAAGTAATTTTTACTCATTAGTATGGTTGAATTATATCATTGAAGGTCAGCAGCAAAGACATTGGTTAATAAAGTGAGATTAAATGCATAAAGTATATTTGTGTAATTTAATATAGGTAATTATTACAGGTTTGCATAAAATTCTGATTGCATTTCACTATTTTTATTAATTTAGTCTAGAACAACAATAACCATCATGTTCACACAGCGCACACAACACCTCTGAACTTTATTTCTCTTAACATGGTGACAGGAGAGCTGTCGGTCAACAAATGTGAAAAAGTAACTTGCGTTACTTTATTTGAAAAAGTAATCTGTTGTAAATTGAAAAAAAATAATGCGTTACTTTACTAGTTACTTGAAAAAGTAATATGATTATGTAACTCAAGTTACTTGTAATGTGTTACCCCCAACAATGGAGTTAGTGTTAAGCCAATAGGTGTGCAGATAATTAGAGAGACAACAACAAATCACCACTTGCTCCACACATACACGTCTTCGTTTCTTTTTAAGAAAAGCCATGATCAAAATTAATGCTAGAGATTGTTTTTGTTTCCTAGTCACTATGGGTGTAACGGTACATGTATTCGTCCTGGACCATTCCAGTATGGATGTCACTATTTGGTACATACAATCAGATGACGAATACAGTCAGTCACAGGCGATTCACACTTCAATCCAGAAGGGGGCGCGCGCAGTAATGCGACACTGTTTGCTAACCGCCACAACAGGAAAAAGCGCAGAACAAGAAGAACAGACTATCTATGCATAGATATGTTTACGTGTAATCTCTCAGCCAGTGTTTGAACCACGGAAAGACAATAAATATCAACAAAAGAGCTTGAGAATATCACATGTAGCATTACATTTACCTCAGGCAAGTCATTTAGGGTCCACAGCATGTTAGTTCACTAGAGAAATGAACTCTAGAGGGGAAATATATGCACTATATTGGCTTATATATTCAGTATATTTACTTTACCTGTTAATTATTTAATATATGTTTAAATAAATTTGTCATGAAAACAAATTTTGACATTAATTGTTTAAAGGATAATAAAATCACTCATTGCTCTTGAATGAATAACTTTAGTAGCTTTAATAAGAATACATTTCTTACTTGAATGCTGCTGTTAAACGCTCTGGCGAGGAGATAAACATGGTGGACTGTGTACAGCTCACTCAGGGCGGGGCCTATGCTAATAGGGCAGAGTCCATCAGTGGTCATGGGCGGAGCCTGTGCAGTGTGATGTCAGAAACTGCAAACAGCTTATTCTGAGACACTGCTTATGATTTATGGGGATTTAAAAAAAGGAGTGGATGGCTTTTTACCATTATAGGGTGGTTGTGTACACACCGCTGGTCTCCTTTAAATCTCATTTTGTTAAAAAAAAATCGTGAGAGAATTGTATTGTGAAACCAGTATCATGAATTGTATTGCATTGTGAGTTGAGTGAATCGTTCCATCTCTACTTAATACTGTCTATGTAGATGGCTCCCAAGGTTTTCAAACAGAACATTTTGTGTGGCAAGATGTAAGATGCTAACCTGATCTCTTGACAGCTTGACACCCCTCCTGTAGAGATCACACTCATGTTCTAAAAATGTCATATTCACACTGACGTTCTGCCCCTTTTCGCTTTGTGAACATTTACCTCATTATTAGATAACTGAAACCATGGCTGTTTCCCATAGGTGAAGATCTCCCACATAATGACTCCAAAGCTCCATACATCACTCTCTGTGGAGAACTTCCTGTACATGATGCTCTCCGGAGGCATCCAGCGAATGGGCAGCATGGTGTGACCTCCCACCTAGAAGACAGATTAGACATCAAGCATTGCTCACAAACATCTTGTGTGGTATGGATGACATTTCCCTTTCTATGTAATCAAACTAACAGCTTAGCCTACTAGTTTAGCTCTAACTGGTAAAGAAAAGCTCTTTTGAATAGCTAAAACAAGATACATATGCAACATGTCACAATAACACACATGCATTTTGGAATTGATCTGGAATTGAGGAATGAAATGGTGAAATATAAATTCTATATTTTAAGGTTCAGATTGATGTATTACGTTCTGCTTTTGCAGACCCTGATAGATAAGTACACTTGCTGTGAATTGCATAATCAGTGTGCTCTGGGAGATCATGTGCTTTAATGGTTTTAGAGGCCTATTTGAACAAAAACAAAACAGCATCGCATGCATTTTCTATCAAAAGTTGAATTTTGGAGCTGCAATTTATCATAACATAAAAGTTGTGTTCTCAGCCATCTCTCTTTCTACAAATCTCCCTCTTGCTCACTCTCTCTCCTCCCCCATCATGAGTAGACACGCCCCTGCTGCTGATTGGCTCACTCTCTCTCCTCCCCCATCATGAGGGGACACGCCCCTACTGCTGATTGGCTCACTCCCCCCTCCCAATAATGAGTGGACATGCCCCCTACTTCTGACTGGCTCACTCTCTCTCCTCCCCCATCATGAGTAGACACGCCCTGCTGCTGATTGGCTCACTCTCTCTCCTCCCCCATCATGAGGGGACACGCCCCTACTGCTGATTGGCTCACTTCCCCCTCCCAATAATGACTGGACATGCCCCCTACTTCTGATTGGCTCACTCTCTCTCTCCCCCATAATGAGTGGACACACCCCCTACTGCTGATTGGCTCACTCTCTCTCCTCCCCCATCATGATTGGATACGCCCCCTACTGTTGATTGGTTACAAGAGTGTTTTGGTGGTCTGTAAATCGGTCCGATCAACTTTCTTTTTTCTCCTATTTACACAGACAAGACTATGTACAAACACAATGGTTTTTTTTCAGCACACACACAAAACAAACATCTAGCAAACTAAAGAAGTTGATCACAATGTTCAAAAGGTGCAGTAAGCAAAATCGCTTACTTTTACTGCAGCCATAGGTGGCAGACCATCTGAGAGGCCCTTAATGAAAGCAACAGACAGAAAGTTCTTCTTCACAGCACATGTGGGACTCTTATATAACAGAACAAGTCTTAAAAATAGTACATAAAGTCCTCCACTAGTAGTAGCAGCCAAATTGACTAAACAGTAATGCAATAATTGTGTGTGTGTACTCAGCTTCGATTAAAATGGCTTATTCTCAAATCTATTTCTTATTCACATCAATTCCACTTCATTCGTCATGTTGTGCCGGCATGAAATGTCCACGGGACTGTTGGGTATTGCTGGAGCCCTTCCAGCTCAGCGTGGAATTCTCTTTGTAATTACTATTCCCTCTGTTGTGTGCCATCACATTGATCTTACTTCCGGCTGGCAGAGAGCAGACTAATGAAAGTCTACCTCCCCATTAGAAATTAGCCAAGTATAGGTTCCTGTGACTACTGTCCACTGCATATGGTCAATATCTTATCGGAATCCTTGCAGCCTGTGCTCTGTAATTGAGTCTGTTTATTTGTATTTTTGCTTCTCTTATTGCAAGCGCTAGCCAGGAGAGGATGCGAAATGATGGGGTGAACAGGAAGTTTTTGGAAGTTACTAATGTGGTAACAGTTCAACCTGGTCAACTCTTTCATAAAGCAATGACTTGTGAAATTTTGTACTTTATCTGGGTGTGTCCATGAACAAAAAGATAACAGATGGGTTATACATACTGTATTAAAAACATATAAAGAATTAAAGCTGCAAGCAGCGATGAAAGGGCCCCTGACAAGGTCAGTCAATGGTGGCGATATGACTATAACTAAATTTGTTTCATGGCGAAACATCAAAATTTGTCAGGATGCCACGGACATGGCTTTCAGCGAAAACTCTAGATCTTAGATTAGACTGACCTAATATGATGTTGATCTGATTAAAGCTCTAGGAGGAGTTTGTTAAAGCACAACGTCTGAAAATGGCAAAAACTGCAAATATTTTGCAGAGAAAATTCAAAATATCTCACTTCCTGTTGGGTTTTCAGAATTTGCACTCAGGAACTTTTTTGTAGGTATTGGGCTGTTACATCTGTCTACCGAATTTCATACCTGTACGTGAAACATAGCGCGAAAGGTGCTTAATTGAAATTGTGTATGTGGCGCTATTGAGCCATTTTGCCACACCTAATTCTGAAACCCATATCGGACGTAAATTTTCACCACTTCTGACACGTGTGCAAAGTTTCATGAGTTTTCGAGCATGTTTAGGCCCTCAAAAATGCAATTCATTTCAGAGAAGAAGAATAATTGACCGAGCAATTACAATAGGGTCCTCACACCATCTGTGCTCGGGCCCTAATAAAGAATGTCCTGTTACAGAAATCCAATGGAGTGACTTATCACAGTAATCATTGTTCTATTTTCTCATTTAAATTCTGACTTGTTCTCTTTTAAGAAAATTCTAGTGATGTAGTGAAATAAAAAGCTGTATTATACAGATTGCAGATCCTTCTCATATCATTTCATTGGAGCACCCTGCTGTGAAAGCATCTCATTTGTGATATTAGATTTTTTTTTTTTGTATGAAACAAAAGTCAAAATGTTTCAGATGACTGTTTTACTTAAAAATACTGTACATCTGAAAGCGTAGCTAAATAAAAAATGTCCTCTCAACCCTTGTAATCAGCAAGTTTTATGTACAAAGATCTCTAAAAAGTCAGTGTCTTACACAGTTGTTTGCCATTCAGAGTTGAATTGAGGTTGACTTTTAGATTCAAATTTGAACTGAGGTAGCAAACAGGATGCTCTATAAAAAGAATTAAAATGCAAATTGTAAGTAACTTTTTACATATAAACACACACACACACACACACACACACACACAAACACATATATATATTATGGATTAGAGTTACTGGATATATTTGAGTTAATTGTTAATGGCTAATTTAAACTAGCTGAGTAACAGTGATCTTGAAAACAGACTTACAGGAGACGCACAAACGTCCTGGCCTTTAAATAATGTAAATTACTTTCAAATCCCTCATTAAGATGAGCAACGAAAATTGGTTAAGCAATCATTCAAACCACAATCCACTGTATCACCTTGGGCTTTGTGGTTGAGATGGGAGCAATTAAGCCTGGCATGGTGAAAATTGATAAGCTCAAGAGGAAATACAAAAAAAAAACAACTGAAAGTGGAAAAAAAAAGAAGAATCTCTCTGCTGACCATATTTCCATTCTTTCAGTATAGTGTGGGTTTCAGGAAAAAGTCAACATGTTTTTTTCTTTATTTTGGTAGTTTGTAAACTGGATTACCGGCTAGTCTGTGGCTCAGTGGTAGAGGGCTAGATTGGATTATGGGTATGAAGAGCAAAGCAGCATGGTGGAGAATGGATTACAGCCCCACTAGAGCTACTCTCTGGGCATTTAGAATTTTATACTTAGAAACAGGGGAACCAGATTCATGCATCCATGACCGATAACAGATTTCTCCCACCACTTAAAACACTTGGCTGAATTTCATGTAGAAACAGACATGCGTTTACACTGGCACAAAAAAATCCAACTTTTTACTCTCATCTGACAGATTTGTTACACACGTGTAAACACAAAAATGCAATTTTTTGTTTTGTTTTTTTTGTATCCATACTGAGCCACTTCTAAATGTGGTTTTAAATCAGATGCATGTCCATTATCTTGATATCTGACTTGCGTCTAAACATGTATATCCGATTCCCCTTGGAATCCCAAGTCACCACAAGGCGAGGGCGACACGTTTGCCCACAAAGATGGCTTTTTAATGTTGTATTATGAAGCATACATGCCTTTATGTCCTCACACTAAAACTCACAGCTTTTTTATTGAGGTGCAAACTTTATATAAATTGTGCACACACAGAAACATTCAGGAGTATAGAAACTGTTTCAATCTCTGCTCTGTGAATTTTATAAACTAAACAGTGTCGCTACTGAAAGCTACATTATATTTCTCAGTAATGAGGTGAAAACTTTGCTGTTTTTGTAATTAAACTCATAGCTTTACTATTATATAGAGACGCTGTACAGACACAGGTAATTCATACTCACAATCTCTCTTTCTCTGCATCTCTTGTTAGTCGAATTCATTCAAATATAATCTTTTACTTTAGAATTCTAGATCTAACAAACTGTAGATCTGCTAGTCTGTTTGGTCATATTTTCTACTGCAAATATCCATGACAGCTTTTAACTTGAGGTACCACCTGACATGAATTATGTAAATAATTTTAGTAGCATGGCCATTCAAAACCCTAGGGTCAACCACGTCGCATAGAAAAGCGATCACCAGCAGAATAGCTTTGGGCAGGGATTAATGTAAACACAGATATCAGATACGAGTCATGTCTAGAATGTAAACAGGCGGGACAAAAAAAAAAACAACAAAAAAAAAACGGATATGGTCAAAAGATCTGCATTAAGACAGTGTGAACGCAGCCTTAGGGCATCACAGGCATCAGACGCACGTCTCCATGCAGCAGATCATTTGTGTGTGTGATGGATGGATTCCCGCCATTGTTTTGACTACTTTACACATTTTATAAGCTCTTCACGAGTTCCCAGCTGGCCAAAATACCATCACATACAGGCTACGCACCGCTACGCACACACAACGAGTGCATTAAACTCAGCAAACAGCATTGTTTTGGATGTTCGGTAAGTTCCGTCTCAAAATAGGCAATACGTCATAAAATCCGACCAATCACGTTGTGAATGTATCCCTATGCCTTACGGTTCGGTATCTTTTGGTTCGGTGATAAAATTGCCAATCTGAACGCTAACCGGACCAGGACTAAATGTTTTTTTTTTTCTTCTTTGGTCCAGACCAAATGAACCAAACGAACCGAACTACAAGTGTGAACGCACCCTTAGAGTTCAGAAAAGAAACATTAGTGTTTCCCAACCTTTTTTGCCATGGCACAGTTTTGATAAGTAAAAAAATCCCACAGCACACCACTATACAAAATTGCACAAACATGCATTGCTTCAAATGGCATATAAAATCTATATATTATAATAAAAGTAGTACTCATATTTAATGTGAAACTCGAGCTTAAGTCAGGTAGGAACACAATAAAGTCATAATGTTGGTGATGACAAAGCAAAAGCAATATCATCACTGTCGGACAGAAACCTTATGTTTAAGTAAACAATGTGTCGAAGTTGGTATTGTGGCTTTATATAGCTATGGTCAGACACTTGCACGTGTCATTAAAATCAAGCTCAAATTACGAGGTTTTTGACCAGCAACATGACAAATTCGCTTAGTCTTCTTGTTGTTGAAATCTCATGATCAAAATCTCATGATACAAAAGATGAAACGCTATGCACAGGATATTTAAAACAGTACACTTCAACTAGATGGCAAAGACTAAGACTATTCTCCGCTCTTCAAATACAAAAAACATTAGCCTTAATGGACATAGTTTTTCTTGAGTAAAGAAGCGTTGTACTTACGCAAACATCAGTTGTTTATTTACCCTCGCATTGCAAACAAGCAGAGATCTCAGACTCCAAACTGTGCGTGGTTTGACTGACAGTTTGAGGAGCCAATGGAGTTACGAACCTCTTTTAAATGCTTTTTATTGGTTAAATATTTGTAAAACCTACGTACAGATAGATGTAAAGGATGACCAATAGTATAGATTTTATAGAACGATGACGAAATATAGAGATACAAGGTTTCGGCCTGACAGTGTGATGTTATCTTGTTATCTTGTTTATTTTTACTTATCTTTTTGGAATTTGATATTTTTCCATGGCACACCTGACAAACCTGTCACAGCACACTAGTGCACAAGCAGTGGTTGGGAAGCATTTATTATAGGGTGTAAACAAACAAACAAAAAAACATTTTCATTTTCACATTTACATTTTCACTATAGTGTGTAATCAGCTATTTGTGGTGAAGAAAACCCAAGACAACATCTGCAGCTTTTTCAAGCTATCGAGCCTGTGCTGTCATTTTCCCTGAATCTGTTTACAGCCATCAGCAGCTCCAAACAGAGTTATCAAAATCATCTCATGCAAAAAGATACTCGGCAAGCCATTAGGTGACAGGATGTCGATGTGCCACTTATAACATCTTGACGAAGGCGGTTGAATTGGTCACTGATGAAAGTACCTCAATCTCTCTTCCAGTCATGCTCCATTGCTGTGGCCAGACGCTCGAGCCCCAGAGGACAACAAACGTCAATATGACTCGCCATGTGTGGATTACGTGCTTGGCAGGATCCGCTATTTATAATCACTTGACACAGTGAACGTGTCCAATGCGGTAATAATTTCGTAATCTCTCTGCTTCGTCAATATTGCAGACTGTGCGCAAGTGCGTGTATGTGTGGCTGATAAAGATGTTTCTGGCCTCCGTGAGACCTTCAGTTTACGACCGGCTAGAATGCAAAGAGTTTCTCCACAATCCAATCTCTCTGAGAAAGATTTTGTTGTCCTTGCATTTAACTAGATCTAATAGATAGCTATTGTTAATCCAAAAATTATCTTCCTTCATTTGTGCTATTTATTGATGGGATTGTAAATGGAACATAATTTTACCAAATACTTAAATTGTTCTGTCCAGTTTATAATAATTTAAAATAATTTAAACTAATCCATCAATTGAAAAAAGGAAAAATTATGGTTGTAGTTTGGCACTTACAATGGAAGTCATCAGGTAATGCAATAAACATTAAAATATACAAAATGTGAACATTATATGTTAAAATGAGACTAATGTGATTAAAATCGCTTGCTAAACATTTCTTTTCAAAGTTATGCTACAATATTTCCACTCACGTAAAGCAAGAATGCTTCTACTATTTTTGTCCATACAATAAAAGTTAATGGGGTCCAATGTTATTTTGAGACACTGAGACATATTTCAAAATAGTCAAGGACGTCATGCAGGTTTGTAAATGACATTAGGGTAAGCAAATGATGGAATTTCCCATTTTAATTTTTGTGTCTGTCCCTTTAAAGGGTTAGTTCACCCAAAAATGAAAATAATCCCATGATTTTCTCACCCTCAAGCCATCCTAGGTGTATATGACTTTCTTCTTTCAGCCAAACACAGTTATATTATAAAATATCCTGGCTCTTCCAAGCTTTATAATGGGAGTGAATGGGGCTTGAGATTTTTTTTTAAGTCCAAAAAGCACATCCATCCATCATAAAAGTAATCCATACAGCTCCAGGGGGTTAATAAAGGCCTTCTGAAGTGAAGCGATGGGTTTTTGTAAGAAAAATATCCATATTTAAATTTTTATAAACTAAAATAACTAGCTTCCGGCAGACGGCCTACAAAAATCGACTTATACCAAAAGAGTAACTTCTGACCCAACTCATGATGAGCGCGAAGGCACAGAGGATAGAGCAAAACAATTTTTTTTGATATAAGAGAAGTGGAGCTTGAGTTTGTTGCCCAGACCTATTTATTTCAGATGTCTGAGCTTACGATTCTCCTACATCCTATGTCATACGTAATGTCAGAGGTCACTCTTTTGGCGCAAATTGACTTGTGTACAGCTGTCTGCCTGAAGCTAGTAATTTTAGTTTATCCATATAAATATGGATATTTTTCTTACAAAAACCCATCGCTTCACTTAAGAAGGCCTTGATTAACCCCCTGGAGCCGTATGGATTACTCTTACGATGGATGGATGTGCTTTTTTGTGCTTCAAAATCAGGAGCGCCATTCACTACCATTATAAAGCTTGGAAGAGCAAGGATATTTTTTAATATAACTCTGATTGTGTTCTTTTGAAAGAGAATATAGTCATATACACCTAGGATGGCTTAAGGTAAATCATGGGATATTCATTTTTGGGTGAACTATCCCTTTAATAAGTGTTTTTAAGTACATGGATTTTACTTTAACTGAAAGTGCCTTACTGTGAGTATAATTTATGTTTTGCATTAAAGGGATAGTTCACCCAAAAATGAAAATTCTGTCATCATTTACTTGCCCTCAAGTTTTTCCAAACCTCTATGATTTTTTTCTTCTTCTGCTGAACACAAAAGAAGATATTTTGAAGAATATGGGTAACCAAACAGTTGATGGACCCCACTGACTTCCATAGTATGGAAAAATAAAATGCTATGGAAGTCAATGGTGCCAATCAACTTTTTGGTTACAAACATTCTTCAGAATATCATCTTTTGTGTTCAGCAGAAGAACATAATTCATATAGGTTTGGAACAACTTGAGGGCGAGTAAATGATGACAGAATTTTAGTTTTTGGTTGAATTATCCCTTTAACCCTTAAATGCATGACCAATCATGTTTCACCAAATGTTTCACCAATCATTCTTACATATTCGGGTCTTTATCGACCCGGATCTATATCTAACACGGAAGGATCTCTACCTGTCGCGATAATATAAAACTCCTTTGATATTAGAGTAACAATTACAGAAGAATAAAATAAAGCATATTTTGTTAGCTTTTGGAGCTTGAAAGGGCTCCGTTTGAGCAGATGTTTTATGCCATCATAACTGTCCTCGTCAGAGCTCATTTCCCAGTAAATTCAGCAAATAATGGGCTAGTTTTATGTTTGAGTTCACAAATATGAGCCCATTCACCATCTCAAACGTATTCTCAAAACTATATAATTTTCAACATCTTCAAAATCAATATTTCGATTGCTAACAGCTTCACCAGATCAATCCAGTAATAGTTACAGTCATATTTGATTGCGTTCAGTACTTGTTCTGCAGTAAATTGCTGAGCCATTTCATGTTTTTCTTATTATTTCGTTTTCTGTCTGAATGAGTCGTCACTTCAGCATTGTGTATCAGACATTGCCACGTTGTGGAATAAAGGTGAACTGCACTTATTCCGTCGTCTAAGATTCAATTATTGTTGTGCAGAAAAAATATATGTACACTCATACACACCTCAATTTTTACAAAAAATGAATACAAAAATAGGCATTCTTTTATAATTTTATGATTTTTTTCTTGTTATATTCTTTATAATGAATTGATTGAGGAATACCAAGAAGGTTGATGTCTAACTTTAAAAAATGAAAGAGGAGGAGGGTAGTGAATGACGTCCCGGGTCACTAAAGACCCGAGGTATGCATTTAAGGGTTAAGCCACAAATACTGGCAATACAGAGAACATTCCGAACCCGGAACATTCCTATACTTTAGGTCCAGAAGTATGGACTTTTAAGTCCAGAAAGGTACATGTAATGAAGCTATAAAAAGTTTCTTATAGCAAACATTAAAACTTAATTAAACTGTTGTGATACTCACTCGATAGTAATCAGAGCTGTATATGTCTCTGGACATCCCGAAGTCTCCAATTTTCACAAGCAGGCCGTTACCCACAAGGCAGTTGCGGGTGGCCAGGTCACGGTGCACAAAATGCTGAGAGGACAGGTAGACCATGCCTGCCGCTATTTGTGTAGCGATATGAAGCATCTGTGAGAGACCAAGTTCCCCGTTCGACTGCATCGGTTGGCCGTCCACAAGGATCATGGCATCTGGACCATGGGCTCTGAATGTGGGGAGAAAGTCATGTTGGTTACACTTGTTAGTCTTGGCAGTAATTGTCCTTCACTGCTGAGCTACGTCCAGGTTTTTGCAATTACTTGTGTTTAGGATCCGAGCAGGGAAAATTGATTATGGATCAATGCAAAAGGGCACAGGGTCGAAATGTTCAAACGCACCGCCTTATTGCTCCATAAAATAATTCCCCCTCTAATCCTTTAATCCTGTAAAGCTGTCTGATTTGAAGTGAGTAAGTCAAGGCAAAGAAAGATGTGCTTTGACTTCAGCTGTGTGGTGAAATAAAATCACCTATTCAGTTAACTTTTTCGATTTTCTCTTCACTCAGGGAAAACGATTTTTGTCTGATTGCAGCAGCATTTGCATAAGGTGGCTGTTCAAAAGAGCTCGACTGTAATTTGTGCATCTCTTCTGGTCAGTGCCTCTTCAGCAGCGTGCTCTTCAACTGTATGGTGAAGAGCTAACAATCAGGGAGCTAACAATCCAAGGGACAACTCTGCTTTAGAATGCAACAGTCTGGTTCCGGAATAAAAAAAGAATCCCATTAATTTTCTCAATAAAGTACTTGATTTTTAACAACATTCAAAAAGATTTGATGTGTCTAAAGAGGTGATTCTGTAGAAGCCACTTAAGTCATTTTGGGAAATATTAATTCAATTGCCAAATTCCCGGTGAAGAACTACAATACCCATAATCCCCATCATTACTCCAGTCTTCAGTGTCACATGATCCTTCAGAAATCATTCTAATATGCTGATTTGCTGCTCAAGAAACATTTCTGATCAATGTTGAAATCAGTTGTGCTGCAACTTAAGTCTTTATTGTCACTTTTGATCTATTTAGTGTATACTTGCTGAATAAACATATTTCTTTAAAAAAAATTCATACTTACCCCAAATTTTTGAATGGTAGTGTATAATCAGCAACTTAGTAATTTGTTTTATAATGTACCATCATTTATGATTCAATTACATACATAGTCTTTACTTTGTACATAGGTTTTACCATTTCAAAAACCTTTTTGATGTTACTTTATTTCAATGGTCCACTTTAGATATTCTACTAACTATAAGTAACTTTAGGTTACTTTGGATTAGTTGTTAGGGTTTGGGTTAGTAGAATAAGTTGACATGTACATGCAAAGTTACTTACAGTGGGTACGGAAAGTATTCAGACCCCCTTAAATTTTTCACTCTTTGTTATATTGCAGCCATTTGCTAAAATCATTTAAGTTCATTTTTTTCCTCATTAATGTACACACAGCACCCCATATTGACAGAAAAACACAGAATTGTTGACATTTTTGCAGATTTATTAAAAAAGAAAAACTGAAATATCACATGGTCCTAAGTATTCAGACCCTTTGCTGTGACACTCATATATTTAATGGTTGATGGTGATTTAATGGTATATTTCAGGTGCTGTCCATTTCTTCTGATCATCCTTGAGATGGTTTTACACCTTCATTTGAGTCCAGCTGTGTTTGATTATACTGATTGGACTTGATTAGGAAAGCCACACACCTGTCTATATAAGACCTTACAGCTCACAGTGCATGTCAGAGCAAATGAGAATCATGAGGTCAAAGGAACTGCCTGAAGAGCTCAGAGACAGAATTGTGGCAAGGCACAGATCTGGCCAAGGTTACAAAAAAAATTCTGCTTCACTTAAGGTTCCTAAGAGCACAGTGGCCTCCATAATCCTTAAATGGAAGACGTTTGGGACAACCAGAACCCTTCCTAGAGCTGGCCGTCCGGCCAAACTGAGCTATCGGGGGAGAAGAGCCTTGATGAGAGAGGTAAAGAAGAACCCAAAGATCACTGTGGCTGAGCTCCAGAGATGCAGTCGGTAAATGGGAGAAAGTTATAGAAAATCAACCATCACTGCAGCCCTCCACCAGTTGGGGCTTTATGGCAGAGTGGCCCGACGGAAGCCTCTCCTCAGTGCAAGACACATGAAAGCCTGCATGGAGTTTGCCAAGATGGTGAGAAATAAGATTCTCTGGTCTGATGAGACCAAGATAGAACTTTTTGGCCTTAATTCTAAGCGGTATGTGTGGAGAAAACCAGGCACTGCTCATCACCTGTCCAATACAGTCCCAACAGTGAAGCATGGTGGTGGCAGCATCATGCTGTGGGGGTGTTTTTCAGCTGCAGGGACAGGACGACTGGTTGCAATCGAGGGATATCCTGGACGAAAACCTTCTCCAGAGTGCTCAGGACCTCAGACTGGGCCGAAGGTTTACCTTCCAACAAGACAATGACCCTAAGCACACAGCTAAAATAACGAAGGAGTGGCTTCACAACAACTCCGTGACTGTCCTTGAATGGCCCAGCCAGAGCCCTGACTTAAACCAAATTGAGCATCTCTGGAGAGACCTAAAAATGGCTGTCCACCAACGTTTACCATCCAACCTGACAGAACTGGAGAGGATCTGCAAGGAGGAATGCCAGAGGATCCCCAAATCCAGGTGTGAAAAACTTGTTGCATCTTTCCCAAAAAGATCAAAAGGGTGCTTCTACTAAATACTGAGCAAAGGGTCTGAATACTTAGGACCATGTGATATTTCAGTTTTTCTTTTTTAATAAATCTGCTAAAATGTCAACAATTCTGTGTTTTTCTGTCAATATGGGGTGCTGTGTGTACATTAATGAGGAAAAAAAATGAACTTAAATGATTTGAGCAAATGGCTGCAATATAACAAAGAGTGAAAAATTTAAGGGGGTCTGAATACTTTTTCGTACCCACTGTACAGTCAGTAGAATGTCTGTTGGGGAGCATCAAAATAAAGTGTTAGCAGATATTAAGCAGACGGTCTATTAAAGGATTAGTTCACCCAAAAATGAAAATTCTGTCATTAATTACTCACCCTCATGTCATTCCAGTGTCACTTTTGATCTAAGACTTTCGTTCATCTTCGGAACACAAATTAAGATCTTTTTAATGAAATCTGAGAGATTTCTGTCCCTCCATAGACAGCTACGCAACTGACGCTTCATAAAGAGAGCGTAAAACTAATCCATATGAATCGAGCGGTTTATTCCAAATTTTCCCAAGAGACTCAATCACTTTATATGCTTGAACAGATTTAATTTAGGCTTTTAATTCACATTTAAACATTCATAATTGGAAGCTAAAACATGTTTGCTTGACGCGTGCGAGAACGAATGAGAATCTCGTGAGTTATGCAGCACATTTGAGCTTCAGCAAGAGGTTTGTTCTCACACGTGAAGCAGATTTGGTTTATGTTCGCTGATCATTTATATGTGAATAAAAGATTAAATTAAATCTGTTCATTATATAAAGCAATCAATTCTCTTCAGAAAATTTTGACTAAACTGCTCAATTCATATGGATTAGTTTTACGATCTCTTTATGAACTTCAAAACATCAAATTGGTAGTCACATAGCTGTTTATGGAGGGACAGAAACCTCTCAGATTTAATCAAAAAGATCTTAATTTGTGTTCCGAAGATGAACAAAAGTCTTACAGGTTTGGAACTATATGAGGGTGAGTCATTTTTGGGTGAACTAACACTTTAATACTCTAATGAGAGTTAGTTGACATATAGTTGCAAAGTTACTTATAGTTAGTAGAATGTCTAAAGTTGATTCCAATCAAAGCTTGTGAGTCATGAACCAAACAACCAACTCTAAGTTGAATCACAAGTTGGGATTTGTTGGTTACATAATGACTTTCTGAAGAATTATGGAGGAAGAAAAACTTTCCGAACCAAGGCTGCTGAAAAACTACGCAGTACACTGTTGTGCAATGTTCCCCAAATTATGTACACTGACTTGTCTAGTATGCCTTGCGTGAAGTTCTCGCTAAATCTTTTTAATTCAACACGCATATTATCTGCATGAAGCCTCACTGGAGTCTGTTGCCAAAATCTTTTTGCTGTCCATGAAAATCAACCAGAATTGTATCATTGCAGCTTTTCAAAAAAGAATTTCATCATTTTTTTTTCTTGAAATGCAAGTCCGGCCATCTGCATAAGTGTAAGAAATAATTCTCACTACACAAAAGAATAATTTATTATCATCACCCTTCTCTTTGCTCCCACAAGACAATCATCTCACTCCAGAACTCTATCTGCCTTTATATTTTCACAGTTCTCCCCTGCAAATTACAATTCGCATGGCCTCAATCCACCTTGCGACGTGCATACATTGAAGTTCAGTCCTAAAATGCCATTTTGAATCCTAAGAATTTTGTGTTTCAAAACCTAGTGAGCTGTTTCAATATCTAATGCCTGCACGAGAAGCTGTCTACATAAACCACATTGTAACCGATATTAAACTTATTGATTTTTATCAACCTTATGTGCCTCATATTTGAAACAGTCAAATTATTAATGTGCCTTTTTTTATTTTAAGATTTTAAGAGAAACATGAGACAAAGTTGTTACTTCGATAAAAAAAATAAAAAAATAAACAGAACTCAATTTAGTCTCCTGTGCAACTGTGAGCAATAACATTTTCCTCTGGCCTGGCTCCATCTACCATATTAAATGGAAATTTTCAGTGCTTGTTGCAGCGCATGATGAAATTAGATACATATGATATTCCAACAAATTTTGGCCAAAAATAGATATCTTAGGAGCTTGAATAATTTTACTATCTATAATTTTAGAATAGCCTTTGCTTAGGGAGGCAACCTATAATTCCAACCCAGGGTCATTGGAAATGCATGCCTGTGGCGCCATTTCTACAAAAATGATATGTCGCTTCTTGCACATATTGCAACACTTTTAAACTGAAATTTCCAGTGTGTTTTATCTCAGAAAGATGAATGTGAATCTGGCCATATGCCGCGGCAATTCAGAAATGAAATGTTCTTTGTTAATGCTCTATTGTGCGATCATGTTAACAAAAACAAATACAAGACAAAACATATTTGCTGAATCAGCCATGGCATTTTAGCTTGTGCCTACAAGTCTTTGAGCTCTTTTATTGTGACTTGTTGTTGCACTCGGCATCGCAAGTGCATTGCTGTACCAGGTGAGCTACTGAACATGTTTACTACTTCAGAAAACACACACATATGAAGCTGGTTATGTGATGCAAACGTCAAAATGTATTAGTTTACAAATCATGAGCTATGGTAAAAGCATTTTAAGATCATAACATAGTATTGTGCAATGAACCGTGCAAAAATAAGTCTTTAATTGATAATCTGTAATCATAATTTGTGTGAAAAAGAAAAGTTGTTGGTGTTTGACTACCTTCAGTGTACATTTGAGCTGGAAACTACAGTGAATTGTATAAATATAGGTAGTGGCATGTTTTCCTAATGAGCCTAGGGTGTATAATTCCCAATAAAAGCTAACCAGGTAGGTAGCTAATCTGAGTTTTGAGACAAAGCTTGGTTCTTAAGCATGCAGTGTTCTTTGTATAATGTAAAAAATAACTACCTCAGAAACTTATTGAGGTCTCCATGCTTCATGTATTCAAACACCATGATGAGAGGGTCGCCGTCCACACACACGCCGTAGAACGTCACAATGTGATCGTGCTGGAGGTTGGTGAGAAGTTCAGCCTCCCGCTGAAAGTCTTTTCTGGCAGTCAGGGTCGGATCTTTGAGAGTCTGAGAGACAGAAAGGATGCATCGAGGGAGAGTTGGATGGCACGTTTTTACTTAAGTTGTCCTCTAGCCAAGGAGAAATGAGGTTAGACTAATATGCCTAATTGCATTTCAGGATGTCTGCCATCAACTGAAATGAGACGAAAATGTACAACAAAAGGCATAAGCATGACTTTTAAAAACAAAAGTGGTTCAGTTGCACAATTTGGCATAACAGTGTCATGTTTAAGGGCCATGACACACCAAGCTGACGGTCGTTCATTGAGCCGTCAGTGAGCATCTGTCAGGCTTGTTTTTGAGGTGTGTTCCATATGTCAGCTCAGTCATATTTTATCTTTAATTTAATATCACAGTGAATATTTAGAGCTGCTCCAGCAGGGCTCAACCAGTCAAGAGCTGTGAGCGATTTTCTCTGAGTTTTGTTGTTAGATTAACATTGAAGACAAAGACAGAAGACGGTTTATTAGGCTGCTGTCACTTTAAGAGCTGCACTTATCCAACATACTGTTACACATGCGTTTTCTTTCTCAGCTGTTCACGTTCACTTAAGACATAACCGACTATATTTTACAAGGATACTTGCCTGTACGGGCATTTTGACATAATTTGGTGGGAATTTGTTTGTTTAAGCGCAAGAAGACATAATTAAATAGACTATTTGCGGACTGAGATGCAGCTTTCTGGGCGCGCGCTTCAGATGTTTGCACACAGAAAACTTCTTGAAAACGTCATGTGATTACTGTACCGCCTTCCTGTAATAATGTAGGGAAGCACTCGTTGTACATAAATCATGTAACAGTTCATGTTTTTACTTGCACATACAATTTAGTTTTAATTCAAATTGAAAATCAAGTGCATGCAACAGAAGTGCGCACTCTCTCTCTTTACTGTCAGTTAATGTTAGTAATATGCTCCTCATTTTACTTTCTTTGCTATTGCCATATCCGACCGAACTACAAACTTTCCAGCAATGTCTTTGAAAAAGGGATATTCGCTCGACAAGCTCACACATCTGTGCCGCCACACACTCAATCCACTCCATGTTTTGTTTATCAGCTAATGCACAGCAGCTATATAATTGTAAATATTTAATCTGTTTAACATTCTAATAATTCGATACATTTACTTCATAGACATCCTTCTCTGATATATCCATTCTGCTCTCTGTTTGCTGCGTGGTATCAGTTGTTGGTATCAGAGCATTTAATGAGCACAGTATCGGTGCATCCCTAAATTTGACGTCATCTTACCTGAGCATTCTGCAAATATTTTCATAACAGCATGAGCTGGCAGAACCTAAGAAAGTGATTAGCACGACTGATATTTAAAATGGTAAGCAAGCGCTGCTTTGTTAACATTTTGTATATCAGTAGCCCTAGTTTTGGTTTCTCTTTTTGAATGACGAATATAAACCATTTATACCCGCTGTTTGAATGACGAATATAAACGATTTATACCTGCTGATATAGACAGTTATTTCCTTATACGCAGGTGCAGAACGCACATACTAAATGCAGCTTTTTGGCGTAAATGCAGCCAACATGAGGCGACAACTCAAGACGGATTTGTCACTGCTAGTTCTTTGACCTCAGCTTGGTGTGTCACAGCCTTAAGGGCAAAGTTCATTGAAGAATGCACAATTAACATTTCAAATAAAATATGAACATAAACAGAAAAATAAATCACAATCTAATGTCTTATTTTGCAGCACATTATTTGCACTTTCATAAACTAGTCTGGCAGAGGTTTAATATTCAGAATATTTGAGTGTAGTGTAAAAATTTTCAATATTTTGCAGTAGTATTTGTAATTGTATTTCCACTTTTACAATCACAGGTAACTCTGTAGGATGGATATCCTTAGCATGACAAAAAACAACCATTTCTAAGGCCCTCCAATGTGCTACTAGCCTTTTTATTGTGAGTCCTGCTCCTACCGATTAAATGATAACAACACAAGATGCAATTTGATTTTAATTACAGAATTCCCCTGATCTCTCTGACACAAGCAGAGGGAGGCATTGACAGTGAATGGCGTATATGACACAGATGGTGAAGCACTCATTCTGTCAGGGGATGTGTTAGCGCCATGCGCTCAACACAGTCCTCCCGCGCTGTCTTTCTGTTGCAGCGTTCTGCCGGGGGAACTGGCCTGACAGCCCTGGCTTCATAAGATATCCTCATGATACTGGAGCATTTTCCACAGTTATCTTTATGATGTAATAGCTTCAATGGGCTCTGGTGAGGCAGTACATCGAATTAAAAGAGGAAGTTCAGATGTGGAGAGTGCTTTCCAGTGGTTAAATGATATGTTACCCTTACTGGATCTTGTTACCCTGTAAAGCCTGAAATCTGAAATAATAGTAGAACATTTTAGGAGGATATTTATATGGCCAAAAAGTAAGATGAATATACAACTGTAAATGCAAATTAATGAGATATTTATAACAGTATAGCAGACTACTTATATAAAAGGCATATAAATATCATCTGACCCGCTATATCTCCCAACAATGGTTTATTAAAATC
This sequence comes from Ancherythroculter nigrocauda, assembly GCA_036281575.1. NCBI lineage: Eukaryota > Metazoa > Chordata > Actinopteri > Cypriniformes > Xenocyprididae > Ancherythroculter > Ancherythroculter nigrocauda. The sequence goes on from VTFQ01000004.1 coordinate 54,890,952, forward strand.
ATATTTAAATGCCTTGTTTTTTAATCAAAGCTCTTTAGTTTTGTGTAAGTGTACATCTTGAAATATTACTAAAATTATGTACAGGTTATTCTCACAGCAAAAAGAGACATGAACCACAACCTGAAGGGGGACGTTTTTAAAATGATACCAAAAGGCCCTTTACATGGTAAAAAGCATAAATTATTAATCAGATGACAGAATCATTTAGGAGATTGTGTACAACAGGTTTTTTATTAGCAGTTTTGGCCATAATATAGAAGCTTGTATGGCTGCAAAGTAGTTTCCTAACTTCCCTTTTTGTATATAACAATGTTTTTTTGTTTGTTTGTTTGTTTTTTACCTTTAACTAATTTCTTCTTTGGGTTGCTAGACTTTCAACCCACCAATTAAGAACCAGAACGAACACAAAAAAAAAAAAAAAAAAAAAAAACAGTATTCACAATTATTTTGGATTAAACAAGAAAAAGATAGATTTTATCTACTGGTGCTTGATTTTATCCATTGAGAACTGACTGGATTGTCAAAAGTGGGTATGACAAAATCTAGCTGAAAGTAAAGCTGTTTCAAAGTTTTTTTTTTTTTTTTTTTTTTTTTTGTTCAAAGATTTCGAAGACTTTTTAAGATGAATTTTGTGCAGTAAGACCAGGAAGGTGCATTTACTTTCATAATGCACATTCCTGGTAATGGATTGTAGTGCACAGGAGGAGTGCTTCTATTCAGAAAAAAGTCAGTGTAAAGCAAAGGTCAAAGAAGGTGCTTTTAACTGCAAACTCATGCCTCACCTTCACAGCCACCAGCATCTTATCTTTGGTGGGGCTGAGGTTGTAACATTCAGCCAGAAACACCTTCCCAAAAGCTCCCTCGCCAAGCTCCCTCTTCAGAACAATGTCCCTCCGTTTAATATGCTGCACATCTGAAAGAGAAACAAAGAAAGAGAGAGAAAACCATAATGGTTATTAAAGTTTTGTATGTCAGGGTCATCAGTTCACAGTGGTGCAGCAAAATGAACATGGATTGTGAAATGATACTGCTTTAAAGAAAACAGTACAATAATATTTTGAATTAGCTTTTATTTTTTATATTTTTAGTTTTCATTACAATGTTTAGTTTTAGTAATTTTATGTGCTTTTGTAATTTTTTTTAACACAAGAATGAACCTCATTGGTTCTTGTGGAAGCTCAAACGTGCTGCGTAACACGAGAATGAACCTCATTGGCTCTTGCGGAAGCTCAAACGTGCTGCGTAACACGAGAATGAACCTCATTGGCTCTTGCTGAAGCTCAAACGTGCTGCGTAACACGAGAATGAACCTCATTGGCTCTTGCTGAAGCTCAAACGTGCTGCGTAACACGAGAATGAACCTCAATGGTTCTTGCTGAAGCTCAAACGTGCTGCATAACACGAGAATGAACCTCAATGGTTCTTGCTGAAGCTCAAACGTGCTGCGTAACACGAGAATGAACCTCAATGGTTCTTGCTGAAGCTCAAACGTGCTGCGTAACACGAGAATGAACCTCAATGGTTCTTGCTGAAGCTCAAACGTGCTGCGTAACACGAGAATGAACCTCAATGGTTCTTGCTGAAGCTCAAACGTGCTGCGTAACACGAGAATGAACCTCATTGGCTCTTGCTGAAGCTCAAACGTGCTGCGTAACACGAGAATGAACCTCATTGGCTCTTGCTGAAGCTCAAACGTGCTGCGTAACATGAGAATGAACCTCATTGGCTCTTGCTGAAGCTCAAACGTGCTGCGTAACACACAAGAATGAACCTCATTGGTTCTTGTTGAAGCTCAAATGTGCTGCGTAACACGAGAATGAACCTCACTGGTTCTTGCTGAAGCTCAAACGTGCTGCGTAACACGAGAATGAACCTCATTGGCTCTTGCTGAAGCTCAAACGTGCTGCGTAACACACAAGAATGAACCTCATTGGTTCTTGTTGAAGCTCAAATGTGCTGCGTAACACGAGAATGAACCTCACTGGTTCTTGCTGAAGCTCAAATGTGCTGCGTAACACGAGAATGAACCTCACTGGTTCTTGCTGAAGCTCTAACGTGCTGCGTAACACACAAGAATGAACCTCATTGGTTCTTGCTGAAGCTCAAATGTGCTGCATAACACGAGAATGAACCTCACTGGTTCTTGCTGAAGCTCAAACGTGCTGCGTAACACGAGAATGAACCTCAATGGTTCTTGCTGAAGCTCAAACGTGCTGCGTAACACGAGGATAAACCTCATTGGTTCAGAATTGGGATACAGCATGAATAGTATGGACTTGTGGTTTTTTTATTGTGTATTTTTGTAGATGTGGTCACTGAATTGTTGCACAGCATGAACAAAAACAAAAAGCACTGTCAGTGATTCTCAGTGATGAGAAAGGTCCAGGCATACAATTATCCAAATAATATCATCATGCAAGACAATGTCCCTTAGGAACAGTTGGCAAAAATGATTGCGGAAAACAGCCAAATGAAATATGAGTGACAGGTTATCTGTATGCGCCCATTGTGCGTGTTGTGTTTACGCGTACGTGTACAAGTGTAAATAAAGGCTTCAATCGTGAGTTGTTCGCATTGTATAAAAGGTCAGTTCCTGTTCAGATGGAATCTAGAATTGCTGCTCACAGTCACAGCTGGATATTTTCTGCATGCTTTTTTGTATCCTCTGAGTTCTTTTTCAAAACAAAATGAGTGTGATGCAAATGAGAGTCAATTGTAAAAGGTCTCTTTTTGCCATCTGTTGGGAACTCACCTGGGACTTGTAATGCTTTGCCATCAATGCTCATTGTCATTTCCAATTATTTGTGTGAATTTAAAGTAGCTTAAAAGCAAAAATGCTCAACCACAAAATGCATGAAAAAATACACCAAAGGCAACAAATATGACTAATTCATTAAATTCAAATAAACACATCTAATCAGTGGCCTAAACCTAACACTTCAATAATAATATAGGTGAGGAATTATGTAGATATAGGTTTCTGAAAGAATTACACAACAGAAACCATAGACTATTATTCACACACATGATGTAAACATGTAATCATACAGAATTGCCTATTATAGTGCTGTCAGATCACTCTTGTAAAAACCAACAAAAGTAACCATTTGCAAAAATGATTTTTTTTTTTTTTCTACTGTGTGTACTTATAGTGGTTGCTGTGGTGAAGCCACACACAAGAGTTACTGTGAATTAATATTATGTTTGTCATTAGATCAGCTGCCATTCTGAGTCAAAGCAGTTTGGTTTGCAAGAAAAGAGCCTAAGTAGTCCTGTACTTATCCTGTTTTTATAAGTCAGCATGTTCTGGGTAATCATACGTAGATCCTTATAGAAAAGGATTGGTGATTTTTTTTGTGTGTGTGTATGTAATGCATTATAAAAGTATTAATATAATGCCTTTTAACACGTTGTAATTAACTGAATGTTCTTTTATATAGCTGTAACCAAAGCACAATAATACATTATAATAATAGGCACATTTATTGTTCAACATTTAAAGAGAATGATGCATCACAGCATATGATCAACAAGTACATCAGTGTTTGACATAATTTTACGTTATTATTGCATTACTAAGTAAGTGTTGCATTGCATTCAAATGTGGTTTTATAATTACAATTATAATGAAAAAATATATGATGCATTTCAATGTAGAATAATTAATACTGACTTGTCGGTTTCAAGTTGTGTTTATTAAAATATTTAATTTATTGAAATAGCTTGACAAGGAAGATTATATTCAGTGTAAATGTCCGTTCACACCAAGAACGATAACTATAAAGATAACGATATAGTTCTAAAAATCGATCTAAATATAAAAGAATAGCACTTCCCACACCACAGCTATAATGATAATGATATAGATGATATCATTGTGATCACTTTCAGAACATTTTTTTTTTTCAGGTGTTGAACGATAAAACACTGACAGCCAATCAGAATCCATTCTAATTTAAGGGCTTGCGCATTTAAAATGGCAGACAACATTGCAGAGAAGTTAAATGCAGAGGTCCAGAAAAATTCACCACTTTTCAAGGATACTTTAAAGAAAATGGATGTATGGAAAACAATCGGTCATACCCTCGGAATAAATGGTGAGAAGTATTAACGATGAGATCATTATGCCAGGCTCAGTGTAACATGAAATTACCTCAGATATCCAGCGCTAGTTTCGACAACATTGTCTTGCTTGCAGTGAAAAAGTCTAGGCATTGTCTTTTTCTGACTTTGTTGGCTAAATTCACTGTTAGATTAGATCGATTACACTAGCTATTCACTCGAAACATAGCATGCTGAGGACATCTGCTGGTTAAAGCCGTGTAAATGCAACATGAACAGCAAAAACAAAACATGTTGTAGAATAAACAGACTATTATAGTTTGTTGGTGTGGACGCAAATATAGTTATCTTTATAGTTATCGTTCTTGGTGTGAACGGGCCTTAACACATTGCGTTAAAGTTGCCATGAAATCAAAATTGACCCTATGTACTTTATTAGCACACATTACTAGTCTTGTGGTGAACAATTAATCCATGCAAGTTAATACACAGAAAAAAAAAAGTGTTTGTCATGGTAATCTTTAATCAAAATCTGAAAATATGCTTCTGCTCTGGAATGGCGTTCCTTCTCTGATGCCGTCAGTTTGACGGCTTTGGTTGAGTATCCTTAACCACTCCCCTCTGTTTCACTTGGAAATATGCCACAAAACTAAAGTAAAGATGGTTGCAACTTCCGGTTCAGGGACTTTAAGGGCAACAAAAATCACACTGACAGACATCCTGTATCAGGTGCTACTATCATCATTAAAGCTCAGAGACTTGAGCAGCAGGGATCTAGCAGACTGAAGCAGAATCAGGTCAAGTCTGGAGCACTTTCCTGTCCCCAAAAACCTCATTTATATTCACTCGTTCTTTCATTAAGTGGTCCGCTGGGTTTGTCCCATCCTCTGAGCGAACAATTACATGTGCACCTGCCGTAGGAGTTTGGGATGGGTTAACTTAACCTTCAGCTTCCCACCCAACCGGCAAGCCCTGCTCCCCCCACAGCCTATTTACCCCGATTCCTGTTCTGGAAAGCCTCTGAATTAAAAAAGCAATATCCCAAGACTCACTGTCATTCATTTATTCCTCATCCTGACTGAACATGTATCAACCCCTGAAGGCTGAAATTAGGAAAGAGACACAGGCAGGTGTGTTTGCAGCAGTAAAACTCTGATTAGAAATAGTGCTGTTCATCAAGCTTTGTCAATTGACTCTTTCCCGCCATTGATGGAATTCCCTTAATTTATGATGAGTGGAAAGCAGTCGTGAACGGACCTAGAGGGAATCTTCTGAAAGAGTACAGAATCTCTCGATCAAAACACAGGCAAAGAAGAAGCAGAAACAAACGACTGAAGCATTGCTTACGCACATGTAGGCCCGGTTTCACAGACAGGGCTTAGACTAAGCCAGGATTAGGCCTTAGTTCAATTAGGACATTTAAGTAGCTTTTATTAACATGCCTTAGAAAAAACAAAAACAATGCCAGTGCAATGTCAGTGCAAGTTCCTTTCTGTTAAAACAGCTCAAACACGCATTTTAGTCTAGGACTAGCTTAAGCCTTGTCTGTGAAACCAGGGGGTAATGTAATTTTTTTTAAATAAATGAAGCTACTGTAGATTTTTTATTTTTTATTTTTTTTTTAAGCAGAGGCTCTGTTCTTTCTTTTGATATGTTCAGATATTCATACAACAAAATATTCTGGGGGGCATCAAAAGTTTTGTGGAAAAGTTCATTTTAAAATATGAGAGTATGTGCAGACAAATTAGCTGTAAAAACAGGTTATTCTAAAAGAAACTGTTTTCTTCATAATTTGGCCAGTGTGCAGAGGTTAACCAATCAGGACCAATTAGAATGAATTCTAATTAAAGTCCTGAATCTGAATTGAGGAAAAACAAGATGCAGAACATTTTAATTCAATTCAATTCACATTTATTTTATTTATTTATTTTAAGGATGTAAAATTGAAATAAACTGAAATTCAAAGAAATTCACAAATGTAAATAATGTGATTTTCAACTAGAATGCATAAATAAAAAATGCAAATTTAAATTTAAGAAAGTGGAAATACAGTGAACTTAAACAAGCAATAAAAGCATTGCTTATGCACATTTTTTTTTTTTTTTTTTTTTTTTTTTAATGAAACTTGCCCACATTCAATTTTTTTTTTTTTTTAAAGCAGCTCTGTTTTTCCTTTTGATATATTACATGTTCTGATATTCATACAACACAATATTCTGGGGACCATTACATTTTAGTGTAAATGTAAAAAAATGCCGATGGTGGCTGGCAACTTAAAAAAAAAAAATAATAATAAAAAATAATAAAAAACGCTGGCACGGAAAGAGTTAATGTAACTTTAAACTAGAATATGAACATATAAATTAAAAAAAAAAAAATCAATTCACAAATACAGCTGATCAGTTATTATCAAGCACCTGGTTTGTGTCGGTGTCTCCCTTCATTGAACTTGAAATGAGGTTGGATGAGATGGAAGCCCAATTATGAGCAGTAACAATGGATCGGTTGAATCAGAATCTTTGTGAAGGTGTGCGCATTCAGAGCTCCATTAAACCTTGCCTGCATTCATTTACAATGCCCTTTTTCAGAGCGGATGCCTTTGTCCTCTCACTCTTTAGCCTGATAAATTCAGCTTGTCATCAAATGTTACCTTGAAACAATGCAATCGAAGTAATTGTGTCCAGAACAATGAAGGTGTACACAGGAGACATCGGCATGGACATATCTTCTTCAGATGTCCTGAGCAGTTCAATGTGAACAGGACACAAAACACGGTCACTGCTGGATACAAATATCAGCAGCCATTGCGGCTAATCTGATGAAGAGGGAGAAATGAGCGGATATTGCAGGAGTACGATAAAACAATTGCTTTTCTCAACTATATCTTTGAGACAGGTTATTTAAAATGGAAGGTCATTCTTTTCACTCTTGCATATATAATTGTAGTTTGGCTCTTGCTACAAAATCATATGTGACAACTTAAAATTCCAACATATTAAGTTATAAGTATTTAGGCTAATGTGTTTTTCAACATTGATAATTTATGATGTTTTGTTTTAATTGAGGAATATAATGTGACAATCTGATAAATGTGCCAAAACTGGCACACATATATTTAACTCAGGTGAAGGTTCTACACCTTCATTTGAGTCCAGCTGTGTTTGATTATACTGATTGGATTTGATTAGGAAAGCCACACACCTGTCTATATAAGACCTTACAGCTCACAGTGCATGTCAGAGCAAATGAGAATCATGAGGTCAAAGGAACTGCCTGAAGAGCTCAGAGACAGAATTGTGGCAAGGCACAGATCTGGCCAAGGTTACAAAAAAATTTCTGCTGCACTTAAGGTTCCTAAGAGCACAGTGGCCTCCATAATCCTTAAATGGAAGACGTTTGGGACGACCAGAACCCTTCCTAGAGCTGGCCGTCCGGCCAAACTGAGCTATCGGGGGAGAAGAGCCTTGGTGAGAGAGGTAAAGAAGAACCCAAAGATCACTGTGGCTGAGCTCCAGAGATGCAGTCGGGAGATAAGAGAAAGTTGTAGAAAGTCAGCCATCACTGCAGCCCTCCACCAGTCGGGGCTTTATGGCAGAGTGGCCCGACGGATGCCTCTCCTCAGTGCAAGACACATGAAAGCCTGCATGGAGTTTGCTAAAAAACACCTGAAGGACTCCAAAATGGTGAGAAATAAGATTCTCTGGTCTGACGAGACCAAGATAGAACTTTTTGGTCTTAATTCTAAGCGGTATGTGTGGAGAAAACCAGGCACTGCTCATCACCTGTCCAATACAGTCCCAACAGTGAAGCATGGTGGTGGCAGCATCATGCTGTGGGTTTTTTTTTCAGCTGCAGGGACAGGACGACTGGTTGCAATCGAGGGAAAGATGAATGCGGCCAAGTACAGGGATATCCTGGATGAAAACCTTCTCCAGAGTGCTCAGGACCTCAGACTGGGCCGAAGGTTTACCTTCCAACAAGACAATGACCCTAAGCACACAGCTAAAATAACGAAGGAGTGGCTTCACAACAACTCTGTGACTGTTCTTGAATGGCCCAGCCAGAGCCCTGACTTAAACCCAATTGAGCATCTCTGGAGAGACCTAAAAATGGCTGTCCACCAACGTTTACCATCCAACCTGACAGAACTGGAGAGGATCTGAAAGGAGGAATGGCAGAGGATCCCCAAATCCAGGTGTGAAAAACTTGTTGCATCTTTCCCAAAAAGACTCATGGCTGTATTAGATCAAAAGGGTGCTTCTACTAAATACTGAGCAAAGGGTCTGAATACTTTGTACCATGTGATATTTCAGTTTTTCTTTTTTTAAAATCTGCAAAAATGTCAACAATTCTGTGTTTTTCTGTCAATATGGGGTGCTGTGTGTACATTAATGAGGGAAAAAAATTAACTTAAATGATTTTAGCAAATGGCTGCAATATAACAAAGAGTGAAAAATGTAAGGGGGTCTGCAATGCACTGTCAGGATCTTATAGCCTTTGTGATCAAAGGAGCACAATGTAAAAGCTAGTGCACTCACTTTCTCTAAGAATACTGATACCTGAATAATGCGTGATCCAGCTGCTGTATTTCCCATGACTTATGGCAGAAATCCCAGCAGAAAATATTTCATGATTAATAAATCATACACTTGACATACAAGTCATGACATAAGAATTCAAATTTGCCTTTACCTTTAGACATATAAGAGGTCTTTGTACCATTAAATCACCCTGCAATGTTCATAGCTTAAAATGTCCTCCTCATTATAAGCACTTATTTAAAGGGTACATAACACACAGTTTCTGCCAATATCATGTGAATCTTGAAGACCTATAGAGTAGTATAGCATCCTTCATATCTCTGAAGAGTCTTTAGTTTTATCAGATTTATAAAAGACAGATACACTGTACCGAGTCTTTCCGAAAACAGTCAAGCTCCTGGAGGCGTGCTGAGAGCTAAACTCTGAAGCTAACCTTCAGTCACGAGCATGCATAGCTTTTGCATAGCGAAGCTATCGATGGTCAGCTAAACAAATGTATTTAAACACACACAATACACCATTGCATTATCCCTGGATAACTTCTGATTCATTATACGTTCGTGTTGTTTACATTATATGCACCAACTGCCAACAAAACAGACATTTGATGCAGTTTTACTCACACCTGCGGTTCTGCGGTTCTGCGGTTCTGCGGTTCACTCCTTAAAAACTGATCATTTTCATTGCTCTTTTGAAATAAATTTGTTATGTTAACATAATCCTATGTTTTGTGATCTACATGGCAAAAGCAAGGTGAACGAATGTTCAAACAGACAGAAAAGTCAACACTTGGTATCCAATGTGCAAATGAGATGCTAGAGATTATTCTTGAATCTTGGATACAGGTAAAGCAAAACTCTTGAAAAGGGATGTAAATGCAGCAGAACTCAATTGTAATTGCAAAACAGCTTGTGTGAATTAGTCATCTTATGGATTCCTGAAAAGTCAGCATGTCATGGCTCAAGGGACTTGCTTACTTGAAACCATGCAACAGCTTCCTTTCAAACAATCCTTCTGCAGAAGTCTACAAATAAAACCGTAATCATGCAAGCACAATTTTTAATTGTCGAAATTGTTGTATGAATGAAACTCTAAGGGGGCATTTCACAAAAACACATCCAAGTCACATTTCACACGCAAAAAATATATATAGAGCTTAAAGAATTAAGCCTATTTTAAGATTTTTTTCTTTTCTTTGCATTGATGATGATTAAATAAATGTTTCCCCTCAAATTACCATAATGTCCAGACATTTTACTTTTGAGTTCTTGTGTATTTCCCATTATATTATCATTACTGTATAACAGTAAAATAACACAATACAATTTTTTTTTTATTATGAATTGAAACATGCAGTATAAAATATTACTGTGTGAAAATAAAATTTAAATAATATATTTAAATATTTAAAAATATTGAATAAGTATAATTATGATATATTATAATTAAATTGATAAATATCACAATGGAAAAGTCTTAACACTTCTAAAATAGTCTTTATCTTATTTATGCCACTGTATACATATTATTTCTCATGGACTACTGGATTCTTGCTTTATTGCATATCCTTTATGGATTTGGATTAGTCACGTCTACAAATGTAAACTCAGTATTAACTGGGTGAAACTGGTCTGATGCACATCACTCTAGTTTATATTCTCTATAAAAAAAAATCATGAGCTGATCCTTGGACCATTTTTATAAGGTGTATCTTTATATAAATGATTCAGCTTACTACAGCCAACGCATTAAGTGCTTTCTAGTAGCTCAGAGCCTGAGAAGTAAAAATATACCCTCTCTTAAGCAGCTAACTGTCATTTAAATATCACACACTCGTCAGATATGGGCACGGCCATGATGGTTATGTATCTACAGCCATAAAGATTTTATGCCATCCATTATGCATAAAGAGTTAATTTATTCATGAGGGCAAAATGTGATTGTCCTCTGCCTTTTTGGATTCCTTTTCATAGCCGTCAGTGCACCCTGTGAATAGACCACTGTTTTGTGCCTGGAATATAAATAGACTGTGTGTTGATGTGTGCAAGTCTGTGTCCCCATATATCCGATACTATGTGCCATAAATCAGTCAGGGCCCCTTTTAACCTCTAAATTTGGCTAACAAAATCACTTATGTAAAGTGACAAGTATATTTGTTCCAATTAATTACATTAAAGGTCTAAACTAAGACACAGGCATTTGCTACAGAAAAGTAATTGTCAATGTGGAAATCATCGGTCACAATGGGCCCCAAAAATAGCAAATAAAAATATAAATGATCTCATAAATCTTAGCAGGAGCTCTGCATATTCATTCATGGCCATTTGTACAAACAATGGTGTTGGCATTTGTTCTCATGCTCTCTGCAATAAGTGCAAGCTCAGGGTATCCAAAAGTCATCTATTTTTAACACTATTGTGCTTATTCAAATATCTTCATAGTGACTCATATACTGTGCTATATAATGAGGATATACTGCAGGCTATAGTTAAAAGGCCAAGAGTACACTCTAAAAAATGCTAGGTTGTTTCAACCCAAATTTGGGTTAAATATGGACAAATCCAACCTTTATTTTATCCTTCAGGAATTTGATATTAGAATAATTTAAAAGTTTGGGGTCAGTATGATTATTTTTTTTGAAAGAAGTCTCATGCTCACCAAGGCTGCATTTATTAAATTCGAAATACAATAAAAACCTTCAGAAATCATTCTAATATGCAGTATTGATGCTCAAGAAACATTTCTTCTTATTATCATCAATGTAGAAAGCAGCTGTGCTGTGTATTATTTTTAAGGAAACTGTAATAAAGTTTTTGTTTGTTTTCTCCCCAGGATTCTCTGATAAATCTATTTGAAATAAAAAAAAACTTTTGTAACATATAAATCCCTTTACTGTCACTTTTGATCAAATTAATGCATCCTTATGGAATAAAAATATTAATTTCTCTATTTAAAAATTTTTTTAAAAAAATCCTACTGACCCCAAACTATAATTGTATTGTAAATATGGTCAAATTTGTATGGAAGCTTGTTTCCGCCACTGAATAAAAAATAAAAAAGTAATTGCTACTTTTTATCTCACAATTCTGACTTTGTTTTCCTCTCAATTATGAATTTACATCTCGCAATTTTGACGCTTTTTCTCAGAATTGCGTGATATAAACTCACAATTTCGAGTTATAAGGTCAGATTTGCGATATATAAACTTCTCAATTCTGTTTTTTTTTCTAAGAATTGCAAGTTTATATCACAATTCTGATTTTATAACTTGCATTTGCGAGTTTATATCCCGTAGTTCTGAGATAAAAAAGTCAGAATCGTGAGGATGTAAACTCGCAATTGCGAGAAAAAAAAAATTGTGAGATAAAGTCACAATTAACTTTTTTTAATCAGTGGTGGAAACAAGCTTCCATCAATTTGATTTCACATTGAGAATTGTATTTTTAGTACCAATCACATTGAAATGAATCGCATCATCAAATAGTGAGAAGTGTACTCACAGGTGGTTGGCTTGTTGCAGTTGTGTCCGTGTCGAAAGTACTGCGGGTTCTCGATGACAGGAATGCGACTCATGCCGATTACGACGGCGTCAGGCCCCGCATCGAGAGAGCAGGGTGTGACGATACCATGGTTGACGTGATGAAGAGGGCTTGCCGAGTCCTCCTCCCCGCTGATGACTGCCACTGGACCTGGAGAACAAGTACAAAGTAATGATGAATGTACAAGCAGTGTGAATGTTATAGAGAAGCAGTGGGAGAAAAACAAAACTATTCTACCTCAACATCACTTTGAATCATTTAAGTCTTTGTATAGAATGAAAAAGACATTATACTTTAAACATCAGTTAAACAGGATGACTAAACAACCATAGGCTCATTTCACAAAATAAATCCTTTCGAGTGACTTCACAGTTCTACATAGCCATCTAAAAAATGTCATTGAGTTTACTTATTTATTCATTGTGAAATTGACAGTGGTTTAATATCTGAAAATTGCCACCTAGGAGAGAAAACCATTGAGCTGAATTAAAGAATTAGGAAATTGTCGGTAAACATACAATTTTCAAGAAGCCTACCTGAAAACACAATTTCTTGTTTGTTCACAAATGCACTCAGGGGACCAGTTTGAACATGGGCAACCAAGCAAATCATCAAAACAGAGGGACTAAAGTAGCCTACTGCACATTGGTCTCAAATGTTTAAAAACTGCATGTGGTAATTCAAACACAAAGACAAATATCTGTAAACCCACCCAATGAGCATTGTACCCCGAATTCATTCCAAGCTGAGCAGAGCTTGTCTGTTAATACTTAATGTGAAAATGAATCCTATTTGTCAGAAATCTGGAATACTGATAATCTAATGAAAATCTCAATAGCAAAACCTAATGAGTTGCCATATCTACAGGAAAGAGTGCTAAAACCCAGAAATAACTTCCGGTTCCATAGTGCCGAAGTTTAAAGTTTTTTTTTTTTTTTTTTTTAATGGTTTTTGGTTAAATGTCTGAAAATGAATAAATAAATTAACTTTTTTGGACACAGAGCTTGTTTACAGTAATATCACAAAGCCAATGGAAAAATGTCCCTCAGGGTTTTGAGTTCAAAAGCGTGAACATTTGGAGAAATATTGATGGATTCTCATTTCTTTACTTCAAATTTCTATATAGAGAAGTAATATTTATTCCATTTTTACCCAAAATCAGGTGATGTGAGCATTATGGAGCGCTAAACACTCTCATGTAATGTCTGCTTCATTCATACATGGTATTCATGGAAGCCGGAGGCACCCTCACGCAGAAAGTCCACAAGTGAGATTTATAAAGTCATAAATCTTATAATGTTCCATTAAACATGTTTTCCAACCAATACGACCATATAGGTTGTTTGTCACTTCCCTGAAATACAACCCATAAGAGCGTTTACTAAAGTGGCACCCCTATCGACAACAGGACACTTTCATTTTAATTCATGAAATAGGAGCCATAGGAGCGTTTGCTAAAGTTGCGCCCCTATCGACAACAGGACACTTTCATTTTAATGCATTGTTCCCTTTTATCTGCGTTGGACTTTTGGGTTTTGCGTAGCTCAATTGGCTGAGCATTGCAATCATGTGATCATGCGATCGTGGGTTCGATCCCAGGGAACGCATGTACTCATAAAGTGTATCTTCTTCTTCACCCTGGCGTTGCTCCCGCTTTTTCAGGGTCCGCTCTTTGGCAAAGTCATCTTCATTTGGGTCTGTCCAAGGCATCTTCTGGGGATGCATTGACGATATTCAAGCCTTCCTTAATTCTGTCCATCCACCGTTTCTTTGGTCGACCTCGGGGACGATGGCCTACAGGGTCGATCCGCGTGGCTGTCTTGGCTACCGAGTCCTTGGCACTTCGGACCACGTGACCATACCACTGAAGACGCGATTCGAGCATTTTTTCTTTGATAGGGGCTACGCCTAGCCAATTCTGTATGTCTTCGTTCATAATGCAATCCCATCGTGTGATTCCCAAGCTCCATCGGAGCATACGCATCTCCATGGTGTTGAGGGCCTGTTCATGAATGGTCGAAGCAGGCCAGCATTCGGAACCATACAGGGCATACCGGTCACCTGGCGCCATTTCATCCAGGATGCTTGTATCCTTGCTCAAACATCGGCAGTGACACTTCCGTCATGGCTGATGACTGAGCCCAAGTATCGTAATTCTTCGATCTTCTTCAGTTCTTCGTTGTCGATGCTGATGGTACCATCAGTTTGGGGGCCACCCTCCAGGTACTCTGTCTTCTTGATGTTAAGTCGTAGGCCATATTTGTCCAACCGGTCTTTCTATAATTGGGTATCCCTCTGAGTCACTGCCCTAGTCTCGCTAGCGAGGAAAACATCATCGGCGAAGAGGAGTGAGCAGGGGTGCAGCGATTGCAGGTCGGCTGTGATGGTGTTCATACAGAGGATGAAAAGGACGGGTGACAAAGCCGATCCTTGGTGGACTCCGACGTTGATTGGAAAGGGTGGTGACAGTCCGGCTGCGCACCTAACTGCACTGGTGATGCCTTTGTAGAGAATTTTGATCCACACAACATAGGCCTCAGGGACTCCATGGGAACAGAGGGAATGCCAGATGAGGTCATGGGGAACTCTGTCGAACGCCTTTTCGAGATCGAGAAATGCCATGTGGACGGTCTGGTTCTTCTCCCTGTGCTTCTCCAGGAGGATGCGGGCGGCATGGATAGCGTCGGTTGTTCCACTTCCTTGGACGAAGCCGCATTGGTTTGGGGTGATCGTGACGATTTTCCGAAGTCAGGCATCGATAGTTTGCTCGAATATCTTCATCGTGTGGCATAGGAGGCAGATAGGGCGGTAGTTGGAACATTTGGTCACGTCTCCCTTGTTTTTCCAAATGGGTACCGTGATGCTGGTCGACCAAGCCGAGGGGACTTCTCCAGTGTCAACGATTTTGTTGAACAGTACTGCCAAGACGTCGGTTCCCTGGCAGCCAAGAAGCTTCCAGACTTCAACTGGGATGTCGTCCGGTCCAGCTGCTTTACAATTCTTCATTTTCTTCATGGCCAGTTCTACTTCGGCCGGTGTAATAGGCGGTACAGGTCCAAACACAGGGGCAGCGCTCTCGATTGGCGGGTGTTGGAATTCTTGGTTACTGATCCCCGAGAAGTATTCGCTCCAACGTCGTAGGATGGCGGGCGGATCTCGTAGGACCTGGTAGTCGTCGTCCTTGATGCTTTTGATCTGGCCGATATCTTGTGTTGAACGGTGGCATGCATTCGCGAGGCGGTAGATCTTATTTGAGAGAGCTGATCGTAATGGGCTGATTTCGCTGTTGCAACTGCTCTCTTCGCCGCCGACTTGCTCATAAAGTGTATATGCACTATAAATCACTAAGGGTAGGTTTAGGGGTGGGGTGGGTGTAGTCGTTAATAAAAAGAAAAAAAGTTTTGCTAAATGGAAATAGGAGAAATGGTGTAAAAAGTCCACACATTGCATTTAAATGAACACACGTTTCGATTGGTAACAACAGCCAGACATAATTTCATGACGACAGACGTAACACGGCACTGTCATTATTTTTACGCCAGCTAGAGGGCGCATGACTTTAAAATGTAAATATAGGTCATAATAAGGTGCTTGAAAAAAGACCTTGTCACAGATCCCTTGTTTCCTTGGACTACATTTCCCATTATCCTCCTGTTCTCCACACCTGCACTCACTTCCCTCGTCATCTCCCCATCATCACTCATGACCTGCACCTGGACTTGATTATCTTCACTGCCTTTATATTGCACTCACTCCCTTCACTCCTCGTCCGTTCTCTGTTGTGTTAACATGTATGTTAGTGTTCCATGCCTTTGTTCATTAAATGTATCTTATGTTATTGTGGAAATCCGTATTTGCCTCATCCTTCTACCAGCTACCGTAACAGAAGAACGGACCTTTAAACCGCTGGATTTTCCACATCAAAGATAAGATGGATTCTTCCTTCATCTCTCTGGCTCCAGCTTCTCCTATGCCTCCCACTTCCTTAATGGCTGGAGATCGTCTCATCGGGCTCCTACAGGTTGGTCGTTCACTGGAGAGGTATGTGGAGGAGTTTGTTGAGCTTGCTTTTCTGACTAACTGGCCAGATGCTTGTTTGATCGCCCTGTTTCTGGACGGGCTGGATGACAACACTATCCGTTTTGAGGAACCTGATGATAATGCAGCCTTTTTCCTTAAACGAAACTATCAATTTAATTCTGTGTTTGAATGATTCCAAATTCCTAGTAGAAGAGGTTCAGGATGAGTGTTTGTTTCATCCAGAAACACGGGTGGCCAGGCCAGTTAGTCAGCCTCCGTCTTCCTCCGCATGCTCCTCCAGTGAATTCCCTGCCTGTTCCATGCTGGACCCACACTCCTCCGCTGGGTCCAGAAGGCGGAAGGAGGGAAGAAAGCCCAAGCAATCCCGCCATGGCTGCCCTCGGCCCCTGACCCGCCATGGCTCTTGGACCCGCCCTGGAGACCTCCACTCCAGTCCGCTCCTGCATGAGGTCTCCAGGGCGCCCACCCCCCTCCCGGATGTTCCATCTACGGCGCGAGGATGCACCTACCGGGAGGGGGGGGTAATGTCACAGATCCCTTGTTTCCTTGGACTACATTTCCCATTATCCTCCTGTTCTCCACACCTGAACTCACTTCCCTCGTAATCTCCCTATCATCACTCATCACCTGCACCTGGACTTGATTATCTTCACTGCCTTTATATTGCACTCACTCCCTTCACTCCTCATCCGTTCTCTGTTGTGTTAACGTGTATGTTGGTGTTCCATGCCTTTGTTCATTAAATGTATCTTATATATTGTGGAAATCCGTATTTGCCTCATCCTTCTACCAGCTACCGTAACAGACCTATAGGGTCGTTTTTTTTTTTGGAGGACTGTCTCGGAAATCCCTTATATGGACAAAGGCATCCACAGAGATCGCTTCAGTTGAGTAAAATGCAAATAGAGATGCAGGTTAACAGGTTAAAATGATTTCTATGTAGGCAACTCACTAGGTTTTGGAACCGAGTATGTCACATCCTGTAAATTTCAACAGGCTAACATCTGAAATAATAGTTTTTCAGTAAATCAATAAATCTCACCAACTCTTGTGTCTGTGGCAGTTGAAGAGACCTGTTTTTTTTCTTTTTTTCTTTTCTCACCTTGACTGTGTCAGGGTTATGGAGCATTGCCCAGACTTGCTAGGTGTAACCCCCACAAATACAACCCAAGGTGCAAGGTGTGTGAAGTCATGCCATAACAGCAGAGCCACAGGCAAGACACAATCTCCATACTGAAAGTGACATGCACAAGTAACATGGCTTGTTTATTTTTATTGGAGTTTTACTAAGGCTAAAACATTATAAGGTTTAAGGTTTTTTGTTTTTAAAGACAACTTTCCAAATTGTATATTTGACCACAACAGTTTCTTAAAGGCACAATATATAAGATTTTTGGATTAAAATATCCAAAAACTACTAGAACAATGTTATACATTTTTACTTACATTAGCCCAAATGTTTCCAAGAATGTTTAAATCTAGAGAAATAAGCACTTTTAACCAGGACACAGACCGTGTCTGTGCGTCGCCTATCAATGACATCATACCCGCGTTACCCTCAATTTCCAGTTTTATTTTGTAGAAACCATGGAAACACCAAATATGATTTAATATACTGTGTGTTTTATTAGACAATTGAGCTGCTGCCGAGCGAACGCAGAGTTTATAACAACTTTCAACACACAAATGTATCTAATATGATAAACAGCGCTGCTTTACCCCACATACTGCAGCATAATAAAAGTCCGCTGATCTCTTCTTTGTTTTGAATAAGCGACCTCTATCTACTAAATGTCTTAAATATAAATATACATTAATGTCAGATTGATGAAGTTTTGCAATCTTCTCTACACTAGCTCATGGTGACTACACATAGGTAAAGTAGGTAAAGTAAATACACCCCATAAACAGAACCACACATCTTTGTGTTTGACATTTAGGGTCCTAGTGAGAAATGCTGCTTCTTGGCTCAAAGTAAATCTGAGAGTTCAATTTTAAAAATTTCACTGGTGTTTCCTGTCAAATCTCACTCTGAGGGATACATACCACCATTATTGATGGTCCTTCACGAAGTAGGCTATGGAAAATGTATGACTCCTCCTTTGGGCCGAACATTTATTTTGTTTACAAATGTATAAAAAGCTTTGGGAGACAAGCAGAAGCTTCATATAAGCTTATTCTGTCTTTACCTACTGCCGTTAATAGGTAACACTTTAGTTCAGGGTCCAATTCTCACTGTTAACTAGTTGCTTATTTGCATGCATATTACTAGGATATTGGCTGTTTGTTAGTACTTATAAAGCACATATTAATGACTTCATCCCTTAATCTTACCCAATACCTAAACTTAACAACTACCTTACTAACTATAAGCAGTAATTAGGAGTTTATTGAGGCAAAAGTCATAGTTAATAGTGAGAATTGTAAATAAATAAGTGTACTTTAACTATTTATTGCCTTAAGAAAATTAATTTCGGTAACACTTTATTTTAGGGTCTTTTAACTAGTTGCTTATTAGCATGCATATTACTAGAATATTGGCTATTTATTTGTACTCATTAAGCACATATTGATGCCTTATTCTGCATGACCATCTTCTACATTCTTAATCCTACCCAATACCTAAACTTAACAACTACCTTACTAAATATTAATTAAATTAGGAGTTTATTAATAGTTTATATGTGTTCCCTATACTAAAGTGTTACCTTTATTTCTCCTTAATTTCAACAATTATTCTCAATGGTAACTGTCATTAGTACATAGCATGAAATTAGCATACATTAAATACAAAAACAACAAATACCACCATGAATACTACATTAACTTTTTTATATTAATTACTTTTTGGAGAAATTTGATTAATTGTCATAAAAAGGCTTGTAAATGAATGGAATTAAGTCATGTAAAACAAAAAAGAATCATAAAAAAATGATGTTTGTCTTTGTATATTACAAACCACATCAGTTCTCAAACAATATGTAAACAAGGGTAAACAAAAGATATAGTTGCAGAATGTTCTTAACTTAATGGTCAAGAACATTATGCAACTATATTGAAGAGACTAAAAACCAGAATCATAGCAGACATGACTAAATTAACAAGAAAAAATGAAGGCTTTATGTACATCAGAAAATCTAAGCAAGCACCGTACAAGCATTTGCTCAGCTTGATTCCTGGCCTACACAGTAGCACACAATCTCCTGAAGTGAACTGCAATGAAAAAATAAAGAGCCACTTTCATCAGCCAGACTCCAACCATTTAAACAGAGGGAGGTGGGATAAAAATTGATAATGTTGCATCATCCTGGGCAGTGGGTGGTGGGCCACGATTGAGCAGGTGCCATTAAATATTTACCTTTTATTACAGAGTTGCAGGGAGCACGCAGAAACATGTGATCATTCAGATACTGACAGTAAGACTGCTATCGATCAGGCTATGTTGCGGCCCCATGACTTCATGATCCAACAGTGCAAAAAGACTCTGTTCAACGAGCCATATACAAAAACACAGCGGCAAGCAGATGCAGCGAAAAAAGATTTGGACTGTTCAGTGCTAGCGCTGTAGTTCATACTGTACTGTATGAACTGGCTGCATGTACTGCGTAGACCAAATGTCGGCAACATATTGATTCCAAATTTTGCAAATGATCTGATAAAGCAGACTATTTGAGGTTTTATAGATATCTGTTATAATTCTGTATAATTCTAGTCATTTTACCACTGACTTAGTGACAGTGACTACACTGACACTCTTAGAAAAAATAGATTCAGTGGGTTCTATAAAGAACCCTAGGGTTCTTGACTCCATTTTAAAGAACACTTTGCCAAAAAGGTTCTATACAAGGATAAATATCTTAAATGATTGCCTAATGTTTAATGGGTTATTTCAATTTCTTCTAGTGATAAAGTGTATTTATGAGCCATTTAACTGGTAAAGTTTTATAAAAGTCAAAGTTAAGAAATTAAAACTACATCATAATGATCATGATGGGAACCCCTAAAAGGAAGTTATATATAAAACCTTTTCTTTTAAGAGTGTGTGTCATGATAACATAGTACTACACTGTCCTACAAAGACAAAACACAGTGACCATGTCCAACAATTGTTAACATGACCTTGAATCCAAAATGGCTCTTTTTATTACTGAAATATAATTTGGATGCCACTTGTTGAGTTAAGCATGGTCATGTGGCAACAACACAGCATACTACTGTTTGAAACATTCATACAACATGCATCGTTTCAAATACTATTTTTATCAAATTAAAAGCGCTAAATTCACTGTAAACCACAGCTTCACGGGGTTTATTGCTTTTATAAAATGGTTAGACCACCGTTATCGATGAGACTGTCCTCCTCCAAAGCACCTTATTACGACCTATATTTACATTTTAAAGTCATGCGCCCTCTAGCTGGCATAAAAATAATGACGTGTCGTGTTACGTCTGTCGTCATGAAATGACGTCTGACTGTTGTTACCAGTCAAAATGCATGTTCATTTAAATGCAATGTGTGGACTTTTTACACTGTCCCTTACCTTATTTTCATTTAGCAAAATATTTTTTTTATTACATTTTTATTACACCCACCCCACCCCTAAACCTACCCTTAGTGATTTAAAGTGCATATACACTTTATGAGCACATGCGTTCCCTGGGATCGAACCCATGATCACATGATATTGTTGTATATTGCAATGCTCTACCAATTGAGCTAGGCGAAACACGAAATATAGCGCAGATAAAAGGGTACAATGCATTAAAATGAAAGTGTCCTGTTGTCGATAGGGGTGCAACTTTAGTAAACGCTCATATGGGTCGTATTTCAGGGAAGTGACAAACGACCTATATGGGTGTATTGGTTGGAGGACATGTTGTTATTGATGGTCCTTCATGAAGCAGGCTATGGAAAATGTATGACTCCTCCTTTGGGCCGATCATTTATTTTGTTTACGATTGTGTAAAAAGCTTTGGGAGACAAGCAGGAGCATATTTTAACTAGAATGTTAAACCATATGCATCATATAAGCTTATTTTGTCTTTAGATACTGCCGTTAATGGGCTAAATCGATAACACTTTAGTTTAGGGTCCAATTCTCACTAATAACTAGTTGCTTGTTAGCATGCATATTACTAGGATATTGGCTGATTATTAGTACTTATAAAGCACATATTAATGACTTATTCTGCATGACCTTATTATACATCCCTTAATCCAACCCAATACCTAAACTTAACCTTACCTTTCCAAAGACAAAACACAGTGACCATGTCCTACAATTGTATACATGACCTTCTTGAATCCAAAATAGCTGTTTTTATTCATGAAATATAATTTGGATGCCACTCGTTGAACTGAACATCGTCATGTGGCAACAACACATCATACTACTGTTTGAAAAATTCATACAACATGCATTGTTTCACATACTATTTTTATCAAATTGAAAGCACTGTAAACCACGGCTTCACGGTGGTTATTGCTTTTGTAAAATGGTTAGTCCATAAGAATATTTATTTTAATGAGGTCACAGGTGTATGTTTGTAGAGTAATTTACAACGGCTTTGATTGTGGCTAAACCAATCAGAATCAAGGATCGGAACTATCCATTTTGTAATAATAATATCAATCAATCTCAGTTTATGGGATGCATTAACTTGAGTGTGTGGTTTATTGTTGGCTATTATGGTAATCAATGTAAACTCCTATGAGAATCTGACAGACGACAGAACATAGACCTTTCACAAGCAATAAAATAGAGCCTTTTTTATATAAGCCAATCTCAATCAGGTTCTTCAATTAGTCAAGAACACAACCACCAGTCAATAATGTAGTCAAGAGAGCCAACGACTGATTATAACAAAGGTTTGAAGCAAATACATTATCCAAAATTAACATTTTGGAGTACTTTCCAATGGTGTGTAAACTGTATTTTGCTAAAAAAATGTTTAAATATATAAAAAATATATAAAATAGGTATTTTGCTTCTCTATATATGCTGATCTTTTCGTTGACTGAGAAACCAAAGACTGTTAGTGAGTTTTTGAAATGAGCGCACGCGTAAGAACAACCCCCCTCCTTCACAGCTCATTTCGAGGGAACGCCTCCCAAAACTCGTGCACGAGTATTGGAACACGAGTGTTTACCACCGGCATTCGCTGTGTCGTGTTAGTGGATTCATTATGTCGGACTCACCGCAGGTAACTCATAATCTGCAGTTGTTACTCCTGTCTCCTGACAAAAACTGTAGAGTGTGGAAAGTTACTGGAGTGCGCAGCCGTGCACGTCTCTCACAAGGAACGTCATGGCAGTGATTGACAAGCCAGAGGGCCAATCGTTTACGCGATGATCGTGCAAACGATTGGCTGATGTTTTTAAGGCCCTACCTCGTGCACAGATGATGTATATTAATATTATTCCTTTCAGTGCACCTATTAAATAGTCTTTTATCAGTTAGTAAAGACAGTTTCAAGTAATATTGCAAAAGTGTATAAAACAAAACATCCTCTGTAGCACCTTTAACTGATTTCTCCTTGCATATTGGTGACAAATAGTGATGTGCAAATTTAACAAATAATCTCTCTGTAAAACTGAACTTATTACCAAAAAAACAGACCCAAAATAGGAACTTTGTTCCTCATAAATTCATTTTGGAGGATTAATGTGGAAAAAAAAAACTTTATTATATCCCAGGGTGATAATGCATGTTTATAGATATTTGTATGTCTTGAATCCTAATGAATTTACAGACAAATGAATGCAGGGTGCCAAGTTTGGTTCTTCACTGCGTCTGTTAGGCCTGAAGGGAAGGAAATCTCATCAATAACCACAGACAATTATAATCTCCTGAAGCTCTCCAGACCAAAGCACCAGCGTGGGTTCAATCACAACCCTAAGAGTCTAGGAAATACATCTGCAAATACCGTGGCAAACAGAGAGCTGAGGTACACAACAGCTAATCTTAAATATGCAGTACAGATAATCACAGAGGTGAACCACTGTCACCTAAAATCTGGGTTAGCATAATGGGCTCAATCAGACACAGTGCTGGAGGCAAGAATGTAATTATTGTCTGATTCTCCTCAAGTCTTGCCGCATACGGTTATGTAACATGTATCAAATCAGCATTTCTTTTTAGCTCTCCAGTTTTAAATGCTAGATAGAATTCCACGGGTAGTCCAAGAGATTTATTAAAGCCTAAGAAAACACACACACACACAAGAGAGAGAGAAAGTGCAAAACGCTTAATTAATAATTAATTAATTAAAAATAAAAGCATTTTTGTTTTCATGTGTCTGTGACCTTGTTACAGTGTCTAGATAGGGGGATTCATCAAAGGCAAATATGAGAAATATTTCATTTAGATTCATATAGCTATTTGCAGTGAATTACTGGAGTTTTGACTAGTAGTTGCAGACATTACATTATTGGAGAAATGAATATATTACAGCATTTATTTTTATAATTCATGATACCAAACACTCAGAAATTCACCACAAATCAAAAGACAGAAGAGAGAAATAACTAAATGTATAAAAATAAATTCCAATAAAGAACCCACCCCCTTATTCGCTGTACCATAACGAAAAAGTACTTATTTTAAGAAAATTGTACTGTAATTTATGCTGACTTAAATT
Organism: Ancherythroculter nigrocauda; assembly: GCA_036281575.1. NCBI lineage: Eukaryota > Metazoa > Chordata > Actinopteri > Cypriniformes > Xenocyprididae > Ancherythroculter > Ancherythroculter nigrocauda. The sequence continues at coordinate 54,914,776 of VTFQ01000004.1, forward strand.
TGAAAATTTTTGACCCGTAAAAATGTTAGTCACGGTTTCTTGCATAGCCGGGTTTACTTTTTAATTGGTACATCAAACTGTTTAGTTTAAAAGCATCAAGATTTTTTTTTCCCAATATGACCTTTTTAAGGATACGTTTTATGAGAAGCAGCATTATTCAAAACAGCACTAATGACAAACTTCAATGTTATGCTTTATTCAGAGAGACAGCATCTGATGCATTTAAATCATTCCTACACTTATCAAACATTCACACTGTGTTTTCTTAATTCCTGCTCTTTCAGATGTCATATAAATACTCGATGAGGGGGCTTTGGAGCACTGAATGCTGCCTGAGGCTTATCACTGAGAGAAAGCAAACAGCTCTTGTTAGAATTTCAATAAATTCTGTCCATAACCCTTTCAGTTTCTTTCTTACATGAGGCAGAATATCCTCCAGCAATCAGTGTGCTGCTTAACGATAGGAACGTTTTTGAAGTCATTTTGTTATGCACGAATCAAGAGAAATATCTGTATCTCTTGCTTAGGACGTGTCCATCTGTGATTGCTGTATTAGTTCTCAGAAAGACGCCCTGCTAATGCCTGTGATTGACATAAGTGGGCAGCTTTTTGTGCCACTTAAAGTTGCTGCCGTTCTGGAAACACTAACCAGCACTGGTCTGATTCATGAGGTTCTTGAGGATGCAACATGATTCATGCTTTTTCTTTAAGTGATTTCCAGAAACCTCATGTCCCAGAGGGGGTAATTACTGTAGATTGTCACTCAGAGTGAAGACCAAACAGGATCCAGTAATACATAATATAACAGTAACGAATCGCTCAAAATTCCTCTTTATTTTTACGTATCTGCCATAATGTTGTTGCCATAATGAGTCGCTATATGGGTTTGCATGTTGCTTCGGTCTTGACTGACAGATGGGCATTCTGACACCGCTTGCTTGCTAACCACGATTCACTCTTTTCTTGTTGTTATAATTATTCTGCCCACTGTAAAAATAAGGCTAAAAACAGTAGTTGCATATTCATAATTGTGACCACACAGTCCTTTTACAAAAAGCGATCGAGAACCATAAACCATATAAGCTACTATATGGCTCTCTCAGTGATTACTGTCGAATAAATTATCCACATATTACGTATTACTTAAGAATAAGGCTGTCTTTCAGTTTCGTTTTTGATTATGGTTTCAAACGATTGTGAAAACACGATGCCGCATTCCGTTCCTTTCCTTTAACCCTTAAATGCATACCTCGGGTCTTTAGTGACCCAGGACGTCATTCACTACCCTCCTCCTCATTCATTTTTTAAAGTTAGACATCAACCTTCTTGGTATTCCTCAATCAATTCATTATAAAAAATATAACAAGAAAAAAATCATAAAATTATAAAAGAATGCCTATTTTTGTATTCATTTTCTGTAAAAATTGTATAGGGTCGCAAAGGACCCGAGGTGTGTATGAGTGTAAGTATATATATATATATATATATATATATATTTTTTTTTTTTTTTTTTGCACAACAATAATTGAATCTTAGATGACGGAATAAGTGCAGTTCACCTTTATTCCACAAGGTGGCAATGTCTGAAACGCAATGCTGAAGTGACGACTCATTCAGACAACATGAAGAAAAACATAAAATGGCTCAGCAATTTACTGCAGAGCAAGTACTGAACGCAATCAAATATGACTGTAACTCTTACTGGATGGATCTGATGAAGCTGTTAGCGATCGAAATATTGATTTTGAAGATGTTGAAAATTATATAGTTTTGAGAATACGTTTGAGATCGCGAATGGGCTCATATTCGTGAACATAAAACATAAAACTAGCCCATTATTTGCTGAATTTACTGGGAAATGAGCTCTGACGAGGACAGTGATGATGGCATAAAACATCTGCTCAAACAGAGCCCTTTCAAGCTCCAAAAGCTAACAAAATATGCTTTATTTTATTCTTCTGCAATTGTTAGTCTATTTTCAGAAGAGTTTTATATTATCGCGACTGGTAGGGATCCTTCCGTGTTAGATATAGATCTGGGTCGATAAAGACCCGAATATGTAAGAATGATTGGCGAAACAGTCATGCATTTAAGGGTTAAAGCGGAGCGCTGTCACACTTTCTATGTAACACTCAAATCAGTCAAATCCTGTAATGTGTAAAAGCGCATTGAGCTGCGAAAGAGACACTGTTCAACAGGCGGCTGTTCTCTTTGTGAAATCTGAGACGGAGAGAAACAAAGACAAGTGAAGGCTACTTTGGGCTTTGGGTGTGTGCTTAAACGGACAGATACACTCAAAATGTCTGTCTCGGTCAGTTTTCATTTAGACACAGTCTATGTCAGCATATTAGATCTGTGCAATGTGTGCATTTTTAGTTTAAAGTGACAGCAGCCTAATAAACCCGCTGCTGTCTCTGTCATTTAAAGGGCACCTATTATGCCCCTTTTTATAAGATGTAATATTGGTCTTGGGTGTCCCCAGAATGTATTTGTGAAGTTTCAGCACAAAATACCCCACAGTTAATTTATTATAACCATTTGAAAATGTCATTTTTGGGGCCTGTTTTAAAAAGAGCTGTTTTGGTGTATACCACCTTAAATATAAATGAGCTGCATATCCCCGCCCTGCCTTTGGATGAGGGCGTAACTTGCATACCTATGGCAATAAACAGTCGGTAGAAGCAGAATGGCTGAGAGTGAGAGACCCGCTGTTTTGTATGGCATTCAGCCGTACATGTTTGAACCGGAATCAGACCCAGATGATGAAGAGACTCCGGCAGAAGAAACACAATTGAGAATGGAGCAGGACGTCTCTGAATGGTTATTTGATACATTTATGTACTTATAGAGTTTTAATCGCGTCCCCTTTGCAATTATGGATGTGCAACACACACACACACACACACACACACACACTGTGATAACGTTCGCGCAATTTTTTGAAACTACAAACACAAATACTGTGATAACGTTTGCTAAGTACGTTATATACACACTATACAAACAATGTTTAAATTATATACACAGACATTCTACGACGACGACAACAACTTTAGACGCATTTGTTATTGAATTGGCTGACATCGACTGAAATGACTATTTGCTCAAAAAACATTAAATACACTTACTTCTTCTGGAGGTGACGTTGGATCGCGAACAGTAGGCAACGATCCACACTTGAGGATTAACTTTGAAGCAAGACCTGCTTTGAATTGACCCTCGTTCTCAAAACAGTCAGTCAAATGGAATTTTGAGTGGCGCCTTTCCTTCGTAAATAAAATCCATCCACTGCGTTTTCAGTGGCTCTGATGTCAGAAGTAAGTGAAAACTACTATGTTCATTATTACATCCCACAACAGAACACTTATGTTTCTTAGGAGACATTACCGGCTGTCGTTGAAACAATGGAGGATGGTTGACCGATCACCGAGGGCGGGGTCTATGCCAAAACCAGATTGTCAATCAAACCACGTGGGTGGGGCTTAGCGCAATTCTACGTCACAGTGAGAGCAATCTTAGAACAGGGCGTTCTGAGACAGTGCTTATGAATTATTGAGATTGTAAAAAAAACACTGGGTGGATTTTTCTCATTCTAGGGTGGTTTTGCTCACACACTGCCAACACACATTTATGGTCAAACACCATGTAAAAGTGAATTTTGCATAATAGGTGCCCTTTAATGTTAATCACGCAACAAAAGAAACTGACAGAATCATTCACTGTTCTTCACACATATTCACACATATTAGCCACCAATTGACCCTTCGCCGGGAGTTTGATTGACAAGCGATTTTACCAATCATAACGCAGAATCCGCCATTTTGTCCGACAAAGCAGTCAGGAGTTACCTTGGTGGACTTGAACTTGAAAAATGGTGTGTACTGACATCTTTCCGCGTTTGAAACAACATTCTTTCTCATGTTCATTCATGTGTGATGCTATAAATTAGCTAGTAGAAAGAGATGATCTGTTCACAAGCTGCTTGAGCTGAGGCGCTACAGCAATCTGTCACGACACATTAAAGAGCCACAAAAACTGTTTTTATTGTTTGAATTTCTTAAAAAATTACACAGTTTAAAAGCTGGGACTTTGTTTGAGATTATAAGTAACCTGCTCTGTCTTGTCTGTTGACGTGTTGTCAGTGTCCTCTTTGCTCCGCAATGTATTTTTCACTCTGTGTGGCGTGACAGCGCCATGGTTTGTCGGACAAAGCAACGGTCTTTGCGAAGGGTCAATTCAGCAAAATAGTTATGAATTGCCAATCATGAAATGGCACAACAAGCTTAAATTTCAATGTGAAGTGGATGGTAAGTTCCCGGTCTTATTCAAAAATCGGTTGAAAATTACATAGCCAGCAGTGTCGGTCCTCCATAAGTGAACCACCAGGGGGCCCCCTTGCTCTCAAGAATGATTTAATGACTATGGCTTTCTTTCTGTTTCGTTTTTGATTTTGGTTTCCTACCCATCACTGGGTTTTAAACGGATCGTATGAAAATGTACAAATGAGATACGAATTCACACAAATTAGCCACCAATTCAGCAAAACACAAAATACGTTACGAATTGCAGTGAGACTGTGTTGGGTTTTACTAGGGCCCCTAGAAGTCTAGGACTGGCTCTATAGCCAGCATTGCTTTCCAGTTTTGTTGTTGTTTGTTTGTTTTTTTGGTTTTTAACAAAGATGAAACTAAAAGAAAAAAGACGAGTATTGTTTTTTACAGTCCGAATGGATGGAAGAATTTGCATTTCTGGAGCGATCTGGTTAGTCTTATTTTACAACTGAATCCCTTAAAAATCAGACATGAATTGACCACAAAGCTGTGTAGTGTTCAATTTACTCTCATGTACTGCATATTGATTTACCATTTTATGAAACTATCATAGTTGGTTAAATTAAGTCCATATGCCCCCTTTTTTACATTTGAGCCCCTGCGTCTGAGGAACTCTCTGCACGTTCCTGGTCCTTTTCAACTGTTCCCTCTTGTTAGTATTCACAGTGTCAAAGGCTAAGGGCAAAAGGAAAAAAAATCTGACACTACGAATATTCCCTTTGTTTGATCAACATAAGAGGAAGATAAGAGTTTTACGTTCTCAGACACACAGTGTGTGCTGACATTTTTTAAAAGCAAATTGTGATCTTTAAAAAAGCAACTTCCTCCCACATCTGGGATTAAAACGATTATAGACTATTTTCGTGGTGTGTGATTCTGAGAGCACAGTGATTTCTGTGCTGTTTAACAAACACTAGAGCGCTGGAAATAAGACTGATTTGCATTCGCCCACTCATCCACAGTGAACATGACGCGTTCTCAGAGGGATGACGCTGGTACTCAGAACATGGCAGACGGTGTTTTTGAGATGTACAGTGAAAGGCTACAAGTGTTCTTCTAGCAGATCAACTGGATGAATGACTGTGACTGGATACGTGACTCTTTGCATGCCTTCAACAGATCCTAAATATGCTGAAAAGAAAAACATTTGGCTTGGGAGTTGCCAAGGATCGCACAAATGCAATATTATCACAATACGCCATAAATTGCACAAATTATCCTGACAGGCAGGACAGCAATTTAACCCTGGTGACCAAAAAATGACAGATTTATTTCCATTAAGCAGATGCTTTTATCCAAAGCAACCTACAGTACGTTTACTATCGACAATCCCCTTGGAGCAACTGGGGTTAAGTGCTTTACTCAAAGGCTCAATGGTGATACTTCATGGCTCTGATCTTCTAGGGCTCAAACCAGCCTTTCATCTACTATGAAAGCAATACATTTAAAATTGGAATTTAGAGTCTTACTGATAGAGCTCCAATATAATTCACTTTCTTTTATTAAATAAAAACAACACGTCCTCGTGACGGTGACCCGTTGGTCAGATGGCCAAATTTAATGAACTCCTATTTCAAGAAGAGTCACCATGCACCTAATTTTTCAAGTTTAAACTGGGTGCACACTGTGAGATTTTTTTTACTGTCCTTTACGTTGCTTGCTTCTCAGATTGTACAAGACTCAGCACAAAGGCAATTAATCAGCCGTTGGTGAGCATGCCACACTATGTGACCTGCAAATTTAGTCTCAGAAGAGAAAATCGTGGCAAGAATCATACAGTGTGCACCCGGCTTTAAGCTAATAGGCAAGCTTTGCTCTGTTGAGGTTGCCTAATCTGTGAAATTACTTTTACAATTGTTGCTAATTATCATGCTCAATGAGTAAAAATTGGCTGCATTTGTTCCCACTGGAGCAGAAAAGCAGCACTAAGACAGATTAAGTTAGAAAAGCTGTGACATGAGAACAGAAGTCTTTTAGAAATGAACACTCATCTAAACCTCGGCCTTTTGGGTGTTGACTAATTCTACAGTCATTAATTAATGCAGGACATGCAGAACCCCTAAGATCTCTATAAAAAATGACTTTTCGAAGTCAGTTATTGAAGTGTTTTACAAGAAAGTACTATTTCAGTTTTTCTACTTCAAAATTCCATGTTCAATTCAATTCGTTTGTGAAATTTACAAGGAATTTTTGTGTGAAAATTGTTTCTACACATTTTTTTTTCTCTCATTGTTTGGTCTTGAGGTACAAAAGCCATTTCTAAACGCAATACATGTACACTATCATTCAAAAGTTTGCGGTCGGTAAATTATTTTTAATGTTTTTAAAAGAAGTCTCTTATGCTCACCAAGGCTGCATTTATTTGATCAAAAATACAGTAAAAACAGTAATAATATGAATTATTATTGCATTTTAAAATTACTATTTTCTATTTGAATATATTTTAAAATGTCATTTATTCCTGTGATCAAAGCTGAAATTTCAGTGTCACATGATCCTTCAGAAATCATTCTAATATGTTGATTTGATGCTCATGAAATCAACGATATTAAAAATGTCTTTACTGTAACTTTTAATTAATTTAATGCATCTATGCTAATGTCGGGATTATATTTTGTTTAGTTGTCTTTTCGTTCCTATGAGTTAGCTTCTTGTGCATCAGTTCAGTTTAGCCTTGATTGTTTTATAGTTAGTCTCCTTGGTTACTGATTACGTTCAGCTGTCAATCATGTTTCCTTAGTCAAGTCGGTGTATAATGCTGCATTCCAAACAGATCAGATTTTGGATTTTCCCACCTCCTTCTAGGAAATAACGTCTAGAAGCTGAGGTGTAAAGTACTTGAGTAAATGTTATTAGTTACTGTACTTAAGTATCTTTTTGGCTACTTTGTAATTGTACTGAGTATCAAAGATATTGGCAACTTTTACTCTCTACTTGACTACATTTTTGAACAAGTAAATGTACTTTTTACTTCTCTACATTTGTGATGAGTAATGCAATTACAAATTACATTTTTCATGGCAGCTCAATTTTTCTGCAGTAGTTTGTTTCTGATATAAAGAAGCGATATCGCCATCTAACGGCATTGAAGGTACTATATCTTGTGCATTTTGCCTTTACTCGCCCCAAAAACTTGTCAACAAGGATATTTTACGTGAATGTGAGTGCATTAGCAGGTAGTTGCTGATCGCAGATGTTTTATTTATTAGATGAGGAAATGACTGACGCTGGTGATGAGGCTCAAAACAGCACATACAGTATAATTTTACTTAACATTGTTTTATTTATCCGCTATATTGACAAGAATGTTTTGACAGATATTGGTTTACTTAAGGCCTTTCTGTGCACTTGAGCTCAACTGAGACTTGAGAGTTTGTAGACGTTTAAAAGGTTGTTGTGTCGACCTTGATTTATTGCAATATTGAGGTGTTCAGTTTTATTTTGATTTTAGAAAATAAACTTGATTTCTCATCTTACAAATCAATTGTTTCTAATTGTCACTGTCATGTCTCTCAGGACTAGTGCATCTCTGAGCCTATATTCAGCATGAGTAAAATACTTAAGTACTGTTAAAATCAGATACTTTAAGACTTTTACTCAAGCCGTATTGGAATTGGTTACTTGTAACTTGTAGTCGAGTCATTTTCAATGTAAGGTATCAGTACTTTTACTGAAGTATGGTTTTCAGGTACTCTTTTCACCTTTGTCTAGAACACCACTCAAAGCTGTTTTAAAAACAATTTTATGTTATTTTTTTGCCATAATTTACACAAAACGTGATATGCTCTCATGGCGACATCAGGTGGTCAACATGTAAATGTGACATATTGTGACTGGAATGCACTGAGGTCTGAAGTGGGACATTTAATTTGGGATAATCCCCCTGGAACGTAGCATAAGTACTGCCTGTTTTGTTCTGTTTCTTGTTAGTTACTGGCGTTGCATAAGTGTTTATTCTCCTGAGATTCTCCTGTTTTTTTTGCATTAAAGGTGCAGTAAGCGATTTCTGAGAAACGCTGTTGATATTTGAAATCACCAAAACAAACACACCCTATCCAAAAGGATCACACCTCTATCTTGATAACTCCGCCCCCAAATTCATGAACATGCTATGCAGCAAAGGCACCTCCCCCTTCATGAGTGTATATGCCCCCTACTGCTGATTTGCTCCAAGTGTGTTTTGGTGCTCAGTCCAATCCACTTTCAACATCATTTCTCAGAAATCGCTTACTGCACCTTGAGTGATTTCTGACTCCATCATGTTGAATTCAACCAAACAACTGTGCTAAGTAAAAGTGTTCATTTATTTAATTAAAAAAAGAGAGAGAGAGAGAGAGAGAGAGAGAGAACCATATACTTTTAAAAAAAGTAAAGAATAAAGTACGAAAATCTCCCAATGGCTTTACAGGTACATTGATAGAATGTAGAATCTTTTTTATATAATATCTGCATTCTGAATTACAGTTGGTCTTGCTTCTGTCATCTGTTTGCAAACTGAAATCTGATTCCTTCAAGAAATGCAAATCATCCTTCACATTTAACATATTAAAACAATAAGGCTTCAGATGTGTAAACTAGCACAGACTCTGTGATTCTGCACTGCGACAGTTGCGTTCACACCACTGACATTATAAGCATTGTGGAGCCTCTATTAAATTAAGTGACCTATCAATGGATGCAGATAACTGTTGAGGGGGAAACACAGACTTGATTTGGTGTGGAAAAGAAATGATTTCTCCATCCCTACAGCACTCTTCACTATCACGTCCCCCTCTCCTGTGACAACCGTGACAACACACCATGACGATCACAGAAATTGCCTATTATAGATGACAGTTCCGCTAAAGTTAATGCACAAAATGCCCCCATGTTTTCAAAAATGTATTGCATAGGTCAGACAGAGAGTCTTTGGAAGAATAGTATATAGAGTGTGGATAATAAGTATAAATGCATATATATATATATATATATATATATATATATATATATATATATATATATATATATATATATATATATATATATATATATAAAACAACTGTTTTTAACATTGATAATATTAAGAAATGTTTCTTGAGCACCAAATTACCACATTAGAATGATTTCTAAAATGTTTTATAATATACCTGAGCTGAAACACTTATTAATCAATCATTTTAAAAATTTAAGAGCACACAACCACCAATTGGAAGTCCATTTTGTCTGATCGACCAATGTGGAAATTTTGCAACACGTCTCCACTATTCCACTAATTTATTCAGAGACTATTTTAGAGTCTTTTCTGATTTATAAAGCATATAATTTTGCAGCACACTTTTGATTGAATTGCACCTTATAATCAATACCCTCTTGCTGTATGAAATATAGCTAGGTGATTGCGATGAAGGGAAAGTTGCCTCAGTGGCAGAGCAAGCTATAATATGAATGCTTTAAAGTGACATGCACAATAACTGATCTCATTCTGAAGCATTTGCTCTAGTCTAATCCAAAGTTTCTTTTCTGGGCCAAGTTATAGCTGAATATTTCTCCTCACCTAGAATGATCCAGAAACACAACCCCAAAATAATCTAAACATGTCTGTAATGAGAACTCTGGCCTTGGACTGGATGTTCTACAACAATACCAATTCACCAAGTTAATAATTAAATGCACACAAACTGTTTTTTGTAAAATCTACTTGTTCTCACCTCAATAATTATCAAAGCACGTCCAGACCGCGTCAGCTTCTATCATGTTTAATGGTGTTACAGCAAGAGGGACTGAGCCATTTCACTGGCATGAAATTGATTTAGTGCACTGCCTTTAGGGGACCGATAATGACCCCTCATCTCTGTATGACACACACCTTCATCTCCATTTCATACAGCCTTAAGAGGGTGAGAACGAGCATTTATCAATGTCCCCTATTCCCTATAATAGAGTTCAGATGGGCAGTATCTGTCTGGTGAATAGCATTGAGAGGCTAAGTGTTTTTACTATGTAGTACTTATGTTGGAAAAAGAAGTTCTTTTTTACAGCAGCTCAATCACAGAGAAGCATAGCCTATCCACAGGTGACTACAAACACAGACCATTGCCATATATATATATATATATATATATATATATATATATATATATATATATATATATATATGGATGGACAGACGGACAGACGGATATGGATGGATGGATGGACGGATGGATGGACAGTTGGGTAAACGGATGGATGGATGGATGGATGGATGGATGGATGGATAAATAGACAGACAAACAGCTGGATAGACTGATAGATGGATATATATATATATATATATATATATATATATATATATATATATATATATATATATATATATATATATATATATATATATGGATGTATGGATGGATGGACTGATATATAGATATGGATGGATGGATGGATGGATGGATGGACTGATATATAGATATGGATGGATGGATGGATGGATGGATGGATAAATAGACAGACAAACAGCTGGATAGACTGATAGATGGATATATATGTAGATGGATGGATGGATGGATGGACTGATATATAGATATGGATGGATGGATGGATGGATGGATGGATGGATGGATGGATGGATGGATGGACTGATATATAGATATGGATGGATGGATGGATGGATAAATAGACAAACAGCTGGATAGACTGATAGATGGATATATATGTAGATGTATGGATGGATGGACTGATATATAGATATGGATGGAGGGATGGATGGATGGATGGATGGATGGATGGATGGACAGACAAACAGCTGGATAGACTGATAGATGGATATATATGTAGATGTATGGATGGATGGACTGATATATAGATATGGATGGAGGGATGGATGGATGGATGGATGGATGGACAGACAAACAGTTGGATAGACTGATGGATGGATGGATGGATGGATGGATGGATGGATGGATGGATAAATAGACAGAGAAACAGCTGGATAGACTGATAGATGGATATTTATGTAGATGGATGGATGGATGGATGGACTGATATATAGAGATGGATGGATGGATGGACTGATATATAGAGGTGGATGGATGGATGGAAGAACTGATATATAGATATGGATGGAGGGATGGATGGAGGGATGGACAGACAAACAGTTGGATAGATTGATGGATGGATGGATGGATGGATAAATAGACAGAGAAACAGCTGGATAGACTTATAGATGGATATATATGTAGATGGATGGATGGATGGATGGATGGACTAATATATAGGGATGGATGGATGGATGGATGGATGGATGGATGGATGGATGGATAAATAGACAGACAAACAGCTGGATAGACTGATATGTAGATGGATGGATGGATGGATGGATAGACTGATATATAGATATAGATGGAGGGATGGATTGATGGATGGATGGATGGATGGATGGATAGATTGATGGATGGATGGATGGATAGATGGATAGATGGATACATGGATGAATGGATGCATGAACAGACAGGCAGATTTGTGGAAGAACACTTAATTTCCCATAATGCATTCACCTGTGTTGAATTTCTTTGAATTGCAATTTAGTAAATTCTTCTTCCTGTTATTCCAATTCAAATTCCAGTTCAACTTACTGTATATTGTTGCCAATTCAATTCAAATTCCATCTTCTGAACTGAAAAGAAGACAATTGTTCAATTCTGATTTTTGCACAATCCTGAAATTACCATTTTCTGGAAATGTGAGCATCTATGCAGAGCTCAGCTCACATCCATAATGCCTATAGGATGTGGTTGCCTACTATCCAATTTCAAAAGCTGTTCTCTAGATATGGCTCAAATCCCTCCTTCAATGTAAGTCGATGTGTGTGTTTTTTTTTTTTTTTTGCACCTGTTTTATAGTCCACTAAACAAAATTAGGCAAGTCTGATTACTTAAAAAAAGAATAACACATCTTCACTAAGCCACACAATCTGAAGTATCATTCATGTCTGTAGTGCAAACGGTGCAGGATCAGTAATGTGCCAAAATGTAATACTTTGGGTTTCAGGTTTGTTCAAATGCCTTAGCAAACACCACTTACAATACCAAATACTGCTACAGTCAGACATAATGGGTTCATATTGGCACTGTGTATGAGCTAGGGAGCACTTAAGCAACAAATGAACCTGAAACAATGATAAAATACGAGATGAGCAAGGATTTTTTGGAAGAGAGAGTTTTCCATCTCAAGAGGGGTATAAGCTCATTTTTATTACCAAAATGATGTGATTACAGATACGCGTTTGGTCACTGGTAGGGCAGGAATATGGTTGAAAAAGCAGTGTATTAATTCAATGGGGAAAGTATCCTTTTATACCCCAATCATAATGGAGTGAAGTGCTTTTCAAAATTGAAAAATGGTGCTGAATGACCCTGTTTCACTTTCAAGGATAAGCAAAAAAAGGCGGCTGTTCCTTACTGTGATTTTGACATTAGAAAATGGTTATTGTTCTGTATCAGCGACAGCTTCAAAGTGTCTTTGTGCGTAGCTGTCTGTCAAAGAAACTGCATGTCAGGGTTGTTTCAGACATGTTTGCGGGTGTCTTCACGTGAGCTGTTGTTCTGTGTGTGGCTCCATTGACTGCTTCATTCGCTGGGGCAAGGTGAGTCAGTCAGGCGTGAAATCTTTGGGTTTGATGATGTGTGCTAAACAGCCCTTGGCTTACTGCGGTAATGTAGCCGAGGAAGGTTTAAGCCCTTGTGACAGCGATGATAAGATCTTAATAGGCAGGTGAGCTATCGGGGCAAAGAGCGTGGAGGGGAAGCAAAGGGGAGGGTTTTCACGGTGAAGCTAAAATAAACCCTGTCACATGCAGTTAGTGATGTTACGATCATGTGTCATCATAACTCAGTCTTCCTCCCCAATATTGGGCAAAAAGCATATCTCATGCCATTTCAGATGTCTGATGAGCCCCTTTCAGACAGAGATTGCGAAAAATACACTGATAATGTGCCCCGGTATCGTTTGATTTTGGTTCATTCACACTGACAGTGATTTTCTGAAATCTGTGCGTGCGTTCACACACATCCCGTAAAGACACGTGACATCAGGATGTGACGTGCAATGTTCTCTCGAGAAACCACGCTTGTGCATTGTTTCCTGATTCGATCATAAACTAACACATTGTGTACCATTGACTAAGCTGGTGAACAATCATCACACCTCTTACGGCATTTGTCCTGCCTTTTTTAAACATACTCCACATGGCTTCGGGGGGTTAATAAAGGCCTTTGAAATAAAGCGATGCGTTTGTGTAATAAAATATCCATATTTAACAAGTTATGAAGTAAAATATCTAGCTTCTGCCAGACCGCCTTCCGTATTCAACTTACAAAGAAAGTGTAAAACTCTTGCAGATCAAAAAGCTTATATTACGTCCTACGCCTTCCCTATTCAACTTACGGAAAAAGCTTAACTGATGCGATTTCAGTTCTGTTTTTTTCATAAGTTGAATGGTGGAAGCTAGATATTTTACTTCATAACTTGTTAAATATGGATATTTTCTTTTACACAAATGCACCGCTATCGCTTCAGAAGGCCTTTATTAACCCTCCGGAGCTGTGTGGAGTACATTTATGATGGAAGGATGTGGATGGAGACACTTTCTTTAGCTCATACTGTGTGTATGTGAAGTTTTACCTCAAAATACCCCACAGATATTTTTATAGCATGTTAAAGGTGCCCAAGAATGCTTTTTCACAAGATGTAATATAAATCTAAGGTGTCTCCTGAATGTGTCTGTGAAGTTTCAGCTCAAAATACCCCATAGATTTTTTTTTATTAATTTTTTTAACTGCCTATTTTGGGGCATCATTAACAATGCACTGATTTACACTCGGCGCCGCCCCCTTAAATCGCGAGCTCCCTGCCACATGAGCTGTCGACTACATTACAGGGCATTTACAAAGTTCACACAGCTAATATAACCCTCAAATGGATCTTTACAAGATGTTCGTCATGCACGCTGTATGCATGCTTCGAATTATGTGAGTAAAGCATTTATTTGGATGTTAAAGTTTTATTCTGAGTGAATTTGAGGCTGTCCTCCGTGGCTAACGGCTAATGCTACACTGTTGGAGAGATTTATAAAGAATGAAGTTGTGTTTATGAATTATACAGACTGCAAGTGTTTAAAAAATGAAAATAGCGACGGCTCTTGTCTCCGTGAATACAGTAATAACCGATGGTAACTTTAACCACATTTAACAGTACATTAGCAACATGCTAACAAAACATTTAGAAAGACAATTTACAAATATCAGTAAAAATATCATGCTATCATGGATCATGTCAGTTATTATTGCTCCATCTGCCATTTTTCGCTGTTGTTCTTGCTTGCTTACCTAGTCTGATGATTCAGCTGTGCAGCTCCAGACGTTAACTGGCTGCCCTTGTCTAATGCCTTTCATAATGTTGGGAACATCATGGGCTGGCATTATGCAAATATTGGGGCGTACACCCCGACTGTTACGTAACAGCCGGTGTTATGTTGAGATTCGCCTGTTCTTCAGAGGTCGTTTAAACAAATGAGATTTATATAAGAAGGAGGAAACAATGGGGTTTGAGACTCACTGTATGTCTTTTCCATGTACTGAACTCTTGTTATTTAACTATGCCAATATAAATTCAATTTTTGAATCTAGGGCACCTTTAAAATTGCCACTTTTTGGGGGTGAGCAAAAACACAACGTTTTTGTGTGTGTCCCTTTAAATGCAAATGAGCTGCTGCTCCCGACCCCCTTTAAAGAAAAGGGTGGAGCTTCACAAGCTCATGCAACAACAAAACAGGACAATCTCACTCACTGAAAATGTCAGAAACTGTCAAAACACCTGAGTTGCTTACGAGACAGTGCTTTTCTTTTCATTTGTGTTACGTTCTCATTGGTTCAATGGTTTCATTGCGTTCAATTGTTGCTCATTTGCTCATCAGTACTCTGTGTATTTATAGCCCTCATTTTGCCATGAGTCTTTTTCTAGCTTTGTCACCTTTTGATGCTGTAGTCCACTTTTGTGAGCTTCATGTCCATGTGATTTTATTTATTTTCAAGTTATTGCTTTGTTTGTACACTTTTTGAATCATGGACTAAACTGCATTTGGGCTCAAAAATGACTCAACCTCAGTGGAAACGTTACACCTGAAACAAAATGCATCATGGTTTCCACAAAAAAATATTAAGCAGCGCAACTGTTTTCAACATTGACAATAATAATAAATCATCATATTAGAATGATTTCTGAATGATCATGTGACACTGAAGACTGGAGTAATGATGCTAAAAATTCAGCTTTGATCACAGGAATAAATGACATTTTAACATATATTAAAATTGAAAAGTTATTTTAAACTAAGTATATTTCAAAATCATTACTGAACTACTTTTACTGTTTTTTATCAAATCAAATAATAAAAGCTGCCTTGGTGAGCATAATAAACTTTGTTACACTTTACAATAAAGTTACATTTGTTAACATCAGTTAACTACGTTAGTTAACATGAACTTACAATGACAAATACTTCTAACGCATGTATTAATCTTAGTTGAATATAAATTACCATTTACTAATACATTTAATAAAATCAAAAGTCTTATCTGTTAATATTTAATGGACATGTACTAAAAATGAGTTGCATTTGTATGAATTGATAGTAACAAAGATGAAAAATACTGTAACAAATGTATTGCTCATTAATGCACAAGTAAGTAATGCATTACTTAGCATTAACTACTGGAACCTTATCGTAATGTGTTACAAAGACTTCTTTCAAAAACGTGTTTTAAAACATCATACCGATACAACTTTTGATTAGTCCAGAGAAAATATTCTCACTCAAAAAGTTTGCCCGGATTCACAACAGGTGTGCACTACATTCACGTCCATTCAAACGTGTGCAGATGTTTTGTCTTTTGCCAACGTTCAGGTTTGTTCAACTCTGACCAGCAAATTCAGATAGTGAGAATATGTTTAACCAATGTGGGATGAAAACATCACTGACTGACCTCTTGGCTCAATAAAGTGAAAACAAACATCAAAGCTTCTTGGTTTGCAGTGTTGCAGGAAAGTAAAGCAAAGTATATTTTAACTTTTAAATGTATTATTATTTGTTATTTGGGATGTATTATTTATTAAAAACAGAAGCCCTAGAGCGCAACATCATATCCTGATGAATCCGGATTATTCTAAATGCAGTAGCACATACCCGCAGTTAGCAATTATCATAAAACCCGTCCAAAACATCTACATATAAGCACTTTCTGCACATGTATCCTTACACTCTATAAAAATGCGCTCTAACATTAGAAACTAAAGAAACTAAAAGGCTCTTGACACAGATTTTTTTTAATACTGTAATATGTTCCTTGAGTATCCATTATAATGCTAAGGACGTTTTGCACAAAAACAGCCATATATTCACAAAAATATACATTAATGATAATATACATTGATTTATGTGGGCGTGTCCCTTAAGGCTTGTCAGTAAGCAGCCACTGTTGTAATTGGCTAACATCATAGCATAGGAAAAAGTATCAACGCCCCCTTGCTATTGCACATAAGTGCTTTGAAAACATCCATATAAAATCTTCATTGACAGGCAAAGCATTATAAAACTGTTGCAGTTTGCAATGTTGCTCTAATCCAATACAGATCCAATATAGTCGGCTGCTTCATCTTTCAACAAAAGTTTCTTTGCAAACTCTCCATAACACTGTGCCTCGTTTACAAAACAATCTGTTGTCAAATGCTCCGAACAAACATATAATCCTTCGACACGATCCGGTATGCCATTAAAAATTATTCATCCACTTGTTCCTGACACTGGGGTCCTTCTAAAGTCTGTACAGATACGCAAATTAGTCATCTAAAGAGGACATGTAAAAGCAAAGTTTCTTTTACTCTTCTTTTGTATTTTTGTTATTTTTTAAAGAAAAAATCTAATTTATGGATGAATATTTCTGGATAAAATCAGCACGCAGGTTGTACACACACATATGTGTGTTCGCAGTTAGTGAACAAGATCCGATGTATCTGGAATGTCACATCTACATCATGGAGGGATGAAGCAGGCTAATTATATTACAGAACTGAGGCTGAAAATGTCTGATTATAATTCAGATAAAACAATGACCATGAGATAAGACACAAGCCTGAAGCTCTCTTAAAACATCCTGTCCTGACAGGAAATGAATGCATTATATGGTACTCAATTCGATAAAACATCTTAAATATCCCCAGTGGAAATGTTGTAAGAAGAAATGCTTGAAAACAACATTTCCTGTGTACTTTCTTCTTGGTAATGCAAATCAATTATCTGTTTTCTTGTTGGCATATGGATAGAGGACCTGATTAACAGAAGTTTCCCTCCACAGAATAAGGAAATTGTTGAAGCAAAGACCAAAAGCTTCATTTCCAAATGTGTGTACATTTACATAAAAACATGAGATAGGATATGATCAAGATGCCCCATTCATATTTAAAGTTCACCTGTAGTGAAAATCAAGTTTTTAATGTTGTTTATATGTCTATGTGGTGTTTTTAATATGCTTTAAGAAAAACCATGTGCAAGTTCATAAGTCAACAGCATTGCTGAGAATTGTCTCCTTAAAACTGCAGTGAACCAAAAAACGTGATTTGAAATCGCTGGTGTTTCTGTCGTCACAAACTACCTTGAAACCAATCATGTCAATGTGTGATCATCAACGAGTGGATCTCTGAGCTGGTGCAAGTAAGTGGAGGTGGGGCTAATTTGCATATTCATAGAACCACATATACTAAATGATGCAAGGGTGTTGAGTTACATTTAAACTATTTTAAAGGGGTGGCTGATCATGATTTAAATTTTTTAACTTTAGTTAGTGTGTGATGTTGCTGTTACAGCATAAACAACATCTGCAAAGTTATGATGCTCAAAGTTCAAAGCAAAGCAAGATTTTTCCTTTTAAAGAATTATCTGTTTAAGGACTACAACAAACGGCTGGTGGGGACTACAACAAGCTTCTTCCCGGGTTAGTGACATCACTAATCTTAAAATAACAAAAGAGAAAGGGGAGAACACACAACAAAAGGGGTGAGGCCATGTTATTGCAATACAGTACGTAACACAAATGCAATAGCATTTCATAAAAGCAAGTAGTTATTAAACTAAACTCCACCTGTTCTATCTTCATGCAGCATATATTCTCTGGCTCTGTAGGCATCTTACAACAGTTCCCAAAGGAGCGATTTATAGATTATCATGACAGAATATGCTAATCTATGACTTTAAGATAGTTAACTCCACATCAGCTACATAAATTCTTAATTCTTAACTTCTTAAGTGTCTCCATCATTGTTCGATTCTGGTTTGAACATAAAAGGCTGTACAGTTTCTGACAGTTTCAGTGAGTCTAGGTATTCGGAGCTGCTAACTGCTAATGAGCTCTTGAAACTCTGTCCTCTTCTTGGGAGCAGCAGCTCATTTGCATTTAAAGGGACGCACACAAAAACAGAGTGTTTTTGCACACCCTCAAAAAGTGACAAATTTAACATGCTATAAAAAATGAACTGAGGGGTATTTTGAGCTAAAACTTGACATACACAGTCTGGGGACACCAGAGACTTATGTTACATCTTGTAAAAGAGGCATTATATGACCCCTTTAAGGCATGAAGAAACATTTTTTCAAGGGGAAAAAAAAAAAGTTTAAATATGTTTTTTTTGTGTTTTTTTTTTTGTGACCAAAGATGAATTTAAAGGGATAAAATTATTGACTACAGGGGGACTTTAAATTATTTATAGGTGACAGTCTGTGGTTGTATCACCGTGGTTTGACAAACACCAATGTTCTCAATTAATATCTTAAAGAAAAAGGAGAAACTGAGCAAAATTGAGCTTCTTTTTGAGCACTGCTAAGTGCAGTAGGGCCAAAATCTAATCACATTAACTGTTCAAATTGATCATTAAAATGGCAGCAACAGGCAGGCTATGCATTAACACTTTGCTTATTTGCCATGATGTTGGAATAAGGTCATGTTAGAGAAACAAACTTACAAGTTCCCTAAAATAACTCTCTTTTCCCCATAAAACCACTGCCATTCGAATGCATAAGTTTAATTTTTCTTCCACGCATATCACCATAAAAAATAATTATAGTCCATTTAGTATGGCAAACTAATGTAAATACACTAGAGAGAATAAAATATTCTCAAGAAGATTACAGGGACTATATCATTTTTTTGTGTGTGTGTGTTATGACTAATTACTCAGCATCGTCTGTATTAAAGAAAAAATAATCACTTCACCCGATGTTTTTGAATAAAATAGCCTTGACAGCCTACTTACTGGAGGTCCTCAACTAACGTTACTGTCTGAAGAACAGCTCTCTCCCGCCGTCGGACTTGTGTGTAGAGGTGACGTGCCCGGTGGACCAAACCACTGTGTGGCAAGGGAGGGGTAACTCAAAATGTTTCTAAACTTAAAACGGCCATTTGCGTTTGTATTGTTTTACTACTTACAGTTATTTAAGTATATATCATTTATTTACAATACTTAGTGTGGTTTTTAATTATATTTTTTTGGGGGGACAGCACTCAGATGGGGGTGGAGGTTGGGGGGGTCCTGACCCCCACGATTTACACCCCTGATTACAACCAAACACCAAAGTGAGCCAGATTATGAAGCTTTACCAATTGCAGAAGTGCCCTGAAAGGCAAACGCAATCAATCGGTTGTTGTGCAGCACAACATCCATTTATGATTTGATGATTTAATAGCAATCTAAAGGTCCAAACACAGAAAGCGAGGAAAACACGCGCACACACACACACACACAAAATCTGATTTTACTGCCAGCCCCAAAATAGTCTGTGATCAAACTCCAACTGCAAAAAAAGGCTCCAGAATGATTGAGTGAGGCAAAAATCCAATACAGCTCAATCTGAGGTAATGGCTGCCTAAGACCTCCAGCTGATTTGAAGAGAAAAACAGTACAAGTGGTGTATTGTGGGAAGGCCAGCATTCTGAAAAGGGCTTGTATTGACGTCACGCTTTGAGTGTCAATCCTTTTATACCTCTTCAACCTTGCCAATCAATGAGAGTGAGACATTATGAGCCGTTCCTCTCGGATTGAACGGAGCTCATATTCTCTTTCTCTCACAGGACTGTCACAAAAAAGAGAGCACGTTTCATGTTTGACACACATATGAGAAAAGAGCAGGGAGTCTTGGGTCAAGAGGGTTATGCAGAGACCAACGTGCTTTTGTTGGCTTTAAAAAGCGAAGATGGATATGAGGACTGCAATGGGGATGGAAAACATAAAATAATTTTCTGTCATCTGTTTCCTCTTTGACATATTGCCATGGACACACAGTCATTATTCAAAGGCAGAGTGAAGTGAGGGCAATGCTGGGAGTAGATGCAAATCTCGGGTATATAACTGCGATGATATAAATGGATATTAGTGTTGTCACGATACTGGAATTTCCAACTTCGATATGATACCTTGAAAAATGTCGATATTCAATATCATTTTCGATACCACGGGGAAAACTATCCAGTGTTATTTTTATTACTTTCATTTCTGTAGTGATTAACTGAATGCTACTGTTAGACCCACCTGAAAAACAGTAGCATCTTCTCAGCACGTTTAACTGTGTGTAATGCATTCAGGTTACATATCATACGATATTTACACGTCAATCATACAACAGTAGTTTGAATAGCCACAGAGACATTGCACAGCTTCTATGTTTTCATCCTCACTAGTGTTGGGCTCTGGTTCAAATCAAAAAGGCTGATCATGTTTTAAAAGGAACCCCACGGGTATTAATACGCGGTTCTTTGGAAAGTTTTATTCTCATCCACATTCTTCACAACTTCCCATTCTTTTCTAATCTTATCGCTAGTAAAGCAGTGAAGACTTACATCGCTTCTCTTGTTGCCCTTCGACTGAAAATTACAACCAAAAGCCGCACAAGGTGAAATCATATATTATATATTATAGCAAGTCAGTAGCTCACCGAGTGCAACCATTTGACGTCATCGACGTAGAACGCACTCCCATTGTCCAAAATATGTATAAAACGATGTGGATTTTTTAAATAATGTAAATCTTTCATGGGTTTTCTACTACATATTTCAGTAAGAGACATCATTTACGTTATATTAAGCCATACAAGTCTTAATACCAGGGGTTCCCTTTAATGCTTGCAATTAAAGTTACAAAATTTATTCAGTCAAGAGTGATTTCCTGTTTGTCTTTTGTTCTTTGATTAACATGAAAGACAACAGAAGGTTTATTAGGCTGCTGTCACTTTAAGAGCTTATGCACGGATCATCTATACTGTTATATAACTTGCGTATTCTCTCAACTATTTACGTTCCAAAACTGACTTGATTTTATCTGAATACTCAGCAAGATGGGAATTTTGAAATAATTTTGTATGTATTTGACCGTTTAAGCACAATAAGCCACGAAAAAGAAATCAGTTTGGTTCTCGCGAGCTGTTTGAGAGGTGGCTTTATGAGAGGCCACTAATATAGATCAGTGGTGAGTGCAAAACCTGCGGGAATGAGTAAAATTATGCGCAATGCAAGCACTATTCAATGAGACGAGAAATTCTGAGTGAAAATGCGCAGCTGGTATTGATACTGCAGAAAAGGAGTATTGGAATTGGAATACATCTTATTTAGATGGCAACAAATTGGTTAAGGCACACTTATTGAGGTTATCTCAAATAATTGCGATTAGATCGAATAACCATGATCAGAAGATTAATCAATAATTGCAACAGGCCTGTACTTATCTAGAAAATAGCATATAGGTTTGGAACAACATGAGGGTGAGTAAATGATGACAGAAATTGTATTTTTGGTTGAACCTCAGGCATCCCTTTGAGATAAGATTCATAACTTGAATGATATGATTAATATGAATAACATCAATGCAAAATCAGCTTTACACAATTTTCCAGCAAAAACAACTATAGTGCTATATATATCTTTACCATTCTCTAAAATTACTCATTTTTTTCTTCTTTTTTTTTGTGATACTGCCCACTTCTAATACAAATGTAGGTTTGAGTAAAACTATATTTCTGAAAACGCTTGCACCACCGTGATATGAACTATAATATTAGCAGAGGAAGTTAGGCTAACCAAACAAAGACTCGCAGGCATTTCCGCCAACTGCCTCCCCAAGGTCTGAGACTGGAGGATGCATTCAACTCAAATTCTATTCACACAAACCCACACAGCACAAACCAAACCCTATCTGACTCATGATGTGCCAGACCACTGTTTAAAAGCAGCCTCTAAACATAGCCCAAAACCAAAGCCGACAACTATTATGTTACTCAGTCTCTCGAGATGATTGACAACTGAAAGACTGAGGAAATCTATTGTGTTGCGAGAAAGGGTGAAAAGAATTAAGTTTTATTTTCTTTTTCCTTTTCCTGCCTATTTTTGCTTTTGCCACTGGGAATAAAATATTCAAAGTCAACATAAAATCAAAATGGACCCTTTTTACTTTAAGACAAATGTTTGTCTTTATAATCTTTTACCAAAATGTAATGACTTGCTCTAAACTGACTTTCCTTTTCATCTGTGTTCAGTATAGAGACCCTTTTTTTTTTTATCCAAAGAATTCCCGGATAAAACCCCATCCAGCCAAAAATATCCATCAAAACTCAAAATATGTACTTAAATGTTGCCTTCAAGGAGCATTTCAACATGGAGACAATCTAGCAGAATAACCTATTCATACCTTTTATCCCAAATTTGTTACGTCGGCTATATTTGTTGATGAGGACGAAAATCACAATGAGGAAGACACATCCAAAGCCAGCCAGACCAACAGCAATCGACATCTACAGGAAAAAAAAAAGCAATAAAGCAGTCAATGACACAGCTACGTCTGCTGAAAAGGACAATTGAAATTAAAGGAGAACTTTAGACAGAAATAACATCTTACTCCGAATGAATCTTCTTCAGGTCTTTTCGCCTCATCTTCAGGTGTTGGACCTACAGGAAATAGAAATGATGCTGTACAGTTGAGGAGGCCAACAGATGCTTTCATTTGTGCAGAGCAGTATTGTTAATGTTAACTAATACTAAACCTAGTTTTCGTTAATTGAAATAAAGCTGAAAAAATACTGAAATATAATATTACATGAAAAATTAAACAAAAAATATATTAAGAAAATTAGAAACGTTGCCTCGTAATTTAAGTCAAGTCATCTTCATATATATAACACTTTTCACAATACATATTGTTTCAAAGCAGCTTCACAGTGACAATAGGAAAATTCTTATCGAGCTAAAGTTGGTTTTTGATTGAATCACTTCCATCATAAAAATTGTTAATTATTACTTTAGGGGCTGCTTAAATGACACCTTTCCTACTGAAAAAAACCCCCTGAATACCTTTAATTCATTCTTGCCATTCATTTACGTGTTTAGTCTATAGGTTTGCGTGTTTGATTGTGCGTGTGTGCAGAAGCTTGGTTCTTTTTTTTTTTTTTTAAAAAGTGATATTTGCCAAATTACTTGTCTAGTCTGCATAATACAGAAAAATTAGTTGTGTCCGCGGATCTATTTGAACTGGAATCATTTTGATAACATTTTATCTATACATAGGGAAAGGAAAGGGAAGGAGGCCTTCGCAGGGGATAATTTAGTTGAAACGTCAGGGATGCGTTATCGTCATGTCTAGGTCCTTCATTTCATCTGGATACGGCCTGGATCTGGCAGGCTGCGTACCTACTCCCGTGGTAGTAAAATTACTAAAACTAAAACTGAAGAAAAAAGAAAGCTAAAAAGGATTATTAAACTAATATAAACAACAGCACATAACAAAATCACTAAAACCTAAACTAAAATTAAACTGAAAATATAAAATTTAAAAATAAATATTCAAAATATTAATAAATACTATACTAGTAAATAAAAAATAGTAAAATAACAGTGGAGTGAATGTAGAGGAGAGTGGGGCTAGTTGTCACACTTTTTAGTTCTTTGAATATTTCTCAGAGTTTACTTTTGAAATGTTGTTTGAAAATCAAACCATTGTTTTGCCAAATATATATTATAATTAATAAATCATCAACCAATAATCAACAACAATAAATATAAGACAATCTTTATACTGTATATAAAAAGTACTCTTGCTTTAATATATCCCAGTGTGATTCACAACTTCATAATATCCTAATTTAAAGAAATTAATTTAATTTAATTAGACTTTTGATTTAAAGGTGCCATCAAACGTTTTTTTACGAGATGTAATATAAGTCTAAGGTGTCCCCTGAATGTGTCTGTGAAGTTTCAGCTCAAAATACCCCATAGATTTTTTTAAATTAATTTTTTTAACTGCCTATTTTGGGGCATAATTAGAAATGCGCCTATTCAGGGCTGCGGCCCCTTTAATTGCTCGCGCTCTCCGTCCCCTCCCAAGCTCTCGACTCTATCATTGCATAAACAAAGTTCACACAGCTAAAATAACCCTCAAAATGGATCTTTACAAAGTGTTCGTCATGCATGCTGCATGCATACATCGGATTACATGAGTATTGTATTTATTTGGATGTTTACATTTGATTCTGAATGAGTATGAGGCTGTGCTCCGTGGCTAACGGCTAATGCTACACTGTTGGAGAGATTTATAAAGAATGAAGTTGTGTTTATGCATTATACAGACTGCAAGTGTTTAATAATGAAAATAACGACGGCTCTTGTCTCCGTGAATACAGTAAGAAACGATGATAACTTTAACCACATTTAACAGTACATTAGCAACATGCTAACAAAACATTTAGAAAGACAATTTACAAATATCACTAAAAATATCATGTTATCATGGATCATGTCAGTTATTATTGCTCCATCTGCCATTTTTCGCTGTTGTTCTTGCTTACCTAGTCTGATGATTCAGCTGTGCACAGATCCAGACGTTAATTCTGGCTGCCCTTGTCTAATGCCTTTCATAATGTTGGGAACATAGGCTGGCATATGCAAATATTGGGGTCATACATATTAATGAGCCCGACTGTTACATGACAGTCGGTGTTATGTTGAGATTCGCCTGTTCTTTGGAGGTCTTTTAAACAAATGAGATTTATATAAGAAGGAGGAAGCAATGGAGTTTGAGACTCACTGTATGTCATTTCCATGTACTGATCTCTTGTTATTTAACTATGCCAAGATAAATTCAATTTTTAATTCTAGGGCACGTTTAATAACTATTCAGCCCTGTGACAATTTCCCCCCTATTACAACTAGCCCTGCTCCTCCCATATATTTAAATCCTTCTGTTCCTTACTAGATATGTCTATTTTCATTTGGCTAAATTTATGACACTGCCTGAAAGCCACATTGTTTTGTAAGGGAGGCTTTTGTCTGAACTTGTGTGCCTTGTTCACAAGTGTCAGAGAGGAATTGCCATTTAATTGATTCGTAATGGCAGAGGTGCAGCAGGGCTCACGTATTGCTGCATCATACACCCGAAGCACGAGCCGTCCTCCGCTGGACTCAAAAACAATTACACCATCCCAAACTCTTAACGCATAGAGCATGTATACGTGCCGAATATGTGCTGCAATTCATGAGGGCTATTCTTCTGTTTATCTCTGTAAACAGCCATTAGGGGTGTCATCTTTCAAGGAAGATTTCAAGTATGGCATGGTACACAGTTACTATGTAATGCATTCTTGTTTGCTATGTTCTGTGTTTTTTTGGTGCACTTGAGAGGACCTATAACACATCACAGATGATATTGTCTTATCAAATCCTTCAATCCTGTATTTAAGATCATAGATAGTAGTGTATTTGAAACAAAATATTTGTTATGATTTGAACATGCCAGAAAAAGGACATGCGATGTGACCGATATGTTTTGTCTGTCTGTATGTTTTAATGTCAAAAAGAAGCACTTACTGTATTCAATTAGTCCTAAAGGAAAAGAAAAAAAAATAATGATTAAAAATAGAGGAATAAAAGTAAACACATATAAGTGGTTCATATATACTGCATTGTGAAATATTATTACAAATTTAAAGAACTGTTTTCTATTTTAATATATTTTAAAGTGTAATTTATTCCTGTGATCAAAGCTGAATTTTCAGCATCATATTCTCCAGTCTTCAGTGTCACATGATCCTTCAGAAATCATTCTAATATGATGATTTGATACTCAAGACACATTTCTGATTATTATCAGTGTTGAAAACAGTTGTGCTGTTCATATTTTTGTGGAAATGGTAATATTTTTTTTTTTCAGAATTGGTTGATAAATAGAAACTTCAATGAATTGAACAGCATTTATTTGTATTTATTACATTTATTAAATAGAAATCTTTTGTCACATTACAAATGTTTTTACTGTCACTTTTGTTGAATTTAATGCATCTTTGATGGATAAAAGTATTAATTTCTCTCTTTTGTAATCAAATGTTTGATTGGTATCATTTTTAAAAAACACTGATAAAGTATATTAGAATAATTTCTGAAGGATCATGTGACACTGAAGACTGGAGTAATGATGCTCATAATTTTCATTACTAGAGGAAAAAAATATGAAAAATTATAAATGTAATAATATTTCACAATATTGCTGTTTTAATGTATTTTTGATTAAATACATCCAGCCTTGGTGAACATAAGAGACTTTCAAAAACATAAAAAAATGTAATGTTTCTGAAGTTTTGAGTGGTACTGTACATATATCAGGGTGTTTCAGAATAAAATGAATAAATATTCATACCTCATGATAAATGATAAATTACATTGTGCAGACTTACCGTCATCCTCACTGAATGGTGGATCGAGGAAAAAGCCGTGGACAGTTTTGGTAACTGACCCAAGAAAGTTAGTGGCTACTAGGGTGTAGTATCCGTTGTCGTAATGTGTTGGGTTTTGAAAAGTCAAGCAGCCTTCCAAGTAATCTTGGTAGTAAGCCATCTCCGTGCGGATATATTCGCTCTGCAGGATCTCGCGGTCCTTGTGGAACCAGCGCAGTGTGGGATGGGGAAAGCCCCTCACGGTGAACTCGATGCAGGTGAGATGGCGATTTTCTGGCTCATCCAGCTTCAGAATTACTGGCGGAACTGAGGAAAGAAAAATGGAGGTTGCAGCTACAGGAATTGCTCTTTTTTTTTTTTTGGCCTTTTATTAGGTAGGATGCTACATTTGCACTATATATTGATAATAATAAGAAATCTATAATTGATGATGATAATATATAAAGTATAAATTTCCATTCACTTTCCTTGTATGGAAACCAGAAGCTCAGACATTCTGCCTAATATCTTATTTTATGTTTCACAGTCACATATAAAAGAAAATAATACAGGAAACATGAGACAATGACGTGAGCGAGTAAATCATAAACTTTCTACTCCTTTATAAGTTTCTTGTCCTTTAAGGTAACAGACTCACTTTTTTAGTGAAATGCAACTGTGAAATGCACAGATTTCTTAACAATGGAGTTGTTGTCGAATAAAAAGCAGAACCAGTGAAACTTGTCATGCCTACTGTTATGTTAATATTCACTTTACGTTTATAAATTGGGTCTCCAATAAAAAAATGGACAGAGCATGAATTGACAGAGGGACGGCTCGTAATCTTGCTGTCACAGACTCTATATTATTGTACACTATTCAAAGGTAAACCGCATGCAAACTTCTTGTCCGACACTGAGCATTTGTTTGTCATTCAAATGAGAAGGCATCATTATTGTCAGCTGCCTTCTCTCACCGAAGTGATTTGTGCTTGGCTGACTGATGAGACTAGACGAGAGATAGATCCCTCCTGTAGAGCGGCTCGGCACACATCCCGACTAAACAGATGACATGTGTTTTAGAATCAGCATGCAGCAGCACCCTTGCTCTCGGCCTGTCTGCTCTCACTGCTGCATGAGGCCTGTCATTTAAGGAGTCCTGCTGCAATCCCACTAGGAGAGAGAAAGAATGGGAGGGATGTGCATCCCATATGTGCATCTCATATTCCAGAGCTTTTGATCGGAATGCAAAATTCCAACTGGTGCACCTTTCATTATAAATACGCCTGAAACAGAAACCTTTTGGCTCTTTTGACACTGCACCCAATTGTGATGTTTCTCGAATCTGATCTTTAGGACTGATTGTCCATATCGTCATATAATGAAATCAGATCTGTCTGTTCTGACATTATAGTCAATATCCAGTCAATAGGATATTACATTTAAAATAAAATTTAAAATATAAAAATTCGCTTTCCAATATAATACATACACGAGTGTGTCAAAAGAAATATGGCAAAATATAGAAATTATAAAAAACATATATAATTATTACTTTAGAATATTTGATGGGATACCAAATTTTTACAGGATAAAAATCTAAATATAATATTTAAATTTGCTATATAAATGGATTATAAGCCATCATCAATCATTCCTTATTCTTTTTTAATAAAGACAAGACCCTGTACTTGGTTCAAAACCAAAACCAAACTTGACAATTTTTCCACTCAGAGCCTGTATATCTTGCTGCTGTCATTTCAATTTAACGTCAAAGTCATTAGTCAGCAGAGTGATAAAATGTAATGCGTTTCATCTACTCGCTGTCTTAAAATCATGTGCTGTTTAATGAACATAATGATGCCTGAGTGTCAGATCAAATCTGAGTCCTAAAACATTAACGGCATCAGCGAGAATGGTGGATTTTTCTTATTAAAGCACGGAAATGTTGCAGATTCAGTTTTTCCACTGGCTGATTTTCATCTTATACCTGTTCAAGCCAGTTTAACACGGCGCAGGGAAAGAGGTCTATTTTTATGTGTCACAACCTAACGCGATCCCTAAATGCATGCACACTCTCTGATTAAATTAACACAAAGGCTTACAGGTTCATTGCTGTTAATTGGTATATCGGTTTATTTAGAACCTTGTTCTATTTTAAATGTGTCCATACACATATACATTTTTTTCAGAGGGATTATGGTGTTATCTGCATTAAAGATTGCAATGATTTCAGTAAATGCATTTTTAATGTGATTTCTAAATAAGGATTCACAGCTCATATTCAAATTGTTCAAATAAAATGACTTTTTAAGCTATGTGGTTGCTCTGAGTGGTTTTAGTGTGTTGCTAAGCAGCTGCTGAGTTTAGGGTGGATAATTTTCTGATATCAATCTGTAAAAATATATTCAGTATAAATCTGGGGCCGTATTCACTAAACATCTTAAGTCGCCAATTTAGGAGAAACACTTAAAAATAATGGGCGTGTCAGTCCTAATTTTAGGAGTCCAAAATTTTTGCTCTGAGAGTATTTCACAAAGCATTTCAGCGCTAAAACTAGCTCCTAAATCTGTGAAACACTAGGAGTAGTCAAGAGGACTCCTAAGTCACTAAGACCAAATCACAAACAGTCCTAATCTACCCAAAGACACTGTACACCATGAGATAATAGCGATAGAGCCTTAGGTGCTGAACTTTTTCTTCATAAATGCAATACATTTTGATTTATAGATTTGAATCTACGATGAGACGCCAAAAATAAATCTTTAACAAATAAATAAATATTGTCCGATGGACAATACCTGTGGCAGTGGTTTTCATGAGTTCACAAAAATGATTGAATAGAGTAATAAAATATATAATAAGCGTAATTTGGTGTACTGTCCAAGGGGATCGAGGGCTCCGAGCTTGGAATTCAGCCCAAACCCAAAGTTCTCCCCGTATCCCCAGGACCCCAGCCGAGAGTGAGGAGAAACAATATTGTTTGAATTACTTTCCCAATCTTTTTTTTTTTTTTTTACCAACTAATGAAAGATAAAAACATTGGCCAATCAGAATCCTGCTTTAAAGAGCTTGAGCATTTCAAGTGGCAGATGACAGAACTGCAGCATGCTTTGAATAAACAGAACAATACTGTGCGCTGATGTGGACGCTAATATAGTTCACTATCAGTCAATCATGTTCGACTTTGGTGCGGGACAAGCATGTGCTGGTCTGGACGAACAACACAGCGACGGTGACATACATCAACCATCAGGGTGGACTACGTTCATGTCGCAACTCACAACTCACCAGCAATCTCCTCCTCTGGAGTCAGCAGTGGCTCAGGTCGCTCCATGCCATTTACATTCTGGGCAAGCTTAATCGTGCAGCTGACATGCTCTCATGACAGCTCATGTTCCCGGGAGAATGGAGACTCCACCCCAGGTGTTCCAGCTGATATGGAGACATTTCAGAGACGTGCAGGTAGACCTGTTTGCCTCTCCAGAGTCTTGCCACACAGCTGGCCCTGGGGCCTACGCAAATATGCCTTTACCCCAGTGAGATTGCTCGCACAGGTCAGGGAGGACGAGGAGCAGGTCTTGATGGTTGCGCCCTATTGGCCCACCTGGACCTGGTTCTATGGGCCTTATGGTCCTCACGACAGCCTCTTCCTATCAAATTCCCCTGAAGAAGGACCTGCTTTCTCAGGGATGGGGCAGCACTTTGCGGGCATAAATGCACCGCAATTGCACGGGACGCAGCAGACTGAA
This sequence comes from Ancherythroculter nigrocauda, assembly GCA_036281575.1. Taxonomy (NCBI): domain Eukaryota; kingdom Metazoa; phylum Chordata; class Actinopteri; order Cypriniformes; family Xenocyprididae; genus Ancherythroculter; species Ancherythroculter nigrocauda. The sequence goes on from VTFQ01000004.1 coordinate 54,945,605, forward strand.
GTGGCCTACCACCAGCAATGGCAGAAATGATCACTCAAGCCAGAGCCCCCTCTACTAGGCGAGCTTATGCCTTGAAGTGGAGTCTGTTCGTTAATTGGTGTTCTTCCCATCAGGAAGACCCCCGTAAATACTCGATCAGCTCTGTGCTTTCTTTCCTGCAAGAAAGGCTGGAGCGAAGGCTGTCTCCCTCCAATTTGAATGTGTATGTTGTTTTCTGACCGTATGGCAGTTCTTTCCAAAGGCTCACTCATCAACTCAATGAAAAACACCTCAAAGGTCGTCTTTTTGCACTGCCTGCTGTGATAATTACTATTAAGTGTGCACACTATTTTTGTTGCTACTGGCTTGAAATAGCACTTTTTTTATGTGCCGTGTGTGCGCTGCTAGAGTGAACGCATCCTGTGTCTGGGATGGTGGTTACCTTTAATAAAGTTATTTACAATGAATTTTAAGAATATTCTTTTTTTAAGAATTCAAAATCTTCTTAAGTTTTGTCTTCAGAACAATCTTTAGGGAAAAAAAAACATTTCCAAATGTTTATATTCTTAACTAATCCAGCCCCTGATCACTAAAAGTACCAGCATATCTTTCCTCAACAAGCTGCATAATTTGATGTATCATTTCAGTGTGAGCAACACCATTAAGAATGAGACATGAAAACCTGTAACAAGTAAAATATACGTACATAGCACAGCCAGCTGAAGGGACACATTGGTCATCCCAACCACATTCTCAGAGATGCAGGTCAGAACAAATCCATTGTCATCTCTGCTCACGTTGACCAGTGTCAGGTTGATGGAGTGAATGTTGGGCCAATAGACATTCGACTGGAGGGCAGACGAGAAACATTATGCTATGGTTAGATTGAAAATAAGGTTAAACAGTTTGTTTGGTGTGGGATGTATGGAGCTCACCTGGTGCGTGTTGATGGAGTGAAGGCCGTTCACAGTCCAGTCGACCTCAGGTACCGGAGAGCCAGAGCCATTACAGCTGAGTGTCACATTATCGCCCTCCATCACAGTGAGGTTACTGTGAGCAACGCTGATATCTGGCAGGTCTAGATCAAAGCAAGTCTATTCTTTGATGGCATCCTTATAAGAATTTATACTAAATACATCAGAGATTGATTTTTATTTTTTTATTTATTAATTTTTTTACCACCAGTCCATAATTAACAAATTAACATGGTACAGTGGGTATGGAAAGTATTCAGAGCCCCTTAAATGTTTCACTCTTTGTTATATTGCAGCCATTTGCTAAAATCATTTAAGTTCATTTTTTTCCTCATTAATGTACACACAGCACCCCATATTGACAGAAAAACACAGAATTGTTGACATTTTTGCAGATTTATAAAAAAAAAAAACTGAAATATCACATGGTCCTAAGTATTCAGACCCTTTGCTGTGACATTCATATATTTAACTCAGGTGCTGTCCATTTCTTCTGATCATCCTTGAGATGGTTCTACACCTTCATTTGAGTCCAGCTGTGTTTGATTATACTGATTCGGACTTGATTTGGAAAGCCACACACCTGTCTATATAAGACCTTACAGCTCACAGTGCAAATGAGAATCATGAGGTCAAAGGAACTGCCTGAAGAGCTCAGAGACAGAATTGTGGCAAGGCACAGATCTGGCCAAGGTTACAAACACATTTCTGCTGCACTTAAGGTTCCTAAGAGCACAGTGGCTTCCATAATCCTTAAATGGAAGATGTTTGGGATGACCAGAACCCTTTCTAGAGCTGGCCGTCCGGCCAAACTGAGCTATCGGGGGAGAAGAGCCTTGGTGAGACAGGTAAAGAAGAACCCAAAGATCACTGTGGCTGAGCTCCAGAGATGCAGTCGGGAGATGGGAGAAAGTTGTAGAAAGTCAGCCATCACTGCAGCCCTCCACCAGTCGGGGCTTTATGGCAGAGTGACCCGACGGAAGCCTCTCCTCAGTGCAAGACACATGAAAGCCTGCATGGAGTTTGCTAAAAAACACCTGAAGGACTCCAAGATGGTGAGAAATAAGATTCTCTGGTCTGATGAGACCAAGATAGAACTTTTTGGCCTTAATTCTAAGCGGTATGTGTGGAGAAGACCAGGCACTGCTCATCACCTGTCCAATACAGTCCCAACAGTGAAGCATGGTGGTGGCAGCATCATGCTGTGGGGGTGTTTTTCAGCTGCAGGGACAGGACGACTGGTTGCAATCGAGGGAAAGATGAATGCGGCCAAGTACAGGGATATCCTGGATGAAAACCTTCTCCAGAGTGCTCAGGACCTCAGACTGGGCCGAAGGTTTACCTTCCAACAAGACAATGACCCTAAGCACAGGGCTAAAATAACGAAGGAGTGGCTTCACAACAACTCCGTGACTGTTCTTGAATGGCCCAGCCAGAGCCCTGACTTAAACCCAATTGAGCATCTCTGGAGAGACCTAAAAATGGCTGTCCACCAACGTTTACCATCCAACCTGACAGAACTGGAGAGGATCTGCAAGGAAGAATGGCAGAGGATCCCCAAATCCAGGTGTGAAAAACTTGTTGCATCTTTCCCAAAAAGACTCATGGCTGTATTAGATCAAAAGGGTGCTTCTACTAAATACTGAGCAAAGGGTCTGAATACTTAGGACCATGAGATATTTCAGTTTTTCTTTTTTAATAAAAAATGAACTTAAATGATTTTAGCAAATGGCTGCAATATAACAAAGAGTGAAAAATGTAAGGGGGTCTGAATACTTTCCGTACCCACTGTATATGGTTAGATCATTTTGTTTGCTAATACCAAAGTGTAACAGTTGGTGTAAACTAGCTAGCATGGCAATTAGCATGGTAAAGAAAAAGCTATTCCTTTTTTTCCCCCTCTAAGCAGGAAATTAGGTAAATATTATGCCTAACTATATTTCAGGGTACCTACACCTCCAGGCGTTATGTCATATCTTGTGGTGTTCCCCGAGGCTCAGTTTTGGGTCCTCTATTATTTCACCTTCATTTAACTGGTGTAATTAATCAGTACAGTATTTCCTTTCACCAGTATGCAGATGACATGCAACTCTATCTTTCACTTGTGCTAGAATCCCCCAATACAATTTTCACCCTGCTGGACTGCACATAAAGAGCATAAAATTGTGGATGTCACATAACTTTCTACAGCTAAACAAAAATAAGGTATGATAATGATGCACAGAGAACATCTATTGCTCATATCTTGACTCTCTATCACTAAAATCCAGTAATCAGGTCAACTAGGAATCATGTTTAATAGTGACCTTAGTGTTAAAAAACATAGCAATGCTACTAAAACAGCATATTATCACATCTCCAAAGTACGTGATATTCTCTCCCCTTCTGACAATGAGAAAGTTGTTCATGAAATTGTTACATCTAGACTTGATTATTGCAATAGCGTTTAAGCTGGGTTATCAAACACTCGGATCCCTTCACTGGCTGCCTGTATCACTCATAACTGAATTCAAGATCCTCTTATTAATGTCTTCCTGGCACTGCCCCAAAATACCTTTCTAATTTGTTGAATAAAAATTCTCAAGCAAGATCGTTCCGAACATCCAATAGTAACTTGTTCGTTGAGTCTAGGGCCTTTCCTTGGTTTATTTTATTGTTGTATTTTTTTATTATTATATTATTACTGTTACGTGTATGTTATTTCTTTCTTTTTTTGTGTGTGAATGCACAGATGTATTTCTTCTGTAAAGAATCTTTTTAAAAGGTGCTATATACATCTATAAATAAAGCTTTAGTTACTTTACTAAACTTTTACTTTACTCTTTTTTTTTAAATGAAAAATATGCTTTTCTCATCAGTATATGATGTTTTTTTCTAAATATGTTTGCATGACAAAAATATGCATAATTTTTTCTTTCATTACAAGGACATTGTAACTGACAGATCTTACCCTATTCTCCCCAATACTGCATCATAATGTGAAATAAGTATTGCATCATACAAGTAATATAATCTTATATAAAAAGACATAGTGCATGCTTGGCCTACAGCTGTATTATTTATGAAGAAAGATGTCTTACCACACTGGGCAATGCTCATTGATCTCAGACGAATCTTGTATGCGCCGTTCTTGCAGTAGAGTTGCTGGGTGTGCAGGCCGGCTTCACCTCGCAGCTGCCAGAGCTGAATCCATCGGATCTCACAGCCACAGTCAAATACGACTCCCTCCAGCCTCCTGCATCAACAACACAAAGTTAACGGTAGTTATACAATCCCCAAACACCACTGTTAACTCAGAGCTGGGCATACAAAATCTGTCAGTATTTTCCTGCCCTGGTTGAAAACAGCAGTTCTGTGACACTATCTCCAGTGTAGTGTGAAATAGTGACCCAGGCTGATTACTAAAAGGTTGTAGGTTTCCCACATGGGGAGATCCATAAGCAATCCTCATCATGCCCTTGAGTAAGACACATAACCACAGGCTGCTCCAGGGGGACTGTTTTGTAGCCTGTTTTGAAAAAAGCATCTGCTAATTGAATGTTTACCATTGCATGACATGCACTGAAATGCACACATGAGCATTTTGTCAGTTGCATCTTTTGACGTCGCATACATGATGTATAACATAAACAACATTAAAAGCATGGATATTTACATTTCAAAGCTGTAAAACTGGCAAGTGCACATAACATATAATTCCTATTCCAAGCAGTGACATTGAAGATTTAGTTACTAAAACATGAGATCAGTAAATGTAGTATTATGCAAAAAATAAATAAATAAATAAAAAATATGCAAAATAAACAAACAAACAAACACCTCAAGACACATTTTCTGAAGGCAGGTCTTAATACCTTCTAGATATTTGTTGTTTTTAGTATAGTGTTTTTATATACGTGGATTTTTTTTTGTGTGTGTGTGTGTGTGTGTGTGTGTGTGTACATATACACTCATAATTTACCGTTCAATATTCCAGTTCAAATAAATCTTTTGAACATTCTATTCACCAAAGAATCCACAAAAATATGAACCAGCACAACTGTTTTGAACATTGATAATAATAATAAATGTTTCTTGAGCAGCAAATCAGCATATTAGAATGATTTCTGAAGGATCATGTGACACTAAAGACTGGAGTAATGATGTTGAAAATTCAGCTTTGATCACTGGAATATATTTGAATAGAAAACAGTTATTTTAGATTGTAATAATATTTCACAATATTACTGATTTTTCTGTATTTTTGAGCAAATAAACACAGCCTTGGTGAGCATTAAAAAAAAAAAAAAATCTTACAGATTGCAAATTTTTCTGCAAAGACTGCAAAAATATAGTTCCAGTCCTAGGTGCATTATTACTTGATTTGCATAGAAAATATAATCATTGATAGGACATAACATGCTTCTATTATATATTATTTATTAAATATTCATATTTACGTATATAATATATTTTAAAATATATAATAGAATTTCTCTTCTAAAACTAATTACATTTTTGATGATCTGCATATTATGCTGACAAATACTGTAGGTACATGTGAAACCATCGATTACTGAAACAATACAACATTTCACTTCTTGAAAAACACAGTCCCAGTGGCTGAATGGAAAGAAAGATGAGGCGCTCACAACGTGATGAACTGTATATCATTACCCACAGGCTTTGATCTCAGCGTGAAACTTTAGTCCATTAATCTGTATGCTCGGGTTAGAAAATACACTACTGTATTTTTCCAGAGCCCTTCATTATTTTGCAAATCCCTTTCTGCAAACCTCCAGGAGTCAGGTCATCCGCAAGAACAAATGCATCTGTACAGCATGAATAAGCCGACAGGTAGAATTGCCAAAGTGATTTGAATCTAATTCTGAGAGAAATGTGAAACTGTTTTTTCAAGAAGTTGAGTCTAACAACAATAAAAAAAAGATGTGTTTCATTTTCTAAGTAATTACACGTGCTTTGAGTTTAAACTCAGGCATCATTTACGCTGCCAGGAATAAACCAGCGACGGCCAACGGGGGGCCTGACTATCATCAACAATGATTGACAGCCCATAACATGATTATGCATGCTGATGAGGTTTAGTTGTGTGTGTGCACCTGAAAGAAATTGAGAAACAAATCTGTAAGATGCAAAGAAACTCTTCTGAATCTAATGGGATCAATTTCATTTGAAGAATAAAACAAAACATGGAAGAACTGGTTTGCTTCAAAAAAAAAAAAATTAAAATGAGACCCAACATACTACTAAAACTGCTTAAAAATATATATTTAAAAATGAACATTTAAATGTATTATATGGTTATTATTTGTTTTCCGAATGTCTCCTGAATTTCAATATTTTCATGGTTTCCCCTGCTCTCCGTGACCCCGTCAGATCAGACCTGTGACCCATCGGTTGAGAGCCACTGTCCTAAAGGATAAAGTCTGAATTCTCCATTCTTCTTCCAAACCCTCAGGCTGATATTATATTACAATGACTGTTAGGATGGATTCACTGGGTCTGAAAATCAATAATGCCAGTGAATCTCATCTAGCTTTGAAGATTACACCGTTATTACAGCACCACAGCAACAAAACTGATACCAATCTACACCATTAATCTCCATAATACATGCAATTTGTTCAGCGAAGTTCAAATTTGTTTGGTAACAAAGTATATTCAGTGGAAATAAATGCAATTTATCCAGTTGTTCTTTTCCTTGCCTCTTCTTTCACTGCAGAGATGCAGCATCCATTTCATTTTAAAGCATTCAGGAGATTTCACTCCTTAAAAACTAACAAAAGAGCTGACTGGATTAACTAGAAAGATTTACATTCACTTGAGAAATTTCCTTGACGTTAAGATTTCATTAATTCCCATGACTTTTCCAGGTCTGAATATAATTTCCCTGACATTTAAAGATTATTATGGAAGCTCATTTCCGTCACAGGATTAAATAATAATAATAATAATAATAACTGTGACAAATCTCACAATTCTTTTTTTTTTTTTTAATTGCAACTTTATATCACACAATTGCAAGGTATAAACTTATAACTGCGAGTTTACATACCTGTTTCACAATTTTGACTTTTTCTCACAATCTCAAAATTTATAATCTCACAATTATATATACTGTATATCCAATTAGATTCAAAAAAGGAAAAAATAAAGACATTTTTCCATAGATTTTCACAAATGTAGTAGTAGTAGATAAAAAGCAACATTTTTTAAAAAAATATATACTTATAGTTTTGATAAATATTGCTGTTTATCTACTGCTACATTTGTGAAAATCTATGGGAAAATGTCTGTATTTTTTGAATCTAATTGGCAATAATGAATGTTTTGCTGAATGGTTGGTTCTTGTGAGTGAAAAAAACACCATCTAAGCTAAGTAAATACATATTTTCTGTAATATATTTTTTTCAATCAAAGCAACTGTCATTTCATCCCAACAGTCATACTGTCAAAACTAAAGGCTAAAAAATAGTGAACTATAATCTTTAAGCCCATCTTGATGTCACTTCCTTCAAAAAGGAGATGATAGATAGATAGATAGATAGATAGATAGATAGATAGATAGATAGATAGATAGATAGATAGATAGATAGATAGATAGATAGATAGATAGATAGATAGATAGATAGATAGATAGATAGATAGATAGACAGAGGAGACACTCAGACATTATGCTAATGAAGTCTGCAAATGTTTGTCTACTAAGTGTCCTTGAAGACAATGACTTTGTTGGATTTATTGCAATGCAGTTTTTCATTTTCATCTTAAGTGTAGTTTAACCACATGATAAATCATTTTGATGACACATCATGCCAGTCGTGAATGTCACTCTGAGATAATACAGAATAGCAAGAGAACTCTGAAACATCATTTTGAATGGACACATCATGCATACTGTTTTAATAATTCCAGACTTTTAAAGGGATAGTTCACCCAAAAATGAAAATTCTGTCATCGTTTACTCACCCTCATGTCATTCCAAACCTGTAGACTTTCTGCTGTGGAACACAAAAGAAGATATTTTGAAGAACTTTGGAGTCTAAACAACATTGGAGCCCATTGACTTCCATTGTATGGAAAACAACAACATTTTTTAGAATTTTTTTTGGAACAACATGAAGGTCTGATAATGATGACAGAATTAGCATTTTTGTGTGAATTATCCCTTTAAATGTCTGGATTTATTGTCTTACAGCTAACCTTTTAACATCGCAGCATTTGCATATGTCCTGTTTAATTTTGTCTGTTGGTACAGTCATTGTTTTGGATATGCTTGACAATTTCTTGTGGCAGTAAAGATAATATGTACATTACAATAGTAGTTACATTTATATGGACGCTTTTTTTTTCAATCAGAATGAAATCAATCCAATTTATGAATCCAAACAACAATGCAAAATAAAGTGATCAGGTTGATGTGCGCATTTGCACCACTTCACAGAGAATTTTAGATTGGCATAACAGTCATACATTATATTTAACGACAACATCAGCTAGTTCCATGCGTCATACGTGATTACACTCTTTCTATGTCATTGCACATGCACAAAACTTTCCAGTTTAAGTTTTCAGTCCAATCAAGTGTTTACTGTAAAAAATGACCGTGATTTTAACAGTAAAAGACTGTAAAAATGCTGCGGTGAAAAACTGTCAATTGGTTTACAGAAAGTTTCCGTACTATATACGGTGAATAACTGTAATAGATCTAATGGTACATTTAATGTAATTTTACGGTAAAATACCATTAAATTCACAGTTTTTGGAAGTGTAAAATAACAATTCATTGTAAAATTTACAGTGAAAAAACGTAAATTGACATTCCCACAATTCCCTGCGTGACACTTCACATTTGATATATTTTCGTTGAAATAACTCTGTTTCTTCTTAGTTTTTCTCATTTTTTTCTAATCAGTTATGTACATTAGGGTTTTATGTTACATCTAATGTTGTTAAATTAATGTTTATTGCATTTTTAAAATTTCATGCATGTTACCATGATGGTGTTTAGTGTGTGTGTGAATGACACTGTGCGCACCTTCTATATATTAGTATTGTGCTCTCAGCTTGTGGAAAAGCTGCTTGTGATGAACTTTGATTCATCATGTGACTCTTATCATCACTGTTTTTGGTGACTGTCAGTGTATTATAAAGGTACAAAACAGATATTAGTACTTCATTAGGTTGGTAAATTAACATTATATCAGTTAATGAAATACGTTATTTTACCATAAATTTAACAGATTTTTTTTTACGTTGCTACTGTATTTTTTACAGTAAAGTTCTGGCAACCACAGCTGCTGGTTTTTTACCGTAAATTTTACTGGGATTTTTTTTACAGTGGAGGGATTAGAAAAGGAAATTTGAATCGGTTTGGGCATTTTTATTCCGATTGAGGTGTTTACATGGAGCATTTTCATTCGTTTTGGACTTTTAAACCGACTGTAATACAATGCTCCATGTAAACGCATCTAGTGATGTCATTTTAGCAGGGTTTCCCACAACATTTATCCAATGTGTTCTCACTTCACAGTCATTCATCATTAATAGTTAAAGATTCTTTAGGAAATAGGGAACGGAGACGTAATGCTGAACAAGACTGATTGAAATGGAACAATAGCAAAAGAGGCAACTGGAATAACTACAAAGATTTACATTCACTCTAGAAATTTCCATTAAGATTTCATTCATTTCCACAACTTTTTCAGGTCTGAACATTATAATTTTCCTGACATTTACAGATTAGTTTGTTTCTGCCATGGAATAAAAAAAATAATAATTAAAAAAAAGGTAATTGTGAATTGTGTCACAGTTCTGAACTTTTTTTCAATTGTGAGTCATCACACAATTCAGATTTTTTTCTCACAATTGTGAGTTTATAACTTGGAGTTGAGGCATAAAATCACAGTTTTCATCTTGCAACCCTGACGGAATTGTGAGTTTACATCAATTACAGTATACAAATTACTTAAAATTGAGTTATTCACATATTCTTATTCTGTGACAACTTATTTACATTATGTGATGTTTTTTTTTTTTTTTTTTTTTAAGTTGTGTAAATTTTGGGGAAAAAAAGGGGGTCTATCCATAAAGGTGTTACAATCACGCCTGTCCCGGACTCCGTTTCCCAGAATCCTCCCTGTTCCCACCATTCCTGGATTCCCTGCACCTGTTGTCATCGTCAGCACTCCCTTTAAGTTGGACTCACTCCTTGCACTCCCTTGTCGGTTCTTATTGTTAGTTTATATGTGTGTATGGTTCTCCGTTTCCTTGTGATAATAAATACCCTGTTTATTGAAGTCCGTAAATGCCTCATCTCTACCGCAACCTACACCATTGTAACAGAAGAAAGGACCCAACCGTTGGACTTCAGCAAACAAAATGGGTATCTTCCTCGTTCCATTGTCCTCGGAGAACTGTCAGCGCCTGCCTCCCAGCAAGGAGCTCACTTCAGCAGTCGATCGTCTTTGGGGATTTCGGCAGGACGGTCGCCCGCTGGAGAGGTATGTGGAGGAATTTTCTGAGCTTGCTTACTTGGTGAACTGGCCGGATGCCCCACTTAACGCTTGTTTTCTGGCGGGTCTGGATGAGGACATGATTCGCTTCAGTGAACCTGCATGTTTTTTTCCCCCTAGTCGAGACTATTAATCTGATTCTCTTTCTGAATGGTTTTGATTTTGAAGTTGAAGAGGTTCAAAAAGAATCGTGTTTTCCTCGTCCAGTCCCTGCAGAAATACAAGCGGCCTGGCCAGTTCGCCAACAGCTAGTTTCCCCCACATACCCCTCCAGTGGGTATTCCCCTGGTGTCCTGCCTGACAAAAAGCCCAAGCCACCCAAAGAGAAGTCCACTGCTAGGCCCAGACGGCCGAAAAAGAAGGCCGCCAAGCAGCCCAAGTCTCCAGTGAATTCTGCCTCCGAGCAACCCAAGTCTCCAGTGAGTAAAATGAATGATTGGCTTATTGACTTTTGGATGGAGCCAGTAGCTCCAGCAGCCCACGAGCCCACTCCATTCCACGAACCCTTCCTGCCCTCCCTAAATCTCCCGAATTTTGGAACTTGTGGGTGGAACACATGTGGGTGGGGCTCAGGATCCACCATGGGTGCCCCGGCCGCCACAAGACTCCTGACCCGCCGTGACGGCCCGAGCTCCTAGACCCGCCCTGGAGACCTCCGCACCCGTCTGCACCTCCCTCCACACCTGTGTGAAGGTCTCCAGGGCGCCCACCCCCCCTCCCCCATGGTTACGGTGCGAGGACGCGCCTACCGGGGAGGGGGAGGTAATGTTACAATCACGCCTGTCCCGGACTCACTCCTTGCACTCCCTTGTCGGTTGTTATTGTTAGTTTATATGTGTGTATGGTTCTCTGTTTCCTTGTGATAATAAATACCCTGTTTATTGAAGTCCGTAAACACCTCGTCTCTACCGCAACCTACACCATTGTAACAAAAGGAGGATGGAGTGCAAAAACTTTGAAGCTCAATATCTCAAAACTGCTCAAAATGCATTTCAGACTTTATATTGCAATTCTGATTTTCTTTTCATCTGAATTGCGGGGAAAAAAAAATTGTGAGATACACCGATCAGGCATAACATTATGAGCACTGACAGGTGAAGTGAACAACACTGATTATCTCTTCATCACGACACCTGTTAGTGGGTGGGATATATTAGGCAGCAAGTGAGAATTTTCCTCAAAGTTGATGTGTTAGAAGCAGGAAAAATGGGCAAGTGTAAGGATTTGAGTGAGTTTGACAAAGCCCAAATTGTGATTTCTAAACGACTGGGTCAGAGCATCTCCAAAACTGCAGCTCTTGTGGGGTGTTCCCGGTCTGCAGTGGTCAGTATCTATCAAAAGTGCTCCAAGGAAGGAACAGTGGTGAACCGGCAACAGGGTCATGGGTGGCCGAGGCTCATTGATGCATGTGGGGAGTGAAGGCCCGTGTGGTCCGATCCAACAGACGAGCTACTGTAGCTCAAATTGCTCAAGAAGTTAATGCTGGTTCTGATAGAAAGGTGTCAGAATACACATTGCATCTCAATTTGTTGCGTATGGAGCTGCATAGCTGCAGACCAGTCAGGGTGCCCATGCTGACCCCTGTCCACCGCCAAAAGAGCCAACAGTGGACACGTGAGCATCAGAACTGGACCACGGAGCAATGGAAGCAGGTTATTGCGCCCTGCCACAAAGCAAAAATGGTTCAGGAATGGTTTGAGGAGCACAACAGTGAGTTTAAGGTGTTGATTTGGCCTCCAGGTTCCCCAGATCTCAATCCAATCGAGCATAAGTGGGATGTGCTGAACAAACAAGTCTGATCCATGGAGGCTCCACATCGCATCTTACAGGACTTGAAGGATCTGCTGCTAACATCTTGGTGTCAGATACCACAGCACACCTTCATGGGTCTAGAGGAGTCCGTGCCTCGACAGATCAGGGCTGTTTTGGCAGCAAAAGGGGGGGAACTGTTGGAACTGTTGCTGAAATGATCTCTAAAGCACCCCACCTGGTAAATATGCTTAATTCACCATAACAGTTAACAATTAATTTCTAATTTCCTAGAGGACAGATTTGGAGAAATGACATGCGTTGTTTATATCATCATCCACAATATCCACATCAGCCAGAACAGGAAAAGACAGCACTGCACACAGGCCCGAAATCCCTCAACACATTCTGAAATGAAAGGCCAAAAATGTGCATAATAAAAAATTAAGCAGGACATATGTCAGTGGCTCTGCAAGTTGTGTTCAGCCACAATAAAGAACGAGGACGGGACGTATCAAATTAAAAAAAATTGAATGGTTTTGTCATTTTAAACACAACACAACAGCACCATGTCGTCGCTCACAATCAATAAACAAACTCATCACTTTATGTACATGTAGATTGCTCAAATATTCATGACAAACAAGAAAATGAGGTCAGGCTCCCAGCAGACAAGACCAATACATTTCAATGCCATGTCTTAATTATCCAGCACAAGCAACTTGATTGTTCGCAGACATGTAAAGAGTGTTTCTGCTTCATCACTGGAGAAGTTTTGATTTGACAGAGACACGAGTCTATTTGAGGGGGGAGAGCGGTGGGTGCACAAACAAATTAGTTGACAGTAATGTGCAGAAGACATTTCTGATGAACACAGCAATGCAACTGAGTATCAAGCCTGGATTTCAGTGTCCAATTTGGCAGGCGAGTGCTGCTTATCACAGAAAATCTGTGCAGAGAGAGTTTTGACATTTATCATAGATTGAGGAATCATTGCTTGGTGTGTCTATAGTGTGATTTGGCGACTAAATTCATGTAGTAATCTCACTTTGGTGGAATACTGTTAAAGGGATAGTTCACCTAAAAATGAAAATTGTGTCATCATTTACTCACCCTCAAGATGTTTCAAACAACTGTATGAATTTCTTTCTTCTGCTGAACACAAAAGAAGATATTTTGAAGAATGTTGGTAACCAGTTAATGGACCGCTCTGACATCCATAGTATTTTTGGGGGGTCCATCATGGTGCCCATCAACTGTTTTGTTACTTTTGTGTACTTTTGCAGAAGAAAGAAACAGGTTTGGAACAACTTGAGGGTGAGTAAATTATGACACAATTTTCATTTTTAGGTGAACCCTTTAACCAATGCAGGATGAACTTACAGTTCGGCCAGCTGAAGGTGCTGAAAAAGCTGCCAAGAGAGTGTCGACAGAGGGTTCCTGGACAGGTTTCTGTGAAAAAAAAAAGATAAAAAGAAAGAGGGACAGTGATTTAAGATTCAGCTGTGAACACATGAAGCAATAAAATCAACATGAAATAAGGTCTGCAACCCATTATACTCCCAAAATGTGACATGTCTGAGTGGATATTCATTGAAAAAAAAGATGACATATGAATCAGATATTCATGACATCAGCTGAAATAAAGGTGAAGCAAAATTGTACATTGTAATAAAGCATTTTTTTTAAAGGACTGATGAATCAAGCACATTAAGATTAAGAGTGTGTCAATTTTGATTTCATATTGACCATAAAATAATATATTAGCATGTTCAGGTAAGACAAATGAACATTTATAAACACCTTTTTGATGAGACATTACATAATCAAAGCATGTAATTATTAACATAGAATAGAATAGAATAGAATAGAATAGAATAGAATAGAATAGAATAGAATAGAATAGAATAGAATGGCTTTTTGATTTAGATTTTTGAAGGCAATCGACTATAGGAAATTAATTTCCTTCTATTTATTTTAGACATACATTTTAAGTTAAACTTACTCAATGTTGTTCAGTTATGTTCACTGAATTATACTGAGTAGATTCCAGTATATTTAAAGGGTTAGTTCACCCAAAAATGAAAATTCTGTCATCATTTATTCACCCTCATGTCGTTCCAAAACCATCAGACATGCGTTAATCTCCGGAACACAAAGAAGATATTTTTAGTGAAATCTGAGTGATTTCCATCCCTCCACTGACAGTCCAAGTATGCTTGAGCTTCTGTTTATCATAACTGATGTGTGAGTTGATTAATGTTTATATGTGAATAAAAGCCTAAATTAAATGTGTTCATCATATAAAGCGATCGAGTCTCTTCAGAAAATTTGGACTAAACCGCCAAATTCATATGGATTAGCTTTACGATTTCTTTATGAACTATTTGAAGCGTCAAAGTGTCAGCTGCATAGCTGTCTATGGAGGTACAGAAATCACTCAGATTTCATCAAAAATATCTTAATGTGTTCCGAAGATGAACGAAAGTCTTACAGGTTTGGAACGACATGACGGTGCGTAATTAATGACAATTATTTCTGAGTAAGTCTATTTTGAGTAAACGGAAAGATCTGTTAGTGTTTCATTAGTGTTTCAACTGTATGTATGTTTTATATAGAGTTTCTATAATCCACATAGCACATGTTTGCATTCAAATGCAGCTAACATGTAAGAAGTGCGTTTAGCCACCTAAACACAAGCTCTACTCTTCAGCACAACCAGAAGAATTACATAACAGGAACACTTTTAAATGTCAAACATACCTGAATATTAAACACATGCCTTTTCCATTACTCAAAAAAAACAAACAAACAAAAAAAAACCATAAAATGACACTTAATTTCAACACTTACTCTCCAGATTCAGCCCTATGCAAAGTATGAGGGAAAATCCACCACTAATGGATTGTTAATGAAACAAAAATGGTTCATGTAGTTCCAACACAAATGGATTAAGTAAACTCATTTTACACACACTATCATTCAAATGTTTGGGGTTAGTAAGACTTTTTGTTTTGAAAATGTTTAGTTATTTTTTATTCAGCAAGGATGCATTAAATTGATCAAACACGACAGTAGACATTTACAATGTTACAAGGGATTTCCATTTCAAATAAATGCTGTTCTTTCTATTCATCAAAGAATCCTTAATAATGTATCATGGTTTCCACAAAAATATTAAGCAGCACAACTGTTTTCAACATTGATAATAAGAAATATTTCTTGAGTATCAAATCAGAATATTAGAATGATTTCTGAAGGATCATGTGAAAAGTCTTACTGTATTTTTGAGCAAATAAATGCAGCCTTGGTGAGCATGAGAGACTTCTTTCAAAAACATTAAGTAAAATGAACAAGCAGCAAATATATATATATATATATATATATATATATATATATATATATATATATATATATATATATATATATATATATATATATATATTCAATGTATAATAGAATACTGTCAAATACTGACAAATGTTGTACATTTAAAAAAAAAAAATCGTATATACTCATATATAAAAATCCTGCAAACCTTAAAAGTTATTGAAAGTGTTCCACAAATACTAATTCAGTGAACACATTCTGTCAAACACAACATTAACGAAAGAGTTAACATGAGAGAGAAGGACTTTATGCAACAGGAAATCAGAGAGAGCCTCCATCACTGCCAAGAGGAGCTGAGAGAAAAGGAGCAGCTGCAGGGGCCGCTCAGCCAAATCAATAAAGAGAACTTGAGCAGTTCGCCGTCTACAAATTCAGTAGACGCAATGAAAGACTGCAGGTTTTAAAAGCCAACAAATTCAATACAAAGAGGTGGTCTGGGACTTGTAAATGGCTTTTAACCAAGAAAGCTGAAGGCATGATATGCGGTAGGGGGTATTAAAATAAATCTACTGGTTATAAAGAAAGATGGACATCCATGATATGGAGGGAAAAAATGGAACAGACATCACAAAAGTGATATCTGAAGGTCTGTAATTCAACTTAAATCATATTAAGCATCAATATTTGGCCAAAATTGATAAGATGATCATTTTTATTAATGCATTTATTTTTAGATTCTATCCAAAATATGGTTATACATGGTCCATGGTCTGAAACTTTTGGTAGATCTGTTTCAGCCTGACTCAAATATTTGAAATAATACATTGAAGGAAGCACTCAGAAGGAACTAATAGCCCTTATCTTTCCCTCAGTAGAGAAGACATTTAAGTTTGTTACTAGTAAACTCAGTGAAAAAAGATTATGGAGTATCTGTATCTGGCTCAATGATTTAAAGGTTGTACTTTCAATAAAATGATTGCCAATACACACACTATAGTTCAAAAGTTTGAGGCCAATGAGATTTTTTTTTTTTTTTTTTTAATAAATGCTTAATAAATATTTTAATTCAACAAGGATGCATTAAACTGATCAAAAGTGACAGTAAATATATTTTTAATGTTACAAAAGATTTCTGTTTCAAATAAATGTTGTTCTTTCGAACATTCAATTAATAAAAAAACATGGTTTCCACAAAAATATTAAGCAGCACAACTGTTTTCAGCATAAATATTAATATGAAATAAATCAATATATTACACTGTGTCGTAAACAGATGTGACGCAACGCCGAAACATGCGACAAAAGGGTATACTCTCAGTGTAAATCAGAGATTTAGGGGCTGTTTACACAACACCGTTTTCAACGAAAAACAGAAAACTTTTTATGTGTTTTGGCCATTCATTTACACGACAACTGCGTTTTGGGGATCTGAAAACGCAAACTTTTGAAAACCGGTTTCAAAGGGTACGTTTACGCAACAACGATATGCTTAAAATGAATACATTTTTCCTTTGAGTTTTCCACATACAGACGACACCATTGTCAAAACGATCCCCATTTTTATGAATCCGTGAAAATGACTAAAAACGCTGTATTATGCTGGCAGGCCATTAGATGGCGATGAAACACTATAGACTGAACATGTATTGTTTATTTAGTTGTTTACACGGAGACCGTTTTCAAAAACTTGCATTTTGAAACCCGTTTTCAAAAGTTTGCATTTTCGGGCCACCAAAATCAATGAACGGCCAAAACGCATAAAGTTTTCTGTTTTTAGTTGAAAACGGTGTCGTGTAAACAGTCCCAAAGTGCAAGTTTTTGAATACAAGACTGTTATCATTTCTGTGTAATCAACAAAAACGCGGATCTGTGAAAACAGTGACAGCACATGCGTATCAGGCGTTTAGTCTATAGGCATGTGTGATTGGCTGAATCCCAAATGGCACACCTCTATGCACTTTCAGTCTTGTGGACTTACAATGGCTGCCGCATGCGTGTGTCCGTTAAGTCCACGAAACAGTAAGGTGTTCCATTTATCATTTTAGGTTTGAGAAGGGTGCTCGAGAGCGCCCTCGATGCGCACTTCAGCTGAGCCCGCAAGTCTGCGAGCTACGCAGAGGTCTTTACCCGGCAGTCAAAGCGGCATTACATCACAAAAGTGCGGACTCAGAGGAAGGCTGTGAGGGTTTAGGGTGCCATTTGGGACCAGGACTTTGTTGTGAGTGCTCTGTAAAAGAATGCATATGTGCAAATTGACATCACCAACTACTGACCAGGCAGCATAATACAGCGTTTTTAGTTGTTTTAGCAGATCTGTGTGAATGGGGATCATTTTGACAGTGTTGTCGTCTACACAAAGAAAAAATGTTTCCGTTTCTTTTAGGAACAGTTTCTATTTCTGCAGTGTTACGTTTACACTGTAAACCCGAATCTCAAAAAATTTGAGGTAATCAGTTACATCAAATTTTTTTGAGTTATGATGTTCCCAATTTTAAGTAAGCAGAACTATCAAGTTTTGAGTTTTAGTACTCATGCATGATAATTGCTCCTAACTTGAAATACTGAGTTAGCTAACTGCAATTAACATAAAATATTTAGTTAATTCACTTTTTTATTTTGAGTTCTTCCAAATCAAATGAGTTGTTTACTTCACTGTAAATCCTAAGAAAAATCCTAATTTGCTAACATGTTAACGATATGGTACAGCAACTTAAAACATGTAACTTACCTGCTCTCAAACCAAGCCGCATGCGCCACTTGTGACCATGATGGTAACTCTCCAAGTCAAGTCAAGTCACCTTTATTTATATAGCGCTTTTTACAATGTAGATTGTGTCAAAGCAGCTTTACATTGATAACTGGTACATAATTTTGGCCGCGCAGCAGCTCTTAAAGAATAGCGTCAATGCAGGCAGATCAAAGCACTGTTGAATATCAAATGTCAAGTCAAATGTCAAGTGTCCCCAACTAAGCAAGCCAAAGGCGACAGCGGCAAGGAACCCAAACTCCAACAGGTGGCAAACAAGTGGCAAATAGGTGTTAAAATGGAGAAAAAAACCTTAGGAGAAACCAGGTTTAGTCAGGGGGCCAGTTCTCCTCTGAAGAACAGTGCTTTGTTACGATTCAGGTTGCTATCATAAGTCCGATAGGATCACAACATTCAAAGTATTTATTTCAGTATTTCAGAGGATCGTATTCATCACGCCGGTATGGACGGTTGTTGAGGAACTGTGCCACTGGTTGTCGTGTAGATGAGGCCTTCACAATGAATGATCTAGTTGACTCCAAAAACCCACATTAACCAAACATTAATCACTACTAAATCTCCCGTACCATTAATCTTGTACAAAAAAAACAAAACAATATATAACACTTAATTTTAGCATTTACTGTCCCTTTCGAGTGCCATGGGCAACGCATGCTGGGAAATAGAAATCCCAGTTCAGTTTCAGTTAAACTTAAGTTAGTCTAAATTAAAAGAAATGAGTTCATACAACTCAAAACAATGAAACAGTTCAGTTTACTTGAAATATGTCAGTACTGTGAACTCAAAAGAAAAAGAAAGTTCTAAATACTCATAACAGTTAATTTAACTGAACTAATTTAAGTTTGTCCTACTCAAAATAATTAAGTATACTGAGCACAACTCAGTGTGAACAAACAAGTGTATTCTATGACAAAGATTGTTTCAGTCACTCAGTATGTATTTTTTTATAATGTTAAAATGGTGTAATACTTATGAATTTGATTATGTGCTTATCCATTTCATTTGGGGTGCATGTTATGTGCTTCCAGAGAGACTCTTCTGATTGGCTGTGATGTTTGATTGATTCTGTCGTGGCTCATAGTCATATCGCGTTTGGTGTGGAGAAACAAATGTCTTGTCGCTGGAAACTTATCACATCGCGTCTGTTTAGGACACGGCATTAGAATGATTTCTGAAGGATACATTTCTGTGTCTAGATACCTGAAATTGTGCAGCTTGTCTAAATAGGAAAAATTCCCTTACATTACATTGAAAGAGACAACAGAATATCATATTGTGGGTGGCCTCTTTTTACTTGGACCAGTAAGCAACCACCTAGCAACACATTAGCAGCCACATAGCATTTTTTTTTTTTTTTTTGAGATACAGACATGTGTTAGATGGCTGGAGTGATGGATGCATTACAATAAGCTATTTTGACTAGACGACTGGCGTATTCTCAGGGTCATTGAAACTCTTATGAGTTTTATAACAAGCACTGCTGGCTGCTAAAGCCCGTCACCATAGCAACAAGCTCTCTGATGCTCCTTGATGCAGGGGGAGGGGTTTTGTTGCTGCTGTGCACTTTAAAGTGTCACCACCCGCAACCCACACTCAAAAACACACACTTACACTCTTTCTAAGGCCTTTGAGGATTAGTCTGTTTTTCATTTTAAACTCATAGTAATTCAACCATACAGTTTCTGCCTCAAGAGCTTCTGATGGAGTCTTATTAAAATGTGTTGCATAAGTCAATCTATGTAATTGTAGGTGTTACTTGAAGGTGAAGTGTCATTTTTTCGTGTTAAAATGTTTTTTCGTATCCTAACATATGCTAGTTTCTCTGTGGCGCTATCAAGGGCTCCAGACTAACGTATGAGAGCAGTGGCACAGAGTTATAAAATTATGTTTCTACTCCAATTCGTTTTCTGAAATAAGCATTTAAATGGTGGCTGTCATACATTTATTCAAACATACAATATTGAAGAACAGTAAAAAAATATGAATAAGTAATGGTGCATATATTTAGCAAAATGCTCCTCTCTAGAGTTATTTTTCTAGCTGACTAACAGGTTTATGCTCCCTGAATCGCTTTTCTGAGTTAAATAAATTGCATAATTTGTCTTATGGAAATAGATGTTTATACAGTAAAGCACTGAGAATGATTTGAGATGCTTATTAACAACAGTGATATCTGTAAGAAGTGGAAAAACCTCATTTTTATTGAGTTCTCTACAGCCCTTGATTCTATTTTGTAATTGCTCATTAAAATTCACCATTGTTTTTCATTACCCACAACTGTTCCTTGTTAAGGCGACATGTACAGTTGGTGTTACTACAGTAAATCCATGATAAATGTGGGTGATTTGTGGATTGAAAGCCTTCTAACTGGATTGTTTATGGCACAATGTTTCTCTTGTTTTCCAAGTCAATGCTTTTGAGAATGTCATTAAGCTTTAAACTAGTTTAAATCATCCAGACATTTGGGTTTTGTAACAGAAATCTGCATTGAATTCAAACACTTCTCACTGGATCTCACAGCACTCTTTAATAACAGTCGCGTGATCGAGATCGGTCTGCGAGTAAACACAACACACCTGCTTTGAGCTTGTGCTGCGCAGTCTATTGGGCTGAGCTGATAAATGGTCCATGCCATGAGGTTCAAATGAGTATCACGTTTTCGTTCTGCTTTTAGAGTGTTTCTCATATGCAACAGAAATGGCAATGCCACAAGTGTGACTAATAACAAATGTTAGTTGCACTGGAAGAAAAAAAGGTCACAAAATTCTTAGTTGCAGACTGGAACCCTACTAACATAAGGGGCTTTTGCACCAGATGAACCTTTTCATAGTTCCTAGAACTACTGGCTGAAGTACCCAGATTTTTCCGTGTTCACACCACAGGAACTAGGAACAATTTTAGTTTTACGAACTCCTTTTGGGGGAACTTAATTAGCTCCTACTTCAGAGTAGGGTCTAAACCAGCACTATAGGAACTATCAGTGACATACGTGTACGTTGATTGGTCAAATGCATGTCAAACACCGGCACCCGGCATTTTTAAAAAGCAGTGTAAACTTGTTTACTTTTCGAACATTGGAAAACAGTGATAACGGCATTTACCAGTTGTCTGCAGGGTTGTGTTCTTTTCTCTGCCTCGATGATATGTAATACTGAAAGTTGTCATAGGAGATTTCATTTCTTAGTCCCACTTTTTGCTCTTTCAGTTGCGTAAATTATGCGTTTACATTCCATCTCCGTTATCACGAAACCCACGACACACAACAAACATAGCTCTGATCACGGCATCCTCCATTCACTGGTTTTTAAAGGTGCCATCGAACGTTTTTTTACAAGATGTAATATAAGTCTAAGGTGTCCCCTGAATGTGTCTGTGAAGTTTCAGCTCAAAATACCCCATAGATTTTTTTTAATTCATTTTTTTTAACTGCCTATTTTGGGGCATCATTAACTATGCACCGACAGGGGCTGCTGGCCCTTTAAATCTCATGTTTCCTGCCCATCGAGCTCGTGACTCTATAATACAGTGCATTTACAAAGTTCACACAGCTACTGGCTGCCCTTGTCTAATGCCTTTCATAATGTTGGGAACATGGGCTGGCATGTGCAAATATTGGGGGCGTACACCCCGACTGTTACGTAACAGTCGGTGTTATGTTGAGATTTGCCTGTTCTTCTGAGGTTTTTTAAACAAATGAGATTTATATAAGAAGGAGGAAACAATGGAGTTTGAAACTCAGTGTATGTCTTTTCCATGTACTGAACTCTTGTTATTCAACTATGCCAAGGTAAATTCAAGTTTTGAATCTAGGGCACCTTTAATGTTTATAAATGCCTCGCTTAAAGACGCCGCTGTTGGCCGCTTCAGAGTTCCTACTGCCTGTACAAATGCAACCAGGAACAAGGCCAAGGGGAGAAATTAGTTCTCGGGGAACTATCCTAGTGGCTAGTTACTATTTGGTGTGAAAGCCCCTAGAGTAACAATGGATCATTGAATCATCAAAACAGTTCTTCTTTGAAGATCTACAGACTTGTATTGGTCACAAATCTCTAATTTGAAGTCCAAGAAAAGTCATTTGTTCATGAGTCTAAATTGAGACTCAAGTTATTTTTTGTGGCTATAACCCATATGTTTTTTTGTTTGTTTGTTGGTTGGTTTTTGCTGCTGTGCCTTTAAGAAAAACTTTACTTTTTGCTTTTGGATCCAAAATAGTTTTCTATGCAAAACCATGCACATTGTGACAGAAACACAAAACAATCCAAGCTGAAATATGCTGCATAAATGGATAAAATCAGACAGAAATGATCAAGCACTTTGTTAAAAATAAACTTCATCTGCTCGTTTCTAACATTGGGATTGTTTAGAAGGATATGCAGAGCAACAGTTGCTACACACAGTTAGGAAGAGCACAAGGTTTGGCAGACTTTTCGTTGTTTAGGAATAACAACATCTCTACTGCTTTCTCATTTTAAAGGCAACAAAATGTAAGATTTTTGGATTAAAATATCCAAAAACCACTAGAACAATGTTATATATTTTGTTGACTTGTGTACGTGTGTACAAATGTTTCCAAGAATGTTTAAATCCGGAGAAATAAGCAATCATAAAGGGTTAGTTCACCCAAAAATGAAAATTATGTCATTAATGACTCGCCCTCATGTTGTTCCAAACCCGTAAGACCTCCGTTCATCTTCGGAACACAGTTTAAGATATTTTAGATTTAGTCCGAGAGCTTTCTGTCCCTCCATTGAAAATGTATGTACGGTATACTGTCCATGTCCAGAAAGGTAATAAAAACATCATCAAAGTAGTCCATGTGACATCAGTGGGTTAATTAGAAGTTTTTGAAGCATCGAAAATACATTTTGGTCC
Organism: Ancherythroculter nigrocauda; assembly: GCA_036281575.1. NCBI lineage: Eukaryota > Metazoa > Chordata > Actinopteri > Cypriniformes > Xenocyprididae > Ancherythroculter > Ancherythroculter nigrocauda. The sequence goes on from VTFQ01000004.1 coordinate 54,968,791, forward strand.
AAAAATAACAAAAACTACGAAAAAAAAAAATGCAAGTCTTCCTCTGTGTCGAAATCCTTAGACATGTTTGCGAAGGTTGTTTTGTTTACAACGTGCGTCTCCCTCAGACTATAAACGAAGCTCGGGTGCACCAGATAACACGTCAGCAGTGTCACTGCAGAGTCGTGAACGCGGATTGACAACAGACCCGGAAGAGAAGACGGTGGCGAAAAATTACATACTGTGCCTTTAACTCACCATGACCAGGCAAGGCAAATGTCTGCACAACAAATCATCATTGACATATAATTGCGGACAGTCATGCGTTGACGTATCGGTCAGACATCAGAAAGTTGTGAAGTTCAAAAGAGTCGATGTTGCAGATTAATTTCAATGAGCACTGTTTTTGAATTCTGATATTTGAGTCAGTACATTTTCATAGTACATCAAACTCATTTATCTCAAAGGAACAAGGTAAATGTGATTGCTCATCATGTGACCCCTTTAAGATAATGACAAACCTGTGAATTCAAAGTACTATATCTCAATTCCTGTCTGTTGGACAGGAGATTTACTACAGTACAGGCCTTAGACTGGACTCATCTTCATTACTGCAACTCAGTGTTGGCCGACGGCCCAGTGTAAGCAATAAAATGTCTGCAGCACATGGAGAATGCTGCAGCCCAGCTGATCTTCAAACAGCCCAGATATTCATATGAATTTCCTCTGCTATGAACCCTCTATTGATGCCTGGATCAAGTTCAAAAAACACAGCTATACACTCTTGTTTTTAGTATTCTATTATATATATGTAGAATTTACATTTTTTTCGCAATGCATTCTGGGATTTCCTTATGCTGAATAATGCATACATTGCTGCAACAGAATTTGATTAAAACAAAATTAGGTATCTTATATAATCTTATTTGAAATAGACTACTAATGAACAGCAAACTGCTGTTTAAAAGTTTGGGGTCAGTAAGTATTTTTTAAAAAGAAATTCATAGAAAGCATGAATTAAAGTGACCAAAAGTCACAGTAAAGATTTAAACACTGTAACAACAACAACAACAACAACAACAACAAACTATTTCAGTTAAATGCTGTTTAATAACTTTCCATTCATTAAATCCTGAAAAAAATGCATAACAGATAATAAGAGTCTCTCCATCAGTGTCTGACTCCGTTTGAACAATGTAAGGCTGAACACCGTTACTGACAATCCTCATTTTGGCTGCGTGAGATTCTCCAGCTTTGTTGTTGTTGACCTGTTAAAGCTCCGCCCTCTTCTGGAAAGGTGGGGCGGGAGCAGCAGCTCATTTGCATTTAAAGGGACACACACAAAAACGGCGTGTTTTTGCTCACACCCAAATAGGGGCAAATTTGACAAGCTATAATAAATGATCTGTGGGGGATTTTGAGCTGAAACTTCACAGACACATTCTGGGAACACCAGAGACTTATATTACATCTTGTGAAAAGGGGCATAATAGGTCCTCTTTAAATAATTATTATGACTCACAGTCACAAAATTACTGTTTTTACTGTATTTTTGTTCAAATAAATGCAGCCTTGGTGAGCAAAAATAAGCATTTTACTGAACGGTAGTGTAATAGCTACTACTAATGATGCAACACAACACAACACACTAACATATTCTTAACAAAGTAACACTTTTTCCTATCCTGTTTTCTGTAGACCACAGCAGCAATCTCACAAAAGAAACCGAAACACTTTTGCAAGTCACACCAGATATGAGTCTGATAAACGTAAATCTAAATGTTTTGGTGTTTTGTGCAGAGCCACCTGCATATTTCAGGAGCTGCTCTTTTAAAAGGTTATCTTTCAGCACTGTGAAGAAAAATGTCAGTGCATATTAAACGGGGCGGATGGTAGTTAATGAATTAGGAAATACATTAATTTGGTACCAGTTGTGCAGGAGCCACACTGAATTTATGAAAAAAAAAAGAGTAGCAGTCTAAGAGAGAGATACCAAAATAATCATGCCTATATAAGAGTGAGAACATTTGCATTTTCTAATTCTCCACTCCTTATGCGAAAGACATTTTTCTTTCCGTTTCACGGAAAAGCATTGATCTCAGAATGTCAGCACATGCAAATCATGGTTCAAATATAAAATCTAACAATAAAGACTACCGCTATAATACCATAATCATGTACTTTGGAGTATAAGGAAAATATCATGTGACATTAAAATGGTAATCAACTGCCACAAAGGAAAAATACACTAGAGACTTTTAAAAGCTCTGAGCACAGCATTATTCTTTGTCAGTGGAAAAAGAATATACTTCCACGATACATTCAGAGAAAAATAAGTCCGTATAGAACTTCACAACAATCCGTGATATAAAGAGGCCATTTATGAATCATCATAATGCCACTCACAGATCTTCTGCTGCTCGGTTCTGAAGAAACTGTTTACGTCTGGGTCAGTGAGGGTACGATTTCAATACTGCTCTTTAATCATGGATTGAGAGGCAGGCCAGTGATTCAGCGCTAATAACAGGAACCACACACTGTCACATGAGTGGGTGGACTACTCTGCTCAAAACAGGAAACTGAGGTCATGATTGAGAACTAAAGTTGATAGGTTTTTTTCTACAATTTATTTTTTAAATAAATGATGTATATCATAAATTATATAATATAATTAATATATGCATAATATTGTTGTATATCCAAACATGTTACATTATTATATAAATAATTAATGTTCAGCAGAGTTTTCTTGATTTACCTCGAGTCACACGTTTGTACGATACCTCAGAGACAATGCTATTTCGTCAAGTGACTGACATAGTATAATCAGAAAGAGCTTTATTTGTAGTAATAGTAATACAGCATTTTCTCTTCCATACAATATATTTTAAAATTAACTGCATCATCCAGCTTTTATTAATGATATTCTAATATCGATTTAGCTTACTGCAGTGTGCAACAAGTGCCTTATAACATAACTTTCAACACACTTGACTGTATATTAGTATTAGTATAGATTGTTTTGACCAAGTAAAACAGCGCTGTGTTACCCCACAATTTTAATTTGTCAAGTAAAGTGGGTAACACTTTGGTATGGGGAACAATTCTCACTTTTATCTAGCTGTTTATTAGCATGCATATTACTAGGATATTGGCTGTTTATTAGTACTTATAAAGCACATATTAATGCCTTATTCTGCATCACCATATTCTACATCCCTTAATCCTACCCAACACCTAAACTTAACAACTACCTTACTAACTATTAGTAAGCAGTAATTAGGAGTTTATTGAGGCAAAATTCATAGTTAATAATGAATATGTGTTCCCCATACTAAAGTGTTACCATAAAGTGACCTGTATGAGTAGTAATTCAGCACTTGTGGCTATTTCATCAGAATGAAATAAAATAATATGAATTTAAGTGATCAAATATAAAAATTCAAGTTCATACTACAGAAATGTTAATAAAACTTTAATACATTAGTTCATCTATGAACATGATTTCTGTCTCATCAAATTGCTTTCCACGTGAAGACAACAATTCCCATGATTCCTATGGAATTACTTTTGATCCAAAAATAATGAACGTAACTTTTCAAAAAAACTAATAAAAATAGAAATTGAAACTGAATAAAATGTCTTTGAAACTTAAAAAAAATAAATCGCAGGCAAAATGTTTGACTTTGTTTTTAATACACTGCATGTTTTGCTAACAGTTTCTTTTCTTTCTTTCACTGATCTTTACTTACAAAAGCATTTCCAGAGTTTTCATTTATGCTTCTGAAGTTTTCGTTTACGATCCCAGAGTTTTTGTTCGTCTTTCTGACACAAATCTCTCGCGGGGGCGGGGCCAGCAGTGGTGTGTTCTCATCGGCTTACTGAGTTTTTGATTGACAGCTTCTTCTTGACCTGGAAGTGAAGACGTCAGCGTTGTGTTTACAATTACATGTGTGGAGGTGAGCGTCTGTAAGCGGCTTCTTATTTCATTTTAGTGATGTAAAGATAGGTGTTTTTATTATTTTATCTGTATCTGCTGCTACTATAGTGAGATGATTTCTTAGGCCTAGCACAGACGAATGATATAATCATCATTATCATCAGTCATCGTCGTCGTTATCTGGATACTCGCGGTAAGTTAGTATTTTTTACGTTTACAAAATCAATATAAGTAACATTACTTGCTTTTGCTTTTTCAGATGGAGAGGTATTTTAGAGCTCATTTAGAGCCAACTTTATACAGCAGTGTTGTCTGGATTTAACCCAATCATTACAGGATCTGGTTATGTACTGTACATACAGCCTTGGATTAGATCATATTTAAAGGGGAAAAGGTAGTCTTTAATAATAATTCATATAAAGTACTGTGCAAAAGTCTTAGGACACCATTAGATGTTGTTTTAGCAATGGTATAGTGACCATGTAATTTTTTTTTCAGTCTTCTTATTAGAATATGACCAGGAAATACTTTAAATTTGTAAGCATTATTAAAAAACAGGGAAAAAAAGACTTCTACAGGCTAAAGTGGCAAGTATTTAGTGACCTCTCCTTACACTTGAGTAATAGTGAGAACCTGGCTCTCTCAAACCTAAATGGAATGGAAAATGTCTGGAAGGCCAAGAAAACTTTCAAAATCTGATCACAAGTTTCTCCTTAGAAAAAACTGGAAGTCTAGGAGGTCACGTTAAATACTGATTTTTGCTTATAGAATCCATTTTGTTCTGATTTTTTTGTGTGCATATTTCCTGTTTTTTATGTTTGCATTGTAATAAAGACCAAAAAAATAAACATGGGTGGTCATTAAAACATTGCTAAAACAACAAAGCTAAGACTTTTGCACAGTAGGCCTACTGTATGGCTAAATGCAAAACCTAATACATGAAAGTAATTATGGCTGAAATTATATATAATTTGTTTGAAATAAATATTTTAAGTCTGCATAATTTGTTATGTGGGAATTCAAAGCAGTTTGTATTGTTAGATTATAATACATCTGATTTCTTATTTTCCAGGGAGTGGAGCAACTTTTCCATTAACAAAATTCTGATGCTGACCCAGAGGAGGGAGTGGTAGCCCCAGAGATCCACTGTCCCCATCAGACAAGAATCTTATTTTGTTCAGACACATCACCTTTGACTGACTGGGATCTTGATCTTCAGACACCTGATATTATGCAAATATTTTAATTTTTTTGGAGCTCTAGATTAAAACAAGACACAGTTCACAAACACACAAGAGGTTGTACTTTATTCTTATTAGTCCATTCTGATCTTGGATTAGCATACCAACAACATATGAATGTTAAAGTGATAGTTCACCCCCCAAAAATTCTCATATATTTTACTCACCCTCATGCCGTCCAAGATGCGTATTACTTTCTTTCTACAGATAAACATGAATTAGGATTTTTAGGAAAATAATATATGTCTGAGTCCTAAAGACACATTAATCCATGCGACCCCAGTGGATGAATCAATGTCTTCTGAAGTGAAACAATAGATGAGAAAAATACTAATAATTTAAACTGTTTTAATTATTAACAATCGTTTCCCACCAACCATCATATGTGTATGGGTTACAGTCCACTTATGAGATGGACACAGAGTTGGACTATTTTCTTAAAGATATTTGTGCTTATGTGGAGAAAGTCATACAGTCAAACCAAAAATGTATTCAGACAACATGAACATTTCATTCCATTCATTAAGTTTATTCACTATAGTTTAAAAAAATGGTAATAAAATGAATTTTATGAATTTTACACATGTATTCTATAATAGGTGCTTGTGCATTTTTATAGTAATGTACTGTATATCATGAGAATACTGCATTACATATATGCAGTTAGTGTTTTGTGGATTCTGGTCGTTCCTTTCACAATTGCATCCAACACTTTCACTTTTATACTTGTGTGTATGCTGTAGTGACAATAAAGAATTTAAATTTATTTGAATTGATTCATATTTTCATTTATTCAACTGTTTATATATATATATATATATATAAAGTCACAATTGAAACTGTTGATGATTGTTAAAAAAAATCTACTTTTATATGTTAGATGATAATGTTAACTAAATAAAATTATTATAATGATAAAAAAATGGCAACAAGATCATTCTTTGTGTGGAGTACTGAAATGCCCTTTGAGGTCTATACCGTCTTACAGCAAGCCACGACTGTTATTTTCATATTTGAATCCTTCAGAATTAAGTGATCATTAATTGTGATGGTGTATGTGCATATGCTAACAATGGGTAGAGTGATGGCCATGGTTGCCAACCTTGATTACCTGGTTGGAGTGAGACTTTCTTGACGGCTGAATATATACATGTATATGATACTAGTACTATTCTCTTTAAACTGTAACAGCACAACCTAATCAGACCCAACAATAGAGAAGAATCATCAGAAATAATCAAATATTCTCCGAAAACATTGGACATTATGCAATATTTTCAGTATTATAACCTTTAATGTACAATTAAACCTCAAGACATTCATTTTCTCTCGCTTTTGATCGCTCACGCTCCTAAAAGTTTATGTGACAAAGTAGAAGCCGCAGATAAATACAGATAAAATTAAAAAAAAGCTTTAAATGAAATAAGAAGCCGCTTACAGACGCTCACCTCCACACATGTAATTGTAAACACAACGCTGACGTCTTCACTTCCAGGTCAAGAAGAAGCTGTCAATCAAAAACTCAGTAAGCCAATGAGAACACACCACTGCTGGCCCCGCCCCCACGAGAGATTTGTGTCAGAAAGACGAACAAAAACTCTGGGATCGTAAACGAAAACTTCAGAAGCATAAATGAAAACTCTGGAAATGCTTTTGTAAGTAAAGATCAGTGAAAGAAAGAAAAGAAACTGTTAGCAAAACATGCAGTGTATTAAAAACAAAGTCAAACATTTTGCCTGCGATTTATTTTTTTTAAGTTTCAAAGACATTTTATTCAGTTTCAATTTCTATTTTTATTAGTTTTTTTGAAAAGTTACGTTCATTATTTTTGGAACAAACGTAATTCCATAGATTCCACGCTCAAGGTACGCCTTTATTGTTCTGAATAAGCGACCTCTAGAGGCAAAACTTACACACTGTGCCTTTAATGACATTTAATACTAAAACTATTAAATTATTTTTGTTAATTTAAAAAAAAATGGAAGCTTAAAAACTAAAATATAAATATTAGAAGAAAAATGTAAACTTAAATGAAAATTGGCAACTAACTGAAATAAAATAAGTTGAAGTTGAAGTACTAAAATTACTAAAACTGTGCAAAAAAAAACAATTTACCACTTTATTTACAAAATAAGATATTCGCTTAATAAAATTGAGGTTTAACCACTGGAGTCACAAGGATTACTTTAATGATGTCTCTGTGGCTTAAAAGTGGTAGTTGTGTAGGTGTCAATGGAGGAACAGAGATCGCTCAGATTTCATTAAAAATATCTTAATTTGTGTTCCGAAGATGAACAAGTCTTACAGGTTTGGAACGACATGAGGGTGAGTAATTAATGACAGAATTACCGTTTTTGGGTGAACTAAACATTTAATTGCTGCAGTCTATTTAAAAAAGCTTAACTAATCTGAGTTAATTATTTTTAAAAAATGATTTGAATGAATGATTCAAAGACTCACTCACAAATGCTTCACTTGTTTCATTTCTGGACGAATCAGCATTTCAGAATGAATGATTTTGTGCTACTCGCTTACAATAAAATTATTTTAACCATGAGAGATGGAATGTAAATGTAGGTGAAATAAGTTGTCAGAGCTATATTGAATGTAAACTGCCTCTTATGCACATTTTTTTTACTGATGTGACTCTCTTTTTCTCAAAAAGCAACCTTAATATCATCTAGCAGGCAAGACATCCTCACAAAGCTCTGTACAAACCTCCTCAAATCAATCAATCCATCGTGAAAAGGTTACAGACCGTGTAAGCACACATTGAGTCATAAACTGAGATAAGCTGTGGACATTTAAAGACTGGCTGAATATTTCTGTTTTTTGTTAAATAAAAATCCCTGGAATTACATGCTTGGGGAAAAAAAAATAATACCAACCGGGAGCTTAATTGCTCAGCTCTGGTTCAAGGGCTGAGATGGAGTTCTGCCATATCTGTTTTTGGCTTGGCTAAAGCTAACTTCTAAAAGCTGTGTTGTGGAGATGCAGTGTGCCGCCCACCCTGTTCAGTTTCCTCTGCCCCTCTCTGCACGAGGCTGAGTCATGCTGCCGTCTATTATTCATAACTGCAGATACCTACTTTAAATTTAAAACACAGTTTACTACTCCTGAAACATTAAGCTTTCAGAAGAAAAAAGAAGAAGCTACTTCTATCTTCGGTGTACACTGATCAGTAACAGTTTAGTAAAGCATTCTCTTTACTGTCTATGACATTATGGGGGTGAACAGCATTTTGAGATTTTCTTCTTTTCTCTCTAGACACAACTTTGGAAAGTTTGACAGCAATCAAAGGAGTTTCACAGACTTCATAGAATTTCAAAACATGAAACATTTAAGTGACAACAAGCACTAAAAACATCTTAAACTAGACTAAGCTGATTTGCTGATCTTAGCTGTTTATGCTGATTTACTGTAGCTGAAAAGTGGCAAGCTAAAAAGTCCCTCTAAAACAGTGGTTCTCAACTAGTGGGCATCAACAAACTTCCAAGGGGGCCTCAAGATGACTTTAAATTATTTAAAATAAGACAAAAGAAGCATTAAAATATGATATTTTTTAGTATTTGGATATTTTTCTAATGCATGTCTTTCAGTAACACTTTAGTTTAGGGTCCAATTCTCACTAAGAACTAGTTGTTTATCAGCATGCATATTACTAGGATATTGGCTGTTTATTAGCACTTATAAAGCATATATTAATGCCTTATTCTGCATGACCATATTCTACATCCCTTAATCCTACCCAATACCTAAACTTAACAACTCCAAAATATTTTATTAGGTTGAAATTTTGAAGGGGGGAGGGCCTTGAAGTCAAAAAGGTTGAGATCAACTGCTTTAATGCCATTAAAACAGACCAGCTAAGACCAACAGACTGTTTTTTGAGACATCTTAGACCATCCCCTTTTTTGCATCTACAGGTTGACCAAAAACCAACAAGGAAAACCTACATTCTTTACATGGAATGAAGACTGAAATGTGAATGTTAAATTCAAAAGTAACTTTCAATGAATGCTGGTTAGATAGTTTTCTTTTTCAGCATGGATGTTTAAAATTATGAGGAAATTATGAAAAAAAATAAAAATAATAATAATAATAATATATATATATATATATATATCATCATGGCCGCAACCAGTGTTGGCTAAGTTACTCTATAAAAGTAATTAAATAATAGTTATCTTTAACAGTGTAATTAGATTACTGTACTAAATACTCTCTCTGAAAAGTATTGCATTACTTATTATTAATTACTTTCCAAATCCCATATCAACCTTGACCGTTAAATGAAACAATACATGAAACAATAGACATGAAACTGCTCTTTTAATTCTTTCAAATAAATAATATAAAATTGCATGCATTATTCTTGAACTAACCAAAGTATTTAAAAGGTGAGGTTTACATTAAAAACATACATTTTAACATTAGATGTTAAATTGTCATGCTAAATCCACTATTGTTTAAAAAATAATTGTTCTATACAGTACTTAATGCAGATGTAACTGAAAATATATTACAGAAAAATTAAGAGAAATTCCTTACTTTACTTTTTCTAGGGAAAAGTAATTAAATTACAGTAATTAATTACTTGGTTATGCATTAAAACCAACACTGGCCACAACTCACTATTATTGAGTGAATGAAAGGAATAAATGTTTTGAACCCTTTTAAAGGGAACCAAAATAGAAATATTTTCCCAGACACAAGCGGGAGCTTGTAGAATGTGTTATTTCCATGTCAACACACTCATGTTAATTACTGAGAAGTTCCATAGAAAGGCATGAAAGTGCAATAATAGTTTAAAATGGCTCTATTAATGCCTTGTTGGGTCTAACTGCTGTCCAGTTGCTCTTTGCTTTAGGAAATGCCTTTTTTAAAAGGCTGAATCAGTAATTTGCACTGGTGCTGAGGTCTCGAAATAACGGACTTATCTTATCAGTGTTTGCACGCTCTGTGGCACCAGAAAAAAAAAAGAGACAACAAGAAAGGCACTTTAAATGTAACATATTGCAACTAATCTTGGAACTAAAATCTTGGAACTAAAAAAAAAAAGTTGCATCGCATGAGATGTGCTGCCCCGCAAATAGCTTACAGTCCCCTTTGATTGCCTGGCTTTGATGATGCTGGTTTTCAGTGATTGCACAATGAGTAGAGGAAATAGATTCATGAGATGGGACATCATGCTTTCAGGCATAATCCTGGCAGGGGAGGCTTGAAAAGAGAGGAAATACAAGCTCAGATGGGGGGAAAAAAGGAGGGATAGGGAACAAAAACACTTGGGACATGAAAGATCTGCAGCCACACCAAATGAAGCCTCTCCTGTGTTTCAATTCCTCCGGGTGGTCTGTGCACCCAGCAGGTGAAACTACCTCTCTGCTGTCTCCTTCTATAGCTCCGCTATTACAGTCACGAACCCATTCAGAGTCTCATCAGCCATCACCACTAGCAAAAGCGTGACTTGTCTATAAGAGTCACATGTTGACTTTCTCAAAGGTTTGCCAAGGAATCAACACCTTGCTAAAATTTGTTCTGCTTTTTTTGTAGTAGGGGTGGGCGGTAAGACCAGGGGTTTAGCATCTATTATAACTGGGGTGTACATAGGCTCTTTGCCCCTCAAAGTTTTTGTGCAATGATTATTATAATTTAAGAGCTCAGTTTTAGATAGATATATATGATAGATATATATGTATATACACTATGCCATAGTTTGAACTACATCTTAGGGACTGGACATTTATTTGCAGCATGCAGTACTATATGCAGTCCAAAGGTGCAGGTTTGCTTGTATCTGCTCATCTGACTGATCTAATTTAAACCCCTGGAAGCCTAACAGGCCAGAGCTCTCCTGTCAGGTTAGGCCTGAAGACAGTAGGGCACTGGCACTGTCAAGTCTCAGAGGGTTTTTTTTTTTTTTTGGGTTGCCATATTGGTCAGCTTGGCAGAGACGATGTCAATAACTAAAACAGGAAACTCTGTGGGCAGTGTGATTTCATTTCATATCCCATCACTATTCAATCCATCCTTTATTGTCCACAGCTGACAGCAAGTTTTTGTTTGTTTGTTTGTTTGTTTGTTTGTTTGTTTGTGTTTTTAGGCAGTAAATCCACAAGAAGCCATGCTTTACAGTTATTGTACCACGATTAAGTCATAACTGTGGTGAAATCACTGCATGAAGTGTTGATGAAGTGAATGATGTTTTATTTCTTTTAGAAAAGACACTGACGAAGTACATATATTAATAATATTAACCATGACAATAACCATTTAAAAAAGTTAAATATATATTTACTTTAAATTGTAATCACAATATTAAGGCCCCGATATACTTCAAACGAAGTTCTTTTTCGTTCTTCGTTTAGGAGTAAAGCGAAATGTGTGACCAGCGATGTACAGTAATCGAACATCTGACACCACCCACACTGCTGAGAGCGACTTTTAGATGAATATGTAAATACGTGCTGTACACTTTCTTCTCAGTAATAAAATAAACACAACAAAAATTAGAAAACTGCAAGCATTTTTATAGAAAGCATAAGAAAAGTGTCTGATCATAACAACATGGGTATGTTAGCATGAGCTCTGCAAATTAGCACTCCAGCCACGTCACATTTATTTATATAGCACTTTATTCAATAGATTGCTTAAAAGCAAGCAGCTTTACAGTATCAAACAAGAAAAAAAATGTGTCAGTGCCTCATTTCATCAGAAGCACAACTTCATTTTGTACTATAAAGCGGCTATCCAGTGTGTTCATGTTTTCACCCGCGGAGATCTTACCTTAACAAACTCTACAGACGAAATGAGTCAGAGAACAGTTCCACGCAAATGAAGGCGGAGTCTCAGCACATACATCCTATTATTTTATTGTTGCAGACCAATGGTAGTACGAAGGTGTTTTGCAGATGGAGTGAACTTTTCCTGAACTCCTGAAAGTTCGGCAAGCCGTTTCAAGCTTCCAAAAAAAACACAAAACGAACTTCGTTTTGGCCTGATTTTGTTCAAAATGACGTCACATCAGTACGTTCTTCGATTTTCTTTGAAGCATATCGGGGCCTTTACTGTTTACTATTTCAAATAAATGCAGCCTTGGTGAGCAGAAGAGTATAGTCTTAAAGAGAGCACACATTGTTGCACATATTTGCAACATAGAACGTTTCAGTTTCCACAAGAACCAATGAGGTTCATTCTCATGTTACGCAGCACATTTGAATTTCTGCAAGAACCACTGAGGTTCATTCAAACGTTACGCAGCACGTTTGAACTTCAGCGAGAACCACTGAGGTTAATTCACGCGTTACGCAGCACGTTTGAACTTCAGCGAGAACCACTGAGGTCCATTCTCGCGTTACGCAGCACATTTGAACTTCAGCAAGAACCACTGAGGTTCATTCAAACGTTACGCAGCACGTTTGAACTTCAGCGAGAACCATTGAGGTCCATTCTCGTGTTACGGAGCACATTTGAACTTCAGCGAGAACCACTGAGGTTAATTCACGCGTTACGCAACACGTTTGAGCTTCCGCGAGAACCAATGAGGTCCATTCTAGTGTTACGCAGCACATTTGAGCTTCCACAAGAACCATTGAGGTTAATTCACGCGTTACGCAGCACATTTGAGCTTCAGCGAGAACCAATGAGGTCTATTCTGGTGTTACGCAGCACATTTGAGCTTCCGCAAGAACCAGTGAGGTCCATTCTCGTGTTACGCAGCACGTTTGAACTTCAGCGATAACCATTGAGGTCCATTCTCGTGTTACGCAGCACATTTGAACTTCAGCGAGAACCATTGAGGTTAATTCACACGTTACGCAGCACATTTGAGCTTCCGCGAGAACCAATGAGGTCCATTCTGGTGTTTCGCAGCACATTTGAGCTTCCACAAGAACCATTGAGGTTCATTCTTGTGTTACGCAGCACATTTGAACTTCAGCAAGAACCATTGAGGTCCATTCACGTGTTACGCAGCACATATGAACTTCAGCGAGAACCATTGAGGTTAATTCACGCGTTACGCAGCACATTTGAGCTTCCGCGAGAACCAATGAGGTCCATTCTTGGGTTACGCAGCACGTTTGAGCTTCAGCGAGAACAAATGAGGTCCATTCTCATGTTACGCAGCACATTTGAGCTTCAGCAAGAACCAATGAGGTCCATTCTCGTGTTACGCAGCACGTTTGAGCTTCAGCAAGAACCATTGAGGTCCATTCTCATGTTACGTAGCACTTTTGAGCTTCAGCAAGAACCAATGAGGTCCATTCTCGTGTTACGCAGCACGTTTGAGCTTCAGCAAGAACCATTGAGGTCCATTCTCGTGTTACGCAGCACATTTGAGCTTCCGCAAGAACCAATGTGGTCCATTCTCATGTTACGTAGCACATTTGAGTTTCAGCAAGAACCATTGAGGTTCATTCTCGCGTTACGCAGCACATTTGAGCTTCAGCAAGAACCACTGAGGTTCATTCTCGCGTTACGCAGCACATTTGAGCTTCAGCAAGAACCAATGAGGTTCATTCTCGTGTTACGCAGCACATTTGAGCTTCCGCAAGAACCAATGAGGTCCATTCTCATGTTACGTAGCACATTTGAGTTTCAGCAAGAACCAATGAGGTTCATTCTCGTGTTACGCTGCACGTTTGAGCTTCAGCAAGAACCAATGAGGTTCATTCTCGTGTTACGCAGCACATTTGAGCTTCAGCGAGAACCATTGAGGTTCATTCTCGTGTTACGCAGCACATTTGAGCTTCAGCGAGAACCAGTGAGGTTCATTCTCGTGTTACGCAGCACATTTGAGCTTCCGCGAGAACCAATGAGGTCCATTCTGGTGTTACGCAGCACATTTGAGCTTCCACAAGAACCATTGAGGTTCATTCTCCTGTTATGCAGCACATTTGAGCTCCCACAAGAACCATTGAGGTTCATTCTCCTGTTACGCAGCACATTTGAGCTTCCGCAAGAACCAATGAGGTCCATTCTCATGTTACGCAGCACATTTGAGCTTCAGCAAGAACCAATGAGGTCCATTCTTGCGTTACACAGCACATTTGAGCTTCAGCAAGAACCAATGAGGTCCATTCTCGTGTTACGCAGCACATTTGAGCTTCAGCAAGAATCATTGAGGTCCATTCTCGCGTTACGCAGCACATTTGAGTTTCAGCAAGAACCATTGAGGTTCATTCTCGTGTTACGCAGCACATTTGAGCTTCAGCAAGAATCATTGAGGTCCATTCTCGCGTTACGCAGCACATTTGAGTTTCAGCAAGAACCAATGAGGTTCATTCTCATGTTACGTAGCACATTTGAGTTTCAGCAAGAACCAATGAGGTTCATTCTCGTGTTACGCACACGTTTGAGCTTCAGAAAGAACCAATGAGGTCCATTCTCGTGTTACGCAGCACATTTGAGCTTCAGCGAGAACCATTGAGGTTCATTCTCGTGTTACGCAGCACATTTGAACTTCAGCGAGAACCACTGAGGTTCATTCTCGTGTTACGCAGCACATTTGAACTTCAGCGAGAACCACTGAGGTTCATTCTCGTGTTACGCAGCAAATTTGAGCTTCAGCAAGAACCAATGAGGTTCATTCTCGTGTTACGCAGCACGTTTGAGCTTCAGCAAGAACCAATGAGGTTCATTCTCGTGTTACGCAGCACGTTTGAGCTTCAGCAAGAACCAATGAGGTTCATTCTCGTGTTACGCAGCACATTTGAAATTCCAAAAGAACCAATGAGGTTCATTCTCGTGTTACGCAGCACATTTGAGCTTCAGCGAGAACCATTGAGGTTCATTCTCGTGTTACGCAGCACGTTTGAACTTCAGCGAGAACCATTGAGGTTCATTCTTGTGTTACGCAGAACGTTTGAGCTTCAGCAAGAACCATTGAGGTTCATTCTCGTGTTACGCAGCAAATTTGAGCTTCTGCAAGATCCAATGAGGTCCATTCTCGTGTTACGCAGCACATTTGAGTTTCAGCAAGAACCAATGAGGTTCATACTTGTGTGTTACGCAGCATATTTGAGCTTCCGCAAGAACCATTGAGGTTCATTCTCGTGTTACGCAGCACATTTGAGCTTCAGTGAGAACCAATGAGGTCCATTCTCGTGTTACGCAGCACATTTGAGCTTCTGCAAGAACCAATGAGGTCCATTCTTGTGTTATGCAGCACATTTGAGTTTCAGCAAGAACCAATGAGGTTCATACTTGTGTGTTACGCAGCACATTTGAGTTTCAGCAAGAAACAATGAGGTTCATACTTGTGTGTTACGCAGCATATTTGAGTTTCCGCAAGAACCATTGAGGTTCATTCTCGTGTTACGCAGCACGTTTGAGCTTCAGCAAGAACCAATGAGGTTCATTCTCTTGTTACGCAGCACATTTGAGTTTCAGCAAGAACCAATGAAGTTCATACTTGTGTGTTACGCAGCACATTTGAACTTCAGTGAGAACCAATGAGGTTCATTCTCGTGTTACGCAGCACATTTGAGCTTCAGTGAGAACCAATGAGGTCCATTCTCGTGTTACGCAGCACATTTGAGTTTCAGCAAGAACCAATGAGGTTCATACTTGTGTGTTACGCAGCATATTTGAGCTTCCGCAAGAACCAATGAGGTTCATTCTCGTGTTACACAGCATATTTGAGCTTCCGCAAGAACCAATGAGGTCCATTCTCGTGTTACGCAGCACATTTGAACTTCAGCGAGAACCACTGAGGTTCATTCTCGTGTTACGCAGCACATTTGAGCTTCAGCAAGAACCATTGAGGTTCATTCTCGTGTTACGCAGCACATTTGAGCTTCAGCAAGAACCAATGAGGTTCATTCTCGTGTTACGCAGCACGTTTGAGCTTCAGCGAGAACCAATGAGGTTCATTCTCGTGTTACGCAGCACATTTGAGCTTCAGCGAGAACCATTGAGGTTCATTCTCGTGTTACGCAGCACATTTGAGCTTCAGCAAGAACCAATGAGGTTCATTCTCGTGTTACGCAGCACATTTGAACTTCAGCGAGAACCATTGAGGTTCATTCTTGTGTTACGCAGAACGTTTGAGCTTCAGCAAGAACCATTGAGGTTCATTCTCGTGTCACGCAGCACATTTGAGCTTCTGCAAGAACCAATGAGGTCCATTCTCGTGTTACGCAGCACATTTGAGTTTCAGCAAGAACCAATGAGGTTCATACTTTTGTTACGCAGCATATTTGAGCTTCCGCAAGAACCAATGAGGTTCATTCTCGTGTTACGCAGCACATTTGAGCTTCAGTGAGAACCAATGAGGTCCATTCTCGTGTTACGCAGCACATTTGAGCTTCTGCAAGAACCAATGAGGTCCATTCTCGTGTTACGCAGCACATTTGAGTTTCAGCAAGAACCAATGAGGTTCATACTTGTGTGTTACGCAGCATATTTGAGCTTCCGCAAGAACCATTGAGGTTCATTCTCGTGTTACGCAGCACATTTGAGCTTCAGCGAGAACCAATGAGGTTCATTCTCGTGTTACGCAGCACATTTGAGTTTCAGCAAGAACCAATGAAGTTCATACTTGTGTGTTACGCAGCACATTTGAACTTCAGCGAGAACCAATGAGGTTCATTCTCGTGTTACGCAGCACATTTGAGCTTCAGTGAGAACCAATGAGGTCCATTCTCGTGTTACGCAGCACATTTGAGCTTCAGCAAGAACCAATGAGGTTCATACTTGTGTGTTACGCAGCATATTTGAGCTTCCGCAAGAACCATTGAGGTTCATTCTCGTGTTACGCAGCACATTTGAGCTTCAGCGAGAACCAGTGAGGTTCATTCTCGTGTTACGCAGCACATTTGAGCTTCAGCGAGAACCAGTGAGGTTCATTCTCATGTTACGCAGCACATTTGAACTTCAGCGAGAACCAGTGAGGTTCATTCTCATGTTACGCAGCAAATTTGAAATTCCAAAAGAACCAATGAGGTTCATTCTCGTGTTACGCAGCACATTTGAGTTTCAGCAAGAACCAATGAGGTTCATACTTGTGTTACGCAGCACATTTGAAATTCCAAAAGAACCAATGAGGTTCATTCTCATGTTACGCAGAATGTTTGAGATTCCGCAAGGACCAGTAAAGTTCATTCTTGTGTTACGCAGCATGCTTGAGATTCTGGAAGAACCAATGAGGTTCAGGTTTGGAACGACATGAGGGCGAGTAATTAATGTCAGAATTTTCCTTTTTGGATGAACTATCTCTTTAAGCATCTGTTGCCATGCTTTTGGTTGATCTCTAAGATACAGAGGGTCCAATTACGTTAGGAAAACCAAATCTCCAGTGGATCGACCAGATCAAGGCAGCCCACTGATTGAGTTTTGCAGGGCCGTGCAGCTTTGCTCCAAACACCGTAACCCTGTGCCAGTAAAACATTGCCATCTGCCCCTGTCTCTCAACTCATCAGAGCAGCTGAAGGTGGCGGGCCCAGGTGTCGGGGCACGGCAGCTCCGTGGATGACAGCTTTGAGCTGCTGAGAGGTGCCGGCATTCTGCCAGGTCTGGGCACAGTGACAGTTCGGCATTCATTAGTGCCCCTCACACCTCTGTCATGCGCGGAACCCTCTACTATCTGTCCTGACAAGCTTTGACCTTACGGTTGGTGTATTTGAAGGTAAGTACAAAATAGGGTTTGGCTGTATCAAAGTATAGACCTAGCGATGGTAGAAATGATTCAACTGATATATACATTACCGTTCAAAAGTTTGGGATTGGAAAGATTTTAAAATGTTTATGAAAGAAGTCTCTTATGCTCACCAAGTCTGCATTAAATTGGTCAAAAATACAGTAGAAATAGTAATATTGTGAAATACAATTATACATTTTACATTATACAATTTTGTTACAATGATGTAAAATTACATGACAAGATTTAGGTGACGTTATAGTCATGACGTAATAGTCATGATTTGCTGAAAAGCTGCTTAAACTGCAAAATAAGCTGTTTTATTCAGTAATTTTGTCTATACATCAGAACTACATATTATTTTCAAGTCAACACCCTCATGTTAATTACTGAGAAGAAAGGCATGCAAGTGCAATAATAGATTAAAATGGCCTTGTTGTGTTTAACTGCTGTTCAGTTGCTCTTTGCTGTAGAAAATGCCTTTTTTAAAAGGCTGAATCAGTAATTTGCACTGGTGCTGTGTATACTATCATGAAATATATGTAAGAAACAAAATGTGAGAAACAAAATGTGAGAAACAAAATTAACTGTTTTATTTGCCTCACTGGCAAATTGTTTTTCTTGCTTTAAGCATAAACCTCACTGAAATGTATAATTTTTGCTTTGAAAATAGATTATTTTTCTTAATTACAATTAGTTACATAATTAACTACGGCCACATTCACACAGCAGCAGAATACGTTGTCAGTCCTCTATTGTTACGTTCACACACAGTACGGTTATTCACGGGAGTGACAACCGCATTCTGTAACCGAACTCACACCTGTGAATTTTCAGGACTCACAAGTGCATTTTTGGAAAACCTGCACTGTGTGCACTAGACAATTAGTTGTCTGTTGCGTCATACAGTGCGAGAGAGTCGCTCTGTGCTGCACAAATGTGTCTGCCATGTGTTTTGCGGGTTTTCATGTGTGGTTTCGGTAACTCACAGTGACGGAGATGTGAGATGTCTATCATCAGAAGGTTTTAGATCCAGTCAAGTTTTTCCACTGCTCCCGTCAGTTTTGTGTTCTACAACTCAAATTATCCGCTCTCCACCCAGATATAAAATCTGCTGTCGGTTAATTAAGTTTGACGGATGAACGAGCCACTCGACTGGACTCTTGTCATGAAGACTTTTCAGTTTTATGTGGTTGTCAATCCCTAAAACTGACACTGTAGCCTAGGGCTGCATGATATTGGAAAAAACTGACATTGCGATGTTTTGTTTTTTCTGCGATATATATTGCGATATGAAAAAAAAAAAAAATTAATCAGATGACTTGAATAGCTCTGTTTAGAAAGATTTAATCATTGTAGGATGATTGGGGCGATTTTGTAGTTGAGTGAATATGCATAGAAAATAATTAACAATTACAAGCACAGATAAATATAATAGAACAAAGATACAAATTAAATAAATAGTGCTTTATATATTTCAGGTAAGTCTAACAGTATTCAGGTACAGAAATTGAATAATCAAATGATAAAATAACACTGCATAGTCTCACTGTATAAATTAAACAATTAATCTGTGTTAAAACTACAAAAGTGATTTTTCTCTTTGTCTTTTGTTGTTTGATTAACATTAATGAGCAGGGGTTGCTGTCACTTTAAGACTGAATGCACGGCGCAGATACATAATACTGTTACACATTCACTTTTCTATCTCAATTGTTTCGTTCACCTAAGCCATAATCAGTTGTTTTTACGGCGATAGTCTATATTTTTACGTGCATTTCGACAATTTTTTTGCACGTATGTGTCCGTTCAGGCACAAATAGGCGTGGAAGAGAACGGCACGCGGCATTCACGTGCATCTGCGTGGCTCTGTGTGCGTTCAGAAGAGTTCTCTTTCGCGCCATCTTGCGCTCAAATGGTTTAAAATCTCTTGAACGTTTAAACTGACAGGACCTAAAACACGTTCAAATGATAATCTTTCATTGTATGATGGTCAAACTTTGCAATTAATCAGAGAATCAAGGCCATTTTGAAACATGGTGTCTGGTCCGTACAGATTAACGATCCACATATTAGACATCGCACATCCTGCGTTGTGACTGTTGTGGATGTGCACATCACAATTTTGATGCTAAAATTATATACCGTGCAGCCCTTAATCATACTGGTTCAACATATTGCTTCAGCTTCACATTTATATTTAAATGCCAGTTTTAGACTTGGACTTTTATTATTTATTTCTTAAGTTTCAGCTTGCATGTTCAAGAAAGTGAAATGATTCAGAAAGACTGAAAGCAAATGCAGCTGCAGCCAATAATTCGATAAAAGCCTGACTGTTAAGCAGAGAAGCTCAATGTTACTGCGGCAAAAATGAAAATGGAAATAAAAATGTAATTATATGTGCAAATTTGCTGTACTGAACCAGTCGAGTAAACAACTTAGCTCACTGCCTGAAACATCTCAAAAACTACAACTTGAATAAATGTCACTGTGAGTTCAGTTTTTCTTCTGCAATTATGTTAAACAGGCCACCCGACTGAGACTGAACAATGTTCAGTGCACCATTTTTTTTTTTTTTTCATTGTCTGGGCTGAAACACATCCTATGCTGTATCAGCTGTTGTTGAGAAAGCAGGCTAAAACAAGATGACCCCAACAGTGAGTGGACAAGGTGTGAATGGAAGACATCTCCCAACAATCCCCTGGAGTTTGAGCAGACAGTGATGAGCTTGAGCTAGCGGCTGTGATAAAACGCGCCGGACTGGAATGAGTGACAGCGGCTTGGAGAGGCTGTCTTTACCTATGTACACACAGTGTCAGTCCGAGAGCCCGTAACTGTCTGTCAAAATCCAACCTGCTGACTGAGCAAAGCATGTGAGCTGGGGTGGATCAATACGCCCTAATCTTATTTAAAAGACAGAAATCTTGAGGGAAAAATTACATTAGTTAAAGCCTGCAGAGACAACAATAACTTTGACTTGTGTGTCATATATCTGCCATATTGCAATTATAGTGGCTCACTATAGATCTTCTTTGGATTCTATTGACAGATTTGGGTGTTAGAGCTACAACCTGGTAAATGCAAAGTATGCTCTTGTGATAATATATAATTTAATGTTCATTAAATAATATAATGTTTACTAAATAGCATTTATTATTATTATTATTATTATTATCAAGGCTCGCTGTGAATTTAGCAGATCCAAAAAAAACCTTAACACAGTTTATGACAAGTTTAGGCTTACAACCAGGGTTAGGCGCTCATACATCAGTGTTATTCACCTATTCACCATTTAGATCCGCTCTGATGGACAACAAAAAACTCCCTGAAATTCAGATTGTGGTATTCTCTGTTTTTACTGTTATTTTTATTTCTTATGCATTCATTTTTTTTTTCCCCCTCTGAACAAAATAATTTATTTTTAAAAATGTAATCATATGTGAGGCAGGGACTTCTGGGAATGTCCTTTTTTTTATTTATTTTTTTTTATTGCAAATTATATGATGACTCTTAGATTTTGCTTGCAAAATAACAAATTTGACAGTATTTACAGTAAAATTGCATATAATGTGCTGTAAAACCATTTACAGTTTTTCATCGTATATGGCAAGGTATCTTTTACAGTATTTTTCTGTAAAAAATACATTTTGTTTTACAACGTATTGTTTGTCATTTGTGCTGAAAGTCACATTTCATGTGTAAGGACAATAACATTGTAAATGGATATATATATATATATATATATATATATATATATATATATATATATATATATATATATATATATATATATTCTTTGAAAAAATTATTAAAAATTGATTTAAAACAAAGTATGATTTGTTGTAAAACGATAAAGAGAGAATGACAAAGTGCTTCTCAAGCCTATTCAAACGTGTAACAAAACAAAAGGGTGTTACATTCAACCTTTAGCAAAAGCAGCAATTAATCCAAGCAGAATATCAAATTAGTGGACAAACCCCCTCTGAATTCATACTCTGTGCCCAACCACGGCTATTAGCTTATAACCCCACATAGGCTAAATGCTATGAGTTCTGCATATCTTATGGGGATGTTTGAAAAGCTTTCACAGCCTCTAAAATATTTCTACTGAGCTACATCCAAATGGATGTGGATAGCTTAGTCTGTTCATCTGATGCACATTTTGCACAAAAACGGCTGCAAACGGTGCCGCTGTGGACACTGTTTGATCTGATATGATATCTGATATTTGATCTGATATCTGTGGTTTAACAGAGAATTCTGCGACGAATTCACAGCAATGTTATTAATTCGGCGGTGATTTCAAGCGGTTTCTTCCCAGTGCATGTGTAATCTGGAAACCATGAGAAACAGTGTGACACTAACAGAAATAACTTGTGGCAGAAACGGTCTAATGTTTTCGAGTGCTTTCAAGTGTTTCACACAATTTTTCCTAGCACTTCAAAGCTTTAAATATTGCCCAGTTTGAATGTTATTTTTAATGTGATGTCCAAAACATTATTTTTATACTTTATAGTTTGTCCCCATTTGTAAAACTAAAGGTTTCACGATCTAGAAAAGCAAACAATTATTTAGAAATAAAAAATAATAAATTACCACTGTACCACTTATTGGCTTATTAGCCATTTCCACACCCTAGTATATATTTTTAATATTTATTAATAATAAAATAAAAGTTATCTGCATCTCAACTCAAGCTCAGTGTTTTTCTGTCAGTCCTCACAGCACTGCAAATCAGGGGCTGGTGCCCCCTTAGAACGTAAAGGGTTAGTTCACCCAAAAAATGAAAATAATGTCATTTATTACTCACCCTCATGTCGTTCCACACCTCTGTAAGACCTTTGTTCATCTTCGGAACACAAATTAAGATATTTTTGATAAAATCCGTTGGCTCAGTGAGGCGTCCATTGACAGCAAGTTAATTAACACTTTCAGTGCCTAGAAAGCTACTAAAAACATATTTAAAATAGTTCATGTGACTACAATGGTTCAACCTTAATGTTATGAAGTGACGAGAATAATTTGCGTGTGCCAAAAAAATAAATAAATAAATAAAATAACAACATTATTCAATAATATCTAGTGATGGGCGATTTCAAAACACTACGTCATGAAGCTTCGAAGCTTTCCAAATGTTTTGTTTCGAATCAGTGGTTCGGAGCGTGTATCAAACTGCCAAAGTCACATGATTTCAGTAAATGAGGCTTCGTTATGTCATAAGTGTTTCGAAACGTTTCGAAATTTCAATGTTTCACCACTGGGGATGATGATCTCTGTGAAACAATGAAAACATGCTATAAATATTGCTGCAAATTTTGAGAAAAGCCGCCACAAATTCAGTCATTTTAGGCCGCAAAAATCAGAAAAAGTCCCGCGAAATCCTGAAAGGACTGATTATAGAGCTGTCGAGTTCTGACACATCACTGCTCTTCTACTGACTATCTTTACCAAGTGTCTTGATAACATTGGGTAAAATCTTTAAATAGACTCCCATGAGCTCAGAATCGTGACGAATGTTGATCTCGAGTGACGTAAAAATCGCATGAATTCCGATATGACTGTTCATCTGATCTGTATCGGATTTAGTACCAGATATGGAAGTGGCACAAATCGGAATTGAAAAGATCAGATTCCCTGTGTTCACACTGTCATGGGGAAAACAGATATGAGTCACACGCGGGCAAAAAAAATCATATTTAGGCCACATTTACCTGCAGTGTGAACGTAGCCAACGCAGCAGCTCATATTTGAGAAATACACTGTAACATGCATGGACACTGTAAATAGTTGCAATAAGAATAGACCATTTTACCGCCACTGTTGTCTCGATGAACAATACATGCTGCATCTGCCAAATAGAGTCTGACTAGTCTGACTAAAACATTTAGGGCCAAAAAAAAAAAGCAGTAATGTCATTCTCTGGTGAGTCTACATAAGTGTCTGGATGGATCTGCCAGAAGAAACAACATATCAGTGAGACCACAAAAAGAAATCAGGCTTCACTGGGCAAAAGCTTTTAGGATCAGTGCGGAATCTCACAGGATTTATGCTGAAAATACAACTGGAAAGTACTGATTTTAAGGTCAATTTTTTTTTGTCAGTCACATATAGAGTCATATAAGCATCGTAAACCAGATTATAATTTTGATACAATTGCTCAAATTACCATTAATTTTGTCCAGGCTATTATTAGTCTTTTCATAAATAGCCTTTACAAGTCATGAATGAAATTATAAAAATGAGACAGTAGCCTTTTCAGGCAGTTAATGTAATTTATTTTTATGCCTACTAATGTATAATCTGCTTTTTTAACTCCTGTACAAATTCATCAGGATCAAAATCTGGTAATGGGATTAAGCTTGAGGTATTTTTAGTTCCCTTTGCTGTCCGGGCAACCCAAACCACTTCTTTGTTTGTCTTTCATATTCTATAGTGTGTCCTATATTTAGCATATAAAGGATAATCATATTTCTAAAGTAGCTAATGCATCTATTTGTCCTTTTTCTAACTTTACTAGCTTGCTGTTTGTGTTATTGGCTCCAGAGAGCTTTACATGACAGCGTGTGCAATGCATGATAATTAGTTCAGTGACCAGCTAGTGTCTAACATACTAGATCCAGACTTAAAAATGCATGTTTATATAGCTAAAGTGAAAGAAACTTGAAACTGAGAATAAATCATTTGAGCTTCTCTGAATATATGCAATAGAGTTTTCTAAATTCAGTTCATATTTCCACATGAATGAGGAGTCAACAAGCACTCATTTTAATAATGTTTTAGCGTCATGTTAAATTATCATATTTGCAGACTTTTACATTTAAAAAATGCAAAAACAACATAACAACCTAAAATAGCAATGCCTTTCCCCCTGCAATGCCTTGGGGAAAATATAGATGTATACTTCACACAATCCATATTTTTAAAAGACGACAGTGTGACACCTGGGCAGAACGTGATTTCACCAAGTGCAACGTGCTCCTGGATCAACGTCTTTGTTGATCCCAGAACAACATTCCAATCAACCAATCAGATTTAAGGAACAAGGTTACAGTTAAGTTTAGACTTACAACCAGGGTTAGCTGCATCAGTGCTATTCACCTATCATTTCCCTCTGATTTTAGGGATAACTTATGGATAGGGTCAGGTTATGGTTAGGATTACATTTTTTGGACAGGAATGTTGACCTGGACCATTTTTGATCGATGTTGACCTGGGAACAAGTCTAACTCAGCAAAATCAGGATGTACATGTACTGGACAGTAAGTACAGTATGATGAAATATGAAAAATGAGAAACAAAAAAGCATTTAGACTGTATTATATTATAATATTACAATGTCTAGCAGTATTTCCTGCATAAGATCACTCAGCCCTACAGTGAAGCCATTTTGTTAGAAATATTCTTGTGCATGTCTGAGTCATGTTGAAATGAACACATATATTTGGCCCTATAATTGAATGAGATGTCTGAGGAGGGGGTTCGGTGAAGAAAGTGACATTTTGGAAAAGGAGAATCACGTAGAGGAGAAAGACTTAATGAGGGAGAGACTTTCCGCCCTCCCTAGAGGATATGACCTTTCCTCCTCCCCTACAATAGGTCCTTCAAATTTATTAGGCCCCTGTTGATATGTGGGCTGTGGAGACACAATGTCTGGCCACCCAGACTGCACTCCGTCATTTAGCACACAGGACGTTTAGGACACATAAAAACCAAAATGTTCACTCAAGCAATGTGTGGAATTAACAAGCGTTTTTCTTTGGGAGCTGGGGAATTCATTGTTATGGAAATTTGGTTGAGATAAAGGAGCGTGCTATCAGTCTAACCCAAATTTCAAATAAACTTCTTATATATTGTTATTGTAGATTGGGATGAATCTAACAAAAACATGTACAGGTCATATTTTACCTTGAAGTAAAAATAAAAATTGAAGGACTTCCTATTGCTAAATTGGCTTGAAAGTAAATTCTTAATACAAAGAAGAAAAAAATGTAATGGTAAAATAGGCTTAATTTATAGGCTTAATGCAAAATATATATTTTTATATTAGATTTTATATTATAGCTGTAAAAAAAAAAAAAAAAAAAAAACACAGTAAAAAATCTGGCAGCTGTGGTTGCCAGAAATTTTTCCGTAAAAATATGGTAGCAACATTTTAGGTTTTACAGATTTAACTGAAATTTACTGCAAAACAGTATTTCATTAACTGATATAATGTTAATTTACCAACCTATTGAAGTACTAATGTCTGTTTTGTACCTTTGTGCACTGACAACCACCAAACACAGGTGGTGATGAGAGTCACATGATGAATGAAAGCTCATCACAGGCAGCTTTTCCACAAACTGAGGAAGTAAATACTGATATATAGAAGGTGCACAGTGTCTTTTACACAAACACTAAACACCATCATGGTAATACACAAAACATTAAAACATTAATTTAACAACATTAGATGTAACATAAAACCCTAATGTACATAGCTGATTAGAAAAAAAATTAAGAAAAACTAAGAAGAAAAATAGTTATTTCAACAAAATACATCAAATTTTGATGCTTTTACTAGATAAGTAAAATGACATAAAATATGTTTTCTTCTTTTTTTCTTTTGCCAATGGGGTATGAAAAATTATCTTGTTCTGTTTGGGACAGAAACAAGAAACAAGATTTCAAACAGAAACAAGATTATTTTTCTTACCCTGTTGGCAGATAATTTTGCTTGTTTTAAGCAAAAACTCACTTCACTTTGATTTTTTTTTTCCCCAGAAAACAGGAAAAAATATCTTATCTTATATTATCTAGTAAAAGCATCTGGATTTAAGAATTGTTAGAAACAAGACAAAAATACTAAATAAGAAAAGGATTTTTTGCAGTGTAAATGTATCATTAGATCGTAGCATTTTTCAGTCTTTTACGGTTAAAATGTAGGGCGGGACTTGATTTTGTGGTTTGCCAATGGTGGATCTCATGTGAGTGACAGGTTGCCCCGCCCTCACGGCAGTAAACACATCATCAGAGAAGAAATGTTGCTGCAAGAGTGAGGGGAAGTTATTTCGATTAAAGATTACGAGGACACATTCATTTAAAAAAAAAAAAAAAAAAAAAAGACATGCACGGATAGATTATTTATAATAAATACTGCAATATTCCATAAAAATTAGAATTGTAAATTTCGGTTTCATGGTGACTTTAAGGAAAATTCAAAATATAAACTTGTTGGAGTCCTGGAGAAAGCTGTCTGTGAGCGATGCCATTCATCTCAGTAGCTGTACTGTACTTAACTTACTCCACATTGCCTTAATCAATGTTTTGTCTTTGAAAACGCTGCCCATTACTGAATGTGATTTAATTCCATCAGCCATTAGAACTTCAAAAGCGGCCACTTTAATCCTCTGAGAGCCACAATTAAATAAGACACAAGCAGTCATCATCTTTGTTACTGAAGTTCCTGACCATATTTTTAATGACCACACAATTAGCATGTCCATCTGCTCTGTTTGTGCCTCAAATGAACACGGCATCTTTTAGCCCATTCATGAAGTGCTTAGCCTGTGTGATTGCCTGTAATTGAGACCATTACCGCATACTTTAGAAATCCATGCATTTCTCTGGTTGTGAGACTATGAAAGACACCAAAGGTCACGGCTAGAGGTTTTGCATACTGTCAAGTAAGGTAAACAAAAAATGTAGTAATGAGAATATCATGATAGTTTCTCTAAGCTATAGAAAAAATACCTCCATTCATTAGTTATGCAAAGGTTAAAAGCAATGTTAGCTAACATGAAAAGTAAAAGCTATGGTCTGCAAATAGTTATGCCCTCCAACTAGCACCTGTATTTCACAAGTAAAAAAATATCAGCAGAATATCTGACATAAAAAAAAAAAAATCACCCCTGTCTATTTTCTAAATGCAGGTTATTGATCTGATTTTGAACAATTCATCCATGCAGGCTTATTTAAAAAAAAATAATGGACCTTGTAGGAGTGCCATTTCCAGGAAAACTTAATAAACTTAATAAAATAATATGTAAAATATGAAAAAAAGAGATCAAATCATGTTGATTTCTGATCGAACTACTGTACTTTTAATGATCAAAAACATTAAAAGACTAGAAGTTGTTTTTTTATCTCATTCCAATGACTCAAATCTTTTGATTCATTCACTGATTCACTCAGTGAATCTTTCAGTCAGTTTCTAAAGTAGCTAATGCATCTAACTGTCCTTTTTCTAAATTTACTTGCTTGCCGTTTGCATTCAGTCAGTTGCATCATTAAACTAAAGTATTACAAAACAATATACACTAAATGTAGCTTGCCCAACACTAGCTATGTTTCCATCCAAACTTGCGAATTTAACTTATGCGCAAAATTGCAATATTGCATAAAACATTTGCGAATAAAGCACCATTTCCATCCAGTGAGTCAAAGAGAACAAAATCATCACTTCCTGATAAACTTTTACTAAATATCACTAAGAAACATAGTAGAAGCCATTATATATAATAGTTTTCGTATATAATAAATTATTTGCATCTCAGAGTGCACAGACAAAACGCAATAAACATGTGATCTTGCTTTCAAGACAGTTCTGGGAGGAATTATACCAAACCACACTGGCGACAGACTTCTGAATGACCACAACAGCATTTCAGATGCGTTGCAACAAGATTATGTACAGTTATGCCGCCCCATCGCGCAAATTCACATGACTTTTTTGATGCGCATCAAGGAATTCTTTAAATGTGTTTCCATCGTAGTCAATGTGCA